>JAGIQG010000003.1:40365717-40965717 GCA_024679065.1 Sphyrna mokarran | reverse complement strand
TTCATCATTTTAAATACTATTATCTATAGTATGAACAGAATATTTCATGTGCTCTGATTTAATGGCATTTAATCAAAAGGACATACATGGGTTAAGTGAGTGAGTAGGCAAATATTGCCAAATGGAGTACAATGTGGGCAAATGTGATATTGTCCATGTTGGCAGAAAGAATAATAAAGCTTATTATCTCAATAATAGATTGCTGAACTCTGAAGGTGCAGAGTGAGCTGGGGTGTCCTACTGGATGAATCACAAAAGGCTAGTACACAGGCATAGTAAATAATTAGCAAAACTAATAGAATGTTATTGTTTATTGCAAGAGAAATTGATTACAAAGTAGGGAGGTTATGCTTCAGTTATATAAAGCATTGGTGAGATCACTTCTGGAGCATTGGGTACAGTTTGGTATCCTTATTTAAGGAAAGATGTAAAGGTGTTAGAAGTAGTTTAGAGACAGTTTAGTCTACCATTACCAGGAAAGGATGAGATGTTTTATCAGGACAGGTTGAAGAGATTAGATTTTTATTCACTAGAATTTAGAAGAGTAAGAGGAAATTTGATTGAAACTTTTAAGAACCTGAGGGTATTGGCATGGTGGATATGGAGAGGATATTTCCTCCAAACAGAAAATACAGAACTATAGATCATTGTTTAAAAATAAGGCATTGCTCATTTAATTCAGAGATAAGGAGAAATATTTGGGGCAATTCACCCACCCTGCTGCGCTGCTCAAGCAGTAGGCCACGAGACATTAGTGGGAACCATTTCATGGGCTTCTGGTCTATGTGAGTCTCCAACACTAATATTTTCAGCATCATCAGCTCCATATTGGAAATTGGCACGGAGCTGATTTCAATACTGAAATTCCTATTTGCACTTGATTAGCTGACCTGGGACTGAAGTCTCCAGACCCACTAGCATCTCTCCCCCATCAGACCCCACCGGAAGTGGTACATTGGGATTAACTCCTGCTCTCCACTAACGGAGAACAGGGAGTCCGATTCCGCTGGAGGAAAGAGGGGCCATTGAGGCCTCCTCAGAAGGTCAGGGTAAATGGGAGATGGGTGCCTCTTGAGCAGTGTGAGCCAGTGCTAACTTGGCTCTGGCACTGCCAAAGTGACAAAGTGGCAATACCCAAAGGGCACCTTTGCATTCCAAGGAGGCGAGGCCTATAGAGGCAGGTCAATTGCTGGGAAGTGGTGGTGGGGTGGGGGGGGGGGGGGGGGGGGGGGGGGGGGGGGGGGGGCGATTGGTGGGTTGGGGAGTCTGGTGCTGCTGCCGCTTTGCATTGGAATTAGTGGGAGAGAGTGAGAGACTATTGGGGGGAGGGCACGATTTAGGGCTGTTCTTGGGAAGGGGCTCAGGACTGTACCAAGCAGTGGGCGGGGGTGGGGGGGGGGGGGGGGGTTAGTGTTCAGTGAGCTCAGGGCTGGCCATGGGAGGAGAGACATCAGTGCTGGCCTGGAGAGGTCCAGGAGTCTCACAGCACCAGGTTAAAGTCCAACTGCATTGATAGGATGATCATCTGCAACTTTATTGAGCATTTTTTGCATTATAAACTGCTATATTGCAGAGTACTTTATAGAACATTAAGTGTATTGGGAAGTCGAGGATCATAAAAGCTCCTGTATAAATCACAGAATCCCTACAGTGCAGAAGGAGGCCATTCGACCCATCAAGCCAACACTAAGGGCATTTAAATGGTCATTGGAAAAACATATAGATGATATTGGAATATGTAGGTTAGATGGGCTTTAGATTGGTTTCACGGCACAACATCAAGGGCCGAAGGGTCTGTACTGTGCTGTAATGTTCTATGTTCTAAGTCTGTGCCAATACAACTTTCCAATACAACTTCCCACCCAGGCCCTATCCCCATAACCCCATGTATTTTACCCTATTAATGCATTTTTTTCTTTAATATGCAGTTTAGAAAACTATGCTACACAACAGAATTATATTTGTTAGTAGTGATAGCTAGACGTTTTAGGAGTTTGCTTTTCAAAGATTATTAGATTCATGAGACTAATTCCAAATCTGAAGATCGAATCCAACAGATCTCAACAGATCTGGGGAATAAAAATTCAGCCTCAATTGGGGTCAACAAGAAGCCAATGCGCGTGTTTGGAAATCTGCATTTCTGGCCTTTATCCATATTTTTCAGAATGCCTAGATGTGGAGTTGCAATTGGCTATTCCAAATTTGTGGCCCTCATGATTTCCTATTGATTGTTTATCATACATTGGAGAACTCCAATGTATTAATAAAATCCTATCAAGGTGACAGACACATTTTAAGGGTTTCCATTGGATAGTAAAATGTCAGTATATTTGTAGTTTTCTTTTTAAACATGAAAATAATTTAAACTAGGCTCTCCCTTTGATTTACCATCCCACTAAAGCATTCAATTTCTTACATATTCAAAGTCAATCCATTATAATTGCTACACTTTACAAACTTTAACATTTTGATATTATATTCGTAATCCAAAGGTCTTCAGAATATATTTTATTTCCATCGCAATTACAGAATTAATTAACCCACATTTCACTGCAAATGGTTTCATGTTACAGGACCATTGTTGAAAAGTGAAGACATACTGTCAATCTTTTCTTGCACTCATTAGGACAGATGCAAGAATGCCAAATTTCAAAGGGAACAAGAATTGAGACTGTAAGGGGAAAGGGTGCTGAGTAAATTTTTCATTCAGTATAAACTGCTGCTCCTTTTGAAATTTGACAATCTTGCATCTGCTCTAATGAGTGAAAGGTAAAAAGTTTCCATGGCATGTCTCTTGTTTTAGCAAGTTCTGCACAATCAAATGTCAAGAAATTGAGATAGAATGAAAATATAGGAATTTAATAATTGAGAATGTGTGCTGGTGGGTGCATGAGTAAAACAGGACAAACATTTTTAAATGGAATTTTAAGTTTATTTGTGCCACAAGTAGGTTTACATTAATACTGCAATGAAGTTACTGTGAAAATCCCCTAGTTGCCAAACTCCAGTGCCTGTTCAGATACAGTAAGGGAGAATTTAGCAAGGCCAATGCACCTAACCAACATGTCTTTTGTACTGTGGGAGAAAACTGAAGCACTTGGAGGAAACCCATGTGAGCATGTTTTATATACACACATATATAATCTATTTGTACATATAATATACAAATACATAATATACAAATATATATTTATATATATTTGTAAGTTGTAAGATCATAGCATTTCAGAAGCGTTATAATCTATCAGAAACCTTTGCCTGAAGAGTCTTATGTTCTTCTTTGTATTTATTTATTAGTTCTTGCTGATTTTGTCTCTCAGTATCCATTTTAAACTTTGCTTCTTCCTTCAACCGTAGTGCTAATTCCTTAAGCTCTGTGGAGTGATGCGCTTGTTGCCTGGATAATTCCACATCTATCTGCAGAACAATAATGAAAATGCTTAATGTTCAGTATCACACCAATGTAGCCTTCCCTTAAAAATAAAAAAGGCTTTCTTTTTGCTGAGATGTAAAATTTACTGAAAAAGAGGAAGTTAATTCAAATTAGCACATATTCTCCTTTCCTCTTTGTAACTTTTGTTACTGGATGAAGACAGATGGACTGACTTTTGTTACTGTTACAAGAGCAGATTTTAGCTTTTTTGAAAACCAATGTTATTACTATAGCTACAATCAGGGGTGGTGAGAATGAACTTTGCACCAGATCTTCTGCTTTTCAGTCATTAATTATGAATTAGTGAAGGGCTTGTCAAATCACATGGCAAAATAAACAATGATTCATTTGTCCTCCATTTTTCAATGGAATTGAAGCTCCTGTTCCATATTTAAATGGCATCTGCACAGACATTCACTTACTCCAAACTAAGTGTGTGCTGAAGGTCTAAATCAGCATGCCTCCCAAACATTCAAAAGCATCTGCTGCACTCTTCAGTGAGATTCCCTTTCAGGGAAGTTGGGAGATTCTCTTTCTGAGGGACAGGAACTGAAGTCTAAAGGATAAAATGCACAGTAATATATCACACTATCAGCAGATGGGACAACAGCATTGCATGTCTGCCAGCCACTTTAAGATCACTGTCTTATGTTAGATCCTGCAGAAACAGCATCTTCATCTCTTACTGGACAGGACTAAGCACACACAGCAGGCATGCATTCTTCAGAATTGCTCTTTCACTCATATTGCTCATAAGCAATCCATTTGTCTTTATCCAGAACAAGCTCGCCCATAAACAGTGAAAGAGGGTACGCCGGATCTGAGAAGCAGGCCGCATTGCTGACTGGTGAGGACAGAAATCATTGCTGTACAGAGGCAAGATTGGTCTCCCTATCCAGCCAGTGAGGCTCCATCCAATATTCACTGACAGCTAGCAGACAATGACTAAATTATCTATAATGTAGGATTCAGCCTAGTCAGTCAGTAATTATCTGTTTTCTCTATTGCAGCTACCAGCAAGAAAAGGCACAGGAGGTAGTATTGCAGCAAGTGCCTCAGTCCCAGCTGCCTGCCCACTTCCGACAAGTAGGAGATTTTATTGACTAGTTGATGAGGCATAAATTGGTTCCCTTCTATTCAACCTCCTTAGTTGGCCACAACAGAGATTTAGGTTTCTTTTTATGAGGATATGCCTTTTCTTAATTCAAATGTATTTAAATATTTAAGCTGTGAACAATAAGGAGCCAATCAAACAAGATTTACGAGTCAAAGAAAGAATACTTTTACTAACCACTTGGCTAGTCATTAAGTTAAAATATAAAGCTTACAGAGCCATAATTATCAATCACAGCAGATGTCTATGAAATAATAACTTAACAAACACAACAATAATCACAAGACAGAGTTTCAAAAATGATGGCCCAAATTTTCTGTCTCCAAATTACCAAAGATCAGACACACAATGGACAATGCACATCAGGGCTTCGTAAAAGTCCTGATGAGTGGATCTACATGGGAATTGCCTGGAAAGTTTAAACACCCAATGTGGGCAATTCACCTGCTACCCAGGAACCTGCGCAAATTTCTCTGACTCTCAATCAGAATCCAAGACTTAGAATAAATATGCATGAGTTACTTTAATGAGTTTACTTTACCCAGCAGATGTTCGATCTAACACATGGTTAACTCCACAACCAACACCACCATCCCCACCGATTATCCCCTCTAACACTTGACTACTCCACAACTCTCCAGCTACTCCCTATATATGCAAACACTCCGCCTGGCCAACAAATTACTCTCCACAACTAACATCATCTATCCCCGAATCACCCAACTAACCCTTGACCATCTAACTACCCCAACCAGAATCAATTAACTCCTGACTACCCCATGAAAACGTGACTATCTCCTTCTCCAAGTATATGTGACCTGACTAACCTCTGACCAGACTTGACTACACCGCATTCACTTGATTAACTCTCCCAAACATACTATCCATTAACCCACCTATCCACTCACCCAGCCATCCATCTCATCCACTCACCAAATTAAACAAATTACCCACTCACCCACATACCCAATAACTCATCCATTCACTAACCCACAGTCAAAGACTGGACTTTTAAACTTACCTCAATATGGCAATTAGTGTTGTAAAAAGGGGGCATAGCTCATTTCTTCTTCAGCCAGGATCAGAAAAAATGTGCAATAATACTAGGTCATGAAAATATTTGTAGGCAGAGGCAATGTGCACATCATTGCCAGAAGATTCAAGCCATGGTCATTTGTGCAGGCACTTAGAAAAAGAATATTGCCAACTCCAAAAGACAAATTCAGAATGATTCAGAATGGCCACAGTGTCTGTGGAGCATAAATATTTAGCCACATAGTCCATGTATAAGATATCAATGCAATAAACTGTGGTCTGCAGAATCCAGGGTGGCCATGGGAGCTTCCCAGAGTGTTTGCAGTAGGACAGGCTCATCTGTACAATTTGAAAAATGCTGCAGACTATTCTGGAAAGCCAGCCTCTGACTGGTTGGACTATGATGTGTAAATGCTGGCATTGCACTGGGATGGGCACAGTAAGAAGTCTCACAACACCAGGTTAAAGTTCAACAGGTTTATCTACAATTACAAGCATGCATGAGGATGGCCTCAACCTGGATCTTTGATTCATGTCACACTATGTAATCCCCACTGTTTGGCCTAGGCTTGCAAAATCCTACTAACTGTCCTGGCTTGAAACAATTCACATCTCTTCAAAATATGATTATCTCTCTCCCCACTCGCATTATCTGTATCTGTAAAGATTTGATTACTTGTAAATCACATTCCAACTATTCTTCTTCTCATTCCAATAAGTAATTATCTTGCAATTGTGTCTATGCCTATATATGTGTGTTTGTGAACCTACCTATCCACTTACCTGATGAAGCAGCAGTATTCTGAAAGCTCGTGATTCCAAATAAACCTGTTTGACTTTAACCTGGCATTGTGTGACTTCTTACTGTGGATGAGCTAGTAAAGCACAAAACTCAAAACTCCACATCAGGGCAAGCATCAATAGCAGAGTGATAGGAAAAGCAGGCTTTGGAGAAGGACGCCGGAACAGATCTCATTACAGGAGGACCAGAGCAGGCCTTGGGGCAGGGGGAGCAGAGCAGGAGCTAGAGTGGATCTCAGAGCACTGGACCAGAGCAGAACGGGCCTCAGAGCATGAGAAAAGGGGTGAGTGCATGTGTGACAGACAGAGGGACAAGTGTGTGAGCAAGGGGGATGTCTGTGTATGTGTGAGAGGGAGAAAAGAATGTGTGTGTGTGTGTTTGTGTGAGAACTGAATGTACATGTACGTGCATGTATGTGTGCATGTGTACGTGTGAGGGAGATGTGTTTGTGTATGTGAGGGAGGTGAATATGTGCGTGTGTGTGTATGCAAGAGAGAGATGAATGTGCAAGTGTGCATATATGTACATGTGTGTGCATGCATGTGCACATATATGTGCGTGTGTGCACATGAGGGAGATGTGTTTGTGTATGAGAGGGAAGGTGAGTGGTATGCGTGTGTGTGTGTGTGTGTGTGTGAGATGGACAGAGAGGCCTGTATGTCCAATATGAGAATCAGCTTTCCAGCATCATTTCTCCTATGACGAATGACAAAAGGTTACTTAATTGTTTTTAAATAAGAGAATGTTTTAGATTACTCACTCATATAGTGGGTGCTACTTTCAGCGCTTATTGTTAAGGGGCCATGGGAGGGTGGCTTGGCAGGCGTTAGTGCAAGAGGGGAATGTAGCTGGTGAAGGTATTTGTGTCTGTGTGCCTCTTTCTCATTCCTAAAATATGCATAGACATAGCTAGAAGAGACTTCTTTACATTTGATTCCTGTGTTTGCATTGATTCAATGGCAAAAAAGGAGCCTTAACATAACGAGAATGCTTGGTATTCTCTGATGCTCTTGGGAGGTCACTAAGGGTTTTGCTGCTCGAAAAGTTTGGGAAACCCTTTTCAATATTATTCCAGCACCCCAGGGAAAGGCAGCACTGGCATCCTGCAAGCAAGGCAAAGAGTGGGCAGGGCAGATAACAAGCTCAGAGAGCATGCAGTTTGCAGAATGTTAGTGCAGCTTCATAGTTCAACCTTCAAATAGAAACCATTAATGACATATCCATTTATTCCTCAAACTGTGTAAAGTTTAACCAATTAAATCTGATTATTCAGCTGATTATTTAGTCAGCTAAGATGCAACAAAAAGTTAGCATCGCTCATGTACAACAATAATGTAATCAAAGTTGTAATATTTAAATCTGGGTGTGAACTGGTTGCAAACATAAAGCCAGATTGTGTGAAAGGAGACAGTGTGAAAGCTATTTGAGCAAAGGGATACTGCAGATGTATATTCCAGTAATTTTAAACATTTCTGATACATTTTATAGCCAGAACTTTCTGGCCGCTCACGCTGCCGTGGTCTTCTGGTCCCACCCATGGCACAGCCATGCCACGGGTTTCATGGCAGTGAAGAGTTCATTCAATGAGAAACCCTCCTGACCAATGGTAGGCCACTTCCACCACTGCAAAACAGATGGCAGGCTGCGTGAAAAATCCTGCCCTTTTTTTTGTATTCCATTATCCTGTTTCTAATGCTGAGACATATTGATTTATTTATTCTTGTGGACAGCATGCTATTTATGCAATTACTGAATATTAACTTGGCACACTGGATCACATATTCCTGTTCCTGTGCTTTAGCCTTGTGCAGTTTCTCTGAGTACAAAATATGTAAGAAAAATGAATGGTAATAGCGCACTTCAAAAAGGCAAGCTGATCAATTCTTCATCATTTAAAGTACCAGTGAAGAAATAATTGGTTCCATTACTGGTAAGGTCTTCTATGCATGATTTGCTTCTATTGGCTGCACCAAGGCAATCCATTAGCACAAGAACTGGAAAGTCTATTACAAATGTTATTCCAAATATATTGCAGCATGTACCCCTAATGTTATTCAACAAATAGCCAGTGAGGAGAAGTCCAGTTATGCTCACAATATAAGAAAAAAATTATGAGTAAGATCCATCAGTTTCTTAAAATCTTTGTGAACTATTCAATGAAACACTGTCTGAGTCAGAATGATATTTTGTTATGGGGCATAAAAGATAATCTCCATGCTGACAGGTCATGTTCATTCACACGTGTTGACGGGAGAGGAGTAGTATAGAATTCTAGTACAAGGCCCTTCATTTTAGTTTTACTATAATAAGTAGACTAGGTTAAGGTAATTATCAAGTGCCATATATAGTGAGAATTCACATTGTGCCTGGAACAAAATATGCAAAGATATTTATAAACTGCAAAGGTATTATAAACTGTATAATCACAAGTTAACCAAGCATTATAAGTTTAAACTGTATTTTCTATATACAGGCATTATGCTTTGGCCAACTTCATTCTGAATGCATCATGATGGGAAACACAGAGGTAGACAGACCAAGAGAGTAAATTTGTTCATGAGTAGCAAGGCTGGAGCAGTCTCTTAAGCTGATAAAGGAGGCCTTGCTCTCAACAAAAGAGTGACTCCTTTCATCAATTAAAATTAACAGATGTTAATTACAGTCTTGGGCACTACTAATGGCGTGGGTTAGCTTTCCGAGGTAAAGGGAAAGGAACCTACATGGGCAATCAGCTAATAATCTATTCCTGTTGACTGGTGGAACATTATTAGCTAAGGTAATAATGGGTAATGTTGTGATTGTATCCTACAGTCTAAGATAAGAACATAAGAACATAAGAAATAAGAGAAGGAGAAAGCCATCTAGCCCTTCGAGGCTGCCCTACTATTCAATAAGATCATGGCTGATCTGAAGTGGATCAGTTCCACTTTCCTGCTTTCTCCCCATAACCCTTAATTCCCTTGTCTATCAGAAATCTATCTACCTGTGACTTAAATATATTCAACGAGATAGCCTCCACCACTTCAATGGGTAGAGAATTCCAAAGATTCACCACCCTTTGAGTGAAGAAGTTCCTCCTCAACTCTGTTCTAAAGTGCTCCTCTCCTTATTTTGAGACTGTGCCCTCTAGTTCTGTTTTCCTTTCTAAGCAGAAAGAATCTCTCTACCTCTACCCTATCTAGCTCCTTCATTATTTTATATGTCTCTACAAGATCCCTTGTCTGATTGACAAGATTGGGTGGGATATTAAAATGTTCAGAATAATATAATAATTTTACCTTACAATATTAACTCAGAGAGGATAGTCAACCCTCACTGACTCTGTCTGAACACCTGATGCATTCATTAGTAAATAAATTCCTTTTCATTCTTTAACTATACATTGTCTTTCACAGTCTATGTATTGGTCGAGTGAGGTTCAACAAATACAGAGTATCCCGGGGGAAACCTGAGAAAATTTCACTTACACATGTGAAATTAAAGATAATTGCAGCATAATTATTCAGATTCAGATGCCTTAAGTGTAGCAAATACAGTACCCTCCAGTTACACCACTTGTCTGGTGAGAAGGCATATGCTACTTTTTTGCATCTGACTTTTTTTTAAACTGACAACCTAGGGACAGAATCATTATCAAAGAAACATCCATGAGTATTTAAATATTAGTATATCTCACAACATTAAATTTGATTTAAATTTGTGCCATGACTTGATTGATCACTTGTACATTAACTCAATGTTATAATTTATTATATTCATTCATTGTGATGTTTCAATTTAGTTTTCAGTGGAAGTGAATAATGTTATGGAGGTGGAAGTAAGTTGTTTTGGTGGTAAATATGATGGCTGAACTGCAACTCGATGCAAATGTTTTACATGGCTTAGATCACAAGATGGGTCAATTGCAATAAATTGAGATTATGGCAGGAGTCAAAAACAATAGCTCAGTCTCGAATGTCAATTACAAGGATGTTTAACAAGCACATGACCTTATTATAGACCAATACTTTGGTTGCACAAAATTGATTATGGGGCTGAGGGGAGTACTGAAGCCATGCTGATCTCTCAAACCAGTTTCCAATGGGCAGTGTCAGATCCCAATGTTAGGGACATTTCTGTTATAATCCAGAAATGCAGGATAGAACCAAGGTTCCATTCAAGGACCCGATTGTCCAGTAGTATCAGCTGGCATTGTAACAACATATTCTTGTAAGCATTAAAATATCAAGAAAAGTATGTACCTCTTCTCCCAACAACCACAGTTTCATTGTATGTGTACAAGTGAATCCCTGGTTAATGGCTATCATCTGCACACAATTAAATACAATTAACATATAATTAACACTAAAATGTTTTTGGTTAGTGGAAAATAACTTTGTTCAACAGCTGTGCAAGTGTTGTTCCAGATCACTGCAACTGTAATTGTATAGGTTAAAATGATACTTACTGCGACATGAAATTCTGTGCCCATGAAAGACTTTTGCATTCAAAATTGCAAATGTTTTTAGAGGGCTAAAATAAAACAAATTTAACAGATGTCGCAAACCTTAAAAGGTGGAAGACAAAAAGTCGTATTTTCAATAATTGTAGTTCTTTTCTTTTCTCTTATATTTTAAACTTGACACTTTATTATCTTTGGTAGAAAATCTCCCAATTAATTTAACAAATTGAAAGATCAGCAGATGGGAAACAGCACATATCAGGCACATTGTCAATCTCAGTTTCAAACTGATAACTACCTTTTGCAAGTAAGTGTAGAATTTTCATATGCCAAAGGAACTGAACATTTCACGATGGGAAGCTGAACATTTCAATATGATACAAAGTATAGTTAATAATGAATATGATCAAGGCCAAGTTTTTGATTTCACATGTGGATTATTTCAGATTTCCTGACAGGGAAGGGTCTAGCACTACACTCTTACACTGCCAATATAACATGTTCTGATCTTCTTGTTGAGAACTAGTGTGATCCATTCTCTTAAAATATTTAACACCAACATCTGCCTATAAATATGAAAATTCTGATGAAAGGAGGGTCTTTAAGCTTGAGGCCAGCCTTCAAAGGTAAGTGTGACATCAGTCACAGTTGGCCTTAGTGAAAATGTAAGCCAGCGATAATGACATTTGGCATTTAGAATAAGAACGACAGTCAGGAATTGTGATTATTATTGAAATCAGAACCAGCAAAGGTTTGTCATGGTTACTATCAACACATGAACATTTATGTTCAAGAATTCAAGATGTTTTTCTTCAAGACAAAGTAGAGTTTCTAAGCAAGAGAGATAACCGCGGGAAACTGTGTGATTAATTTTAAAAGGCAATTTTCCCATTGATGGTTTGCCGAGGATATTTATCCAGCAAGTTAAATTCATTTATTGACCCATTCATGTTCTACTGGGTATCAATTAATGAAGTAAAGGGTAAAAATAATGTCACTTGTGGCAACACAACTGTGAGAAAAACTAGTAGTAAAGAAGTTCCTTACTTTCACCTTCCAGCTTTCTTCATCACCTAACTTCTGCCGAAGACTTTCTTGCAGCTGCTCAATCCTGTTCTGGTGTGAAATCATCATCTGTTCCCTGTAAGAAACAAATATACTTATTGATAAAGCTCAAAGTTATATAGCATGTAGTAAAACATTTAAAACATAATTCACATGAGGAAAATGTATAAATGTATAGTTGAAGTATTATGTTGAAAACAATCTAAAAGAGAACAGAAAATTACCGAAAATACAGCTCTGATGAAGGGTCATCCACACTTGAAACACTGGCTCTATTCTCTCCCTGCAGATTCTCTGACCTAACCTGCTAAATTTTCCAGCATTTTCTGTTTTGTTTAGATTCCAGCATCTGCAGTATTTCACTTTTATATTATTACAGAAAATTACCAGACTCACATTAATGGTTTAGTGAAAATTGTTACCAATAAATGGAATGGATGTGTAACTGACGAATGAATTTCAATGTGGATAGGTAGGAGGTGTGTCAACCAGTTAGTCAAATGGTCTATTTCTGAGATGTACATTCTGTGTAAATAAGGTTTGTTGCAGCATGGTTAGGTCAGAGCGGTGAATGAACGTGTTTTGGTATGGTGCGGAGGGTTGACCCTTTTAAACACACTCTCAGACATCTTGATTGACAATAAAAGTGAATCAACCTATCATGGTTCAAAGAAAAATCAGCTTAATTTTTTTAAATAACACAGAACTAAAACAAACAAAGATCTATTTGCAAATCAGCAGACATTTCAATTTAGAAGACTGGTACTGGGGGAATGTAGGTTTGTGAAGCTTACAAACCTGTATACTCTGCCTGATTAAATAAGGGCAGACAAAAGGATAGAAATTGGTTACGTTTTGTATTTTTTCAGATTCACAAGTCCCACTGAAAAATTTGTTTTTTTTTGCTCAGTGTCCTGGACAAGAGTGCTCCTTTGTCTGGATAAAAGTTGCAAAACCCTCCTTCCCAAATAGCTCACTTCAATCCTTCCTTCACGTCTTTTGGCAGCACGATGGCATACTAGTTAGCACTGCTGCCTTCACAGTGTCAGGGACCCAGGTTCAGTTCCAGCCTTGAGCAACTGTGTAGAGTTTGCACATTCTTTTCATGTCTGTGTGGATTGCCTACGAGTGCTCCAGTTTCCTCCCACAATCCAAGGATGTAGATTAGAGAGATTGGTCATGCTAAATTGTTCCTTAGTGTCCAAAGATGGGTAAGATGCTCTTTCAGGTAAAGACTCGGTGGCTGAATGGCTTCGTTCTGCAATGTAGGTGTTTTATGATTCTCTGATACAGAATGACTGATACAGAGGCAAGGAGACACTGACAGTCATCTCTTTGTCAGGTGAGGTGCTTGTAGAGAACTGGCAACTCATGCCGAATATATAATGATAAAGTATAAAGATCAAAGGATTAACTTGGATATGTGAACATGGGGCTAGATCAAGGAGCTTTTGTTTTAATATGGATATTTAGAAAAACAAGAAAGTTAAACATTTAATTAGAAGTTTGGCCTTCTTTATGATCCCAGCTGATGTTAATACTGGGCAAGTCAGATCCCAAAGTGAGACTTGTTTAGAAACCATGGGGATAAATTATTGAACACATTCACAGGAGTCTGCTGTTGAACTTTTAATATAAAAATTAGTGATTAAAATCAGAAAAATATATTATATCAGACACATAGGTTGGAAAGATCTCAAAACAAGCACAAAAAGATTATTCAAATTCCCACTACTCCTTTATCCCACCAAGTTACTTATAGCCAAATAAACCAGTAAAGAGTTAAGACTAGTTTGATGCAAAGGTTTCTCACATGGCACTGGCAGAGTTGCAAACAGTTTTCTGCCAATGAATTCACGGGCATTCACTTAATGGTTCTCCCCTATCTCGTATATTTCTCCAAGACACCCACATATGCATGTTAAACTCATTATTTTTTCAAAGAGCAAACAAATGAGAACCCTAAACTCAGTATTCCAATAGCACCACTATTAAACTGATTGTGTTACTGAATCCTAAAATTGATCATTCAGTAAACTACTATTCCAATGACCTTGCAGCTTTTCTTCTCACAGAGCTTCGAATCTCTGTCTTCTCTCTCTGAAGTAAGAAGTCTGACAACACCAGGTTTAAGTCCAACTGATTTATTTGATAGTAAACTCACAAGCTTTCAAGGTTTCCCAATTCATTAGGTGAATGAAGAGTTCTGGTCTCAGTCAGAGCATATAACAGCACAGACCGTTTACAGATTACTGATTAGAATGTGAATCTTTACACCTAACCTGCTATTCAAGTCTTAAAGTGGCTGACAATGTGAATGGAAGGAGCACCGAGCACAGGTTAGAGAGATGTGTATTCTCTTCAGACAGTACAGTAAGTGAGGTTTTGCAAACCCAGGCAAGTCATGGGGGTTACACATAGTGTGACATGAACCCAAGATCCCTGTTGAGACCATCCTCATACGTGCGGAACTTGGCTATCAGTCTCTGCACACCAACTCTGCGCTGTCCACTCACATTGTTAGCCACTTTAAGACTTGAATAGCAGGCTAGGTGTAAAGATTCGCATTCTAATCACTAATCTATAAACTGTCTTGTGCTGTTAAATGCTCTGTCTGAGGCCAGAACTCTTCATTCACCTGACGAAGAGGGAAACCTTGAAAGCTTGTGAGTTTACTATCAAATAAATTGGTTGGACTTAAACTTGGTATTGTCAGACTTCTTACTGTGTTCACCCCAGTCCAATGCCAGCATTTCCACATCATTCTCTCTCTGCCACATGTTCAACATGCCACAACGAATGACAGGTGCAGCAAAGCTTGACTTATCCAACTGTTAGGTGCACACAACCGATTCTCGGCCTGAAGAAAATAAAATATACACATACAGCCATTTCCCAACTGGCACATGTGCAAAAGTCCTGAGGCTCATCTCCAATTTCAGATTAAGTATTGAAGTTTCATTACAGCTTGGGAATCTAATTAAAATTTAACTTTTGATAGTTTCTGATATATGTCATGTTTAATTGAAAGACACCTTAAAATGGATACAGAATGACAGAATGAATTGCTTTAGTAAATCATGAATAATAAAGTATATTAAAAACAGATTTTTCAAAGCATATAAGGTATTATATACTTTACAAACCCAAAGAAGAGGATTGTAAAGAGCTAAGAAGCAAATTTTTTCTAAATTTATATGCCTATAGAAAAATCTGGGATTTTTTAAATTTTAACTGCTAGTCTGTTTCATACCCTCTCTTTTCTTCTTTTATTTGCCTTTTCACTCCCCATCTGAACCTCCTACATTTGTCCTGGTTCTCTATTGTATTATCCAATTGACATTTGTTATAAGCATATCTTTTCTTCTTCATCTTAAATTCTTCTTTCTTTTGTCATCCAGTAAGTCTGGATTTGTTTAGCCAATTTTTCTCTTTTGAGGAAATATATCTCAATTGTGCCTAAGTTATCTCTCCTTTGAAGGTGACTCATTGTTCATCTACATTTTTCCTGTTAACCTTTGGACCTTGGCTAAATAAATTGCAATCATCCTTACCCCCATTGAAATTGGTTTTCCCCCAGTTAACTATTTTGATTCTAAATTGTCCTTTCTCCTTTTTGATAACCAGATAATATCTGTGATGCCTTGCAATCAGTGTAACCTAGTCATCAAATGAAAAGTGTGATTTGTTGAGCTGAGGCATTATTTTTATAATGGAAGTGAAAATAGTGTCACACAATGAGCAATAATCTCCCATCTGGGGCAAAGTCCCATGGGAGGGATGGGGATGGTTTCCTACTGCAGAGGCTGACAGGAAGCTATGCCATATTGTCCACACCTGACTTAATTAATTATACATTTGGGAGTTTTGCATTATCTTCTGTGGCCAGGCGACTTGATGGTATATATCCTGTCATGATATCTGAGTGGCTATATTTAAAAGGTGCCGAACATTACTGACCCATTGCTGAAGAGAAAAGATTGATCTCCAGCCTCTTTGAGAGTGAAAGATGTACCTCCTTGAAGATGCTAAAGCTTTAAGAACCTACTGACAGTGCTCCCCTTAATACTTCTTGACGGTCTAAGGTCACTGACAGCCTCCATCCTGAACTCTAGAGATAACCCCAGGATTCTTCAGGTAAATCCTGACTTTTGCATGCCACATTGGACAATGCAGATTTTGTTCTAGTGCATTTCTCTGCTAGCATCACAAAGAATTGGAAGGAAATTTTCAGTCAAACCTTCATCCTATTAGCAGGATGCAGACTGATTTCACATTGGCCGTCAGTGGGATTTTCAATCAGCCATGGTGGGCAAAGTCAGATGATCCTGCTGTAATCTCACATTGGCTTGAAACCGATTTTTGGGCCTCCTGTTGAAATTTCCCCCTCCTTTGCCACTGGTGGGGACATGGGAATATTCTACCCATTGATTTTATTGACTGCATAATGCAGAAGCTGTTCTTAAATGGATTTGGAAAGATCTGGTATCAGGAAAGCTTCATGTTGTGGTCTTCTGTGGGAAGACCCAGCCAGGGTTTAGATTTGTTTGTAGGACATCCTCTCTAACAGCCTGCCTTATCAAATAGTAGCAATGAATACAGACTCACATGCACACACCAGGGTAAGATTAAGGGCTGTGAAGTCTATAAATGCAAGTCCAAGAGAAGTGATGGTGCAGGAAATCTATCTCAGATGTGATTGCATCAGAATTTGTTGGCCTTAGATGAACCATCATCTAAGTAACACAACCATTTTGAAACACTAGAAATGCCTATCATCCTCACCATATTGTAGGATTAAGTTTAAATGCTAGCAACCAAGCAACCACCAAAAATAATGATAGAAACTATTGACATGAAAAATAGTAATTACCTAGAAAAATCAAGAAAGGAAATGCTGCAAAATGTAGCTGAAAATAAAATACATTCCCCCAACTGACTGGGTGTTTTCCTTTTAAGAAGCCCACTTTAGTCTGCCAGCTTGCAAGACTCCTGATGAACTCAGTTTAATGGACATGGCCCAGCTGATGTGGCAACAGGTCAGCTGAAATCATGAGATTCATGGTGAGACCAATTTTCATTATTTTAAATATTCTAACACGTTTGGTTGCTCCAAGTGTTTCTTCTGTCCACTTACATCGTTCAACACAAAATGACATACACAAAATTTACAACTATTGATAATAGCTCCGAGATCTTATACTGATAGTAACAGTTCATCTTTTTCTGATACACAACCTAAATAAATCACTATCATACTTTCCCACAAATTAAGATGCCTAAAATGGCTTGGAAGATACAACCACATGCTGAGTTTAAGTATTTTAATTTTGAATATTCATAAGTGTGGACATATGGTCAGACTGAAATTAATCAATATTGGAAAGCAATGGAAGTTTGACAAAGAGAAAGTCATTCGTGATATTCTGCAAAGCTGAGGTTACAGAAAACAAACAGTTCATAACAAATTTGAGGAAGAAATCAACATTACTAATAAGTTCATATACATTAAGTCACTTAAATAATGTTCATCCCATTCTAACTTTCGTTGGGCCACAGTCTGGAGTATTGTGTACATTTCTGGTCGCCTCATTATAAGAAGGATATGATTACAGTAGGGAGAGTGCAGAGGATGTTGCCTGGGATGCAGCGTTTGAACTGTAAAGAGAGGATGGACAGCCGTGGATTTTTTTTTTAGAGCGGGTGCCTGAGTGTCACGACTAGGCGATTTTTATCGTGACTTTGCTGCAGTGTTAATGCAAGCCTACTTATGACAATAATAAATGAACTTCAGAATTTTAAAGTAATACCAAAACTATGAATGCAACCCTTGTTTGTGTGATAACAGCAGGGAGAAAGCATTATGTTTTGGATATGATAATACTGAACTACTATTTTCATTTGTATCTGATATTGCCACCAACAGCATAGATGGAACCAGTAACAAGCTGGAATTATCCCCATTTTGATGGTTATTCTCTTAATTCCAGGCACTCCATTCTCTGAGTATATTCTGTAGTTTTGATCTCCAAGTGATGTTTTTTCAAAAAAAAATTCATTTCTTGCTTCAGAATCTGGCCAGAATCTCCACAATGCACACCAGTGGCAGCCAAGTACATCATCTACCATAACATGTAAACTTTGCCAGGGGAACATTAACAAATTTAAATTCAACATTTGTAGTGACAAAGGGAAATAACTATTTTTGAGTTGTCGCTAATTTTCCATGACTGCCAGACCAGTGGCAGTGTCAAGTCTCAGTTTTCTTACAGAAATGTCCATGTTGGAAACTGATCTATTTCTGAACATGAATATAGCCTGCCAAACAAATATAGGAATCTTTGTTTACAGATCTACACAAATGCAACAAAAGGAATGGTTTGCTGGAAAATGCTCAAGCAAGGAATAAGATAACAGTCAAATCCTAAATAGTGGCTGTTGAAATAAATTAAGTTTTACCCAAAGTAATGATAAACTGTGGCATAGAAAAGGCCTCTACTATAATTGGTTAATCTGCCGAGTACCAGTTGATGTTACAGAATGTAACAATTCCAAATAAATTATTTTTTATCATAGTAAACTCCAGATGTCATGACCAAAAACACTAGCACAGTTGTTCCTGAGAAATGGAAACATGTACGTTCAGCCAAATCAGACAATGCCACACTATCAAATCCTCATGTTAGTAAATTTAGCTTTGGCTTAGGCAATATAAATACAACTGTCAACATTTTAACTTCCCCTTCCCATTGGAAATCTGGCAGCAGGGCAGCTAAAATTGAACAGGTTAGTTATCTGCCTGTTTGTGCTTTGCAGGGATTTAATCCATGAATGAGTCATTTGCTCAAATCAGATAGATGCTTCATATATGTATGAAAATCAAGGTCCTATTACACCGATATGACCTTAGTGGCCTTGTAATTGTGGCTTGATTGTGGCAGCTTGTTGTGTATCAGAACCAGCCGAGTATTTCCTCATATGATGGTTAACAAAATTAGCCTATTATTTAATGAAGCATACATGATTGTGACTGTCTACTGCCAAACAGATTGAACTGAAAACCTCTGCAAACTTTCCTTACTGAAATGAATACACCTTCCTAAGGTTTGGGAAATACTCAATTTATCATGTGGTGACTTTGTACTCTTAAATGTAGAAGTACATTTAAGTACAGATAAGCATGTGGATATTGATTCCACTAATAAATTTAGATTATTTGGTGGGATCTGCAACAATGCTTTAAAAATATGATTCAAGAAAAATCACCAGTTTCTGTCCCTGTCTTAGCTCATCTATGCTGAAACCTCCATCCATTCCAATTTTACCTCTAGATTTGACTATTCCATTTCTCTCCTGGCTGATTTCTCACCTTATCTTTTCGGTGCCTTCGACCTAACCTGTACCACAAGCTGTTCAACCATTACTATTGTGCACACTATTCTGCATTGGTAGTAATGCCTCAAATTTAAAATCTTCATTCTTATGAAGTCTGTGGTCTCACCCCTTATTTTGCTGTAACCTCCTTCACCCCATGACTCCCCATGACCCTGATGCTCCTTCAAATTCTGGCTTTTTTTTCCATCTCTGATTTTCACTACTCCACGTCTTCAGTTACCTAGGCTTTAAGCTTTGGAATTCCTTCCATAAATCTCACCACCTCTCCGCCTTTTCTCTCTTTCTTTAACACAATCCTTAAAAGCTATCTTTTTGAGCAACTTTTGAACATCTGTTGCCATTTCTCCATACGTGAATCTAAATTTTCTTTGATAAAACTCCCTTAAAGCACTTTGAAATATTTTATAATGTTAAAGGTTTACATTAAATGCAAATTGGTGTTTGCATGCTTTAAGAAAAGAGATTACTATTGTTTTATCCAGGCAAATTAAAAAATCAAATATTTGGGAACAAGATTGCCAGCACTTTCCAATTTTCATTATTTTAAGCAGCTGCTGGCACATCTACCATAATGTTGGCAAAGATGGGAATTACAGAATGTGAAGCTTTGGTGGAAACATCCTGCCCCATGTGGAGTGCATTAATGTCTAGTATCTTAGCCCAGTATTGAGAAGCTGAAAAGAAGGTTTCTGTAATGGATTGAGTACTTTGTGTCACCCTTGGAAACCCACTTCTGATTCTGCCTATTTGTTAGTTTGTGCACTTCCTAAGGATGATATGATCCTTGGATTTCATTTCCCCTGAACTTGAAACATAAGCAAAATCTCAATGCTGTAATTATATGAATAACACATTGAGGTCATGATCAAAAGCCTTTAATTAGTATTAGTTCTGGCTCAGTAACCCTGAGGTTTTGTTTACCACTGGCTGTGATTGCAGTATGAGTTATGGTGCTCAGATTATTTGCATAAGCGTTATGATTTCATCTTTTTGCAATTCCACAAAGTCAAGGGAAAATAGTGGTGGAGGGGATGATGCTGGGCAGTGGAATCACAAGATTAAGGCACAGGTTGAAAAATACAGCACAAGTAAACTTATTTCATATGGGAAAAAAATGGCAAGAAAATTATAAGTGTTCAGAATAATGAAAGATACAGATAAGGCTGAGATACCCAGCTTGGGTAGTGAAGATAAAAATCACAAGCCTCAAACTAGACCAAAAAGTAAAAGATTTGTTTTCCATTAGCCATGTGGTGCAGACTATCAGAATATTCCAGATTAATTGATGTTTTTAAAATGAAACTAGATCAATTATAATTGAAAAAAGATAATCAAACATTGTGGAAAATATTATTAAACACAAGACAACCTTAGGAATATAAGGAACATTGTGTGTTCTTTTATGGCTGGAAGTTAGAATTGCTAGAGTTTCTTGAAATGAAGACTGAAATCATTCACAAATCAGACTGCAGATCAGAACCTTGGCTTTGTTTGACTGACAGTTTAATTAAAAAGCTGGGAGACTTTGTCCTTGTGACAGGGAGCAGAAACACACAATATTCCAAATTAGTTTTATAAGTGTGGAGAAGTGCAGAAAATAACAAGTGTAAATAATCTGAATAACACTTTTATTCAGCAGGATTTGAATTGATGGTTGGGAGTTTTGGGGGTGGGTGGTGGGGGTGATGGGGTGGTCAGGGGGAGCAGGGTTGAAATTTAGCCTGAGTAGCATGCGAGTTTAGTTATGGAAGGGGTGGTTAAAGAAGATGAAAGTGAAGGTGGAAATAATCTAGCACGGGATATCAAAAGCAACATTTTCACAATTATATTAATAAAACAAATGTGATTAGGAGCAAAAGGGGCCCATGAGTGCACAACCTGCAACTTCTAAACCAAGTCACATGCCATTCTGATTTCACAGAATTGCAAAGATTTTACAACGCAGAAGGAGGCCATTAAGCCCTTCATGTCAACTCTCTGAATGAGCAGTTCACTTAGTCTCACTCTCCTGCCTTCATGCATAATCCTGCATATAATTCCTTTTCAAATAACAGTGTCTTTCCTTTTTGAATGCCTTTGAACCTGCTTCCAGCACACTCTCAGACAGTAAATGCAGGACCTTAAGCACTTGCTGCGTGAAATTGTTTTTCTTATATTATTTTTGCTTTACTTTTTGCAAATTGCTTTAAATCAGTGCCCTCTTGTTCTTGTTCATTTCATGAGTGGGAACGGTTTCTCTCTATATACTCCGTTTAGACCCCTCATGATTTTGAATACCTCTATCAATTCTTTTCTTAGCCTTCTTTTCTCCAAGGAAAACAGCCCTAACTTTTCCAACTACCTTCATAACTGGAGTTCCTCGTCTTTGAAACCATGCTCGTGAATTGTTTCTGCACTCACTCCTAAAATTGGCACCCAGAACTGGAACAGCATTGCTGTACCTTCAATGAGTAACAGACTTAGAATTTCTTTCCTAACAGCACTATTGATGTATTTACATCACATCCACTGCAGCAATTCAAGAATGCAGCTCACCATCACCTTCTCCAGAGCAATTAGGGATAAGTGACATATAATGGCTTGCCAGTAATGCTCACATCCCATGAAAGAATTAAAAAACATAAATTTGCCAGAATTAAAGCAAGTGAAATAACAGTAATTGTTTTTAAAAATTATTTCATGGGATGTGGGCATCACTGGCAAGATCAAAATTTGTTCCCCATTCCTAATTTCTGCAATTTAAGTGGCAATGCTACGCAGTTTCAGAGGGCAGTTTAGGGACAAACATATTACTAATAATCTGGAGTCACGTGTAAGCAACACCTTGCAAGGACAACAGATTTAATTCCATAAAAGATACGAATGAATCAAATAGTTTTTTGATAATCATTTCAATGTCACTATTATTGAGATTAGCTTTCAATCCCAATATTATTGGTGAATTGAAAATTAATTTCCACCATCCACTGTGATGGAATTTTAACCCATGTCCCCAGAGCATAAACCTGGAACCAACTAGTCCAGTGAAAATACCACTATGCCACTGTCTCTCCTTGATATTTTAAGGCTTTACAGGTAGTAGGTCAGAACACAGGAAGATTATAGTTAGGGCATGTGCAAAGTTCTCTAGATTCAAGAACTGTTCCTATAGATTGTAAAGTTGTGCATTATTTAAGATAGAGGAAAAGCAGACAATTATAGAACAATTTGCCTAACATCTAGGAAATTGTTACAGTCCATAATTAAGAATTCAGTGACTAAACATTTTTCAGTTGATCAGAGATCCAGCGTGGATTTGTAAAGGATAGGCCAGACCTGACAAACCTGACTAAATTTCTCAAAGCAGTGATTAAAGTAATGGACAGGGAATGTTCTTTACATGAACTTCCAAACAGCATTTGGTAATGTCTTTCATAAGAGCTGTTACATAAAGTTGAAGCTTGTGAATGCAAGATAATGCTAATCTGGCTAGAAAATTTGTTTACTGGGGGAAGACAGTAGGGATAATAAGCAGGTATTTTAATTGGCAAGATGTGGCAGCATATCAATAACTTAGATAATGGGGTGGAAAGACACATGGGCTGGAGGGGTTCTTTCTACATGACCGGCTGGTCCTCATGCCTTTGCTTCCAGTGGTCTGACACTTTGAATCTTATAGCAAAAATCTATTTTCATATTGATATGGATCACAGAATCAAAGGGTATTTTGATGTCACAATGATTGCACCATGTTCAGCACCATTCATGATCCTCAGATACTGAAGCAGTCCATGTTCAAAAAATCTGGACAATATCCAAGCTGACAAGTGGCAAGTAACATTTGTGCCATACAAATGCCAAACAATGACAATCACTAATAAGCAATAGTCTAACTACCATCCCTTGACATTCAATGATGTTACCACCACTGAATCCACACTGTAAATATCTTTCGGGTTATCACTGACCAGAAACTCAACTACACTAACCATACAAACACAGTAGTTACAAATACTCATAGCATGTAGACTGCACTGATTCAAGAAAGCAGTTCACTCCCACTTTCTCAAGGGCAACTAGGTAAGGGCAATAAATGCTGGCTAACCTGCTACACCAATGTCCCACAAATGAATAAGAGAAAAAGATACTTAAGGCAAAATTTTCTCAGAAATTGACAAAGGTCAATGGCAGGATTTTCTGTCATATATTGTAGCACTTAATGTCAAGAACTTTCATCCTATGATACACCATACGTATCACTGATGGAGAGGCCTGCCCCACCATCCATCTCAGCACTGCAATCATCTAGCACCACATTTAAAGGTTGCCTCCACATACACCAGCCATAGTTACTGAGAACTGATGGCTGTCAAGAAATCCAGTCCCAAGTTTTTAGACAGCTCCCTGGAGAGACTGCTTGATGCTGTAGAGGCCTGATGTCTCTTATTTGCACACTAGGAGAAAGCCAGCTAGCAAGGTCACAAACCCAGCATAGGAGGCAGTGACAGTTGGTTATGAGGGCCAGCTGCCTGCAGAAGAGGATGACTATGCAGTGCAGGAAGAGGAGAAATCATTTCCTCCATTTTGCCAGGATAAATCACTTTTCCATATCTCATCTCACACACACATTACATATCCACTGTCAGCTAAAGTGCATCACCACTCACGCTCTCACACATGTCTTCATCTCTCCTGTGAGTTGTGTCCTCATCGCCTCATTCATCCACACTTGCCAAGCATCCTTATCATCTGCCCTGGCAAACATCCTAATTATACCTCTCCATCTGTTTTCATGCAGAACAAGTTGGACTACAATAAGAAGAAGAGATAACAGATGGTTGGAGGGATGCCACAACTGAGGGTCCTCATGGACTTTGAGAAGAGTTACCCAGCTGCTGGGGAGAACACTGACATTTCTGGTGATTGGTGGAGAGGTTGGGAACGATAAACCAAGTGAGGATAGAGCACTGCATCAACCATCCAACCAACTACAATGCTGTCAGTCATGTCTCCAGTCTCTAAACCTCCTGCCACGCACTAATGAACTCTCCTTTCTTTAGCAAGCACATCTATCAAGCAATCCAGGGAGTCCACCAGCCCAACACCACCACAAAGAGGGGGATTCACGGAACCCAAGACTGAAGAACCATCAATCTGTTGCAGGCATTTGCTGGAAACATAAGGATTAGGAAAGGGAGTAAGCAATTCAGCCCTTCAAACCCACTGTGCCATTTAACATGATCATGCCTGATGTTATCCTGGCCTCAACAGCAATTTCCTGCCTCCTCCCCACAGATCTTAATCCCACTTTTCTTTAGAAACATACCTATTTCTTTCTTGAATCTGTTGATTGATTCTGCCTCCACTGCACTCTGGGGCAGTGAGTTATCTCAGAGAGTTGTGAATCTAGTGGGATAATCTAGAACAAGAAGTCATTGATATAGAATAAGAGTAGGAAGGTTCAAAACTGAGATGAGGAGAGATTACTTTTCTCAGAGGGTTGAGAATCTGTGGAAGTAGTTTCTCCTCATCTCATTTTGAACTGTCCTTCTCTTATTCTATATCTATGACTTCTTGTTTTAGATATCCCTCTAGGGGAAACATCTGTTCAATATCCACCAAATCAATCCCTTTAACATTTTACATACATCAATCAGATCCTCCTCATCTAAATTCCAGCTATTACAAGCCTAAATTATCCAATCACTCCTCATATGACAGCCCTTTCATCCCTGGAATCAATCTAGTGAATGTTCTTTGAATTGTCTCCAATGCCATCATATCCTTCCTCAAATGAGGAAGTCAAAACTAGATACCAATAATCTAGGGATCCAACAGTATTAATACAAGAGGACAGCAGGGTTTTTTGAACTCACTTCAACTGTCCTCTATGCCAAGGAGGAAGCCAGGTTCCCTTGGGCACCGAGAGTAAGGAGGAGCAGATGGTGCATATCCAGGAGCCATCCATCCAGGTGACTCCAGGAGCATCCCCACCATCCAAATCTTCTCTTCCTGTGTCAGATCCAGTTCCATAGGCTGAGGAGAATGATACTGCCACATAGCAGAACTCTGAAAGCAGGCTAGCATCCTCCAGGTGTCACCATGCATTCAGTGCCAAACCTAGAACAGCAGTGACTATGTTAAAGTACCACAGGTTGAAAATACCTTTGGATTTCCACATGATAACTGATTGATTGCAGTTCTTCAATACATCTTTAAGTTAATTTTGGGGCTTATATGTCACTCAGCTTGACCACATTTCTAAAGTAAAATCAGTTTTTTCACTAAATTTCAGATAGTCAACATGAATCCAATTAGATGAACAGTTGGAATTTTTCCCCCCACTACTGGTCGTGTTCAAATTTTGTGCAAAAAAATAGTGTAAACGATCTAATGGAGTCAAAAGCTACAATTACAATTCTAAATTATTTAGCATTTGCCTCTAAAGAAATTGTAAATAAACCAAAGGTTAAAAGCTTATTTTCCTGAAAATTTGGAGGCATGCCATGCTATTCTCTTAAGGGAAGGCTTATTTTCTTCAAGGCAAGTTGCAATCATTTTTGAGATAATAAAATTGTTCCCTGGTGTGAATACATTGACTTTTTTTTAACTGATCATTCCTGTTACTTCACTTGTGGAATTACAAGTGTTTGGAAATAAAGACTGGTAGTAAATATTGCTTATACTAACAAAATTACACTGATACTTTCATCTTTAGGATTTTACTACCATGTACTGCAGACTGTTAATGAACCAATATGACAAAACACAAGCTAGTTATGTGCTACCAATTAACAGATTTCAGTGAAGCAAAAAGAATAGATTAAATATGAACAAAAATAGATAAAGGACACATATTGAAACATTTATAATGTAGGAAATAAACTAGGGAATTAGATACAGTTATGTTCAAAATAGCTCTAATAGAACAGGCTGCAAATTGAACTGCAGTAGAAAATAAACATGGGGATTATAATATTTTTCAGAAGGCAGAATGGACAAGAACAGTTATCAGTGTTGCTGAGGGAATAAATACAGTGGAGAGAACAAAAAAAAGGGATTCAGAGAGTCAGTGGGATAGATATTGTTTTTTTTCGTACAGAATGTTGATCAGCTACCAGTGTCCCCTATGATTCTGAAGTTCTAATTTCATGCACATTTCTTGTGATCTTCAGTAAGCCAAGGTCTGCAGCAGAACCATAAAACCATAGAAAATTACAACTTAGAAACAGACCTTTTGGTCCTTCTTGTCTGCGCTGAACCATTTTTTGCCTAGTCCCACTGACCTGCACTTGGACCAAGTAAAGGCCAATGTACCAAAAGCACTCTTTACGACCCTATTCACTTGTGAGGTCACTTCTAGGGAATTCTAAACTGTAGTCCCAGATCCCTCTGTTCAATTGCACTCTTCAGAGTCGTACCATTTACCCTGTACGTTCTACTTTGTTTTTTCCTTCCAAACTGTAATACCTCACATTTGTCTGAGTTAAAATCCATTTGCGATTTTTCAGCCCATTTTTCTAGTTGGTCCAAATCCCTCTGCAAGCTTTGAAAACCTTCCTCATTGTTCACTGCACCTTCAACGTTTGTATCATCAGCAAATTTGCTGATCCAATTTACCACATTATCATCCAGATTATTGATTCAGATGACAAACAACAGTGGACCCAACACCCGATCCCTGCGGTACACCGCTAGTCACAGGCCTCCATTCAGAGAAGCAATCTTCCACAACTAGTCTCTGGCTTCATCCATTGAGCCAGTGTCTAATCCAATTTACTACCTCCCCATGTATACCTAGTGACTGAACCTTCCTAACTAACCTCTCATGAGGGACCTTATCAAAGATCTTGCTAAAATCCAAGTAGACAATATCCACCACCTTCCCTTCATCCACTTTCCTGGTAACCTCCTTGAAAAACTCTAATAGATTGGTCAAACATGACCTACCACGTGCTGCTTGAGTGCTCAGGCTGCGAAACTGGGATTTTAGTGGGTGAGGGGGATCTTAAGGGTTAATCTCTCTCGAAAGTCTAGTTTTCTGTTTACATTTAGTAACTAACTGAAAGTTACTATTCATCCAGTCTAAATAAGGATATCCAAGTTCCTATACAGCAACTCTAACTAGTTAATTAGGTAGCTAGCTTAAATTGGTTTCTGAGCTTTCAAAGAGCTGATTCATCATTGTTTTTCTGGGAGCATAAATACAGGAATCTCCACTGAGCGTTTCTTAAGTCCACAGAGTGTGAAATTTGGAGTTTGATGAGTGAAGGAGTTTGGTGAAGAGGGGAACTATAAATTAATTTTTAAAAATAAATATAATTAACACAAGAAAGATGGCAGAATGGGTGATGTGTCACAGCTGCAGCATGTGGGAGCTCCCAGATGCCATGGCAGCCACATCACTAAGTGTCACTGGGTTAAGGAGTTATGGTTCAGAATTAATGAGCTAGAGGCTGAGCTGCAGATACTGTGACACATCAGTGAAAGGGAAAGAAAGCTGGACACTTTTGTTCCAGAAATCAGTCACATCCCTTAGGTTAGCACCATCTGAATTGGTCAGCAGTCAGAGACAGGTGGTGTGACTGTGAATCAGGCAGGTAAGCAGATTGAGGAGGCAGAAGCGGAGGATCCTCAGCCTTTGTAATTGAGCAACAGGTTTGAGATGCTTGAAGCCTATATGGTCACCATGGTCTAAAAACATCAAAACATAGAAAATATTATATATTTAAATGGATTACTTTGAGAGTGGTTCACATATTTGATGGTGATGTCATTAAGGTATTTGCAGAGGTTGCTGGTTTATTTTCAGTTTTGTATCTGTAGTGCAAAAGAGCAGCTCTTCAATATATCTGTGTATTAGTTTGAATCTACATGCACAAACCAAGGCTTTTCTTTCTTTGTAAAATTCACAAACCCTAAAATAGCTAGGACATTACAGAAAGAAAGCTGGGAACAAACAAGATTTTGCTTCATCAAGAACATCAACAAAAGATCTTCAGGGGAAAAAAATCACTGTTGGCCCTTACACTTCAAATATTAAAAGGCTGGGAGAAAGCAACAAAAGAATTAATGACTAAAGTGATATGGAGACAAAGAAAAACTCGGCGTGGATTTAAGAGAGGAGTGTTTCCAGTCAGAGAAACATGAGATTCTGGGCAGTATCTGGCATATTTGAAAAGATGAATGCTTTGCTGTACAGATGGAGTCATTTGAAAAAAAGTACATTAAGTCAACGGTCTCTAGGTTAGAAAGGGGAGTAATGGGAAGATAGTAAAAAGCATGGTATGTATTTTTAAACCTTTTCTAATGCTTGAGAAAATGACAGGGAACAAGACGAATTTCATCTTCCCAGGAAGAGATAAGCACATAGATGTAAAGAATGACCTTAACCAAGATAATGATTTAACATAAACTCACATCTGAGAATTGACATGGATACATGACAAAGTTTATCAAAAATAGATGGGATTGGTGAAGACACAACATTCTGACTGAAGTAATCTCTGAGAATATGAATGTCACCAGAACGAGGTTCAATCATTTGTAGTCTTCTCGTGACCCCTTCTAGTTAAGAGATATGGAGAAGCAGCTTGTATGGATTAATGCCTGTCAATCATCAAATATCACTTTCTATAATAAAAATGAGCACATGCTTTGTACTAGGGTACAGAAAAAGTCTAAAAGTAAAGTTTATTTATTAGTCACAAGTAAGGCTGACATTAACACCGCAATGAAGTTACTGTGAAATTCCCCTAGTCGCCACAGTCCAGCAACTGTTTGGGTCAATGTGTCTAACTAGCATATCTTTCGGGCAATGAAGGAAACTGGAGCACCCAGAGGAAATCCGCACAGACATGGGGAGAACAATCAAACTCCGCACAGTGACCCAAGCCCGGAATCGAACCTAAGTCCTTGGAGCTGTGAGGCAGCCGTGCTAACCATTGTGCCACCGAGTTAACAAAGGAATCACAGGCTGTAATAACTACACTGATGCCAGAATACTACATTATCCCAAAAACAAGCCTGCTGAGATTTGTCTTTATTTCTTAGTGTTAATTTGCTGTTTGATACACTATGTCTGACTATCTTTTATTTCAAATAGAAGTATCCTACTGTTACCAACTGGCTCACGTCAGGCTTGATTACTTTTGTTGCTAATAGGCACAACAACTTTCTATGGCCTAGACTACAGCACTTCCACTAGACTCTTTGGATTCGATTTTTCCATCCCAGTGCAAGACCAGCCCACGATTGTTGGGCTCTAAAAAATGGTTGATAAGGCCCAATTCCAGAATTCCTGCTCTATTCTCATTGTTAGAAATCATGAAGATTGTGGGATAAGGATGCCTGCATGCAGCTATCCTGACATTGCTGGTTCCATTGCAGAGGTATGAGGGGCAATTCTCCCAGAAAAATTCTAAGTGTTGAATTTGCCTAAAAATTGGAGTAAGTCACACTTTTTTTTCCTGCGTGACTTTCAAAATGAGATTCCCACACTCTGTGCGCTGCAGAGTGCACTAGCATAAATCAGTCCAAAAATCAGGCAGCAGGGCCTATCCCCACCCAGAAGGCCAGGAGCATAGCGCTAAGCAGGCCACTGTACATGCGCTGATTAATCAACGCCGAGATCAATGCACGCAGTCGCGCCACGCTGCTGACCTTCCAATTGCTGGCCAACTCGATTGCTGGTCAATCCCGTGACTCCCTCATCGCCTACTGTGCAATCTTCCCCACAGCCCAATTGCTGGACCCCTGAACATGCCCGGCCTCCATATTCCCTCCCACAACCCCGATTTCCCTGATGTTCCCTCCTCCATCCCCGCAGCTCCAATCTCCTGATTCCTCTTCACAATCCCCCATTCTCCTCCCATTGACAGCTCTGATCCACCCAACCCCAATGGCCAGCCTTGATCACAGCCCTTCCTCCCTCTGTCACTCAGCCCAAATGCTAAGTGCAGTGGGCTCCCAACCCCACCAACTGCCCTATAGAAGCCTAATGGGCCCTGTCCCCCCTTAGGCTATATCCCCTTGGCACTGCCCTATGCCCAACGGACAGTGCTAAGATGCTCCATGGAATTGCCACTATGCCCCTTGGGCGCTACCAATGGGCCAAGGTTGGCACTGCCAAGGTGGCAATGCCCGGGAGGCATCCACCCCGGCACTCAATCTTCTGGGGGGGCCTTGATGACTCCCCCCCTTCACTCCAGTAGCATTAGGCCACCAGCTTCCTTGGGATAGAAAAGCTAGCGATCCTGGAGATTTCAGTCCCAGGCCTGCTAATGAGATTGAAATTGAATGCAAATGAATATTTGAATAAATTATGCAGCTTCGCACTGATTGCTGCTGCTGAGCCGATGGTACTGAAAATCCAGCTGCCAGAGACACATGGAAACCTTGGTGCCCAATGGGGAGCCTGTCAAAATGGCTTCTGCTAGAATGTCTCCTAGCTACAAAAGCAGGGCAGCAGGCTGGGAGAATCACCCCCAAGCATTTTTAATGGAATTGTGCCAGCTTTTGAAAGTGACATAGTTCACAGCAGTTCAGGCAATATGGACAATAGAGAAGCGCTGATCTAGAGTCAGACACCATTTGACAGGTAAGTTCAAAACCTATTGCCAATTTCATAAGTCATAAGGGTAAGTGATCATTAAATTGACCAGCATCGTGAAAACAGAGAAGTCTTCAGATGCACTGAGTCATTTATCTAATGGATAAAGTGTGCTTCTGCATTATTGAATAACAATATTGAAATTCAGATTTTTCTGTGGCAATAGTTTGTTTAATAAGTTTGCAGATGACACAAAGGCTGGTGGGTTTACAAGTAGTGATGAGGACTATCAGAGGATACAGCAGGATATAAATCAGTTGGAGACTTGGGTGGAGAGATGGCAGATGGAATGGAATCTGGATAAATGTGAAGTTTTGCATTTTGGAAGGTCTAATACAGATAGGAAATACACAGTAAATGGCAGAATCCTCAAAAATATTGATAAGCAAAGGCATCATGGTTACAGGTACTCAGGTCACAAAGTGGCAATGCAGCTGGAGAAGGTAGTCAAGAAGGCATATAGCATGCTTGCCTTCATCGGCTGGGGCATTGTGTTTAAAAATTAACAAGTCATGTTGCAGCTTTATAGAACCTTAGTTAGGTCACACTTGGAATATAACGTGGCAACCAGAATTGAACACTACCAGAAGAATGTGGAGACTTTGGAGAGGTAGAGAAAAGATTTACCAGGATGTTGCCTGGTATGGAAGGCATTAGCTATAAGGAGAGGTTGGAGAAACTTTGTTTGTTCTCACTGGAATGATGGAGGTTAAGGAGAGATCTGATAAAATCTACAAGATTGAGGGGCATGGTGGATAGTCAGAAGCTTTTTCCCAGAGTGGAAGAGTCAATTACTAGGGGGCACAGGTTTAAGGTGCGAGAAGCAAGATTTAAAGGAGATGTACACAGCAGAGTTTTTACAGAGAGAGTAGTGGGTGCCTGGAATTTGTTGCTAGGGGAGGTAGTGGAAGCAGATATGATAGTGACTTTTAAGGGGCATCTTGACAAATACATGAATAGGATAGGAATAGAGGGATATGAACCCTGGAAGGGTAGAGGGTTTTAGTTCAGTCAGGCAGCATGGCTGGTATAGGCTTAGATGGCCATCCTATGCTATAATTTTCTTTGTTCTTTGTGTTTTAATCTTTCAATTTAATATCAACTCACTACTTATAGATTAGCACTGATTAAAAGCTTGAACAGATAATTGAATTCTTATAACAATTGTTAAGGTTTAATGTATTCAGCTCTGGAGGTTTTGTTGACATATGTTCAATAGAATCTCATGAATGCTTGGCTGAGCTCCAAATCCATGAAATAACTCAGCTTAGCAGGGGTTGTTAACATAGCGTTCAAGGCAATGGAGAGTTTATTTCAATGGACAGTTTTATGACCTCCCCCCAAGAGTATAGTATTTTTTAAATTGATTTATAAATTTATGTTTATTTTTATACTTATATAAGCGTAGTAAAGACTTCCCAATTTTATTCTAAGGCTTATGAGCTCTGTACATAGTGATTAGGGAAAGGGGGTTAAGGGGTGTAGATGGGGCCATAGATTGAGGAGGCCTGGGCTGGAGGGATTTGTATAGTATAGGGGATATGTAGAGGAAAGAGACATATGGGTTCATTTAGGATATATGAGGTGAAAGAGCAAATTATGTGAGAGGCAGAGCATGGATTTCGAAACCTTTCAATTATCTCCAGAGCTAGGCTGATTTTCAGTGTGTAAAAGTGACTGTTTTGTACTCAGCATCTGCCCACCTTGATTTCTGCCTTTTGGTAGATGCCTGCGCCAACTCCAGCCCGTACTTGCCATGAACAAAGCATAGGCAGTACTACCAGCACAATTCACAATGATGACAATGAAAATGGCTGAACTCATGATTCCTGCCTTCAAGATAAAAATTGTTGCTGAACTTTAAAACATGCCATTTTTGTGGCATCTGTAGGTAGATAGATGGATAGACAATTGAATAGACATTAGAATCTCATTGATGATATTACAGGGGTGTAAGGGAAGATAAGGAGACACCACGGTTGAGGTTATTTGCATGGGAAAAGAGACAGGTCTTTTTTTTTAATTAAAGTTTATTTATTAGTGTCACAAGTAGGTTCAAATTAACACTACAATGATGTTACTATGAAAATCCCCTGGTCACCACACTCTGGCTCCTGTTCGGGTACAGAGGGAGAATTTCACATGATTAATGCACTTCATAATTTGAATGTTCATCATTTCAAATATTCTTTTTAACAGCAACATCATCTGATTTTTACCTTTCTTGTTTCAAAGCAGCCACATCCTTTTCTGCATCACTTAGGGCAGCTTTTAGAGTCAATAGTTCATTTAGTGAATGTGACGATTGGTTTTGTATTTCTGACTCCTTGCAAACTTTTGCTTCTAGCTGTTGTTCTAAACTCTTACACTTTTTTTCACAAAGCAGCCTTTGTTCCTCTTTTTCTTTCATTTCTTTTTGGTGTCTGTGATAATATAAAGAACATTAGTCGCCAAAATTATCTTCTGGGCAATATTGCACAACAGCATATGGAAACCTATTACTTACCTGGATTCTCCTTCTTCACGTGCACACTCCAGTTTTGTTACCCTTGAGAGGAGATCTGCAGCTTCCTTTGATTTATTCCTGTGTGGACATACAAACAATGATCATTAAATTTCACATTGTCCATTCTTTTTAAATAAACACCAAAATCAAAGACCAGAGGGCAGAACTGAATAGTAATCCCAAACAGGGGTCGAATTTGGAAGCCTGGTATAATCTTCCACAAACTCTGCTTTTCTCGCATTCTGGCCTTCTGTGGCATCCCCTACTTTCTCATTTGCCAATGACCCAAGATCTGAAATTTCTTCTCCTAATCCTTTTTGTTTTCTAACTCTTTGTCCCCTTTTAAGGCACTGCTTAAAATATCCCTCTGACTAAATGCTTGATCACTTGCACTAATGATTCTATATGTGGTTTGGTATACATTTTGCTTGATTATGGTCCTGTGGAGAACCATGGGATATTTTACTGCATCAAAAATGCTATATAAATGTGAGCTATTATTGTTACAATGTTCCTGCAGACCAGCTCTAATTGATAACATTGCAGATTTAAAGTATTGTTTATTTAAAAGTTTACTTTTGTCACAAATAGCCTTACATTAACATTGCAATGAAGTTATTGAGAAAATCCCCAAGTCGCCACACTCTGGTGCCTGTTCGGGTACACTGAGGGAGAATTTAGCATGGCCAATGCACCTAACCAGCACATCTTTTATACTGTGGGAGGAAACCGTGGCACTCAGAAGAAACCCATGCAGACATAGGGAGAACGTGCAGACTCTGCACAGACAATGATGCAAGCTGGAAATCAAACCCTGGTCTCTGGTTCTGCTAAGCACTGTGTCACCATGCCACCCGTACTGTGAAATGAAAAATATTGGATAAGTATTGAATGCTTATGCCTTATGTTGTTGATGTAAATAAATGAATTTGTATTTGTTTATAATAGAAAGCACATGAACTTCAAAATGTCACAAGGAAGCTAGTCAGCAATTTGTGTGACCACATACTGTTATTTTCAGAACAGAATGTGTTTAAAAAGAAATATTCATGCCCAACACTTTGTCACGCATTCTATTTATATTAATGAATTCTCTCAGACGGTTGTTAATCTTTGGACTCTAACTCATAAGAGAGTGGAAGCATAGTCTTTGAATATTTTTAATGCATAGGTGGATAAATTTGTGATAAGCAAGTGGGTAGGAAGTGAAATGTAATCGTGATGGGCAGGAATGTGGCGGGGAGATTCAAATCAACTCAGCCATGATCAAACTGAATGGCAGAGCTGGCTCAAAAGGCTGAGTGGCTTTTTCCTGTTCCTAATCTGTATGTTCGCATTGAGAATGGAAAAGTGATACCATCCAATTGCCCCATTAGTTAAAACTGCAGTTTTATGTTTATTTTTTTTAAAATTGCCTGCAAACTCACTAGAAATGTGAGGAAATATGTGTGAGGCAAGGGAAAGAGGGCTTCTATCAGCTTGGTGATCAAGACAAATAGTATATTTTCTTACCTCAGAAATAAGCGGAGAAAAAATTAAAGTAAAATTAAAGTTTATTTATCAGTCACAACTAAGGCTTTCATTAATACTGCAATGAAGTTACTGTGAAATTCCCGTAGTTGACGCAGTCCGGCTGGCATCTGTTTGGATCAATGCACCTAACCAGCGCATCTTACAGAATGTGGGAGAAAACTGGAACACCTGGAGAAAACCCACACAGACACAGGGAGAATGTGCAGACTTTGCATTTAGAGTGATCCAAGCCGGGAATTGAACCCAGGTCTCTGGCGCTGTGAAGTAACAGTGTCAACCACTGTACTTCTGTGCCAGTAAGGACTGAGAAAGAAGATTAATTGGAGTAGGTGAATTGAATGCCAAATCAGATCAAGAAGTGAAAGAGAAGGAAATTTAGATTCGATAAGGGAGGAAAAAAAGAGAAAGAAAAAATAACAGAAATGCAAAAAAAATTCAAATTAACATTTAAAATCCTCTAAAATATTGAGAACTTAAAGAAATGAGATCCCATACTCATAGATATTTAATTTCTGGACTAGAGAGGTTGGTAAGCAGTCATTGATAATTATCACAACGTTAAGGAGTATTCATACTTATCATTAGTAGACTTAATTTTTTTTTACAAATTTAACATACAATTAATGTGTCAGTGAAGTAATTTCATGAAAATTATAAGGATATTATATGTTGGATGTTCTTTTTCCAAAGGTATTGGTGTTCAGCGCAAATCAAGTAGAAATATGTGGTGATTCTTTTTCATAAAGTTGAGCGCTCTGTCTAAGCTATAGCGATTTTCTAGTGTCACTTGAAAAATTCTCAGTACTTCTTTCTCCAGAGAATACCTGTACTGGTATCTTTCAATCTCTCTCTTTCATCAAGTTGTCTGGCTGGTGTTTTCCAATCCTCTCTATCTCTAGCTGTACACTACGTTGCCTCTCATTCCCTCTCCTGTATGACTGGCATAGAGAAAGAGTGGCTTAAAAACTTTGTTAAAAGTGCTTTTAAGCGCAAGGACACAACTGGAAGAAAGAGGTCTCCCTTACAGCACCATTTTAGCCTACAGCATGAAATCACAGAAAATAAATTAAGGGTTTCACATCTCTCTTGCACTGGAAGCAGATAATAATGAGTCCAGCAAATACTGGGTTATACTCTGTAAGTTTTCTGAATAAGATGCTTTATAGTCTTCAGGCTAAAGTGGAAAACATACTTCGTGGTGCCACAGTTGATGGAGACCTGTAGGCCTGAGGCCTACAGCTATCATTTTTTTTTGCAATTTTATTTCTGCTTTACTGTGGCTTTAGAGCATCCTAAAGTTATTTTGTATTTAATATTTCTTGGTAGACACTGATCTTAATCTATCCAGTGCTTTAATTAATTAATCAATAATACTCAGTAGTGACCTGCTTCTCAGTAGAAATGCCAAGCAGCTACTATTTAGACTGACACTTTGTTTTCCATTTCAGAATTCTTGAGGAAGTTATATTTTGTTTATCAGAAGCACTACTGTGGCCCTTGGACTACTGACCAAGTTGCTGAATAATCTTATTTGTGTGGCCATCTGAAGCATTAGAAAATTATGTTTGATTAATAGACATAACACCTAATTGATGGGAGCTGAGAAGACACCAACAAGAACTGCGGAAATATGGGATATTGCAAAGTTAGTATGGCCTTGCATTCCCTGTGAGAAGCACCGATAAGAGCTGAGATTTGTTTTGGGAAAGATTACCAGGTCTCGAAAGGCTGGAATAGAACCAAGGATTTGGCTTAAAATGGTATCTGCTTCAGGGACTCTGTGCAGTAGCACAGTGGAATAGTCACCTCTGAACACAAGAGGGAGAGCCAGGAACGGAGTGAGTGACTGTGTGCCCACCCATTGGGAATACTCAGCAACTTGATAATGCATGTATCAAGGTAAAATTACGTACCAACTTGGGTTGGGGGAGGGAGGGTCATGGAACAGACTATATTAGGGTTGCAGTTTGTGTTTAAATGAACATCTATCTATCTTCATTGCTTCAGGTGTATACAAAGTGATTTCTCCATTCAATAGTTATCCTTCACCCATTTTTATTTTCTTTTTGTTTATATAGTATCAATTATAATTGTCATATTATCATCATTATTCAATATCCAACAAAATTGCTGTTTTAACACAACACTTGGGATTGTACTCATTCTTCATATTATTCATGCTTGTTACATCCAAAGTATGACTTTGAACATAAGTGAGACTGAAAAGGACTTAGGCGATTCTTTATAGGTCGCAACATTTGTCCCATAAAATATTTAAGGTATCTGTTCATTTGCATTTTCATTTTTCAAATATCAACATAACTGTTTGTTTCCAGCATTTCTGTTCTAATTTCAAATTTCCAGCATTTCATCTTTTTACTTTTCTTTCTACAAAGTAAAACTTGACCAATTAACTAATACTTGGCCAAACTCCCTTGGAGTGCAATGAGTGGCTGTACTCACTTATCTGCATCAAAATTTTTAAGCCCCTGCCTTAACTGATCTTCCTGATTCAGGCAGGTGGGACACAAACAGTGTGGTGGATCCCAGCTCAAGCATCAAAGTCCAAAAGACTCGCAGTGAAGGAGAACACACACTCTTCTTTACAGTTTTAATTAATGTAAAGCAAGTGCATTTGAAAGTGCTGTTTAAAATAACAGGCAAGGAAGAAGTTAAATGTATAAGGTGAGTGGACGCGTTTTTAGAGGAGGAGGGGTAATGGACATTTAGGGTTTGGGGTGGGGGGGGGGGGTTCCAGCCAGGAGGGTCAGGGAGGGAGCTTAGGCCAATGGGGGGAGGTCCTGTGCAGGTGGTGATGAGAGATCAGGGGTTGGGAATGCTGTGCTGAGAGTGCTCAGTGGGGGTGTGGGGAGTTTCCTAGAGTTTGTGTGTGTGTGTGTGTGTGTGTGTGTGTAGGGGGGTGTCCTAAATGGATTAGGTGTTTTAAATAGTGGCACTGAAATTAGAAGTACTTTTATTTCTTTTAATTCTTTCAGAGTAACTATTAGCATATTACTGGCAGAACTATCCAAAATTAGCAATCTAAATTACATTGTCAGGTACAATTGTCCAGGGGAAATTAGTGTTTCTTGACAACCAAAGCATAAACTCTTACCTGGGAACATCGAAGAGGGAATCAACAGAGTACCTTTGGGGTACCCCTCCAAATTTGACACTGGGGAACTAAGACATTCCGGGCCACTATTTTAATCTTATAGTCTGTCTAATTGTTTTATAACACGATTCATAATAGTTATTCTTTAACCTATGTACAAATTTAAGAATTCTTATTATATATTATAATGTTTCTGTTGTTGCACTCTCATGTCTCTGAGTCAAAAGTTTGAAGTTTCAAGTTCCATTCTCGGAGTTGAGTACAAAAAGGAATCAAGTTTGACACTCTAATTCATTGTGAGGGAAGGGTGCACTGAACAAGGCCCCCCACCGCCCCCCATCAGTGAAAAAAAAAACAGTCTATATGGGACATTCTGTGGTCATAGAAGGTACTATAGTAACACAAGTTATTCATTTCTTTTCTTTTATATAAGTGATTCACAAGCAGGAACAAGATTCCCCATACTCAGACTTAAAACATAGAACAGAGAACTCCTACAAATATACCACAAGATCCAACTTGTAGTGATTTTGGGATATACTTTCTTCAAGTTACAAAGGAACAAAAAGTAATATACAACAAGACTGTAATTAAGTTGGGTGGGAAGGCTGATTACATCAAAAATCATGACAGCAATGTTTGAAATCAGAACAAAACAAGACTGCTGTTAAGTGGTGCAGATTTTAGAAAATCAGTAGAATATATTTAATTTTCAATAATGGAATGTATGCCAACAATCATACTTTAATGATCTTTATACAGTAGGTAAAGTGGAATTTTCATTAACTTCAAAGAATGGTAATGAACTCACAGTAAATTCAATGAATGTCATCAAAATACAATATATTTCCTTTTAACAACCACAGAAACTTAAATTTATTTTAATGAAACAAAACATTTCCTAGTGTTTCAAATTTGGTATTACAAATTAAAAGAAATATAAGTACTTCTAATTTCAGTGCTACTATCAGCAGAATTGGATCTAGTGAGGATTTCAGAATGTTGGAGCAAGATAAATGACACAGTCAGGCAGGGAATACAATATCAATCAGAATCAAATTAAAAGAAAGAATAAGCAGAGTTGGTGGAGGTTACAGAGATGGTGAGAAGCGATACCGTGGAGAGTTCTGAAGAGAAGCAAAAAGATTTTGAAGTAAATAAAATGAGTGAAGCAAGTGGATGGAAGCAATGACAAGATGATAGCCATGCAGAACTTCAGGTGGGATTGTTCCTTGGTAACACAGGTCAAAGATCACATGGAGAGTATTGGAAAAATTAAATCTGGAATTGACAAATGCGTGAATCCAGCAGTGCTAGAATCAATTGGGGGTGTAGGGCTGCTGCCTAAAACAAGCTTCTTAACAGGATAACTAGTGATTTTCCAGTTTGACATTTTTCAAATCCACAGAATTGCAATGAACTGAATTTGGGATTTCAAACTAGATCATAGTTGACAAGAGACAAAAGATGTGCACTGCTGGCTTCAATTTGAGTAAGAATCTGGGAAGGAGAAAGGGAACTACTGCTGGGATTTTTGACCTTACAGAGTTTCAGAAGTATCAGACAGCACAGTTGTGGAACAAAGGTACAAGTAGAGCTGGATATCAACAGCACACATTGGGAAAGGTGTTCTAATGTCTGGAGAAGTGTCATTAAGGACAAGCATCTGGATGAGGAAGAGTTGGGGTAAATGAATACTTTAGGGTGCTATGGTGGAAATGGTTTGCATTTATATCATCCCTCCAGGGTCTCAGGGCATACCAAGTGCCTTACAATCTATTAAATACATTATTATATTAATGACTACATTTATAAAGGGAAATATGAGTGACAATGTGCATTCAGCAATTTCCCACAACAGCAATGAGGCTTCTGACTTGATAGTCAGTTTTATTGCAGATCCTTGATCAAAACAGTAAGAACTATCTTGCTCACGCTAAACATGGAAAGATAATTTTGTTATAAACCTGAAAAGTCATGCAGCGTCTTGAAGTGATATCTTGCTTATTTCAATATTCTGCATTGTATAACAGTTAATAATGAGTGTACTCTACATGATGTAAACTTTAAAGCTAGTATTTTCATCGATCAAAACGTCTGAGGAACTTTTGATCAGAAACTTAAAACTAGTTGTACTGATAGAAATCTTAAACCCACAGCTTCTTAAGTAGACAAATAAATTGCACAAATTGTTGTCACTTAGCTTTCTTCAGTACTTCGGAAGAAAATCCATGAAACTGATGCCAGAAGTACAACAAAATAAGTACAAGACGATCCTTATATGGTTGTCTTATGTTTTAGCTGGTACTAGCTAAGGAGCAGTTGTGGAGACACAGATATGTCTGAACAATAATTGTTTATTGAAAGAACATATCTATTTATAGATGTACAAGACTACAGGTAGCACTCGGTCTCGGTCATGAGCTTTCTACTTCTTGACATCTAGTTGTCTAATTTTCCCATGTCATGTGAGTGGTACTACTTCTCTGATCCCAAACAAACTCTTTTAGCTCTGAACACCCAAAAACTATATCTCCCTCTAAATCTTTGTACAGATATATTTTACAATTATATTTACACTACATTCTCATTTCCCGCAAGACTTCATAGCTTTAATCAGTCTGGAGATTTCACAACTCTCCCTAATCATGTCCTTTTGAGGTTTGGAAGATCAGTAGTCTCCCCTTCAACTTCTTTGACTTGGTTGGTTTTTGGTAAGAGTTGAAGTATCTGGTGATTTTGTAGGTTTATCCCGTGCTCTCTGCTGATTGTGATTGGTGCACGTGCAATGGTTCCCCCATTGCCAGCCTCCTGAAGGCTTCCCTAGTACCCTCACCTCTGATTGCCAGCCTCTCGATCCTCCACCTCCATCCCAGCCAGCCCTGATCACCAGCTGCTCTGACCTAGTCCTGGACCCTCCCATTCCCCAAAGCCAGCCCCAATCACCTTCCTCCCTCCCTCCTCCAGCCATAATGGAGAGTGTGCAGCAGTGTACCCCCACCACTGATTGGCCTTGCCTCTTGAGCAGTGCCGGTGTGCTCGGTGATCAGTGCCAGGGTACCAGGATGGCACTGCCCAAAGGGCACACCCTTTCCCGCTATAGGCCCTACGCTGACATTTCCAGCCTGCTACACTACCTGAGCTGCACAACAGGCCAGGAAAATCAAACCCTTTGACTTTGGCTCTATTATTTGTGAAGAACAGATCTAACTTGTTTTTCTGTTTACTGAAACATGTGCCTGACTTTTATGCTCCCCCACTGATGGCTTTATAGGCAGGTAGGGGGCAGGGGTGGGAGAGGTGGTGAGCATGAAATAGCACAGGTGGGTTTCCCACTGGGTTCCCGCCTGTCCTTATCACTCAGCAATTTTATGCTGAAATAGACAAGGCTTTGAGCAAGTTTCCCACCATTCTGCTAACTGAGGTCTTAAGTGGACAATTATTGAAGGGCTATTTCCCATCCAGCCATAACTTTTAGACTGGTGGAGGGAATTCCTCAGAATAGAGGAATCCTAGATATTCTGCAGAAGGTAACTGCAGAATGCCCCTCCTCCAAAACCCCGCATCCTCTCCCTTTTCGCTGACATCCCAATCTCCATTGTCCACCTTCTCAAGGTATCCCCTATCCTCCCTGCTCTGACAGTCATAAGGGTGTGCCCTTATCTCTTCCTAGAATCCTGAGACTTAGACTCCAGAAGCTGCAGATATTTCCATTTCTGTCTACTTCAGCTTCTGGCACTGCTCTGCTAATCAATTAATTGACCGGCTGATCTCTAAGGTGGACCCTCTTTTGTGTGAGGGGCTGAAGTACCTGTAGCCAACTGAAGCTCATTTGGGCATGAAATGGCATGAGACAAACAGTGTTGGTGGGGACATGTAGGCAAAAAAACAGAAATTTAGAGGCCAGTGAGTCTAACTTCAGTGGTAAGGAAACTATTGGAAAAAATTTTGAAGGATAGAGTTAATCTCCACTTGGGATGACAAGCATTAGTCAAGGATGGCGTGTTTTGGAAAATCATGTCTTACAAATTTGATTGAATTTTTCAAGATGACTCAGTGTGCAGCTGATGTAGTCTACATAAACTTCAGTAAGACTTTTGACAAGGTCCCATGTAACTGGCTGATGAAGGTAAGAGCCCATGAGATCCAGAACAATTTGTCAACCTTATTTGTCAACCTGGCTTATTGGTAAAAGGCAGGGGGGAATGGTCAAAAGTTGTTTTTGTGACTGGAAGCCTGTGTCCAGTGGTGTTCCACAGGGATTGGTGCTGGATCCCTTGTTGTTTGTAATATGCATTAATATGTGGACATGAATGCAACAAGTATGATAAGTAAGTTTGCAGATTACATCAAAAGTAGTGATGTGGTAAATAGGAGGGGCAAAGCCTCAGATTACAAGATGATAAAGATGGGCTGCTATAGATGGGCAGAACAGTAGCAAATGGAATTCTACCCTGAAAATTGTGAGGCAATGCATTTGGGAGGATTAACAAAACAAGGGAATATACAATGAAGGGTCAGACCCTAGGAAGCACATGGGATCAGTGGGATCTTGGTGTGCATTTCCACAGATTTCTGAAGAAAGCAGGACAGATAGAGTAGGCGGTTAAGAAGGCATATGGGACACTTGTCTTTATTAACTGAGGCATTAAATATAAGAGCAGGGAGATTTAGAGGAACCACATTATTGGAAGGTAGTTATTGCACTAGAGAAAGTACAGAGGAGATTCACCAGGATGTTGCTTGGGGTTGTTTTCTTGGGAGCAAAAAAGTCTGAGGTAGGAAGGGGTGGTGCCTACTTGAGATGTATAAAATCCTGAAGGGTTTAAATAGGGTAAATAGGAAGGAACTTTTCCCCTTAGCAGGATGATCAATAACCAGGATACATAGATTTTTGATGTGAGCAAAAACTCATTCACCCAGATGGTGGCTGGAAACTGGATCTCATTCTTTGATAAGGTGGTAGAGGCAGAACCCCTCACAACATTTAAACAGTATTTTGATGAGTACTTGCAATTCCATAACATACAAGGATATGGGCCAAGTGTTGGAAAATTGGGTTAGAATTGATAGGTGCTTGATGGTCGACACAGATGTGATGGATCAAAGGGCCTCTTTCCATGCTGTAATGACTCTATTAGGGGAATTTTCCTGTCTCACCTACCACAGGAACAGTGGAGAATGGGATTCAGACCGTGCAAAACTGCATTGATCTCAGGTAGGATTTTCCAGTTTTGGGACAAGCACGGCCAGAAAATCTCTCCCTGTGAGTCTAACCCCATCTTTCTAAAAATCCTGATCGCAAAAGAATTTACTGCTCATTGAGACTGGGAAACAATTTTTAATTGTCATGATTAATTGATTTGAGAATTTTATCCATAGATTTATTATTGTTGTATCACAAAATGATTCAAATTGTTCACTCACAGTAACAACTCCTTGCATTGTTCCATTTCTTCTGTAACTTTTTGGAAGCTAAGCTGCTGAGTCCTAAGATGATTTTCCAGATCTGTTGGAATCAATAAACAACAATTTTAACACCATTACAAATTAAACTAGAAGCATAAATGGCAGAATTCAGTCTGTATTAAGATTTTGTGCATAGATCTAATTTTGCACTTCAATTTCAGATCTTAAAATTGTCTGTAGTAACAAACATATCTCATACCATGAAGTTTGGAGTTAAAGTAACTATGTTAAATTCCTTATGTAACTTGCCTTTCTCCAAATTGCCATTAGAACAGAGAATTTTGATTCACATCCATTATAACATCTTATTCAATTTCAATCCATCAATGAATAAAAAACAGCATGCATGAAAAGACTACATTCTAGACTACATGTACATTCTACATTGGGTGGAACTTAATGCTCATGACAGTGGCAAGTCTACTGGCTGGAGGGCTGGTTGCAAACCTGCAATGCTAATTAATGGCACTTCAATTGGGATTTAATCCCAGTCAGGCAGTCTGTGGCTTCTGTCTGGGGTTTTCAGATGCAGTGGGGCAGATATCCTGTCTCCCAGCACTGTTGGTCAATCAGGCTCCAGCAGCTCTCCAATACTGGCAATGCCACTGGGAGCAGTGGCCACTGCTGGTACTGCCACAGGTCATGATATGGAGATGCCGGTGTTGGACTGGGGTAAACACAGTAAGAAGTCTGACAACATCAGGTTTAAGTCCAACCGATTTATTTGATAGTAAACTCACATGCTTTCAAGGTTTGCCTCTTCATCAGGTAAACGGAGTGTTCTGGCCTCAGACAGCATATAACAGCACAAACAGTTTACAACTTACTGATTAGAATGCAAATCTTTACACCTAACCTTCTATTCAAGTCTTAAAGTGGCTAACAATGTGAGTGGAAGGAGCATTGAGCACAGGTTAAAGAGATGTGTATTGTCTCCAGACAGTACAGTAAGTGAGGTTGTGCAAACCCTGGCAAGTCATGGAGGTTACAGATAGTGTGATACAAACCCAAGATCCCTGTTGAGACTTCCTCATGCATATGGAACTTGGCTATCAGTCTCTGCTCAGTGACTCTGTGCTGTCGTGTGTCGTGAAGGTCACCTTGAAGAATGCTTACCTGAAGGTCAGAGGCTGAATGCCAGTGACCGCTGACATGTTCGCCAACAGGAAGGGAATAGTCTTGCCTGGGATTGTCGAGCAATGTTCATTCATCCATTGTCGTAGTGTCTGCAAGATCTCCCCAATGTACCATGCTTCGGGATATCCTTTCTTGCAACGTATTAGGTAAACAGTGTTGGCCAAGCAAGGTGTAAAGATTCACATTCTAATTAATAACCTGTAAACTGTCTGTGCTGTTATATGCTCTGTCTGAGGCCAGTACTCTCCATTCACCTGACAAAGAGGGAAACCTCGAAAGCTTGTGAGTTTACTATCAAATAAATCAGTTGGACTTAAACCTAGTGTGGTCAGACTTCTTACTGCCATTGGTCCCAGGGGAAGGATAGCCATTGGAGCTCCAGAACACAGATAAGTGGGATGGGCTCACAGTGAGAAGAGTGGGGAGCACCAATGGGTCCCTCTGGTGCACATTGAGCTGAAGGGACCCCCTGAACCAATCAGGGATGTGGGCATGCCTACAGAGTAATGTTGGTTGAATATCACAGGCAGTTGTTGAGGGATGGGTGCGACTATCCTGCTTTCTGGAGGTGGAACAGTTAAGTGCCTTTGCAGCATTGTTCCTGGGCCAAGATGGTCACAAATGGTTCCTGCTGATTCACAAACTTAGCTGCTTCCATCCCCACATGTGAGATCTCCATGTCCAGCTCCTCTCTGAATCCTGAATTCTGACTCAATGTTCTCAGGTTGTCTAATCACTACATCCCCTCTCCCTACAAATCTACTGTGATTATTGGTATCCATGCCTCTGTTTATAAAGCCAATGGTCCCTTACACATTTCTAACTGCCTCATTAACTTGTCCTGCCAATTTCAAAAATTTATTTCTGTGAATCTTCAGGTCTTCCAGTTAACCTAATGTTTGTCAAAGGGAAAATATTAAAAATCATTAATAAAAGACGTTTGCAGGGCTCTTGGAAAAATTCAAGGCAATCAAGCAGAGCCAACATGGTCATGTGAAGAGGACATAAGGAGGCTACAAAAGTTTATAGATAGGTTATGTGAATAGGCAAAAATCTGGCAAATGGAGTATTAAGTGGGTCTTGAAATTGTCCATTTTGGCAGGGAGAAAGAAAAGAAGTTGATTATTTAAATACTGAAAGATTACGGAGCTCTGAAGTTCAGAGGAATTTAGTGTTCTTGTGCATGATTCATTAAAGGTTAATATAAAATTACAGCTAGAAATTAGGAAAGCTTAGAAAGGAATATTATTGTTCATTGTGAGGGGAATTGATTATAAAAGAGGGAAATCATGCTTCAGTTGCAATGGGCATTGGTGACACTACATCTAGAATACTGCATACAGTGCTAGTCATCTTATTTATGCTGAGAAGTAGTTCAGAGAAGGTTCACTAGACTATTGCCAGGAATGGACGGGTTGTCTTATGAGGAAAGGTTGGACAGGTTACATTTATGTCTTCTAGAGTTTAGAAGAATAGGAGGTGACTTGATCTAAACTTTAAGATCTTGAGGGATGTTGACAGGGTGGATGCAGAAAGGATGTGTCTTTTTGTTGGAGAATCTAGAACTAGGGATCACTGTTTAAAAATGAGGGGTTGCTCATTTAAGACACAGATAAGAAAAAATATTTTCTCTCAGAGGATCATAAGTCTCTGGAGCTTTCTTTCTCAAAAGGTAATGGAAACAGAGTCTAGGGCTAGGATTTTGCAGCCCCATTTTCCTTGGGCATAAATGGCAATGGAGGTGAAAGATCTCACAACAGGTATAATAGAGATTCTCACGGCGAGATTTCATGACAAGGTCATCTTGCTCCCCTGCCTCTGACATAACGGGGTACACAAACAGAAAGGTTGGAATCTCATTTAAATAGATTTCAAATCATTAGTGGGTTTCCCCATTGTATTGTACCCCTCTGCATTTGGATCTCTCCTCATTCCAATGTGACATCATTTATGGAGCATTGTGAACCAGGTGAAGAGAACGCACCAGGATGCACAAGTACATACAAGTCCCAGGAGAGGGTCTTGTTACAGGGTTGTGTCCTGGCAGTGCCCTGGCATTATCTAGACACTGCCTCCTGGCAGTAACGGCAGTACCAGGGGTAGTGCAAGGGAAGTGTTAAGGTCCATTGGGAAAGGTTTCCTGTATGCAACAGGAGATGGGGTACCTTTCGTCCTTGATGTGGGGGGTTCCCTGTGTCCATGAAGGGGAAGTCCCATGTGTGTGTGGGATAGGGGTTCTTACTATGTGCGTTGCTGGGCATGGGTTTCTCCATGTGCAAGGGCGGAGGGGGTGGATTTTTGTATGCAGGGCAGGAATCTTGGGTTCTATTTTTAGTGCTGTTAGATTGGAACATCTTGTAAAAAGGGCATCCCAATCTCTGGAAGATCAATGTTACATGCCCCCCATCATGATAGCATGGGACCCTGCTCTAACATTTGTTTTTTCAAAATGCTGGAAAATATGGCAGGAGAAGCCTGCAACGCAGCTGGTGAGTTTTTCTCATCTGAGCCAGCAGTCTGAAAACAAAAGAAAAATTCCACCCTTTTGAACATATTTAAGGCAGAGCTAGATTCTTGATTAACAAGGGGTTGAAAGGTCATCAGGGCTATGCAAAAATGTGGGGTTGAGGTTGAAATCCAATCAACCATGATCTTACTGAATGGCAGTAAGAAGTCTCACAACACCAGGTTTGTTTGGTATCACAAGCTTTCAGAGTGCTATTCCTTCATCAAATGACTAGATTGAACAAACTTTATTGAAAAAGCTGCTTCATTAACTGCATGTTTCGAGCTTGTTGACAGTACACTCTTTCTCACTCAGAAAACTCTTTCCTTTAGGGAGATTCCCAGTGCTAAGTGTTGGTTTGTTGTTTACACAAACAACAAACCCTTTCTCAGTAAGGCTGGCCTTAAAGTGACAATCATTAAAGCCACCTATAGCCAAGTCTGGATTATTAATATATATCAGAACAAATGAAAAGTGGCATTGGAGATTAACTTCCAGTTTTCGAGCAGTCCAATGACCTACGCAAGACCTACATAGGCATCACTAGTTGTAAGGGCACAATGTTTCTACATGAGGCCTTGTGAAATCACTCAACTCATTGCCATTTCTTCACATGGTGCAGTTATAGGAGGTGGAAGGAAGGAGGAAGAGAGAAGAGCATGATCCATTTTTAAAGGCAGGGGAAGGAAAGCATAAGATGTAACAGTGAGTGGGAAAAAGAGGAGCATGATGTAGGTACAACAGGGAAGAGTGATGCACAATGCAATTTATAAAGTGAGGAGTGCAGAGAAGCAGGATAACCAATTCTTATGAAACTGACATTGGGACTGAGGGTATGGTAGATTCTCACAACTATAAGAGCAAGGGCAAGGGATCCTATGATTTCATTATTGTCTCTTTGTTCTTTCTTTAAACACGTGCACTGTGGTTGCTCTGCACCCTTTCGACTCCCACATCTCTCCACCAACTCTCACAACTTTCCTTCCCTTTCCCACTCCCAAATCTCTCATACCTCTCCATCCCAAATCAATCCTGTTCCCCTACTCACACCCATCTCACCAACTCTCACATCTCTCCAGCCTCCTCACTTTCACATCACGGTAGCACAGTGGTTAGCATTGCTGCTGCATAGTGCCAGGGACACGAGTTTCATTCCTGGTTTGGGGTCACTGTTTGTGTGGAGTTTGCACATTCTCCCCATGCCTGGGTGATTTTCCTCTGGGTGCTCCAGTTTCCTCCCATAAGTTTCAAAGGTGTGTTGGTTAGATGTATTGGCCATGCTAAATTTTCCTTCAGCGTACCTAAACTGGTGCCGGAATGTGGCAATTAGAGTACTTTCAAAGTAACTTCATTACAGTGTTAATGTAAGCCTACTTGTGATACTGATAAAAATGAAGAAACAATCCCATCTCCCCCCACTCTCACATCTCTCCCAACCTTTCACTCCAATCTCTCCTGCCCCCTCACTCTCACATCAATCCCGTCCCCCACTCCGACATCAATCCTGCTCCCCTGCTCCCACATTTCTGCGCCCCTCCCATAAACTGCTCTCATACATGTTCCAAGCATCCCTTATTTTTGCAATCAAATTTGCATAGAAAAAAGAATATGAGTAGGGCATTCAGTCCCTCAAACCTTCTCCACTATTCAATATGATCTTGGCTGATCCTCTAAGGCCTTACTCCCACTCTCTCCCCATTCCTCTTGACATCCTTTGTGTCTAGAAATCTATTTCCTTCTGATATTCAGCAAATTGGAATCTGCAGTTTTCTGTGGTGCCCCCCTCTTACCCCCAACCCTCGGTGGCCATATCAAAACACACAGCAGTCCTAACAGTGAACTCTCGGGGACACCAATGTATATTTCTTTCTAGTTTGAAAAATAACTTTTCACCACTACTTTCTGCTTTCTGTTACATGACCAATTATGTATCCACTGCCACGTTAGTCACATGAGCCTTAGTTTTTAAATGAATTCATTATATGGTACTCAAGCACCTTTTGTCAGTGCAAATATGCAATATTAAGAGTGGTCCATTATTTAAAGAACTCAATTAAAGTTATCAGACATGATTTGCCTTTGCATGTTGTCTAACATTAATCAACTCATTTTTAAAGCTTATTTATTAGTGTTACAAATAGGCTTACATTAACACTGCAATGAAGTTACTGTGAAAATCCCTTAGTCACCACACTCCAGCATCTATTCGGGTACACTGAGGGAGAATTTAGCACGGCCAATACACCTAACCAGCACATCTTTCAGACCGTGGGAGGAAACCAGAGCACCCAGAGGAAACCCACACAGACATAGCGAGAATGTGCAAATTCTGCACAGTGACCCAAGCCAGGAATCAAACCCTGGTCTCTGGCACTGTAGGCAGCAGTATTAACTACAGTGCCACCATGCTGCCCATTTTATGAGGTTTCCAAGTGAAAATTGATTTTGGCCTGGATTACGGCCTGTAGGAGTTTCCACACCACCAATGGTAGGTTGACTGGCCTACAGTTACTAGGTTTATCACTCCCTTTTATGAACAAGATTTTAATATTTGCTCCCTTTAGTCCCTTGGCATCAATCCCATATATGAAGAAGATTGAAAGATCTAGGCCAGAGCCCTTGTATTTCCATCCTTATTTCCCTGAAAGAATATGTAAAACATTTAAAGATGCAATTTCCGATTCCAAGAACGGTTACTGAAATAGTACGCAAATGACTGTATTTGTAGTACATAGAGTGAAAGTTTTTTTGCACTTTTGTTTATTCTGCCTTTGAAATGAGCTGCCAGAACATCATGTGAGATACTAAGTAAGTACAGTCAGCCTGGATAACACATAAATGTTATAACTTGTTACTAGGGCGATGTTGGCCTTGACCCCAAAAACCAGCACTTGGATCAAAATTCCATCTGTAAACTCTGCCCTGGATCCTAGTAGCAGGGCAAGTTGCCCTGGTTTGACTGAGGATTTCAATAATATTTTGCATATGACATTATTTGCTCTAAATGCCAAACAGCTGTGAGGACATAGTAACTGAATTAGTTCCAGGACCAGAAGCACCAATGCAGTGTTATGTGATGTTTTATTATTGCAGTGACTGGCTTAGAAGTAAATCAATTTCGCAAAGACCAGTCAAACCAATAGCCTTGGAAAATCATTTCCCACTTTAAATGGCTGCCAATGCCGCAAGATTTCACCAACAAATGTTTTTTTTCCATGTTGAGAACTAAATAATTTTTGAAGTTTGCACCATGACATCAGCAGTTCAAGATCACAGATTACAGCTTTTCCAATTTAGCACTATTTGAATGTATTTTTTGAAAATGCAATGATTGTGTACAATAGGCTTTGATTGGGATCTGGATTGCAATTCCATGGACAAGTATTTGAAATAAAATGCTGTTAATTTTATAACTTATTGCTGAGATATGTATAATTTTAAAACATGAAAATTCTGTTTATTTTAACTAGTGGCATAATAGTTGAAAAGATATCGCTGTTTTATTGCCATTCTAACCTTTGTTTTTTAAGTGTATGCATAGCAAATCTAGTTGTAATTCTTTGTATCTGTAATTACATAAAATAATGATTGGTCATTATGATTTCAGTGTGCTGGGGCTTAGATTAAAGCATTAAGTTTTTAAAGCAGTCATTTATTAAATATATCAATATTCATCAGCAGATATCTCACTTACTGTGTCCTTGTTTCTGTAGATCGCAACACCTGATTTGGAGTTCAGCTTCTTTCTGTTCTAAAACATGGATTTGATGGGTTTGTAATGCAATTGTGTCTGATGAAAGCTGTAGTTCTTTTACTTGCTGTTGAAGGAAATCGACCTCTTGATTGGATTTCTTAAGGCTTTCTTGCAGTCGGCACATCTCTGAAAACCAAAAACAATTTTTAATTTTATTATAATAGCTCTCTATTTTGATCTCCTTCATCTCCTATATATTAAAACTAAATCTCAATTCATCAGCCTGCTTGTACAAGTTAGAGGAAATATTCAAGTCTAGGTGTCCTGTCTTCCATAACAGGGAAGTGAAACATTATTTGCTGTAGCTTCACAGTGGTTATCTCCCAAGCAGCAAAAACAGGTCTCTAAGCATACCTTGTTGTCTAACTCTTTACCTAAGTGTTCTCTGTTTTATTATTCAGAGCTTTACAAAGTGACCAAAACAGTCAGGCAGCCATGACCCACATTCAGAATGATGATTCTTTCTCATGCCTAACTGGCACTGAAGTTTTGCTATTAAATGAAAGTTACAAAAATGTAATACAGTAACCTCATGATTGAAGCAGCTTTCTGAATTGGCGCACAAGTCTGCACATGGCAGTGGCTTTTAAACTAAAATTTTTAAATGAAGAAATGCCCCAACCCATAACCTATGACCTTGGAGAGGCAGCAACTTCGTTAACATATATAAATCAAGCCTGATTGTTGATTTTTGGATTTCTACTCATGCCTGCATGTCATCCACACCACTACCCTATCAAGCACGACTCTTTGTTCCCTCCCTCCCAATTGTGCTCTCTTCCCCCATGAAATCTGATCTCTCTCTCACTCTCTCAATTTCCATCCTTTCCCCTAGCAAGTCTTACTCTTTTATTGTTTTTTTTCAATTTCTTCTCTCTTCCTCCACTGCTCGAACAAACCCCAACCTCTAATTCTCTCCATCCTGATTGCATTCACTTAATCCTCTGCCAGAAAACTACACCATTGCTCACTCCCTCCTGAATCTAACATTTCCCCCCAACTAAACCTTTATTTCTCATTCTCTCCTGTTATACATTTGCTCCTTTTGGTTTACCATTGAGCCCTGCTATAATAATATATGCAAGGAAGTGATGCAATGCACAATTTGTTCCAGTGCTTAAAAGATTTACAGAATATTGTGAATTCGGAAATGTGTTCAATGACACAATTCGTAACAGACTTGTTTGTGGTCTGTGCAACAAAGCAGCACAAAAACATCTGTTAAATCAAAGCAATCCCACTCTGCAGAAAGCCAGTGAAATCAATGTTTCTATGGAATTGGCTGCAATGCTCTGCAATCAGATTAATCTACTCAGGTTCACAAAATGTCCGCAAAATCAACACTAAATGACACCCAGGCTCTCATATATTATCGGTGTGCAAAGCCAGCTGCTGAATGCTAGTGTGAAGACACTAAATATCAAAGCTGTGGAAAAAAAGGATCCATAAAGCGTGCTTGCAGAAACAAAAAGCAAACTATAAAAAAAGCAAGAACAAACCAAGACAACATTTAAACAAAATGAAAAGAGAAATATCCATGTTATACAATAGAGTTGAGAAGAGCAAAGTGGCAACAGTCAGAGGAGGAGCTATTGCTACATGTGCTAGCCATCACTGGTACTACACACGGGTACTGGTTAACTCCACTGCCGGAAGGACAGCCAGTAAGGATTAAAGATGGAACTGGGGTAGCAGTCCCACTGGCACTGGAGACTATCTACATGAGAAGCTCCAACACCTTCACTTAAAGCCATCAAGGATAGTGCTGAAGATTTATACAGGTGAAGTGATTGCCCTAAAGGCCACTTTGGAGTGGCTGCACAGCAAATAGTAGATTTGCCTCTACACATAGTGAAGGGAAATGACCCAGCATTGATGGGTTGCTCATGGCTACAGAAGATTCCACTGAATTGGCTGAATTGGCTGACGGCCAATGAAGAATCAGGCCTCACAAAAATTTTAAAGAAGCAGTGTTGTTTCCAATGAAGAATCAGGGAGCATGAAGGACATTAAAGTCAAACTAAAAACAAAACACAGAAGCCAAGCAAAACGTTTGAAGACACGGCCTGTACTATATGCTATTAGGCTGAATGTGGAGGCTGACTTGGAGTGGCTCGTGATAAATGGAGTTTTTGAAAATATCAGCGTCAGCTATTGGTTCACATCTATTGTTCCAGTCATTAAGAAAGATGGCTCCATGAGGAATTGTGGGGACTTTAATGTCACTATACGTTCAGTGTCATGTGCTGAACACAACCTATTACATCGCATTGAGGACCTATCACGGGATTGGTGAGGCACCAAAATTTCAGCAAAATTGACCTGAGTGGCCTACTACAGATGTATGTGCACAAGTCATCTCAGGAAATTTTGACAATTGTGACACACAAGGGCTTATTCCAGTACCAAAGATTGTCATTTGGAATCACACCTGCTGCTTCATCATTTCAAAGGGCAATGTATCAAATCCTGAACTGGACTGAGCAGAGTCCAGTGCAATCTGGATGACATCGTAGACGCGAGAAGAAATGAAAAGGAACACCTTCAAAACTTATATGTCACTTTCCAAAGATTGGAAGACTATGGTCTGAGAGTCTATAAGGACAAGTATGAGTTCTTCCAATCCTCTATTGAGTGCTTGGGAAATGTGATTGACTCCACACATGCCATGACCAAGATCTCTCCTGTATTACTCATGATGAAAATGCTGCATTCTATATTCGATCTTCTAAAACCTCCAAAAGCCACGGTGATTATGTGACAAAAGCAACAAACAAAGTGGAATGATATGAAAATATTGTACAGAGTTTCCATCTGGGACAAGGAGGTTTGGCTCAGGATTACTCCTAAGAGAAGAAATGGGTTCCTGCCATAGTCCTTGCACAAACTGGACCTGATTCTTATACTGTCTGGACCTCAGATGACACTATCTGAAGGAGACATGCATTCCAGTTACTGTCTAAAAAACAGATCAGTTAAGATTGGAACCTGAAGAGAATTCAGGTTCAGCCTTACCAAATCACGTCTTTCCTGGAACCCCTACAAAACCAGGCAGTGCCAAGAAAATCAACATCTCACATGTTCAGAAGCAGAGACAACCTTTAGTTTCCATGTCAATGCCAGTTAAACCAGCCACTGCTGACATCAGCATGAAGATAAAATATCAGAGTTCACTGTCAATTGTCTTGAGAGCAATGACCTCCAAACCACCTGAATTTATAATAGTGACTAACCTATTAACTATTATTCATGTTGAATTTGTTTTCGGAGCGTTCAAATTAAGGAAATGGAAATGTTATATATTTGACCCATTTGGCTCACCAAAGGGCCTTGCTGTAGTAATATATGCAAGGAAGTGATGCAGAGTGGGAAACAGAGAAGCAATAGGTATTTAGGGAGAGAATGCCTGGGTGGCATTCTCCAATACACATCTCCTATCCGATTTTGGTTCTTCTCCCCACAAAAGCCCTGATTTCTTATATGCTCCTTCCCTATTTCTGTCACTTCCCTACCCTCTACCAAGCCCTGATCTTATCCTTCCTCACTCCAAATTTCTGCTGCCTTGTCCTCTAATCAAGCTCTAATTTTCACTTCCTCCCTCCTGATCTTTCGTTCCCTCTGAATTTTCATTCTGTTCTCTCCTTATTAACTCCAATATTCTACTTCCTGCAATTTCTATTCTCTTTTAATCCACCAAATCCAAATCTCTTGCTCCCTCTTTCCTTATTTATGCCCAGCTCTGGCCACTACCACAGGTTTTCTGACCTCATAGGTAAACAACCAGTTAATCTGATCATCAGCCAGGTTGAAAACAGAAGAAAAAAAATTATATTGAGCTCCTCTGATCCCAGTGGTTTTCTCCTAGCTGCACTCCACTCTCCATTCATCCTTGCAAATATTGGGGCCAAATACTCCATATGTACTGATGGACAGAATGCAACTACGTGCATGTATACTACATTTGGGATAAAAACACAAAATGCTGGAAATATACCACAGGTCAGGCTGCATCTGATCAGACAGAAACAGCCTCAATTTTTCAGATGGCTGGGGCTTGACTCCTGCCTCTGGAGAGCAAGTGGGGAACGCATCTCCACTAGTTCCAACAGACCCGCTGCCATGTTAATATATTTGATTGGCAGTAGATTGAACTTCCTTTCAAGTTAGGATGGATATCCCGCCTTGGAGAACTGCTAGAAAACTAGATTAGCCAACAGCTCTCCAGCACTGCAGTGGTTGAAGGAGGCACTGAAGCACCATACCTGGGACTAAGTTTCAGGATACGAAGGCCAGATAAGTAGTAAAGGGCTCAAGAAAAAGAGTATAGGGATCTCCTGGGTAAGAGGGAGTTGGTCACTGAATTGTTAGGGGATAGGCTAGGGGAGGTGGAGAGCTCTGAAAGTGCCCATTCTTTGAGGGTGAGTTCTCCCTGCCACTCCGCTTCCATCACTATAAAATTGCTTCCAGGCTATGTGGGTGTCTATGCAGTTTCATGCCCCCTGTCCTGTGTGTTTCAACGACCTGCAACTTGTCTCACATAAATTCTTAATTTTCAAATGAAGTCACACTTTGATATGCTATCATGATTTTCTCAACATTTTTTTCCAATAACTGGAAATAACATCTTCATTTTAAAATGTCTACAAGTGCTTTTAGACTGAAATCTTTACCACAATATACCTAGCAGCCTTCCCAACACTAAGAAGTGCTGTTGCCCTCCTACCCCATCTCCCATACTACTTGTGCAAGCCAACACAATTCAGGGCACTAAGTATCTTTGCCAGTTAGCAGCAGCACACACACACACACACACACACACACACACATAGTAAGGAAATAAACAGATTTCAATTTTATAAACTCTTAGACAGTTATTAAGCAGTATCAAATGTTTGTGTACACTAGACATGGATACATTTTTAAAAAAATACTCAAAGGTGCTCCAATACTAAATATTTAGTGATATTCTATGTAGAACATAGAACATTACAGTGCAGAACAGGCTCTTCAGCCTTTGATGTTGTGCTGACCAATTAGGAAAAAGCAATGACCCTCTAAAATGTCTCATTTAAAATGTCCCTTTAATGTCTCATTAAACTGGCAACATTAATATGCTGTTAGAATTGAAAGCAGAAGGAAATAGTGAAAATGATAGAAAGTTGTTTGCATGTAACTAGGATATTCAAAATGCATGTACTTCCTGTAATCTGAGTGAAGAGAAATACGAAAAGATCAAATCCAATGCAGTATTCAAACTGTTACATGCAAATTTATTCAAAAGATCACAGCATTAAGGGTTTGTAAAATCTGAATATTACAAAGACAATTGTAAGTAGATTTGTTATTATTATATTGCTAAATATCCCTCTCTTTCATTTGTTCAGTTTCTCATAATAAAAAGTTCTCCTTTATTTTAGCTTTTGTGTGCTGTTTAGAAGGTGAAGGACAGGCCACTTCCATTGACTCTACAATCCTCACTGCTACCATACAACGTTCTCTGCAATTGGAACCCATAATGCCATGGAGTCAAGTACTGACTTTGCTCTCAAGGTCAGCTTGGAGTCTAGATATGGTGGAATTAGGGCTAATGATGGTGAGAGGTTGTGGGATTCTTAGAAGCAGTAAGCTATTTATAAAATGTTATGGCTTTGGTATTGTTTTATTCAATATCTATGGAACATTCTGTTCCCAGATGTGAAGCTAAAGAAAAGGTTGCGCTAGTTTTAAGCTCGGATGATATTTTGTTTTTATGATGTACACTCTTGCTGCTGGACTAACTTTATTAACAACATATTTTCATATCACAAACCCACAACTGCAAAACATCTGAAGCCTTGTTCCAACCATCTTAAGATGTACTGATTGTCAACTGCCAGGTCAGATGACACAATATAGGTGGCATGGTAGCACAGTGGTTAGCACTATCGCTTCACAGTTCCAGGGACCTGGGTTTGATTCCTGACTTGGGTCACTGTCTGTTTGGAGTTTCAACATTCTTCTCATGTCTGCATGGGTTTCTCTGGGTGCTTCGGTTTCCTCCCACAGTCCAAAGATGTACAAGTTAGATTGATTGGCCATGCTAAAATTACCCCTTAGTGTCCTGAGATGCATAGGTTAGAGGGATTAGTGGCTAAAATATGTAGGGATATGGGGGAAGGGCTTGAGTGCAGACTCAATGGGCTGAATGGCTTCTTTCTGCACAATAGGGTTTCTATGATTCTATATGCAGTATAGAGTGTACCGTATAGTATCTATTACTGGAGTCCAAAATCACAATCAATTATCAGAAGAGATGGCAAGTTGAAAAGCCTAGTTTGTCGAAAATTAATTTTCATTAAAAATATTTCAGTTCCTCATGTAGATCAAATTATAATAGTATAATGTAGACAACACTCAATGCATTTTCGCTATGACAAATGCAGACAATTCTTTCCTCAGCTATTGAGAATGACTGCAAGGATCGTAATTTATAGGAGTCACCACGCAATAACATCCATGGAATGGCAATCACAATCAAATTGTTACCCCAATCCTTGTTACTTTGAAATGCAGCTGCATCTTTCTTGCCCGCTCTTCCAATTTTATGGGGAGGGGGTGAGTGGGTGGATTAGCTGGTCAGTCTAAGGTGGTCAGAAGGTGGGAAGTCAGGTGATTGAGGGGTGATTGGAAGGGGTTCAGGTGATCAATGGAAGGGATTGGGTGGTTAGTTGGAGGGAAGTTTAGGTAGTTATTGGAGACTGCTAAGAAGTCAATGTGGGAATGAGGTTGAAAGTGGGAGGACTGGTCAGTCAGGGGGTTGACTGGGTAACTGGTGAAATGGGTAGGGTAGTCAGGGTGGGGAAGGCAGTCAGAGGAAGGGGGTATTGTTAGGAAGGGTTGGAAAGATTGTTAGGTGCTCCAGTGGATGATCAGGGTGGAGAAATGCAGGGAATTTCATAGAAAGTCAGAGTGCATATGGGTATGAATCCTTGCAAAAAAGCACTTATTCAAATCTTACTTACAATTTTTCATTAGCTTAATTACTATTTCTTCCAAGCAGCACTCCATTAATACTATACAGGAGTGACAGCCTGGATTATGTCCACAAAACCTGGTGTGGGAATTAAATCCACAATCTTCTGACAATTAGTTAAGGTGTACTGCAGGTGCAAGTTGGTCCGGAAAGTCTTCATGCTTAACTTTTTGGGTCCTGCTGAGGGCAAAAACTGAGACGGTCAGGAGCCAAAAAGATCGATGTCAACAAGTATATGACTTGTATATGGTTTTACCATGCCTTTCCCCACACAGGCCATGTTCATCAGTGCAGGCCAATAACAGGATTGCAATCTTGTCCAATTCCTGATTCACGGGAATATTATTATCAGCAAATTTCCCTCCAAGTCAGACACCATTCTGACTTGGAACTTTATGCCATTCCTTTACTGTTGCTGCGTCAAAATCTTGGAACATTCTAACCGCACTGTGGGTGTACCTACAACAAATGTACTGCAGCAGTTCAAGAAGGTGGCTTATCATACTTTCTCAAGAGTAATAGCTCTGGGTAATAAATGCTGGCCTTGCCAGCAATGCATATGAATGAATGAATTTTAAAAATGTGTCCGAGAACCTGAATTTTCTGATAGTTTGTTGTATCTTGTATTTAAGTATTTTGATTGAATACAAATGTTAAGTGTTCTGGAGTTTCACAGTGCAATCATAGGCTGCTTCTGTAAAATCATGGCTTGGTCAAAGTGAAAGGGCCCTGGAAACCTCATGGGTAGTAGAGGTTTGCATTCATAATGATGTGCTTGGCATCACAACTAATCTTTGGTTTAGCCTTTTCTCTAGTATGCTGCTTCCACTGTTTAACATCAATGGGGTTTTGTAGCTTCACCAGGTTTATACTTCATTTTTTGATGATCTTTCTGCTGCTCGTGGCATTAATATTCCCCAGCTGTCTTGGAATTTTAATTTGAGCCTTTTCATTACTAATCCAGGCCTACAGTCAAGTAACATAACCAATATGCTCCTATATCCAACTGGCATGCATCTAATCTTTCTACTTTTGAAATGGTTGACTGCAAGTAGTATTGTCTTGATATCTACTGGCAAACTGAATAGTCCATTTACTGTTTTTCCAGCCTGTAGAATGAATACAGTAATAGAATATTTTAATTTCATATCATGGTTTACAGTGGTTCCAAAATAATAGAAATCCCAGCATTTTCAACAGTTATCTCTGTTTCTTTGGCCAAAGGTTTTACATGAGAAAGATACTTCACTAAATTGAAGACAGGCTGGATGAATCAAAATCACCTTTTCTGTTCCTGTACATTCATGAGATGCCACAGCTCAATGTAGAAATAAAACAAAAGAGGATCTGGAGAATCTAGAACACTGATAAAGTTGTGTATTTCTTTTTCATTTCATCCAAGCTGGCACAAAATAAAATTAAAATTATTTACAACAAATCAAAGTTGAGCCTTTGTGAAAATTTCTTCCAGACAAACTTGTCAATCATCATGCATCATCAATATCAGGTCTTGTAAATACTTAATTCAAACAAGTAACCCATATAAACTTGTTTTTCTTGTTAAACAAGTATGCTGTTGAGAAATACATAACAATTAATGGCTCTTAACTTTAAAATGTAATGACCTTTAAATGTCAGCCAATCAATATTCATTATCTTGGCATTTACCACTATTTATTAACCAATGCAGTTACCTCAGATCTTCTCTAAATTCAAATTTGTAAAAGAAAGCTGGGTTTTGTTATCTTGAAAAATATATGTCAAGGAACCAGATGAATCCTTAAACTCCTTACAAAGGAGTTGTCCAGGATATTATCTAACATAAATCTAGGGCTAAATGGTGTCCAACTCGGCTGAATTACGTTCCAAAAAATTAGGATCAAAATGAATCCACTTTACTAACCTTCAATTATATTACTTTTAAGCTAAATTAACTCTTTCTTACCAAATCACCAATGAAGGAGCCAGATCACAAGTTATGCACTAAGAGCTTTGTATTGGTCACAAATCTCAACTTAAAGTTGGAAAGCAAGGTATCTACTCAGATAAATATAACAAGAGTTAACAAGCAGTTGAGCAGTAAATCATGAGTAGATATAATTATTCAATTAAATATTCAGCATTTTATTAATTGTAGTAATGACCAGAATCTGAGGTTACAAAGTGACTTACTTTCAGAATAATTTCTTTGATACATGCATTAAAAGTCTTGTAGTGCAATGAACCAAAGCTTTGGGTTTGAATCCCACTTCAGTACCTGATGGCCATGGAAGATGTGTTCATAACGTAGCCAAAACAGATGATTATTAGCCTGTAAATCCTTCTAATATGTTTATGGCATGCGCTTGGATGGACAGTGTTCCTGGTCAGCCATATTTAATGCAAGCTACAGCCTCTGGGAACAGGCTGGCTTCCTATTCCATGCAAATAAAAGCTATGGAAACAAATAGAAGCACATGTTTTGTCTGTCGCATGTGGAAACTTCTAAGCCCAAGTCTTTAATATCTGATAAGTTGACAGCTTTGAATAGCATGCCTTAAATGACTCAAAAGTACATGTGACAAACAATATTCAGAGCTTATACAATTTTGCATTGATGGGAGATATGATTAGATCAATTTCCTTCCATGACACACAGGCATTAACTTCTGAAGTATTGAGTTGAAGAACCCCTCAGGGTAGAGTTATTATTTGCATTTGGAAATTTATTTGCACTGAAACCATCTGCACTGGGTCACTTGTCAGCATTCTCAATTACAGATTGCTTGCAATTAGCTGGGATTCATACTTTTCCCTGTAACGGGCTGTCACAACTTTGTTTTAATTTCTAGTTTCTGACACAGTCCCAAAAGGTGTCTTGTACTGGTAATGGTGGAGGTGTCTTATAATTGCTAGAAAAAAGATCTTATAAAAGAATAAACTTCCGATTAAGGCAGAAAAACTAAGGAATAATGTTACATCAATGAGACACAGGGAACTTTGCTTCTGAATGATCCATGTGTCAGAACATGCTTTTTTGGATCAATCACTCACAAAGAGTTTGTACTGACCATAGATCTTCAGATATATGTGACATTACATTTACAAACCTCTCCCTCCACCATCCCTTTTCCTTACAGCCTTTTCAAAATGCATGGATCCATGGAAGTATGAGGGGTCATGGCCTGTTTATAACTCAATGAAAGCATCTTCTTTGGATCTGAGCCAGGGATAGTGAATTCACTACTTAATGACTTAAAAACCTGTATTCAATATTTTGAAGCCTGTATTCACTCTCCAGCACTTAGTTCAATTAAATTCTACATAGCAGGGACATTCTTAGGCCGTTTACAGATCGTATCACTTTGGAACCTTAAAGGCAACTCTTTGGGCAATTGTGGTTAAATTACTTAATTGAATTAGCTAATAATTTTAAAAACTTAAATTACTACCTTACTGTTCTATTTGCATTGCTTATGTAGCACTTTTAGCTATTTCAAATACCTTTAGTGTAAAAACAACTTTTAATTATCAGTGGTAGACCTTTTACATCTGCTTAAACAATCAAAACAATTTGTTTTAGTCAGAGATTACCTCTAGATAATTAACATAAATAGCAATAAGTCATTTTCTTTAAAAGTGGGTACTTGCATATGAAAAGGCCTTATGTATTTTGAACCCACCTCTATACACAGGGAAATATGGAGAACCTCTCCGGAAGAAGCTAGACAAGACATTTAAAAAAGTAGTGCTAACAAACTATAAATTCAAAATATGCAAAGCTACATGATGTGAAACCAAAGAGCATGAAGCATTATTACTTTACAACAGAAATACAATAAAACCCACAAGTCAACCATTACTGGAAAATACTAAATTACAGAATGTTCTGGACTTTGACTGGTGTCCAATGCATTCATCATAGGTGGACACGAATATGACAACTTTTGAGGTTCTCCATATTTCCCTGTGTATAGAGGTGGGTTCAAAATACATAAGGCCTTTTCATATGCAAGTACCCACTTTTAAAGAAAATGACTTATTGCTATTTATGTTAATTATCTAGAGGTAATCTCTGACTAAAACAAAACTTTTGAGGCACTCTGAAATTCTTTTGCATTCTAAATTTGAGGTACAATGCTGGTCTAGATTTTTGCCATGTCGAATACTCTCTCCTTCTCTAGGTTCATGTCTGAAAGATTTGATTTGATTTATTATTGTTACATATATTAGCATATATGAAAAGTATTGTTTCTTGCATGCTATATAGACAAAGCATACAATTCATGGAGAAGGAAAAGAAAGAGTGCAAAGTGTAGTATTACACTCATAGCTAGGGTGTAGAGAAAGACCAATTTAATGCGAAGTAGGTCTATTCAAAAGTCTAATGACAGCAGGGAAGAACCTGTTCTTCAGTTGGTACATGACCTCAGACTTTTGTATCTTTTTCCAAACGGAAGAAAGTAGAAGACAGAAAGTCTAGGGTGCATGGGGACCTTAATAATGCTGGCTGAGACAATGGGAAGGGTAGACAGAATCAATGGATGGGAGACTGGTTTGCATGATGGATTGGGCTACGTTCATGGCCTTTTGTAGTTTCTTGTGGTCTTGGGCACAGCAGGGGACATAACAAACTGTGATACAACCAGAAAAAGTGCACCCTCAGTCTGAAGGGAGCCTCCCCCCCATTCTGATAATTGAGGCTCAGTAGGAAAATGCTCTTTAGTAATCACTGAGTGGGACATGAGTGGCCTTCCATCCAAAGCCCTGTCCACCTCACTGTAAAATCTCATCTGGGTCAGAGCAGATGGGATCCTCAGATACTGCTGAGAGAGGAAGCATAAAATTTTGATGCACCTCAAGAGTTATTTAATGTTAAAGTCACTTTTGTCCCATCCTCCCATTTTTAACATTAAAAATCCAGTAACAAGATTACTGCCCTGTAATGACTCTTGCACAGCCTGTATTTTTCAATGAAATTGCCATATTGGAAGTTAGGTTGCAAAAGAAATGGAATAGGAAACTAGTTAAAATGGGGTTAAAAACTGAGGTTTGAGTCTGTCAATTTTGTATTTACTCTGAGTTTGCTACAGGCATCAGTGGAGGGGTATGCTGGTCTTTGGCACAGGGTTTTATTAAAACATTCATTTAAGACTTATGCTTTTTGTCCTGGCTATTCCAAGATATTGTGCCATTACTGCCAAGCCAGCACTTTGCATCCTTAAAGTGCTTGCAAAACAAACCACAACCATCAGGATTTTTTTTATAATTGTCTAACCTAACCTAAATAAATCAGTCTTCACTGTTATTGCACTATATTACTATTTGTTTCTTTTAATTGGACCAATTTTCATATTTTGTTCAGTTTAATTTTAATGTATGTGGCACCATACCTTTTAAGACACTTTGCATGTCACAGGCTGTTCCTCCCTGCTCTCAGGACACGAGCACAATCCTGTCTCATCTCATTTTATACATAACAAAAAATGACTAATTTCAAACTTTGTTGCCAGAAGGAAACACAAAAGATGCATATGCTCCTTCCCAGGAAATTCTGCACCTTCCTCCACCTTCTGCACCACCAGCACATGATACAATTTTGTACACTGTACACTGTACACTAGATCACAACACTAAAAGAATACTAAAAAACTTGGCAAAGTGCCTATAATGTATCACAAACATGCCAGCTCAAAAGTGAAATTTCAACCTCTAAACAACATTTCTGTAATGATTCATTGACTTTGACTATGCTTACCTCTTCCTCTTGGGAGAATAGTTTTGCTTTGTAATATTGAATGTTTTCATGACATGGATTCAGGGGAAGGATGGAGTTAGCTTCTTACAGCTCAAAATATGTAGTTTCCTTTTGAGTTATTCATTTGTAGAGTTTTATTTTAATGCTTTTATTACCAAAACTGGGGTCAAGAGAAATCAATACAAAATTCTCCACTGACTGGAGACATACACAGCACAAAGGAGGATGGTTGTGGTTATTGGAGGTCAGCCATCTCAGTCCCAGGATATTATTGTAAGAGTTCCTCAGGGTAGAGTCCTAGCCAAATCATCTTTGACTGTTTCATCAATGACCTTTCCTCCATCATAAGATCAGAAACGGAGATGTTTGCTGATGACTGTTGAGCAACAAATGTTAGCCTAGAGAGGAATTCTCACATCCGGCGAATTAATTTAAAAAAACTAAACAATATGCTCAAACCAAAACTCTTGTGAATGCTGGGAATCTGAATTAAAAATAGAAAATGCTGGAAATACTCAGCAGTTTTGGCAGCATTTGTGGAGAGAGAAACAAAGTTAATGTGCTGGAGCTTCTACATTCCCATCTCCCCACCCCCCCACAGTGTATCTCACTGCGCAGAGTGTCCTACAATTGGCCAGAAGATCCCATTGCTGTCAATGGGATTTCCTGTTTGATGCACCCATTCCACCCCCCCACCTTCTTTTATCTTGCAATTGTATTATCTATTATTTTTATCATTTTTCTTTTACAGGTACACAATATAATACACAAATGACAAAAATACAATCCAAGCTATACTTGCATAATTGGCTGCACCCAATATTAATGAATCTGATAAGCTGCTAGCACAAGATATTTTCCCCTTGGGAATTGTCAATCTGGGGTAGGAGTTTCAGAGAGATGACCAACTTTTAAGGACTTCAAAGAATTCAGATGGAAGCATTAAGAGACAAAGGGAGTGGCAACTTTTAGTGGCAGGGAAATTTTTTGCACCACCTGGAAATGGATGGAGATTAAGCATGTTTTTGTGCTTAAAAGTCACAAGCAACTGCATAAAATCTGCTTGAACATTTTCTAAAGGCAACTCCTTAAATTATGTTTCAAGTCATCATCTTATAATTTTGACCAGTTTCTAAGTGCAAGAGCAATATATCTTCAGCAGCAATATAGATTTGGAAATAGTATTGCAGAGATTGTGATCCAATTTGTATTCATCAATGAGACTTTGGCTGGTTTCCAACTCGAGCTTTGACCACCAGGATTGAAGTTCAATATGAAAACTAATACAGGTGGACAACAAGCAGCAAATCAGTACTTCAATTCAGTTCACAATTTTATATCCTTGATTGCCATGTTTTTACATGCAAACACAATGATGGGGGACATAAAATCACCCTTACTGTGTCAATTCCCTTAAAAATTCTAATGTATAAATCAATTTTAATTTAGATGGAAAATGTAAATGAAATAACACCAACTTACAGAGAAGTAGAAAAGAAAATGTTTCTTAAACCAGTGATTTCACTTTGAATGGAATTTGATATGAATTTTGATAAAGCAAATGCAAACTTCAGCTTGAAATGATTCTCAGCTTTTCATTTCACGTTGTAATAAATACAACTGCAAATTTAATAATAAAACACAATCATATTTTCTGGCTGGAAAAAAAGTTACTAATATTTTGATATGTAAGGGATGAAATGTAAAATGACCCAATTGTGTCAAAACTTTGCAAATCTAATCAGATTAATAAAATGCAGCATATATAAAATCCCATCATTTATTGATTTTTAACTGCAATCCATGAAGCATTTTTTTACTTCAACACCAGTAACAGGACTACACTCACCCATCTGTACCGCACTACTTGTGGCCTCCAGGCAATGTGTCACTGTTTTGCTGAAAGGACCCCAAATCATCAAATTGTTCCTCACTTCTTCCCTAAGCACTGTCAGTTCAATCCTTATTCCCTGAAGGAAAATGGTTGCCTGCTCCATGACCTGTTCTTGCTGCTTTGTTTTTCTCCTGTGAAGTATGATATTGATTCAGTTTAAGGATAGAATTTCCTCTGTTGAATTACTTTGACCAGATTTTAATATGGTGCTTAGTCTCTTTCTTGCAACTTGAATTCAGTCAAATAATCAATCTGAAAGAATTTAGCATTCTCCTCAACAAAACCTAAATTAGAGGTTACACAAAATAGAAATGTTGTCTGCATCAGAATAATGAAAGACCATTCATGAATGTAGATGCTTATTTTGACTTAGCTAGGGAAACTGCTGTCTTTAGTTATTTCAACTGATGCTATAGCATGCAACATGTCACCTACATTATTTGATCCATTTTATTTAATGTAAAACTAAAGAATCTGCAATCCTGTTTGAAATATTCAAAAGGTTCCTAACAGTTGTTAAACATCTGCTGCCTTTTTCCTGTCATGCCATCCTGATTCTTTAGGAAATACAAAACCTTTTCATTATACATGCCAAGTATTCTTTTCAAGTAGCACAAAGACAACATGTGTTTCAGTGCCTTTTCCTTTTCAAGTTTATAGTAATAGTGTGATTTTACTGGTATCCTTACCTGAAAATTTGTGATTGATTCTGAGCTACTACTAGCTGACCTTCAATGTCTTTCACTTTCAAAAACATGCCCTCCAATTCTTCTTGTTTAGTTGCAAGTTGTAAAGTCAAGAAATTTAAACTGAAAAATAAGTGAGAAATGTAATTAAGATTGAGAACAAAAGAAAATTTTGATCCAACTATCTCCTTTTTTCATTAAATTTATCAAACAAATATATAATTACACTGCAAGTATTAATGCAAATATTTTTAAACATTTAAGTTTCTGATAACTTTAATTCACTTTAAAAGGTGTAGCATTAAGCAGAAATGGTAGTACTCATAACTAGTGTTACACCAAATTCCTTGTATCATCCCAAACTGTTGGTCATCTCTGCTTACACAACTCTCGTGTATGGCTCCTAGATGTGCACTTTAGTAGCCACAATAGAAAAACCGCATTAGATTGTAGGCTAAACTAAGTGAGGGTAGTTGACAGAATTGTATTCTGTATGTTAAAGAGGGACCCATCTCAGTGCATAAGTATGTGTCAAAGTGGGTGGGCTGAGTAGATATTCTAACTCCCTCGATTAAGGCAATATTGTAGCAAGCCTTTTTGGAAAGCTCAGATTTTCAGTATGGTTGCATCAGGAACTGCAAAATGTCAGCTGCAATCTTATCCACTGCTAACTCCATAATTTCATCTTGCCACCAGATTCAGATAGGGGAAGGTGCAGAGACATTGAGACAAAATCTGCACAAATTTCTCTTAGTTAAATCAACCTCATTTACATTCACCTCATTTCCATTTTCTTCTTCTCATTACCCTCCATACTGTTATATATTTGTCCATTTTGGCTCATAGTAGAGCCTTGCTGTTGTTCGTCCATCGTCATTGATAAGGACCTCGATATCATTAGTCATTTTGAGGCTGAATGCAGTGTGTCCAAAGATGACTTATCAGACCAATTCGGGCACGGAATGTCCTGGCACATATTGGATAGACTTGTGTAGGCATTGTAGTTGTTGCGCTGGTGGCTCTGGACTTGCACAGCTTGCGCTGAAGTTGTGCTTCAACAATACACCTTGCTTTGTAATACACCTTCCTTTGTGGGTGAGGCAGCGCCAGGTAGGGCAGTTTTGTGCCAACGTTTCCCAGGTGGTCGTGTCTATGTCAAGCGACTTCAAGGAGGCCTTGATTATGTCTTTGAAATGTTTTATCTGCTCTCCATGCGAGCGTCTTCCAGCAGAATTCCCCAAAAAGGAGTTGCTTGGATATGCGCTCGTCTGACATGTGGATGACAGGACTTGCCCACCGGGTCTGCACTCTCATTAGCAGTGTGTGGACTGATGGTAGACTTGCTCTAGAGGGAATTTCAGTGTCTGGTATTTTGTCTTACCATCTGATGCGAAATATTCTGTAAAGACAAGTCATGTGGAAATGATTGAGCTGTCTTGCATACTTTTAATACACAGTCCACGTTTCGCAGGCATACAGGAGAGTAGTGAGTTCCGCAGCGTTGTAGACCTTCAATTTTGTTGCTGGTTGATTCCTCGATGTTCTCATAGAGTGCAGCGCAACCTACCGAAAGCAAAACTTGCCTTTGCTATTCTGCAGTTAACTCTTGTATCAATAGTCACTGCTTGGGAGAGGGTGCTACCAAGGTAAGTGAACTGGTCTACTGCCTTCAGTTTCTGCCCTTTGACTGTGATTATGGGTTCTGCGTATGGTGCATGAAGAACAGCATTTCCATGACTTCAATCTTCTTAATGTTGATGGTGAGTCTAAAGTTGTCACAAGCCATGGAAAATTTGTCCATACTGACTTGCATCTCTGGCTCTGAGCCGGTGTACAGGACACAATCATTGGCAAACAGGAAGTCTCTCCTCCACTTTGGTAATGGCTTGAAGTCTCCTTAGATTCAAGAGCTTCCCATCCAGTCTGTACTTGATGCTGATTCCAGCAACACTGTCCTGGAAGGCATCATTCACTATGGCAGTAAACATGATGCTGAACAGTCTGGGTGCAAGCACACAGTCCTGTTTGATGCCATTGGTGACTAGAAATACCTCAGAGGATCCTCTGCTATCCAGTATTCTGGCCATCATGTCATCATGGAACTAACAAACAATCTGGATGAATGTGGGGGGGCAGCCAAACTTTGACATGATCCTCCTCAGGCCTTATTGGCTGACAGTGTTGAAGGCTTTCACGAGGTCAACAAAGATTGTGTAGAGCTCGCGATTCTGCTTTTGACACTTCTGAAGTTGGCGCGCAGCAAAAATCATGTCAACAGTCCTGCGACCTTTGCAGAAACCACACTGTGACTCTGGAAGTAGATCCAGCTCCAGATGAGTGACCAGACTATTTGGAAGGGTTGCAAGGGTTTATCTGTGATGGCAAGCAGCTAGATTCCTTAGTAGTTGTCGCATACTTGCCAATTGCCCTTCCTCTTGTAGAAGTGTACGATGGAAGCATCTTTAAGTTCCTGAGGAATGGATTCTTGCTTCCAAAAGAATTGGAACAATTCAGTGAGCTTCTCGATAAGTCCAGAACCAGCAGCTTTGTAGAATTCTGTGGATATGGTGTTTGCTCCTGGGTCTTTGTCACTGGATAGCTGGCTGACAGCTTTTGTGACCAGCTATTATTGGTGGGTCATCCATGGCACTGTTGATATCGACCTGAGGAATCCTGTCCATTGCTTCATCATTAATAGATGATGGTCAGTTGAGGACGACTTCAAAGTGTTCAGCCCATCTCTGCAGGATCTGAGAATGAGAGTTGTACCATCTGTATTCAACTCTCCGTAATGAGAATTGTACTATCTGTATTCAGGAGGGGGAGCTCCCGAGAGATTGAGGTCCATAGAGAGTGTTGAGGGCTTCACAGAACCGTTTCAAGTCGTTTCTGTCAGCGTATTCCTGTATTTCATCTGCCTTGGCGGTCAGGCAAGCATCCTGCATTTTACACAGTTTATTCTGAACTGTCCTGCTAGCATTGGTAAAAACATTTCTCCTGGCAGAAATAATGGGTCGTTCTGACAGGCCTGGTGAAAATGGTGCTTTTCAACAAGTAGAGCCTGTATCTCCATATCATTCTCATTGAACCAGTCATGCTGCTTGCGGATAGAGGGATCAAACATCTTCAGTGCAGATGAGTGAACAGCATTCCTAGTCGTCTGCAAGATGTAGGTCAGCAAGCTTGATTTCTAAGTCTTCAACCAGTGCTGAAGCTATGCTGGGGTTCTTTAGCTTGGCCGCTGATTCTTTTCATAACCTTGCTTCCTTGCAGTCGCCTCTTGGGTCTGATGCAGAGCCTCATTTTGGAGACAATGAGCTTGTGATCTGTCCAGGAGTCAGCACCACACATGGCCTTGGTCACACTGATATCCTGCCCATCTTTTTTCCTGACAATGACATAATTGATAAGATGCCAATGCTTAGAACCAGGGTGCATCCAAGAGGTCTTGTTATGAGTAGGCAGATAGAAGGTTGTGTTGGTGATGAGGAGATCACACATGATGGTGTGCTGCAGAGGTCTTCATTAAGAGTAGGCTGCTACTGTTACACTTGCCCATTCCATGCCTCCCAATGATTCTCTGCCAGATTGCAGAGTCACACCCTACTCTTGCATTCAAATCGCCAAGTAAGACCAGCTTGTTGGAACTACTCACTGCTGATAGTAGGGTACCTAGTTCTTTGTAGAATTTGTCTTCCATCTCATGTGGGTTGTTCATTGTGGGGGCATAGATGCTGATAAGGGTGGCTTGAGTTCTGTTCTATAGCGGAAGCTGTAATAGCATAAGCTGGTCATTCACACTCTTAGGTAGGCTAGCAAGTTTCCAAACAAGGTGACTCCTGATGGTGATGCTCGTCGCTGCCATGATCGCTCTAGGAAAAAGTGTATCCACCTCCAGTTTCAGTCAACTGACCTACATTAGCAAGATGAATTTCACTCAGGGTTGCAATGTCAATGTTGTATCTTGTAAGTTCTTGGCAACTAAAGCTGTTCTTCTCTCTGGTCTGTCTGCTGTAGGGCAGACAGCATTCCAAGTGCCACTGGTGAGCGCATTCCAAGTGCCACTGGTGAGCGGTGTCACCTTGTGTTTTATTTTGTTTGTTCGACTGCAAGATGGGATTCCAGCCAGCTGTGGTAAACTGGCCAGGGCATACTGAAGCAGGCAATGTTTAGGACACCTTTTTGAGACCCTTCCTTATTCCATGGAGGTGAGCAGTGTGTTCCTGAAGAGGACTGCTCAATTGCCCAGGTTTCACTGCTGCTTCAGTCAGATGAGAATGATCATTAGACCTGAGCCGCCTGTGTGCAGGTCCATGACTATAGGTACTGATATGATCAGCACAACTTGTGGGCCAAAAGGCCTGTTTGTGCTGTCGTGTTCAATGTTCTACGTTCTTTAGCTCCCAGTGTATCTGCACCTGTTGCTTCATCGCTCGCCCATCACCGCAGGCCTTCAAGTGTTGAATAGGATGATGATGATGATAGTGTCGAGACTAGCACTTGATTTCAATTAAAGTGAGGGAAATGTGCACAGCGTCAGCCTCACTCTCTCTTCCCAATTCCCATCTGGATCAGTGGCAAGACAAGAATTAAGACAGCTGGGACTAGGTGCAATGGATGACCAAGACATCTTCTGTGTCTTTCCTGCTCTTCGCGTTCCACGATGTTTGCAAAGACCATCTTCTTGACCATTGGATCTTTCGTTGGTCTTGTCCGCTCAATCTGCCGGAGTCTATCTTCACATGCTGGGATAGACAAATCAATCTCATGCACATTCACCTCATTTCCATTTTCTTCTCCTCATTATCCTCCATACTGTTATGTATTTATTCCTTTTGGCTCATTTAGGGCCTTGCTATAGTAATATATGTAAGATAGTGATGCAATGAGAGATCCCCACAATAGTTATATTCATATATTAAATGTTCTTGTGTGTCATTCTCCAAATACACAACAAAACTGGCCTTGAGGGTAAGGGATGTGTACTTGCTAAATCATTTATAAAAAGAAATTTAACAAAGAAAAGTCAGAAAAAGGAAAACTTTTCACACATGTATAGTGCATTGCTGCCTACAGGAAAAATCAGTTGGCTAATGTGGGTGTGTGTAAAAGATACTCTGAAAAACAGATTTTAGAGCTGGTTGTAGTAAATGACAGACTGAAGGTCAAGTTAATGCCTATATAAATAAAAGGCAGCTGCTAGAAACAAAATATGACGTGGACTGGGGTGAGCACAATAAGAAGTAAGAAACAAAATATGCATACAGGAAATCTGCATGAGTAAAAGATGGCAGGAATTTTTGGCAGTGTTGGAATCTTTGATGAGAATGTGGAGCAGTAGAGCTCTTATACTGAACATTCTGATTATTTTGCATTGGTGAACAAAATAGAGGAAGACATTTCTCTATTTGGGCATTTCTCTATGGGCATTAATAGTGCCCATTTTCCTCAACGTGATGGGAGCTAAAACTTTTAACCCTCTCCACAGTTTTATGCAACCTGACGAACCAGCCACTAAAATGTACAATCATGGAAATTTTGCAAGCACATTTTTCATCTAAATTTCTGGGGTTACAGAATGCTTTAGATTCCATAAAAGAAGCATGAGGGTGAGTTAATTACACAATTTGTTGCAGTGCTTAAAGGACTTGCAGAATGTTGTGCATTTGGAGATGAACTTAATGACACCATTCAAAACAGACTTGTTTGTGGTCTATGAAACAAAGCAGCACAAAAACATGTTAATTGAGAGTAATCTCACTCTGCAAGGACCCATTGAAATCACTGTTTCTACGCAGCTGGCTGCAAAGAGAACTCAGCAATTGTGTTCATCCATTCGGGTGCACAAAATGTCCACTGAATCAACACCGAAAGCCACTGGGGCCATACATGTTTTAGGTGACCAAATGCAGTGAAAAGTCTGACAACACCACGTTTAAGACCAATCGATTTATTTGATAATAAACTTTCGAGGTGTTTCGATCTCTTCGTCAGGTGAATGAGATATTCTGGTCTCAGACAGCACATATAACAGCACAGACAGTTTACAGATTACTGATTAGAATGCAAATCTTTACACCTAACCTGCTATTCAAGTCTTAAAGTGGCTAACAATGTAAGTAGAAGGAGCACTGGGCACAAGTTAAAGAGATGTGTATTGTTTCCAGACAGTAAAGCAAGTGAGGTTTTGCAAACCCAGGCAAGTCACGGGGGTTACAAATAATGTGACATGAACCCAAGATCCCTGTTGAGACTGTCCTCATGTGTGTGGAGCTTAGCTAGCAGTCTCTGCTCAGCGACACTGTGCTGTTGTGCTGTACTGTAAGGAGACAATACACATCTCTTTAACCTGTGCCCAGTGCTCCTTCCACTCACATTGTTAGCCACTTTAAGACTTGAATAGCAGGTTAGGTGTAAAGACTTGCATTCTAATCAGTAAGCTGTAAACTGTGCTGTTATATGTGCTATCTGAGACCAGAACACCTCATTCACCTGACAAAGAGATCGAAACATCTCGAAGGCTTGTGAGTTTATTATCAAATAAATCAGTTGGACTTAAACCTGATGTTGTCAGACTTCTTACTTAGGTGATCAAAGCCAGGGCATTCCGCTGCTGAACACTGGTGTAAAGACACGGAATATCAAAGCTTTCGAAAAAAAGATACAGCATGCTTGCAAGAAGAAAAAGCAAATGATAAATAAAAAAAAGAAAAAAACCTGAAGAAACATCCATGCTGGATTGAGAAGAGCTATTACTATATGTGCTAGCCATCAATAGGACTGCACACAGATATTGTGAGAAGAATAACTAGTAACAATGGAAGCTGACACTGGAGCAGCAACCTCACTGATGTCAGAGACTATCTACAATGAGAAACTCCAACACATCCCCCAAAGCTATTAAGGATACTACTGAAAGTGTACACAGGAGAAGTAGTTCCTATGAAGCACCACATTGAAGTGGTTGTACAGCTCAATGAGCAAACAGCAGACTTGCTTCTATATATAGTAAAAAGAAACTAGCCCACATTGATGGGTTGTGCATGGCTGGAGAAGATTCAACTGAATTGGGCTGAAGTCCATATAATGGTCAGGAGAGAATCAGGACTCATGGGAGTTTTAAAAAAAGCACACTATTGTTTTCAATGGAGAATTAGGGAGCATGAAGAAAGTTACAATTAAACTAAAAATAAAAGATGGAAGCCAAACAAAATGTTTGAAGACATGGCCTGTACCATATGTTATTAGGCCAAAGGTGTAGGGTGACTTGGAATGGCATTTAAACACTGATGTTTTGGAAAGTTTCAGCAATGGTGAATGATTTAGACCTATTATTTCAGTCATCAAGATGGCTCTGTGAGGATTTTTGGGGACTTTAAAGTCACCATAAATCCAGTATTATGCATTGAGCAGTACCCAATAGCTCACATTGAAGACTGTTTGCAGGATTGGTGGGAAGCCAACATTTCAGCAAAATTCACTTCAGCCAGGCCTACTTGCAGATGAATGTCAATAAGAAATCACAAGAGTTTCTCAAAGGTTTGTTCCAGTACCAAAGATTACCTTTGGTATCACACAGCTCTTGCATTATTTCTAAGGGCAATGGGTCAGATCTTGAGTGGACGGAGCGGAAGCCAGTGTTTTCTGGACGACATCATAGTCACTGGAAGAGATATAATATAACACTTTCAAAACTTGGATGTCACTCTGCAGAGATTGGAAGATTAAGTCTGAGAGTGCATAAAGACAAATATGAGTTCTTCCGATCCTCCATCGTGTGCCTGGGACATGTGGTTGACGCCAAGGCTTTCACAAATCTCCTTTAAAAGCTAAGGCCATCACAGAGATGCAACTCTGTGATGGGCTTAAGTTTGGAGTATAGGTCATTAGCACTTCAGAATGACCTATTCCAGTTATATTCCAGAATATAATTCCAGTTATATTCCTTCCTGGAATGTTGAATTATTATGGAAGATTTGCTCCAAATTTGGCAACAGTTCTGAAACCAGTACATAACTTCTGCCAGAACAAGTTGTGGAAGTGGTCAGATAAATACAATTACACCTTTATGCTGGCCAAAGGAGCATTACCTGAGCCTGAAACTCTCATGCACTTCGACCCTACTTCATCCTTAGTTACCTTGTGATGCATCTCCTTATGCTGTCTCTCACATCATGCCATCGATTAAACTGTTTTTGCTTCTCAAACCTTAAGCAAAACTGAGAGCAACTATGTTTGGACTGTGGGAGGAAACCGCAGCACCCGGAGGAAACTTACGCAGACACAAGGAGAATGTGCAAACTCCACACAGGCAGTGACCTGAGCTGGGAATTGAACCCAGGTCCCTGGAGCTGTGAAGTAGCAGCGCTAACCATTGTGCTACCAGATTGAATGGGAAGCATTGGGGACCATCCTCAGTGTCAAGAAATTTTATCAGTTCCTGTATGAGAGAGAAATTGCTAATGGACCATCGACCACTCACTTCATTTTTGGACCATAAATGGGAATTCCATCACTTGCTGCAAGTAGGATGAAAAGATGGGCATTGCTCCTGTTGCATATACCTACACCATTAAATATTGCCAATTAGTTTATACTGTTAAGAAGATGGACTTTCAAAATTGTCACTACCTATCAGTTGTTCAGACTGCTTAAAAGGAATATTTTCTACTTTAAACAAATAGATAACATGCCAGTCACTTCTAGGCAAGTGAGAAAATACACTCAGAATAGCCCTGTGCTCTTAGAAGTAATCGACACGGTTTTACAAGGGAAGATTTCAAGACTAACACTTAGCCTAAAATTCTACTACTCCAGGAGAATGGAGCTGTCAGTTCATTTCAGGGTATCTTCTACGGGAGTTCAGAGTGATTATTCCAACACCACTGAGGAAATAGGTGTTAGAGACGCTACATGAAGGTCACTGCACAGTTGTAAGCATGAAGGAAATAGCAAGAAGTTATTTCTAGTGGGCTGGATTTGATACTGAGATAGAAAAAAAACATGTTCTTCAATGCAAAGGTAAAAAACCTATTACCTTCAGCACTCCTACATCCATGGAAGTTGCTTGAAGAGGCTTGGCTACATGCACATATATGTTTTGCAGGACCTTTCGAAGGATAAATACTTTTACTAACTGTTAGTGCTCACTCCAATTGGCCAGGCATCATTATGATAACATCTACATCATCTGAAAAGACCACTCAGAAGCTGGGAGAAGTGTTTAGTCACTTTAGTCACAATTTGAGAACTTCCTGCAAGAAAATGGTATTCCATACATGACATTTGTGCCACTTCATCTTGCCACTAATGCATTAGCAGAATATTTCATCCAAACCATGAAACATGCTTTGACAATAACCAAAGAAGAAGATTTGTTTATCAAACACCTCAACAAATTCTTGCTGGTCTAGTGGAATTTTACACATGCCACGACTAAGACCTTCCTGCCTTACTCATGTTAAAAAGGTAGCTGTATTCTGCATTAAATCTTGTAAAACATCTGAAACCAAAAATCAAAGAAATTATGCAATAATAACAAGCACAAGTGGTACAGCATGAAAGCAAGGCAAAGCACAGAGATTTCCATTAGGAACAAGGAATCTTGGCTAAGAATTACTCCTCAAGGGAAAAATGAGCTCCTGCCACAGACCTTGTGCTGTATAGACCTCAGGTGACATCATCTGGAGGAAACATGTAGGCCATTTATTGCAACCCCTATACCACCAGGCAGCAGAAGAAGTCAACACCTCACTTGTTCAGGCGCAGAGGCAACTTCCAGTTCCATATCAACATCCTTTAAACCAGCCACTGCTGATGTGAGTGTGAAGATGAAAATGTCAGAGGTTCCTGTCAGTCGAAAGATGAAAACGCCAGAGTTTTGCCATCAGCCAGACACTTCCAGACCCCCTGAATTTATAGTAGTGACTAACCTGTTAACTAATGTTCATGTTGAACTTATTTTTGGGTCATCCAAAATAAGAGAAAAACATAGACCACTGCTGTAGTAATATATGCAAAGAAGTGATGTAATGTGATGTAGAGTGGTAAACAGAGAAGCAGCAGTTTTAAGAGAAAACACACTCCATAAAGTTACATTCATTTAGTAAGTGTTCCTGAGTTTCATTCTCCAAATGCCCAACATTTATTCTACAAAATATGTACTGATGGGAAAAGAATAAGCAATTCAGGCTATAGACTGATGAAGCTGCACTGGAGTTCAGCAGACTTCTTTAGAATGACTTCTCACCAATGTGGTATGAGAAGGAGGCATAAAAAAGCGCCCTGAAATTGCTCATATTTCTGATCTGTGGTCTTCATGTTGCAGCTATCAAGCTACCTATTTCTGTGATCTTAAATATCTAAAACGAAAAACTAAATCTTTCTCCCCTCAGCAATTCTGTCCAGAATTTTCAAATTTTTTTTTCAGATTCCTTCCTCTTGCTAAGAGTTGCATACAATGTTGCACCAGTTGTCCTCAGCGCCTTTTGCTTGTTCATATTTGTCCATTTTCTGATGTTGCTTGTCTGATAAACTCTTAGTCTTCCTTGGTTTTTAAATACTGATGGATGATTATTCCACAAATAGACCTGAATGCAGACTATACTATTTACTAAAATCTAATCAGATATAATTTTGATGTTGCAGTACTAAGTGAAATTTATTGGTAGTTTTTTAAAAAATGGTGCTGACTTTGCCTTCTCCTAGAGTAAAAAGGAACAGTGTTGAGACTGCTTGCTTTGCTATCCAAGTATCACAGACAAACATGAGAACTTTCTAAAAGATACATAGGAACATAATACACTAGGAGCAGGAGTAGTCAGCTCTTTTAGCCTGCTCTGCTATTCAATAAGACCATAGTTGATCCAGTAACAGTCTCAATTTCACTTTTTTGCCTACTCACACTACCTTCCCCCACCACCCCATAACCTTTGACTTCCTTGTCTATCAAAAGTTTAGCCTTGAATAAATTCAACAACCTTGCTGCCACTAATTACTTGGGAAGAGAATTCCCATGCACCAATGACATTCGAAGAGAAAAAAGTTCTCCTCATCTCCATCTTAAAAGGAAGACTTCTTATTCTGATCTGTCCCAAAATAGGAAACATCCGACTGGTATCCAATGTGATTAAATCCCTTCAGGATCTTATGTTTCAATAAAATCATCACTTATTCCTCTAAATTCCAATGGATTTAGACTCAACATTTCTTCATTCCAGGGATGAGCTATGTGAATCTTCCCTGAACCGTTTCTAATGCAATTATATCCTTTTTCAATTAAGGACATCAGAATTGTATACAATCCTCCATATGTGGTCCACCCAGATTCTTTATAGGTGCAGTAAAACTTTCCTACTTTTATATTCTACTCCCCTTGAAATAAATGCTAACATTCCATTTGCCTCCCTAATCACTTGCTATTCCTGCACACTAAACAATCAATGATCTTCTGATGTCATGAAGATTGTTACTCACTGCAAAATATCGTCCTCCTTTTCCTCTTCTTAGACAGTCCCTCAGGATTGAGGACTTGCATCGACTCTGGTTCAATAGGTGCTGGCCAATAACGAAATCAAATATTCGTTCTACAGACTGTACCACATGTGGGACAAGTGATAGGCGAAAGGTTGGGTAGGTGAGTTGTTTGAAATGCAGTCCCTGCAAAACCTCAACTTTGCCTCTGTACATTTCTGCTGAAATCTCTTATGTTTGATGCCTTCCCAAAACAGCTTTCTCTTTTTTGGAAATATCATACTACCATTATCTGTGCCTACTAACCAACCATGGCAAATCCAAATTAAATTAAAATCAGGTTCTATGAAGAATTATATCACTGTTGCCTCTTCAATGCCTAAGAATGACAAACTCATCATCCAAGATACTTCATGCGAACTTTGGAGTTGACCACCAAACCTGAGAGGTGCATCATTGGCAAACATGGCATTGGAAATTACGATGTAAAGATGCCGGCGTTGGATTGGAGTGGTAAGAACTCAGTAAGAATTTAGCAACACCAATTATTAATCCAACCAATTTATTTGATAGTAAAAAAGCGAGCTTTCAACACTCCCGTGTCTTCATCAGGCAAGTGCAGTGTCTGCACTTGCCTGATGAAGACACGGGAGTGTTGAAAGCTCGCTTTTTTACTATCAAATAAATCGGTTGGATTAATAATTGGTGTTGCTAAATTCTTACTGATTGGAAATTACAACAGCAACAGCTTCTTGACCTTGAATCCAATGCACTAAACACAGCCTTACAATTACCAACACCATCATTTGATTATCAAACTAGATTGAAATATCTTGGAAGGATCCTTAGTCCAAAACCTACATTTGATTATCTTGGTCAGAAAATAGATCAACAATGTCAAGATACTCAAAACAATGAGAAGTACTAGATGTTGCACACAGCATCACTTCGTTCATTAATAACTGAACAATTATATTAAACCACATCAAAAGCCCCCAGTTAAGCTCAAATCAGTTTGCTCAAGTCAAGAAGTCTGCAGTTATTCAAAAACATCTGATTGCTGTAAATGCAGCTTCTGGTAATAATAAAGTTGACTGGAACTGCTTTAGAAATGCAGCCCTCTGCAGCTATGGAAATCTTGGGACCAAATGCAATAAACACTAGGACTAATCTTTTTAAAATAATGATGATGATGATGATAATGTAAAAAAGGTATGCAAGAAGGGAAACACCTTTTGCACTCATGAATGAAGGACAAACTATCAACCAAAAAGAACCAAACTGGACCGAACTGAGGATTGTGTGTGACATCTGGTGGAGCAAAAAGGCAGATGAACTGCAGTCCAAAGCTGACCAGAAAACATTAGAAACATTTAGAATGTGCTTGAAGTAAAAGCTTATCTCCATATCAAATTATTCTTTCCATCACATCCCATTTAATTCCTATAAAAGCATTTTTGTTATTCCTCTGGTCAGAGTACTCTGTGTCACTAAGTTACTTTTGAGAAGTCATGATAACTTTTTTTTACTCAATATATGATTTCAGAGTTTCAGTATAAAGTTCACTGGCTGTGACATTAGTTTTTCAACTGAAATGCAAATAATCTCACAGGCATAGTCAAACCATGTTGAGTCTATTTACCCCAATTTCACATCAAGCATAATATCACAACAACCTGAATGGCTTTAATAATTTTACTTATTTTCCTACCAATTTGGTTCATAACCACAACTTTGTTGAGAAAAAGAAACACAGAGCCTTGCAGTAATAGGAGGGTGGACTAAGAATAAGGATAGAAAAAAACTTTCCAAATAAGTTTGGGATTTGAAATGCAATGAGCACAGACAGCTGCAAATAGCAGAATAAATGACATCTGGAAACACTCATAATAATTGGAGGAAATAAATTCATCATTTACTTTGAAAAAATGCAACAAACTTAACACATTTGTATTTCTCAAAAGAGTGCTACATTTTTAAAAAATTTCAAATTGTTTTTAAAAACTCAGACACTGATACAATATTAAGTTCACTTGTAAAACAGTGATAGGAATGGTTGAAAGAATGATACTCCATTTATAATTGAATTCTTAGTTGTTTCACAAAAGCCCACATAGGAGGAGGGATGGGAGGTTTTTCAGAAGAGAAGATCAAATCAAGTCTGTAGAAGAGAGTAATGATATAATAAAATGGAGCAGATTATGCCAGAAAGAGACAGAACTTTTAAAACATTTATAGGCATGTTAGGAAAACAAAGGTAGTTTGAAGGGATTTGTATTGGTAAACATTAAGAATAAGGACAGTTGTAAGTGAGTTTAAATTAATGTTTCTGTGCCTGGAAGTGTAAAACACACAGTTAGAGTCATGTTGGACAAAGGCACTTGCATGGGTGGGGTTAGTTAAGTTCCAACAATGTTTCTGTGTCCTTAGAATAGCATGCAAAATAAATAAAAGGCACAAGCATGCGAATGCTGCTTAGTAACTGCATGCCCTATTAAAACAAAACAAAATTAAGTTTTAGTTTTAGCTGGATAAATTGCAGTTGGAGACAGGACACTGGAGAGTGAACATCTCTCAATTCTGTTAGGAGAAGCTGGACAGGACAAGGGAATTGCAAAGATTCAGACTTCCTAAGCAATTAGTTACAATCCAGATAACCTGTAAATTGGAACAGAAAGAATGTCTAAGATGACCAAAGTGAGGAGAACAGAACCAAAGTGCTCTCCAGGAGAAATCAAGGAAATTAAATGAAGACGTGGGATTTTAAGGTTTCATTTATCCTGAAACCGCAAGATCCCACCCGAGGTCAAAGGACCTTCCCATGCTTCATCCCTCGCCTACTCTGAGGTGGGCAGGCCGGTAAAATTCTGACCATGGAGTTAAAAAGACAATTGCAGTAACTCGATATAAAGTGGGATAGCAGACTTCAGAGGTAACTCAAAGTTTAATGCCATTTTAATAGGCATCTGAGAAGTGAAAGTTAAATCAATTGTGAACAGTTTGTACAGTAGTCAAGACAAAAAAATCCTAAAAGGATTGGTGTATATTCTGTATTGAATTCACTGTTAAAAGTGCAGTGGAAGGTGATCAAGTATGATGTGAAGAAGTTTGAAATTATCCACTTTGGTAGGGCAAATGGAAAAGTAAATTTTTTATTTAAATTTGAGGGACTAAGAAAAGAAATTTTTGAGGGGTCTTAAACAAATCATAGTAAGTCAACATGTAGGTGCACAAAGGAATTAAGAAGGCAAATGGAGTGTTAGCCTTGATTTTATGCTGCAGAATTGCAGCATAAAAGTAATCCTGATGTAATTATATTGTATTTTGATGAGGCCATATCTGGAATACTACGCACAGTAAAGCGACTGGATTTAATATAGCCCATTATACCGAGAAACATGGCGACTGGGTCCATTTCACTGTGGGCAAAGCCCCATGACAGTCTCTTGACAAAGTCTTCCTTGATCAAATCAGAGGTGAATGAGGTTCACAAGGCTGTTCGCAGCGGAATACCAATTAACTCATTAATGAGCCAACAGTCACCTGTTATCCTTGAACCCACTAAAAATTAATACATGGCTCCGGATTTAAATTGTGGCTTCATGGCTTCCCCAAACTTTTGAAAGGCTGCATAACAAATCCTGCCAGTTTGTCAGCAGCCTCAAAGTTGGGGTACTTCGTTGTCAGGCACTACATATTCAATTAAGAAACCTGGCATCGGCAGGGGCTGAAAGCCACTCCTTTTCCCTTGCCTCCAATTACTTATCCTGCGACCCTCTTCACATTCTCATTCACTTTTGACCTGAAGTAACAGGATGTTCCAGGGTCTCTGACTGGTGTACTGTTGGCAGCATCCATTGCTCCCACTTGTGCTGGCAGCAATGATGATTTGCAGGCTTCTGATTGACTAGCAGCTCTTCGTGCATGGGATGTGCATTGGCAGAAACCTCAACTGCAGCAAAGGCCTGCCAATGGCCACTTAAGTGTTTAAAGGGAAATTGATTCTGTCAAGCCTCTTCCATGGAGCTGATCAAGGTTCTCCATCATTACTCCAACTGGTTGATGAGAATCCTGTCAGCTAGACAAAATCTCAGCCATAGTCTCCGTACCTAAAGGAAGATTTACTTGCCTTAGAGCTGATACAATGAAAGTTTGCTAGATTAATTCCTGAGATGGCAGGGCTGTCCTATGAAGAAAGATTAAATAAAATAGTCCCTTATTCTCTAGCATTTAGAAGAATGAGGGGTGATCACATTTTAAGGTATGAAATTTTTAAGAAAGCTTCGCAGGTTAGAGGCTCAAAGATTTTTCCTCTGACTGGGAGTAACAAAGAGTCATCATCCTAAAGGAATAATTCCACATCCTGAGAATAAGATGAGAATTTTCTTCATTCAAACTATGTAAATTTTTTAAATTTTCTACCCAAATGGGCTATGGATATTCAGTGATTAAGTACATCCAACACTGAGTTAATAGATTTTTGGGCACTATGGAAATCAAGAAACATGGGGATCAGCCAGGCAAGTGGACTTAATATAAAAGGTTTGCCATGACTTTATTTAATGCTGCAGTGCTGTTTTTTGGCTGCTGACTCCAAAATCCAGGCCATTACATCAGTTCTGCTGTTTTTGAGATTCAAAGAATGAAATACAAATATCTTAGTATTTGCATGACACACATACATTAACATGCATGGAAAATTGTAAAATTTGTCTTTGCACTGCCTTATTACAGTGTTATGCTAATATCAAACTCAGTTGTGTTACTATCCTGTCTATATGTAATCAACAAAAGTGAAATGCCAACCCATTTTCTGCGTATCAATATCGAAAAGTTAATGTATATATTAATGTTGCTATTGACTTTAACACATTTAATTCTAGAATTTTAAAATTTGCATAACAATACTGAATACTTTTTAACTATTTACATCAACTGGCACATATCTACAGGCACAAATCTGAAAAGAACACGTGTTGCAAATGAAAGTCTATCTTTAAATTATTATTTAAAAATAAATAAAAGGAGTAAACATATAACTAATAAGTTCAGAAACTTGAAACTCAGAAATCGTAGCAAAATATTAATATTGCTGAAAAAAGAGACATCTCAAAGCTTTTCACCTTGCTGTTATCAGGATATTTAACAAGAATACCAATATAAAGCAAAAACAACAATTTATACTGAGTGTTCAAACAGCATGTTCCAGCTACTGTTCACAACAGGCAAGGTACAGACTGTATCCAACCAACTGATGCTCACAAAACTCAAAACATAGTGTTCAACATTAGATATGATTCCATGATTGGACAACATTTGCTAAATAATCCTTTGGGTGCTAAATATTACACTGACAACAAATGGGCTACAGTGCAGCACATTTGCGTCTACTGGAAGCTATACATTAAACACGGCCCTGTTCTCTGCAGACAGAAAGGACAGGTATATATACATTGCACTATTTCAGGGACATAAGTGGCAGTCTCATTCCTCAGGGAAATGTCTTGACCAATCAGGGCCAATGTGCCTTTGTTTAAATTTCAAATAATGCTCGACAGTTAGGTCAGTCACCATCAACTGGTGCATTCTCCATAGTAATGGCTCCACTAATCAGCATTTTCTTCTCATAGAGTATAAATTGTTGTTTTCTTCTTATCAGGACACCATAAGAATGAGTGCAAGATGAAAAGTTTTGACTTCAGCAAAACTCAAGTTCTATACTACTAAATGAAATAATTTATAATAATTTATATTAGAATTTTATATATATGTGTGTGTGTGTGTCCACATATATTTAATTTCTACCTAAATCCAAATTAGGATAATCTTTAAAACGTTGAGATAAAAGAATCAGAGTACCTTAATTTAGTTACATCATTGATTTTTTTTGTCTTCTTTTTGATAGCTATTTGCAGCCTACTGATTCTACATTTATGCTGTTATACCTTCTTGATATTTGTTAATTAGTTCAGTTGTGAATTGTTATTTTATGAAAATGATATCTGAGCCCATCAGGCGTTTGCGTAATGTACACTTTTTATTTTTCTCATGCCTTAAAGTGGGTATTCATATATGTCTTATCCAGTGACATCTAACATAATTTTACAAGAGGAAGATGCAAATCACAATAATCAAGGTGCATCTGTATCATTTCCCACAATAAATAAAACTCTGATTGTGATATACTGGGCTTTTATTCTCTTGAGTATAGAAAATTAAGAAATAATCCAAATAGTGGAAGAATTATTTAATAGTGTAGGTAGACAGAGCCCAAAGAGGCCATAATTTTAAATGTGAATGAGCGATCATTCAGGAATGGAACGAGGACATTGTTCATTAGAGTTGGAGAAATAGAACCTTTCTCCCCTCCAAAAAACTGTAAAGGCTGAGTCAACTAAAACTTTCAAGATAATAATTGATAGATTTCTTTATTCAGTGAGGAAACTTTTCAAGTGATATGGAGGAAACATAGATAATTGGGGTTGGGGTACAGATTTGTTCATAGGATGTGGGCATCATTGGCAAGGTCAGTGCTTATTGTCAATCCCTAATGTCCCTTAAGGAGGTAGTGGTGTAAAAAAAAACTACTGCAGTCCACATGCTGTTAGGGTGTGAATTCCAGTCTTTTGTCCTAACAATAATGAAAGAATGGTGATATAGTTCTACATCACGATGGTGGCTTGGAAGGCAACTTGCACATGATGGTATTTCCATGCATCTGCCATCCTTGTCCTTCTAGTTGGTAGAGGTTGTTGGTTTGAAAAGGGCTGTTGAAGGAGCCTTGGAGAGTTGCTGCAGTTGCAGATGGTACATATGCTACCATTGTGCTCAGGAGCAGAAGAGAATGTATACTATAGGTAGTGAATGTATGCCAATCAAGCAGGCTGCTTTGTTTTGGATGGTATCATGCTTCTTGATTTTTTTTTTGTTTCAGTGATTCAATTTAATAACATCTATACATGTTGAAATTTATAGAACAGTTTGGCTTGGCAGATAAAACAATGTAATTTACATTAAAATTATAGTGGGCCATTTCTATTGATTGTGAGACCCTATTTTCAACAATGGTTCTGTGGAGCTGCACTCATTCAAACAAGTGAACTGGTATTTGTTGTGACTTTTTGATTCAATCACATTTAGTCAATCAGATAGTTGATCAGAAACTTAATAATTAAGTGGACATTTCAACCAATTACGATATTTTGAAGGGTGCTCAATACTTTGGGAGCATCACATGATGGTTACACACTGGAGGCAAGGCTTTAATTTGTAGTATACCATTTGTGAAATGCCTTTTTGTTAAAACAGCAACCCCTCCCCAGATTGGCTTTCTCGTGCAATTTTTTTGCATCATTATTTTTCTCCCTTTCCAGCTCTGTTTTCTTTTTTCATTCTGGGATGGTTGACTGGATTTAGTTATACGCTTCTGCCATTCATACAGATACAAATCAAGCTCTATATCAGTCAGCATCTCTTGCACAGAGGAAGACATTAGATTTGAAGTGCGGATATTATAAACCTCATAAATATAAGAACAAAGGTTGGAAAATACAAAATAGATTTAGCTTAGAAACGATATAGTTCTTCATAATCAACATACTTACAAAACCAATTAAAAATATTGAACAGACTGAAGACTTAAAAATGAAACCAATCTTTGAACAAAGCATATCCTTTATCGTCAGAGTAAACATACTCATTTTTTCTGCTCTTTTTAAATGTTCTTAAGAATGCTTTGAGAAAGCATTTGGTGACATAATCTGTTTGAATCCATAGTTTTGTATTACATTTCATCAATGTTGAATGACAACATAATCATAGCATCTACACAGCCTTCCAAATTGGCTTTCTCATCATCTCTTTTTCATTGCAGTTTTGCTTCTGTTTGACTTGATTAGGCAGAAATTATTGGGTTTTAATGATCATATCAATTTTCAAACACAAATTGCTTTTTTAATGAAATTGTACAGTAAAGAGATAAGGTATAATTAGAGATATTTGGGAACCATTGATTCTACAAAAAACAACATTCAAAAGGTAAAGCCATGCACCGTTATTTCTGTAGTTAATTTAGATGTCATATGACGTGATTTACAATGAGAATACATGCAATGGTTTCTTAGAGCAAGCTTTATTTATTTAAACGTTCAGGGAGGAATTTTCTGAAACTTTTTTCTGAATCTGGCAAAAGGTTCATTTCTTGTTTTTTTAAATTGCCTTCCTCTGAAAATCTTACGAAAAACTGGGAATGGTCATGCACAAGGTTGAACCATCTAATGGATAGGGTCAGTATGGATGGACATGTTGGTCTTTTCTTACATTTTGTTTTATACATCCACAAGATAATCAAATAGTATTGACATATTGTTTACTAAATTTAAAGTTTGAAGTATGCAATTCAAAATCTGACATGAGAACAAGAAATCCATGAAAAAAGGGTCTTCAATGTCATGTAATTATTAGGTTAGTGAATTATCATGTGCATAACTATCACGAAGTAAGACCCATGCATCAGGAGTCAATACAACCACAGTAATATAAAAAAAATTCTTCTATATTTTTGAGATTGATATGGTCCTAGCAATGCCTTGATGAAATTGTTACACGTTATGGGTGGAATTTTCTCAACCAACTGTAATTTGGTGACATGCAATGTCGGTGAATATGACGGGAGCAAAAAAGAGAGAAATCTGCCTGTGTCAAATCTTGATGCAATTCTCCCAATGGCAGGTCACTCTTCCCGCTGGCAGATGGCACAACCCCACTTGCACCTCATGAAGTAATTAAAAGCAAGAACCTTGTGCAAGAACAAGCAAGAACCTTGTGCCAGCCAACATCCTGTCAGGCGTTTCAATTTTGCAGGAAATTACATCAGTGTTAAACTCAATAGCTAACAACACAAGTGCAGAGAACTTGGGGTGAGTGCAACAATTTTTTGCCATAATACTGCACTCACCCAGTTCCTATGTTCATCTCCATATCGAGCTCATGTTCGTGGACAACATTCTGCTGCCGGACCCATGGAACATCCTGGGGTGATCTTACCATCTCACCCCACCAGCTGATGGGCAAAGAGAGCTTGTATGATCTTGAGAGAACCAAGAAATCTGGTTTGCACCCTAGTTTAGTCTAGACTTAGTCTTCAGAGTGGAAAATTCAACTCAGTCCCTTTCTGTTCAAAGATAATTTCATCCCCATAATGCGTGATCTCATCAAATGTTCAATTATCTTCTGAATTTTTTGATTACTCAACTGTGTTTGCCTTTCAGATTCCTGTAGTATTTGTAGTACTCTATTTCAATTTAATCCATGTTTAGAACTTAAATTTTGGTACATTCATTATGACCATAGTTGATCATCCAACTCAGTAACCTGTTCCCAATTCTCCCACCACCATCCCCACCCACCAGCACCACATATCCTTTGATTCCTTTAGCTCCAAGAGCCAAATCCAACTCCTTCTTGCAAACATATAGTATTTTGGCTTCAACTGCTTTCTGTGGTACAGAATTCCACAGGTTCAAGAAATTTCTCCTAATCTCAGCTCTAAATTGTCTAATAGACACCAACTTACAGGTTGCTATCTGCAAACAAATGTCACCAAGTAAAGCTTGCAATTTCTATATGTATATAATACAAAGAAGTTTGCTGAAAGCAAGTATTTGTTTTGTTGGTGTAGATGGACTGAATTTTCACCATACCCAATTTTGCTCTGATGCTAGTGATGTTTTGTTTAATAGAAAATTTTATTTCATTTGAGAAGAAGCTACTACAAATCCATGATTGTTCTACTTCAACAAAACTTATAATGCCACTGTGTGCACACATAAAATTACTTGATGTCTTTCAGATCAGCTTCACAGACACACAGAGACAGATACAATTGGGAGTCAGCAACATGCTCATGAGAGTGGAAAACATGTAGGGTTTGGGATCAAGAGGAGGATTGGTAATGACATACAGCAAATGGGTACCTGTTAGAGTAATTTGGAGATTTGTAGCAGAATTTTCCCATCTTACCCGCCACAGGAATCATAGCGGGAGGGGGCAGACCATGCAAAGACCTGCTGACCTCAGGTAGGAATTTCCGACCTCGCAGCAATTGTGGCTGGAGAATCCCACCTATGATTTAGCAACAATGAACTATAATACAGAATATTGAGTGGCATTCAGCCAAAAAAAATTCTATGTGTCAAATTCACATAAAACATGAAGCAAAGCCTGTTGGTTTTTTCAGCAGGATTTTCAAAATAATCTCCCATACCCTGCACACTACAGAGCACACCAACATGAATATCATCAAAACTCAGGGGATGGGGCCTATCCCAACAGAAGAGGACAGTAGAATTGCACTAAGCTAGCCATTTCGAATGACTGATCCTTCAGCGCCAAGATCGGCACATGTGCAACAGACCCACACTAATGGCCACCTGATTGCTGGCCAGCCCTGTGGCCTCCACATTGCTGCTCGTGCAATTGCCTCCCCGCACCTCCCCCAACCTGATCGCTGGCCAGCCTGGACTCAAACCACCCCCCGCCCCCAGCACCTCTCAATCTCCCCCCACAGTCCTGATTTCCTGATCATCCAACTGGCAGCTCCCATTCCCTCCAGCCTCAACAGCAGGGGGAGGGCCCGTTAATCACATTCAAATCAGCATTTAAATAATTTATACAACTCTGCACCGATTTCTAGTGCGGAATTAATGACTCTGGAAATCCTGCAGCTGGAAACTCGTGGAGGCCATAGTGCTCAGCGGAGAACCCACTATAATTGATTTGAAGCAGCACAGCTTTAATTGTGGGAAAGATTAAAAATCTTTAGGAAAAGTAAAAAGAAAGAAAAATTGCAGTAAACAGATAGAGCTATTAAAAAGTACAGGATAATAAGTATCTAACAGAAAAGTAACAGGTGCTTGCAAGTCATCAGAAACACAACAATTCACATCAGAAGAACATTAGAACATACAAATATTTGAGATGGCAGACTGAAGTCAATTGAATTATAAGAACTGGGGAAAGTAACCAGAAAATGAAACCGACAACCAAGTCTGCTTCAAAATCCTTCAGTGTAAGGTAATGAGTATCATTAAAAAATGATGTTCAAAAATCCCTTTGAATTAAATTCTCTCTCACATTACGAGTAGATTGAATTCAATTATACAGTAGTTATTTTTAATGAACACTTACAAGAAACTGAAGTCAAACTTTGTTTTCTATCTGTTTCTCAGTTTTCCTACATGAATTCTTCAACAGTCAGCAACCAGCTAGGAATCAGACCATTCATTGATGCTTCAGGCAGGTCCATTTCCTGTGGTGAGAAAACTACCTTCCATTAGGCAGTCCACCACAGCAACATGGCTATTATTAGAACATATAGGCTATAACTTCCACAGAGTGACAAGCAGCATCATATTGTCACTCCATACTCACATGAATATATGCCAAATTTCTTCAGTGCCTATCTCTCCCAACCTTCTTGACCGAGGCTGGATGAAATTCAGACAGTGCAGCGGTAGATCCCTAGATTTGGGGGGTGCAGTCGGAGATGGTGGGTGGTCAGGTCGGGTTGAGTGGGAGATGTTGGGTAGCCAGGTTGGATTGGGTCAAAATGGATAGGAGCGGTAGGATGGTCAGGTCAGGTAGTCAAGCTGGGTTGGGTCAGTTGGAGGGGTAGGGATTTAAGTCAGGCCGGAGGTGGGGGTGGGAAATCTTGTCCTTGTGGGAAATCAGAGATGGGGAATATCATAGTGGGAGAGGACTATGGGCGACATCCCATATAGGGGTTAGGAAGAAAAAATAACTAGGACTAGGAGTAGGCAATTCAATCGCTTGAGTCTGCTCTGCCATTCATATGATTATGGCTGATCTTGTCTCAACTTCATCTCCACCTTCCTGCCCACTATCCATAATCCCTTATCATATTAGATATTTAAAATAGTTATGCTGAAGTTAGAAATGGTTTTATTTCTTCAAATTCTTTCAGAGTAATCATTGGTCTCACACTGGCAGAACCATTCAAAGTTAGTGATTAGTGAGATGGTTCACAGCCCAACACAATTGTCATGGGGAAGTTGGCGCTTCTGGACAATTGCTGTGTAAACCTTTACCTAAGAACTTCCAAGAGGAATTCCCAAGTGCATTTTTGGGTTATGCCCCCAGTCTGACACTAGGAACCAAGAATTCATGGGCACTCCATGATAAAATGTGATAAGATTCAGTGAGGTGAGAATGGCAATGCACTTGAGAAATTGTGGAGCACAAAACAAAACTTATTGGGACTCAGAAGGAAAACTCTTCACTGACTGTAATTATATTTAGCACAAGGAAACTGGTTGTTGTTGTTGGAGTCAATCATCTCAGCTTTAGGACTTCATGCATTATGCTTCAGGACAATTTTCTAGTCTTAACCATCTTCAGTAACTTCATTAATGACCTTCCCTCCATCATAAGATTAGGAGTGGAAATGTTAATTGATGATTGCACAATGTTCAGTACTATTCACGCCTCCTCAGATACTGAAGCAGTCTGAGTCCATATGCAGCAAAACTTGGCCATATTCAGCTGAGGCTGATAAATGGCAAGCAATGTTTGTGCCATGTAACTGGCAAGCAATGACCATTTCCAATAAGAGTGAATTTAATCATTTCTCTCGAACATTCAATGGCATTATCGTTGCTGAATTCCACAGTATCAACTACCACGTAAATACTGTGGCTGGAAGATCACGTCAGAGGCTGGGAATTCTGGATAAGTAATTTATCTCCTGATGTAATCTACAAGGCATAAGAGAAGAGTGTGATAGAATATTCTCTGTTTGCTTGAATTAGTGCAGCTCCACAACACTCAAGAACATCAACATCATCGAGAACAAAGCAGTCCACTTGAATGGTACCCTGTCCACCACCTTCAAGATTCACTCCCATCATCAATGACACAGTAATGTCAGATAGAGCTATTAAAAAGTACAGGATAATAAGTATCTAACTGGAAATTAACAGGTGTTTGCAAGTCAGCAGAAACACAACAATGCACATACAAATGTTCTATTTGTCAGTAATGTGTACCATATACAAGATGTGCTGCAACAACCCATCAAGCCTTCTTCGACAGCACCTTTCAACACTGTGACCTCTATAATCTGGAAGGACAAGGATAGTGGATGCATGGAAACATTATCTCTTGCAGGTTCCTTTGAAACCACATACCATTCTAACTTGGCACTATATTGCTGACCATCATTGCTGTTGGATAAAACTCCAGGAACTTCCTTCCTCATATCACTGTGGATGTACTTAGACGCATTGGTTGTCTGTGGGGAATTTGCACATTCTCCCCATGTCTACATGGGCTTCCTCTGAGTGCTCTGGTTCCTTCCACAGTCCAAACATTTGCAGGGTAGATGAGTTGGCCACACTAAGTTGCCCCTTAATGTCCCAAGATGTGTAGACTAGATGGATTACTCATAGAAAATGTGTGAGATTATGGGGTTAGGGAGGCGGAGAGCACCTGGAAAAGTTATTCTATCAGAGAGCTGGTGCAAACTTGATGGGCTAAATGGCCTCTCCTGTAGTCTAGAGATTCTATGATTATTATTTCCGTATTCAATTTGCCAAAAATGACTTTTCACCATCCAAACTTTTCATGTTGTATTGATATTATCAGTCTTGTCAACGGCAGTAGGATCCCTGCTTGTTAAGGCTAATCAATAGAAACTAGCAAAATTGTGACTCATAGATGGACGGCTACTGAAAATTATAGTGTTTGCACACAGTGCAGGATAGACAGAGGAAGTAACATATTGATGGCCAGCCTCTTGCAAGCAAGTTTTCCTTGAGATGACAAGACAAACCACTTCCATTTGTACAACCTTTAACTGGAAAGCAGGGTGGTCGGACTTATCCTGTGGAGTCATAGGTATCAGCCAGTCCTATTTGATAGTCAGGCTCATAAATTAGTTTTAAATTAAGATATTATTATTTAGTGAACAATCAAGTTTGATTATTTTTCTAAAAAGAGTAAAATTCTATTGATTGACCTCTAATGATATTTTTATCATATAACCTCTTCTCATGTTTTTAGTCTTAGTGGCTTTATAACTGCAATCCTGGGTATTCTTTCCCCAAATAGAGTGCTTTTTTTAAAACACAAACCCCAATTAATATTTAAATTTGGTAAATATAACAGTATGGTTTATCAATTCATATTCAAACTACTTGATAGTGTATTTGGTACATGATTATGATCTCAGAAGGAACAAGCAAGGCTGGCTTCTTATGCTACACACGAGCACCTCCTGTCACCCAAGGAAACAGCGGTATTGATGACAATCCTGGAGAAATGTACAGATCAGACCATATACTTTCCAGCTGAAAAAAATAAACAGCACTTTTGGTGAATGGGCAAAACTAAAACAATACAAGTCTATCATATGGAATGTTGGATTCAACAGCATTTTGGTGTTACAGAAAATGCACTCAAAGTATGGTGCTGCAAATTTTGTACTTACCTTTCCGTTTTCTGCTGATTATCACTTTTCAGCTGTTCCATGCATTCATTCATTGAACAAAGTTCTCTTTGCAGTTTTTTTTCACGTTCAATACTTTCACGGTAAAATTCCATTTCTGCTTCCATTGCTTTCACTTTTTCCTCCATTAATTTGAATTCACGATGTATTAGGTAACTAACTCCACAATATTTGCAAACAGTTTCATTCTGAGGCATCTACAATTAAGAGGGAACCAAGAAACTTTTAATCTGAAAAGGTACCACAACTGAATTACATAGAACATAAGTGGCGAGATTATCTGCAATGAATTTGTTAAAATATTTCTGTTATCTGTATACGTTACTGCATTCAATATGAATGCCACTTATTTTTCCTTACAAAATATCTGTTAATAAACAAGTTGCTATAATGTTAGCATTATAAGTCAATGTCTTAACGCAATTCATGTTTTGACCCAAAATAGGCGGATTCTCCGAACCCAAGTGTAGCTTCCCCGCTGTCAGTGAGAATGGAGAATTTGATGCTCAGCCAGAGCTCCATTCACTGCAGCGATCCCAGAGATCCCAGCTGTAAATGAGATCAGAGATTTTCAGTGATTCTTTCAGCATCACAAATTACAACAAATCCCCTTTTTAAGCATCCCCTTCTAAAGTGGTTTTGATTTAAAAGATTTTATTTTTTGGCTAGGTTCCATTTAAAGTGTAGTATTCTCCATTTTAAAGTGTGCAAGCAATGTGATTGTGTCATCATGTCATGAGTCTGGCTTGTGATAGCACCATTTTGTTTCTTCTGTACATTCAAGGAACATTATTCCTATACTGTATTTTCAGGTGCCTCCTGTATTAGAAGAGATTAATTTTTTTTTAAATTGCACTTAGTATTAGGTGAGGAACCCTGTAAACTTTGTTCTTTGAAATAATTTTCCATTGGACTGAATCTTACGGTACAGCCAACTGAACTAAGCAACATTGCGTGTATTGCATGTGAGAGATGGTGAGACCGATTCCACATTCTCCACTTTGATTTGGAGGGGACATTGTTAGCTCAGTTGGCTGGATTACTGATTTGTGATGCAGAGCAATGCCAGCAGCACAAGTTCAATTCCTGTACCAGCTGAGGTTATCCATGAAGGTCCCACTTTCTCAACTTTGCCCCTTGCCTGAATTGACCTGAAATTCAAGTTAAATGACCAGCAGTCAGTTCTCTCTCAAAGGAAAGAGCAGCCTATATTCTCTGCGACTATGGCAATATTTCTACATTGTGTAGTCATACTACAAAAAAAATTCTAAGGAAGCCAAAATGGCAAAAAAATACCTAAATTAAAATCCTGGAGTGCCAACAGTCAAAGGGGTAGTGGTGTTCGCAGTGGTATTATTCAATGAGCAAACAACTAATTTTAGCTGATTTATAAGCAGATGCAGCTATGAAAATGAAACATTCAATATTTTTGGAATGGTTAGTGGTTAACAAATGCAGAAGTTCCACCAAATTATGGCCTGATATAAACAATGGCCTGAATCACCAATCGAATAATTCCCTTGGACTTGTGTTCCATATAAATATTAGGAGACGGTGTGAGACTCCAGTGAATTCTGGGCCAATGTATTTTTAAATGCATTTTGAGAATTTCAGAGCCCAATTTGTAACTGTAAAATTATTTAAACTTGGATATGAAGATACCTTTCGTGTACTGTGAAAATAGATTTAGCTTAAAAGTTCCAATGCATGAGCTTACATTGTTTAATAAGTTAGAGAGCCTATTCTCTGTGATGCAATGCCACAAGCCATTCAATTACCTCACACAAGCAGTCAACATCATAAAGTACATCTTCAAACACCAGATGCATTCACCATTAATTTCAACAATGAGCAGAATTTTCCATTTTCTGCAGTGTGATGACTGAAGCAAGAGAACTGGTGTGTGGCTCACAGGTTGCACAGCTGGCTTTTTTTTGAAACAGGTGATCCAGCACTTGCTGCAAAAAAGGAAGGCCCAACTTATGCTGTTCATGGTGGTGGGATGTACCGAACTCTGATACAAAAGAGAGGAACTCCTCCCATATGCACCAGGAGACATGTTGTCCATTTTGGCAGGAAGAATACAAAGAAACTTATTAACTAAATGGTGAGAGATTTCAGAGTGCTGAGATGCAGAGAGATCTGGGTATCCTAGTGCATGAATAACAAAAGGTTAGTATACATTCTATTAGGAAAGCTAATAGAATGTTATTGTTTATTATGAGGAAAATTGATTACAAAAGTAGTGAAATTATGCTTCAGTTGTACAGGACATTGGTGAAACCCCATCATGAGTGTTGTGTTCAGTCGTGGTCTCCTTTCTTAAGAAAAGATGCAAATACATTGGAAGCAGTTCAGAGAAGGTTTACTACAGTAATACCAGGAATGGGTTGGTTATTTGATGAGAAAAGGTTGGAGATGTTAGGTTTGTATCTCCTCCAGTTTAGAAGAGTATGAAGTGACTTGATCAAAATGTTTATTTCCTGAGGATATTGACAGGATGGATACGGAGAGGATATTTTCTCTTGTTGGAGAATGAGGATCACTATTTAAAAATAAGGGATCGTTCATTTAAAACAGAGAAGATGAGTTTTTTTTTTCCTCTCAGAGTTGTGAGTCTCTGAAACTCTCTTTATCAAAAGGCAGTGAAAGCAGATTTAAATATCTTTAGGACAGAGCTAAATAAATTTTTGAAAGGTGAAATGTTATCAGAGATAGACAGAAATATGGGGTCATGTTTACAATCAGGTCAGCTATGATCTTGTTAAATGACGGAGCACGCTTGAGGAGGCAAGTGACCTACGCTTGTTCCTAATTTGTAAATGTCTGTATGTAATAAATGGAATGGCTGACAATCTGTTACAGTCAAAAAACAACTATTGCATGGATGTTCAAACTATATGAAACAATGGTTAACTAATTCTCTACTGAAATAAATATTCCTACAGGCCACAACATGTACACACGTTAAATGTTCGATCAAGAGAAGGCTAAGGGCATGTCAAGTCTCACTCTACCAAACTTCAGTGTTAAAATTGAATACCAAAAGAATTCTGTCAAAATTTTCAGTGCAACACAAGCAAAAGGAATAGAGTTTCAAACAAAATGAACATGTTTGTTGAATATGCACCCCTTGCAAGGCACACAAGTGAGATATGGAAAATGTAGTAATGTGAAACCAAAAAATATTTGGTTTGATAGAAAGATGAGAAATGTCCATGTAGATTATTTGACAAATGAGGGATGAACCAAAACATGAGAATGATTTTCTTGATCACAAGCTCATGTCAGGCGTACACAAGTTCAGACTTCAATGTTTGAAATATCAATTTCTGAAGAAACAGAATTTTCTTTAAGTACTGAACGAAAGCCATTAGTCTAAAACCTGTAAAGAGATCACGATGGCTTTGTACACTAGTTTTTAAACATGATTTACAGATGGGGAGAAAAGAGTCTGATACTGGAGATAAGGGGATTATGTAGAGAGATTGAATGGACTGGGTCTGTATTCATTGGAGTTTAGAAGGCTAAAGGGGGATCTTATAGAGACATATAAGACAATGAAGGAAACAAATAGGTAGAAGTAGAGAGATTCTTCCTACTTAGAAAGGATAGCAGGACTAGAGAGCTTCAAAATAAGAGGGGGGGGCAGTTTAAATCGGAGTTGAGGAGGAACTTCTTTATCCAAAGGGTGGTGAATCTCTGGAATCCTCTGCCTGTTGAAGTGGTGGAGGCTACCTCACTGAATATATTTAAATCACGGGTAGATAGGTTTCTGATAGACAAGGGAATTAACGGTTATGGGGAGAAAGCGAGAAAGTGGAGCCGATCTACTTCAGATCAATCATGATCTTGTTGAATGGCAGGGCAGGCTCGAGAGGCTAGGTGGCCTACTCCTGCTCCTACTTCTTATGTCTGCTGTGGTCATGCAAAATGTGCATATTCACAAAGATTTGTTTTTTTTTTCCACAGTTGAAGTTGTATACTTAATGAAACAGGAAATAGTTAATTTAAATTTTTTTTGTACAAAAGCAAAGCAGTGTAATGTGTTCACATATTATGAACACAAGTAATATGCAATGACATCACTAAACAAGTGAATTGGCCAATTTGGGATCTGTCCTTTTTTGCAAGGGCCTCTCCATTTGCAACGATTGTCCTCATCTTCAAAATCATTCAAAACATCACCTCACCAACCACAATCCTGACTCCCACAATCTCTGACAAGCTTCTCTTGGTCTTCAAATTCAATTCTGTTAAACTAGTAATCTGGCACAAATGGGATGTCACACTTTTCAATGAAGAAAACAGTGAATCTTAGTTCTAAGTTTTAAAATGTTGGTTTACATATAAATATTAGTTGAATAGATGTTGAATTTCTGAAGATTTTAGACATTTCCAAGACAATTAGAAAGCTGCTTGGAACAACATCAATAACAAAGGAAGCTGAATGAAGCTCAACATGGAGGCTAGTCAAAGGTACACACACACATTTGTGAAGCAAACATCACTCTCAGACACATGCAATATAATTTTGCCTCAAAGATTGGAGACTTTTTTAAACAACCTTCCATAATATTGTACATTCTTTATCTGACAGTTTGGATATTAATAAGTTGCAGTAAACATGTTCCCAATAGTTTTGTAATTTAGCAAATTCAAAGTGATAAATGGGAAAAGGCTATTCAACACATCTGCTATTTATCATAAAAATTTATTTTTGTAATGAATATCATTTTCATTTACATAATGCCATGTGACCTGACTGTTATCATTTGCTCTATTCCCTGCTACATCCAGAATCTTTAAGAACAATGTCAGTATTGATTCAGTGCATGGATGTGCCTGTCCATTTAGTCAAATGTAAATGACAGTATAGCCCTATTCAAAAAGTGCAGGAGAGTGTTCCTGGTATCCTGGTCAAACATTATCTTTCAACAAACACTTTACTGAAACAGATTATTTGATTATCATTTCACTTTTTTTTTTGGAAATTTGACTGATCTGTTCACTACATAATGACAGTGGTTATAATTCAGAAGTACTTTTTTTGTGAAACACTGAGAAATCCTGATAGTGTGAAATGCACTGAGCAAGAACTGCCTAATAGAATCATTATCATCAACAACTAACAATTTGATTGAATTGAGTCATAACTGCACATAAGGAGGACATTAAGGCCATTAAGTTCATGTTGGTTCTCTGTGGAGCAATCCAATGAGCCTCATTTCCCTGTTCTATCCCCATTAACTCTGAAAGTTTATTTCCCCCAAATGCCATTCAAATTGCTTTTGAAACTCTTTGACAAAATCAACATGATTTTATGGAAGGGAAATAGTGTTTGACCAATCTTTTGAGTCTTTTGATGATATAACTATAAGGGAAATAGTACATGTAGTTTAATTGCATTTCCAAAAGTTATTTAATAAAGTTGCACACAAAAGGCGAATGATACTCGAGATAAGGGCTCATGGAGTTGGGAATAAAAATGAGCATGGATAAAGAATTGTTTACTAGAGTAGGGATCAGGTTTTGATTGGTGAAGTGCCACATGGGTCAGTGTTACTGCCTCAGCTACTTGCAATCTATATTAATGATTTAGCAGAAGAAACTAAGAATAGTGTATCTAAGCTTGCTGACAATAGGAAACTTGGTGGGAATGTAAGTTGTGAAGAAAGCACAAATAGGTTGCCAAGGAATATGGACAGGTCAAGTACATGGGCAACAAGGTGGCAGATAGAATATACTGTGAAAAAGTGCAAGGTTCTTCACTTAGTAAGAAGGATATGAAAAGCAGAACTTTTTAAACGGTGTGAAATTATTATATGTTGAAGTTTAGAGAGATTTTGATGCCTTTGTGAGAAAACAGAAGATTAGCATGGATGTACAGCAAGCAATTAGGAAAGCAAATGACATGTTGGCTTTTATCGCAAAAGGATTGGAGTCCAAGAATAAAGAACTCTTCCTCTAATTTTACAGGAATTTGATGAGACTACACCTGGAATATTTTCAGTTTTGGTCACCATATTTATGGAAGAATACACTTGCATTTGAGGCAGTACAAGAACACTCACTAGACTGGCCAACCTTCATCCCAGGGACCAATGACAAGAGGCTGAGAAAATTGAGTCTATTCTCTGGAGTTTAGAAGAATGAGATGTGATTGCATTGAAGTATACAAGATTCCAAATGCACTTGACAGGATGGACACTGAGAAGTTACTTCTCCTGGCTGGGAAAACTACAGCATGGCGGGAGGCAGGGGGGTGGGGGAGGCGGGAGGGGGGAGGGTGTGGGGGGGCAGGCGGAGGGGGGAGGAGAATGGAGGAGGGGAGGAGGAGGGGGTGGAGGGGGGGAGTGGAGGAGGGTGGGAGAGGAGTGGGCAGTGGGGTTGGGAGGAGGAGGGCGAGGGCGGGGGGAAGAAGACCGGGGAAGGTGGAGAGGGAGAGGGGGGAAGAAGGGGGAGGGGATGGGGAAGTAATCTCAGGTTAAAGGTGCTAATCATTCAGGGCTGAGATGAGTGGATATTTCTTGACTCAAAAGGGTTGTGTATCTTTGGAATTCTCGATCCATTGAAGATTGTGATGCTCTATTGTTGAATATATTTTATTCTCTGAATTCTCTGAAGTAGAGAACTCCAAAGATTCAATACCTCTACTTTCTCAAAAGACTAAGGAAATTCAGCACGTCCACTATGACTCCCATCAATTTTTACAGATGGACCATAGAAAGCATCTTTTCTGGACGCATCACAGCTTGGTATGGCTCCTACTCTGACCAAATCTGCAAGAAACTACAAAAGTTTATGAATGTAGCCCAGTCCATCACACAAACCAGCCTCCCATCCATTGATTCTATCTACATTTCCCACTGCCTCAGAAAAGCAACCAGTATGTACATTCTGAACATACTCTTTCCACCTTCTTCCATCAGGAAAAGACACAAAAGTCTGAGATTATGTATCAACCAACTCAAGAACAGCTTTTCCCTTTCAGACTTTTGAATGGATCTACCTTTTATCAAGTTGATCTTCTCTACATTCTAGCTATGATTGTAATACTATACTCTTTTCCTTCTCCCTTTCCTTCTTCCCTATGCACTCTATGAACGATATGCTTTGTCTGTATAGTGCCCATTAACAATACTTTTCACTGTATACCAATACCTCATGACAATAAATCAAATCTCTAAGTGAAGAAATCCCTCCTTATCTCAGTCTTAAATGGCTGTCCCCTTATTTGGAGATGAGTATCCCCTGGTTTTAGACACATCAGCCAGAAGAACATCGTACCTATATCCACGCTGTTAAACCCTGTAAGAATTCTGTAAGCTTCAATGAGATCACTCTCATTCTTTGAAATTCTAGAGAATGCAGATACTGTTTTCTCAATCTCTGCTCATAAGGCAATCCCAAAATCCTAGGGTAAAGTCTGGTGAACTTCTGCTGCCCTCTTTCTATCACAGGTAAATTTTTATTTAGATAAGGAAACCAAAACTGTACCCAATACTCCAGTTGCAACAAGAAACTACTTCTGAAATGAAATCCTCTTGTGATGAAAACCAATATATGATTTGCTTTCCTAATTCATTGTTGCACTGGCTTTTAGTGATTCATGAACAAGGACACCAGGTTCTTTTGAACACCAATTCTTCCCAACTTCAAGTCATTTATGAAATGTTCTATTTTTTTTTCCACCAATGTGGAAAACTTCACACTTATTCACGTTATATTCCATCTGACATGTTCTTATCCATTCACTTAGCCCATCCAAGTCCATTCAAAACCTCCTTATATCTTTCTCACAATTTGCATTTTCACCAGTGTCAACAGCAAATCTGGAAATGTTATATTTGGTCTCCACATCCAAATAATTTGTATAAATTGTTAATAGATATCCAAGTACTGATCTTTGCAGATCCCAATTAACAACAACCTACCATTCTGAGAATGACCCATTATTCCTACTCTATGTTTTCTGTCTGTTAACCAATTCTTAATTAATACTAATATATTACTTCTAATCTTATGTGCTCTAATTTTGTTTGCTAACCTCTTGTGTGAGACTTTGTCAAAAACCTCCTAAATCCAAATATACCATTTCCATTAGTTCTTGTTTATCAATGCTACAATAACAGCTTCAAATGGAGTTGTCAAAGATAATTTTCCTTTCATAAATCCATGTTGATTCTGTGCAATTTTACCATATTTTCTAAATGTCTAGTTATCACATCCTTTATTATGGATTTTAACATTAACTACTGGCATCAAACTAATAGATCTGTAAGTTTTCCATTTTCCCTTATTCCCATTCTTAACTAATGGGATAACGTTTGCTACTTTGCAGTCTGCAGGATCTTCTCCAGAATCCAAAGAATATTGAAAGATAACCACTAATGCATCGATTATCTCTACAGCCACCTCCTTCAATAGTCTGGATGTAGCTCATCTGTCCAGGGAACTTATCAACATCCTATCCAATTATCTTTCAAAGTACTAGTTCTTTACTAAAAGTAGTCTATTTCAGTTCCTCAGTTTTACATGTTCTTTAATTGCCTAGTATTTCTTGGAGGTTTTCTGTACCTTGTTCTGTGAAGACAGGCACAATGTAATTGTTAAATTTCTCTACCACTTCCCTATTCTCCCTACTCTCTACCTGCAATGGACCCATTTTTGTCCTAGTCAATTGTTTTTCTTTTCACATACCTAAAGATGTTTTCATAGTACATCTTTACATTTATTGCTAACTTGCATTCATGTTCTTCTTTTCTCTTTCTTTATAAGTTTATTGGTCATCTTGTATTGGATTCTAAATAGTTCTTGATCCTCAGGCTTACCTCAGTTTCTGTCATCCTCTTTGGAAGCAGTGAAGAAATCATGTCCCCAGAACTCCACTTAAGTAAGCTTGCGTATAGTTTTTTTGGCTATTCCCTGATTAGCAGTTAACTCTTTAAGTCAACATTACCTCACCCACTTAAGTGTAATAGACTTTAAACTGCTTTGCTTGCACTTACCCAATTCTCTACTGTTAAACTTTATTTCCCAGGAGTAAAAGTTAATTTTAAAATTTCAGCATGAACCGTGAACTAGATATTCATCACAGGTTGCACAGGGTTATTGCATACAATAATCTCCAAGCTAACCTTCTGATATAGAAAGAGAGGACTCCTACATAGAGAGCATCCTACTGGAGACCTAACATTGTTGGAGGCTGTGGGTTTTAAACAACAAAACATTTATTCTCATTATGTTGCTTGTACAGAGTACAAACTGAAAATAAAACAGCAGCTTCTACAACACCCTAATGACATCACCATCAAATCATGTGATCACTTCTTAATGCAACTTGCAACTGCTTAAATATACAACATCACTCCACCTTTGCTTCTGTGGTCATGATAACAAATTACTATAACGCCATATACAGGATTAATAATACTCTAGACACACCGTATGCATTATTGACTATTATACACAGTCAATAAATAGGTCAGAAGGATTTGACTACCCTTAACCTTAGCAATATCATTTGGTAGACATTTCTTCTCTTGGAACCAATATTGCAGTGTTTTTGAATACAATATTTATGTTTTCACACATATCTATGCTATTCCTTAGCAAATACCCCTCCCATTGCCAGTAAGAAATATAGCTGGTGTTCTTATTTCAGTCTCGATACATTTTTCCACAATTTTATCTACAATTGTACTTTTATCTTTGCCATGTAATACAATAAAAAGACTGAATTTGGTTGCTATGTCCATAAAATGCAAAAGGAAAATGCTCCTGTCCTTGTCCCATGCAATTAAAACTATGTCTATTATTTCATTAACATCTTGTGCCATGGAAGGTGTCCTACTGGATGTGTTGCATCCTCCAATAAATATGTCACATTTTTCACTAATCTATTCAATGAGCTTTGTAAACTCATCAACACATCTACACCCTTTAAGATTAGTAAATTATTTGTGGAACTTCAAAGACAATTTGGGGCCAATCTTACCAAAAATAATTGCTGAATAAGTATAAAATAGGAGAGTTTCTGACCCACTTTTTCAGCGAGAGAAAAAAAATCAAATCTTATGATACTTAGAAACAAACATGAGTCAAAGTGTGATTCTCACCAGTAGGAGTGGTACAGAGCCTATTCATGTCAGGAAATCGACTGCTGACTTGCTATTGCGCATGTGCCCTAATCTCGCAATGCATTGTCAAGAGTATACAGTGCGTTGGGAGAGTGTCATTCCCCTACTCCCCTGGGCAGCACCTCTCCCACTGCTCCCCACCTCCCCAGACAGGACCTCCCCCACCATTCTGATCTTCTTCTGAATGCAGGTTCCCTCTGATTGCTGCTATTGATCCCCAGTTGATCACCACACTTGATTCCTTTCTCAGGCTGATTGTTTAATTGCCGCCTCGGTGATCCCCAATTGCTGTGTGTGCAACCCCCATGTACTGCTTCCCCTTGAGGCCCTGCCCCCTCCCCTCAGGCCCATCCCTTGGCTTGTCTAGTGCCTGTTAGATGCTGTCAGGGTGCCAGCCTGACAATGCCAGGGTATCTGCCAGGGTATCTGGTTGGCAACATCTCAAAATGTAAAAACAATTTATTTACCATATTCCATGTCCAATTTCCTTTCTCATGTAAGGCTTGCTCAGCAGCCCAGTAATCTCAATAAAGTCTATCTTTGTAGTATTAAGTGAACTTTTGTAACTATTTCACATGGATATCTTTTTCAGTGTCATCTTTAATGTTGTCATCCCCAAACCTGAAACAAGTAGAACTTTCATATTCCCTGGCCTTATTCTAATCCTTGCTACTGAATCTAAATAACATTTCAACCAACCTGCTCCAAGCACTATTGAAGTGCCTCCATCATCAGCACTGCACAATTAAATAATTCCATGATCAGTACACTCATCACCAGATTAATACTTTTTATGACCATTACAATTTCCTCAGACTGACTATGATGATCATTATCATCATCTTAGCTGCTGAATTCTCATTGTTATATGTCACCGCAAAAAACCCTCATATTCTGCTAGCGCGAAGTTTATTGTATAACGATATTTTGAATCACATCTTAAGCACATGGGCACTCCTGGGATCCATTCTTCCCTACTTTCACTCCAATTTTCCTATCTGCTAAAAATACCTTAATCTTCATTTCTTTCATCTGTTATACTGGTACCAGCCCCCTTTATCTCTCTCCAAGGAGTTCTTGTCTTCACCTTCAAAGATCTAACCTCGAAATACTTTCCAAATGTTTCTCCAAGTCGAATACATCAAAGTCGGCCCCTCATACAATATCAAACTCATCCTGAATCTGCTGTGAGGAGGTAACTCACTGGCACAACTTCAGCTCTTTGGTCACACCATCACAGCACTTGTGCTCCAAAGTGGTACCACAGTCACTAACATTTTGCTGCTTTTTTAGATCTTCAAGACTCTTCCTGAACCCTCTTCAATTACCGGGCTTCTCCCAAACCGTCTTCTCAAAGTCTATTAACCACAGCCCTTTTCTTGCAGAGCATATACCAAAAACAAGCTGACTGTTAGAGGCTGGAAAGTTTTAGGATTTTTGTATTGAGTGACATTTTCCAAAACAAAATGCACACAATATCTGCATGCCCTTTCTTCAAAGAAAAGGAAATTAATTATATCAAAATGACATTGACTATAAAGGGAAGGACAAAGCAACATAATGTGAATTCCACTATACTATACTATATTGGGTGGCACACTATATTCTGTTAGTGCTGGTGCTTTAGAAAAGAAGAAAATATTCAATTCTTGACAACTGTCAATCCTCACCTTGATTAAAAAATAGTAAAGGTATAGTTCTTTCCAGTGAAAGTTGTTTACATAAAGTAATTTACTCATGCAGAACAAATGTTAGAGGTGATTACTAATATACTTGTCATCAAAGTAAGGAATGTTTCTGGGAAGCTAATGGTTTCCATTTAATTTGGAACTGTTTGCAATATTTTTCTGCAACATTTAGCACCAGTCATCCTCACTTGCTGTTGTTTTGAGCAATAAGCAAGTAAACAATACTTAGTATATAGAACACGAAGTGTTGAAGCATCTACTACTGAATAAAAGTACAATACTTTTAGACAAATGGGAACATGTACCTAATGTACAATTCAGGTTTGGAAATTACTTTTATTAAATATAAATTGTTTAGTTTGTAACATTTATCTTCTCAGTTAACAAAGGAGAGTGTAAATGGATTATTAGCTTTGTTTTAGTATAAACTTTAGAGCAGACAAATAAAGGACAAAAAGGCACATATTATTAAAATTATGCTGTGTAGAGGTAACTGCTTTATATAATTACCAAAGTTAATTATTCATAATCTTTAACTAGTCCCGTGAAATCTTCATAATCTCTAAAATGTCTATTCCTTCGGTAACTGTAGAAAATATTCAAAAAGAATAGGAAGATGCAATAAATTTATAAAAAACTGAAGCAATTTAATTATAACTGGAGCCAGAAAGAGTCATTGCAGAGTCAAATGTCTGATGCAAGAGTGTACTTGGGCCTACATGTAATGAACAAGGTTGGGAAAAGATGAAATCAGTCTTTCCTGATAAGGAAAACTATAAACAGGGTGATGGTTCTACTATTTATGATCTGGAAGTTCTAGATAAGCAATGATAAACTTTGTGCATGAAATACCATCTTCACAGCATTCTATTATCCTACCTGGACAAGAGAATCTTGTCAATTTTACTTGAAACCGATACAACAAACCCAAATTCAAATTAACCAATAACCACACCTTGCTTTTTTTACTTCAAGTAGCAGGGATAAATTTGGCTCAGGATATCGAAGTAATGTGATAAGCCATAAGAGATCAGTGCAAAACCAACCAGAAGTCTGATCTTGTTCCCAAAATATAGCAAGTGTTCCAGTTTGTAATAAAACTCCTGTTTAGTATTAAACCAACCTCCAAATAGTTTAAAAATAGGCTGAAATTGTTAACAAGATTTACAGGACATGATCAGGAACACCTATGTACTGTAGTTTTGACTGGAAAATATCAGTTGATGTTGCACCTATGAGATTAATTAAATAACTATAACTTATTTTATAACAAACCAGTATCACACCATCTTCTCTCAAATATCTTTTCTTGTTTCTACCCAAGTTCTCTTTGTAATCGTTCAACTCTTTATTTTCTCCCACTCCTTTTTAACTCACCAGACTTTTCTGATTTTACCATTTATTGAATATATAAGGTAGGAAGTTTATGTCCATTTAAATTTATTTTGGCTTCATATTGCCTAATTTGTATACTGTATTTGTATTTAGCTTTATTTATTTTACTAAAATGCTCAGGCCTTTTCCTGTTTGTTTCCTTCCTGGAGCTTCCAACACTTCCAAACTTAGATCACCCACGTCTGACATTAGGTCAGACCTCATGATGCACTTGCCTGCCTGCCTCAATCATTACCAATACTCACACCCTCTGCCACTTGCAGGCAGGTACAAATTGGGTCTTTGACTTCCTGGTCCCAAACATGTTCCTCATTACTGCCAGTTTCTCTGCACTTTTTTGGTAACCAAAAAGTAGATGTGAAAAACACTACGTGCCATTTATAACTCCTCACGCTTTAAAAACCCATCTAAATTTTATTTAGATGAATGTTTTGGAACATGGTAGCAAACTTCTAGACTTCTAGATTAGGGAATAGAAAATGGATGGAGAGGGAAATAGTGTGCAAGATAGGAAGATTAGGAGGTAGAAGTGAAAAGATGGGATGGACTGAGAAGACAGCTGAAAAGAAAGAGGGTGGAGAATGAGGGAAACAAAGTGGATCATTGCTGAAAGAAAGTAAGAGGGAATGGGATGAGTTGAGGGGGGAAGTAAACCTCTATGACTAAGAACACATGCAAGATTTCACTGTTATTATTTAAATGAATGATGTTATAAATATGGTAATAAAAACAAAAAAAACTGGAAGTATTCAGATAAGGCAAAAACTGTGCAGACAGAAATATAGTTAACGTTTCATGAAAATGATCTGTCATGAACATTTCAAACAAACTGTCATGGACCTGAATGTTAACTCTGTTTCTCTCTCCACTGATATTGTCTAACCTAAAATTTTTTAAAGTTTATTTAGTCGTGTCACAAATAGACTTGCATTAACACTGCAATGCAGTTATTGTGAAAATACCCTCATCGCCACAATCTGGCACCTTTCGGGTACACTGAGGCAGAATTTAGCATAGCCAATGCACCTAACCAGCATGTCTTTCAGATTGTGGAAAGAAACTAAAGCACCTGAAAGAAACTCACGCAGACATGGGGAGAATGTGCAAACTCCACACAGGCACTGACCGAAGCCAGGTCCTTGGCACCGTGAGGGCACAGTACTAACCACTGTGCCGCCCCCTAGTGAGCATTTCCAACATTTTTGAGCTTCTATTTCAAATTTACAGCATCCATGACATATTGCATTTATAATTCAGTATTCGGTTAAAAAAAAGCATGTTAACCAAAGGTAGTTTAAGAACAAATGCTGGACTGAATCATCCATAGAATAATGATCAGATTGTCACCCTTTCCTATTTACGACATTGCTCTCTCAAACTTCCCAGTCAGACCTGCTGTTTGAGAAATGTGGAGTGTAAATTGCACCTGAAGCTCTTTAGTGCTGTGTAGAGTCATTAAGGGAAACAAAGCCAAATCCCCTTTTTATGGCACATTTAAAGCAAGTTTAAATGTCCTAGCTACTTTGGCAAATTTGGAGAGAAGCTAAGTTTGTAAGTTTAGTGGATGAGCAATAGGAGGGGAATTGTGGCAGTGGGAGAGTAATGAGGTGAGGTAGCGAGTTGAGTTATCAGGGAGATGGTCGGCAGTTGGGCTTGTCAATGTGTGGGAGGGTTGGACGTTAGCTGAATGGTCAGAGGTAGAAGGGGGTGCAGGGGTATTCTGTGGATTGAGGGCAACTGCATGGTTAGATGAATGGGGAAAGGGAGGTCAGGGGGCATAGCTTGGGAGGTTCCAGTAAGAAAGGGATCAATGAAGGTTAGTAAAAAGTTACTCAGGAATTTAATACTGGTTTTAATACATGTAACGTTTCTTCGTTAATTATTCTGCCAAGAGAGTCGGAACTATCCAAAGTTTCCAATTTAAATAAAGGTTTCAGATGGTTCTAGATGCAAGATAATTGCCCAATGGAAATTGAAATTTCCCAAGCAATTCCCATGTAGTCCTTGGTGGAAAACTTCTGATTTTCCAATCATTTAACTTAATAGCTAGAAAGTCAAAAATTAGTGATTGGAAAGTTAAGCAGAGTGTAAACTTGAATTTGCAATATGAATTTCATCGGGATTGCTCCATTAGAAAATTGCACAACTAAATCTCCAAAAAAACCTCCACAGTTCTCTGCGGTAGAAGAGATTCCACAGATTCATTACTCTCTGAGAGAAGAAATTCCTTCTCATCTCTATTTTAAATGGGCAACCTATTATTCTGAGATGATACTCTTTGGTTCTAGACTTTACTTCAAGAGAAAACATCCTCTCAGCATTTACCCAGCATTGTTGGTACTGTTTTAATGCAGGAAATATGAAGGCCAATTTGCACATGGCAAACTCCCACAAAAAGCAATGAGATAATATCAAGATAATCTGTTCTTGTGATGGAAGGGCAAATATTGGCCAGGACATCAGGGATAACTACCCTATTCTTCTTCAAAGCAGTGCCATGGCATCTTTTATAGCCTGTGATTTACATCATTATTTGTGTCATTAAGAAGTATGAGATACATGTGGTGCAGAACTGCTTTCTCACTCCCCCCGCCATGTAATTGGAAACATTTTCTCTTGTTAAAAACCTTTTTTTTTCAGTTTAGTTTATTTATTTATTATTGTCACAAATAGGCTTATATCAACACTGGAATGCAGTTATTGTGAAAATCCTCTAGTCACCACACTCTAGTGCCTGTTCAGGTACACTGAGGCAGAATTTAGTGTGGCCAGTGCATCTAATCAGCACATCTTTCGGGTTATGGGAGAAAACCAGAGAACCCAGAGGAAACCCACACAAAGGTGGGGTGAACATGCAGATTCTGCACAGACAGTGACCCAAGCTGAGAACTGGACCCAAATCCCTGGCATTGTGAGGCAGCAATGCTAACCACTGTGAAGTGAAGCATAAGCTTCTGTTGTACTTTTCAGCAAACTCTTAGTTGTAGTCAGCTTCTTACATCTCCATCAGTCCTATTAGTACTAAAACATTGGTATCCCTGGATAGGAAACGTAGCATGTTTCTTTGATGCGCAACTTGTAGCCATCCCATGCACATTCATTCTGTTTTTGAGTTGACCTGACCCAGTCCTTCCCTAAAACAATGGTGCTTCTTCCTCTACTTACAGCTTTATTCAGGTAGGAAAAACCATGAACCTTATACCATTTGAAATGTGGCCTGTTTACCCATTTTCCAAACAGACAGCTGCATAGTTTTCAACATCACTGGCAATTTTAAGCTTTTGAAAGCAGGGTTGTAATGAAACAGCCAAGCTGTCATTAAGATTTGATTTCAATATCTGGAGCTTACTTTGAATATTCTAACAGTGCCTGAAAACAAAGATGGGGTCAATGCTAATGCAGGCAGAACATCCTACTACATTTTTGATGTTTATTGTGGTGCCAATAAATTGTATGATTTGTTTTATATTAATTATTTGGTTACCATGATAATTGTGGAATCAAGTGATAGAGGAGAGATGGACTTAATGGTCCATCTGATAATATATGCATTTATTGGCCACAGGGTGTATATCATCAAGCTTAGTTCTCACTTTATTGATAAATGCAGCCTAGAGAAAAGTTGTTTAGTCACTTCATTTCCTTATTTAGGAATTGTATCTCATACTTTCACACAGATTCACATAGAAGTATTCAGACAGGTAACCAAATATTTCAATAAAATGGCAGGTTTTACTTGTCTTAAAGAAAGAGGGAGTTAAAGCGGCAGCAGCTTTAGGGAGACAATTCTAATGCTTGGCCCTTTATCGATTGAAGGCATGACCTTAAATGGGTAGTGCGGAGAAAATCAGAGATACAAAGCAAGTCAGAGTTGGAGAGTTGTAGGGCGAAAGGAAGCAAGAGATAGGAACCCATGGAGTTATTTGAACACAAATATGAAAAGCTTTAAATTCCAGGTGTTGTTGGCCAATGTAGTTCAATGACTATAGCAACAATGGGAAAACATGTCTTGGACATCATATAAGTGCATTTGGTCTAATGGGTACTGACTATTGAAGGCAGCAGAATCAAATAAGGTTGATAAGCCTTGGTGGAGGGAGGAAAAATCGAGTACCTGTTGGTGAGATTGGAAATTTGAGGCAGGGATGAGGTCAGGATCTGGTCAGGGAGGCTGACTGGGCTGGGGGAAAACAAGGCCTCATGGCAAAGGTCAGGGGGTGGTGGGCATATGCCTGATTGCAAAAGCTGCTCAAGCAAAACAGTTGGATCTAGGGGATAGGTATCATGGTGTTCATCTCCTGGATCTGCCAAGTTTTTGCCTGGATGTAGCTACCATGTTTTCTGAGGCTTGTGTAATCCGGTCAAACACAATGTACTTTAAAAAGCTAAATGACATGGCGTTCAAAATTTCATTATCATATCAAACTACCAATCCACAATCTTGGATTGTGATAGCAGCTGCCTCAGTTAAAGCTGCAGGTTTGGGTCAAAAATCTGATTTCTAAGATGTTAACCCACACACTCTGTCTAAACCTGCACATTTATTTCAGTTAAAATTCCCCCTCCTTGTTCTGTTTCAACTGCAACTTACTTCAAAAAGTGATTGGGGGAACATGCACAATTATGAGATATTTTAGAGTGAAGTGTAACAAAATAAAAAGCAATTATGACACTGCATTGCGTGGTAGATATAAAGTAAAATAATTATAAAACGTTGTACTTCATAATCAAGTCACTTTAAAAATGTTTATGATGTGGATACTTGATTAACTTTGCAGGATATAACATAAGAAATAGAAGCTGGAGTAGGCCTGACAGCCAACAAGCCTGCTCTGCCATTTAATAAGATCATTCTACCTTCATATCTGATCCCCAGTCTCCTCTCCCTTAAAGCCCAAAATTCATCTGTATCAACCTTGAATAGACTCAATAACTAAGCATCCACAATCCTCTGGTGCACAGAATACCAAAGAATCACAACCCAGTGAAGAAATTTATCCTCATGTCAGTCTATTGTACTTGCATACTAACTTTGTGCTTTTTCTAAGAGGAAACTTCTCTGAACATTGATATTAGTTTCTCAAAACTTAAGAAAAATCATCACCAGACAAATAACCTTCCATTTTCCTCTCTTATACCTGATCCTCTTGATTGGCTGAATTCCACATTGTTTCCAGAGGCTTCAGCAACTGTAGAAATGGAAAGGTGTCTTGGGATGGCTGCTGACTCTTCTCTGAAAGTTCTACTGCAGAATTGGAGGAAATGAAACAAAGTTCCTCCTGCCCGTAAGAAACAGAAAACATCAGCTTTTCAAACCAAGCAAGCATGGATGTAAATGGTCAAGTAATGAGCAGGAGCATGTTTCTTCAAACTTGGAGATAATAAGCCAAGAGGTTCAAGGACCTCCATACGGCAGGAAAAGTGTATGGCAATCTACCATCTCACATTCTGACTGTCCAAGTAGACTCCTGCACTATACTCCTGAAACCAATACATCTTACAGCTCTACTCATTCCTCTCTATACAGGCACCTGAACATATCCCGATCTCAACTGCCAATACTTTTGTTGACATCTTATAGCCATGTCTAACATTTACCCTTCACATTCCCCCCTTTTCATACAATCATTTCTCAGACTCATTATTCCCAGATTACTTTCCTTGCAGGTGGAGAGCACACAATTCCACCTGCAAGAGACAGATAACCAGGAGTTGCTCTACGGTCATGGGCACTTTCGCAGCCACTGACAATACATGCCTAACAGGCTCATCTGAAGGAAGTCCTGCTCCAGCAGGCTGCAAATGCCAGCACACCTGCCATGAAAGCCTGAGCTTCATGAGCACTGATGTTCAGTCACGTTAAAAATATAGTTCCTCAGTCTGTAGACCCTGAAGTGGGTCATCTCCTCTGTCAAGCTGCAGTTCTTTGTGTATCCCTTCTGTCCTGTGGATCAGCATGTGGTGGTGGAGTAGGCAGCTGTATGTTGATCCTATTATTGCAGTGATTGCTGCTCAGTTGTTCATTCAATTGATGAGTTGTTTCTGATCAAAGGTCAAAGAACTGTAAAAGTTACTCCCATGCCATAGTGAAGGCTGGCAGCATAGAAGATCAGATCAAGGTGAGTAAGATAGATAGGTGAAATGACTTCCAAAAAGTTGGAAATCACCTATTAATCGGTGAAAGCACAATCTGAGAACAAGTGCTGTGAGCACAGATTTTTCAAGTAACAGGCCATCACCTATGCAGTTTCACCATTTAAAGCTCTCCAATGTCTGTTAGTTTCATGATCAATGGCCTCCCATTGTGCTGTAGTATTACTGACAGTAACAAGTTCCACACGACTCAGGAAACCCTTTCACTGGCTGTCCCACTGAATTCTCTATGATGAGATTAGTAATTCACCCTACCTTATTACACAATGCAAGACGTAAAATAGCCTTATGCCTGATTGATTCCACGAAACCATATCAACTGTATTCTACAAATTCATCCTCCAGACACCTTTCGTCAATTTATTTTTTCTCTAATCCATACAAAGACTAAAGTCTGCCACACTAATTGAAACAAATTCCAGATTAGCTCATTTATAACATTTCATAAAACAATAATTTGTGAAAAAATATTGATTGCTTTTATTATTAGAGATAAGAAATAGATATTCGCTATTATTTGACAGACTAGTTAGAACATAAAGAAAAGTACAAATAGTTCCTTATATACAATATAATTTAAACGGAAAAGCCAATTTTTCAAGATAATTATTTAATTAAACCTAGTTTTTAGGGGAACATACAGAGAGAACTAGGATCACAGTGAAGACTCATTAAAAATTATGTCACCATAATGAAGTCCTGTTCTCAAAAATGGTAAGTTTCACAACACCAGATTAAAGTCCAGCAGGTTTATTTGGCAGCGCAAGCTTCTGGAGTCTCAGGCTCCTTCTTCAGGTAAGTGAGGAATTGTTTTAACAAATAGGCACATACAGATACAAACTCAATTTACAAGATACAGATAATTAAGTCTTAAAGGTATACACAACGTGAGCGGAAAGAGGGCCAAGCACAGGTTAAAGAGGTGTGTCCAATCTCCACTCACATTACCTGTACCTTTAAGACTTGATTACCTGTAAAGACCTGTATTCCAACCAGTATCTCGTAAATTGAGTTTGTGTCTGTATATGCCCTATTTGTGAACCTAGTTCCTCGCTGATCTGACGTAGGAGCCTGAGACTCCGAAAACTTGTGCTGCCAAATAAATCTGTTGGATTTTAACCTGGTATTGTGAGACTTCTTGCTGTGTTTACCTCAGTCCAATCATGTTCTGCATAATTTATCAATGTTATTTTTCCAGTACTCCTTTTTTTTGCTTTTCAGCATCAGTTCTTTGAGTGACATATTCTTGGAAAATTGTTCTTTATACTTATTCCCTTCACCCTTTCAAAAAAAACAATCTTTTTAGGTTGACTGGGACATTCATTGTCCACTGCTTCATATCAGGTGGTATGGATCTCTCTAAATGTTGCTCAAAAACAATCTGAAGAAGTACATGACAGTAGCACAAACAAGTCTGTCTAATTTTTCTATACCTTCTCCTCCCATTTGCCCAAGATTCAAAATATACCATGTTGAAAATCGCCTCTTTCTATCATGTCATTCAGCACTAGGAAACAAACATACTGCGTTCACTGGAACACTTTTAGATAAAGCAAAGGATGTCATCAAAACTTGAGTGACACAGCCATATTTCCACAATTTGATCATGCTGTACTTAATGCCGGCTCATATGTTCAAATGTTAATAACATTAACAAGCAAAACAATAATTTGACTGGCACAAACATTAATGTTGACTTTTTTGGTATTTTCACAGATGAAAAATTCTTTGTAGAAATTCGTTCTTTTAATTAGTTACCCTCATATGAAAGTAAGAACCAGTTTATCAGGCTTGTTATTATCTTCCAGAACTAACAGTATTCAATATGTCAGTAGAAGAGAACAAATTGTTGGTGGGAATTCATTGTGTAAAGTTCACCTAAACCAATCAGCTTTTAATCTTTTTTCTCATCTTAGATTTATTATCCTGTGGCCTAGAAGACAAACAACCTCTTCTCAAAAGCCAGCCTATGCTAGCTTCAACCAGGTATCAAGTGTAGCATAATAGGCAAATGATAACTGGTCACTCATTGGTTTCTTTTGCCATACCAGAAAAACTGTGGATTAATCTCAATAAGCAGCACTCGTTGAATTACTGCTTCAAAGCAAAAACGGTTAATGATCAAAAATTTTATAAAGCCAGATATTTAAACAGTTAAATAATCCCAAAATCCATAAATCTGTTATGGAATTTTGAAAACAGAATTGCTACAATTTTAAAATTACAGAATGCTACATTTTACTTATTCTGGTTAATTTTCATTACATACTAAAAGTGATTACTATATACAATGAGTGAATGCCACCCAGTGTACATTCAATATTTTTTAACTTTTCTCGCCCAGCTAGGTACAGCCGTGATAGCCGCATCTTAAATGGAGGCAGCCTGCTGACTGCATTGCTGTATAGTCTTCGATAAGCATGACAGGTGTCCTCTGATGGCCCAAACGTTGGGGCCCCTGCCTTCTAAAGGTAACTGCTCAGGTGCAGGTGCATCGTCCTCGGCCTGATCTCCTGAAATTGATGGGGTCACTGGCAGTTAGGGATTGAAGCAGCAGGGCACCATACCAGAAAAACTGTGGATTAATCTCAATAAGCAGCACTTATTGAACTACTGCTCCAAAGCAAAAACTGTTAATGATCAAAAATTTTATAAAGCCAGATATTTTAAACAGTTTTCCCTGGGAAATTTGACTAGTTCTGTGTGTCTGAAGGCTCCTCTCTGAATCTTTGAGAAGAGACACTTGGAAGGAGATCAAAGTGTCCCAACCAAAAATCACTTAGCCATTGCTGAAATATATCCGTCACGCCATACACATGATGGAGGTTATTCTCAATGTGAAGGCGAGACTCCAAGTGCAGTGGTCACTCTTACTGATACTGTAATGGACAGATGCATCTGGAGTCGGCAGACTGGTAAAGGTGAGATCAAGTACGTTATTTTCTCATGTTGATTTCTTCATCATCTGCTGCAGACGCAGCGTGGCAGTTATATCTCTTAGGAACTGACCAGCTCGATCAGTAGTACTGCTGCCAAGCCACTCCTGGTGATAAACATTGAAAGTCCTCACCAGAGTACGTTTTGTGCCCTTGCTACTCTGAGTGCTTCCTCCAAGAGTTGTTCAACATGGAGAAATACTGATTCATCATCTAAAGGAGGACGGTATGTGGTAATCAGGAAGCGGTTTCCTTGTCCATGTTTAACCCAAAGCCATCAGACTTCATGGAATTCAGAGTCAATGTTAAGGACTCTGAGGCAACTCCCTCCCGACTGTATACCATTGTGCCACCACTTCTGTTGGGTCTGTCCTGCCATTGGCACAGGACATATCAAAGTATGGTAATGGTGGTGTCTGGGGTGTTTTCTGTAAGGTATTATTCTGTGAGAATGGCTATGTCATGCTGCTGCTTGACTAGTCTGTGAGGCAGCTCTCACAATTTTGGTACTGGCCCCCAGATGTTAGTAAGGAGGACTTTGCAGGGTTGACAGGGCTATTTATTCTGCCATTGTCTTTTCCGGAGTCAAGGCTGATGCCAAGTGGTCCATGCAGTTTCATTTCTTTGTTGACATTTTGTAGCGATTGTTACAACTGAGTGGCTTGCTAGACCATTTCAAAGGGCAGTTAACAGTCAATCACATTGCTGTGGCTCTGGAGGCGCATGTAGGCCAGACCAGGTAAGCACAGCAGGTTTCCTCCCTAAAGGGGGCATTAGTGAACCAGATGGGTTTTTCCGACAATTAACAATGGTTTCCTGGTCATCAGTAGACTCTCAATTCCAGACTTTTTTAATTGAATTTAAATTCCATCATCTGCCATGGCAGGATTCAAACTCGGGTCCCCAGAACATTATCTGAGTTTCTGGATCAATAATCGAGTGATAATACTGCAAGGTTATTGCTTCCCCAAAGTAGAGAATACATTGGTAGGGTCAGTGGAAGTAACAACTGATTGTTCTCAGCCACCAATAACACAGCTGGCTCCTCTGAAGTGGCAACAAAGACTTCATAAGGTGGGTCAATCAACTGGAAAAGCAAATCATCCTCTCAGACCTCAACCTTCAGGAGATCACTCAATACTGCAAGGGACTCTTTTTCATAATTTTCTAGGCAGAAAGAACTTAGGTTCAGCAGGTCTTCATGAGTATCGACACCTCTTCTACAATGCTTTCTGTATCCCTGATCACTCCCTTTCTTTTGTTAAGAGCTGAGAGATTCATAACATTCATCTCTGTCCTGGGGTGTGGTGGATGGTGTCTCTGTAAAGAAAGAAATTTATTGCTGAGTGTATAAACTTGCTCAGCTTCTAAAGGCTGAATTTTCACTGCTTCTAAATAAAAAGTTGAAGATGGTTGTATGAAAGGCAATGAGTCATCCAAATGATAAGTATCATCTGATTTTTTTCTAAGATTCCTGGAAATAGGCCAACCTTGCCACTCAACAAGAATGTATCTTGATTGTGAACAACACAGAAAGAATAAACACAATCTTTCACCCCTTGTTGCAAAGAGAAACAATAACTCTGCCTTTGATTGGAAGATCTATGCTGCCTGGACCATATAACTTGATATCTAATAGATGAAGGGTCATTGGCTGAAGCCAGTTGAGATCATGTTCTAACATGTTAACAGCAGCACAAATATCAATTTCAAAAGTAGTATTGAAACCGTGAACTTTGAACTATAACTGACCAATAATGCAGACTAAGACTATCAATTTCCCTTAGGAACACTGTAATTTTATCTTTTTCTTAACTTTCCATTACTTGAATAGAATGTATTTTATAAATTGTTTCTGGTTTACAACTTCAGTTAAAATTGTTGGATTTGCAGAAATGCTTCAACTGTCCAGTTTTGCCAAACTGGAAGCATTCTACAACCCCTTTAGGCTGTCCTGGTTCTATTTGGAGTTCCATATTACAATGTAAGAATCTCAAAATGGCTGCCAATATGGTGTTCCTTGCCTTTTCACCTGGCTTTACAGATTTTGTTTTGAATAGGGTTGCTGCCCAAGGGCCGGCCCAGTCAACAGAACAATAAGAAGCTTCAGAATTGCATCATATTACATTTAAATGTACTGAGCTGGAGAAATTTTTATCCCAAACACCCATGACTATGCGATCATGGATTGACTCATCCTTCAGCATCCTGTATCCACAACAACTAGTCAGGTCAGTTCAAAATAGTTTAATCGAATCCCCAGATTATTGTGACCATCAGTTAAACATGTTTATTCAATTAATAAGTTTTGCTTCAGGCTTCAGTAAATCATAGGGTCACAGAGGATTACAGCATGGAAACAGACCCTTTGGCCCAACTTGTCCATGCCGCTCCTTTTTTTAACACCTAAGCTAGTCCCAATTGCCCACTTTTAGCCCATATCCCTCTATATCCATCTTATCATGCAACTGTCTAAACACTTTTTAAAAGACAAAATTGTACCTGCCTCTAGTGGCAACTTGTTCCTCTCACCACTCTCTGTGTGAAAAAATTGCCTCTCTGGACACTTTTGTATCTCCCCTCTCAACTTAAACCTATACCCTCTGGATTTAGACTCCCCCATCTTTGTGAAAAGATATTGACCATCTAACTGATCTATGCCCTTTATTATTTTATAAATCTCTATAAGGTCACTCCTCAGCCTTCTATGCTCCAGAGAAAAAGTCCCAGACTATCCAGCCTCTTCTTATAACTCAAACCATCAAGGCCCAGTAGCATCCTAGTAAATCTTTCTGCAGTCCTTCTAGTTTAATAATATCCTTTCTGTAATAGGGTGACCAGAACTGTACACAGTATTCGAAGTGTGGCCTTACCAATGTCTTGTACAACTTCAACAAGATGTCCCAACTCCTGTATCCAATGTTCTGACCAATGAAACCAAGCATGCTGTATGCCTTCTGCACCACTTTGTCCATCTGTGACTCCACTTTCAAAGAGCTTTGAACCTCTACCCCTAGATCTCTTTCTTCTATAACTCTCCCCTAATACCCTACTTAACTCCTCAAATGATAAGTCCTGCTCTGGTTTGATCTACCAAAATGCATCACCTTGCATTTATCTTAATTAAACTCTATCTGCCAGTGTCAGCCTACTGGCCCAATTGATCAAGACCTCATTGCAATTGGAGATAACTTTCTTCACTGTCCACTATGCTATCAATTTTGGTCTCACCTGCAAACTTACTAACCATGCCTCCTAAATTTTCACCCAAATCATTAATATAAATAACAAATAACAATGGACCCAGCACTGATCCCGGAGGCACAGTGCTGGTCACAGGATCTCCAGTTTAAAAAACAATGCTCTATAACCATCCTTTGGCTTCAGTCCCTTTGCATCCATTTGGCTACCTCACCCTGGATCCCATGAGATTTAACCTTATATAACAATTTATCATGTGGTGCCTTGTCAAGGGCCTTGCTAAAGTCCAGGTAGACAACATAACTGCGCTCATTAACCTTTTTGGTTATCTCTTCAAAAAACTCAAATCAAATTTGTAAGATATGATTTTCCTCTCACAAAGCCATGCTAACTGTCCCTAATCGGTCCTTGCCTCTCTAAATCCCCATATATCCTATCTCTCAGAATACTTTCTAACAACTTACCCACTACAGATGTTAGGCTCACTGGTCTGTAGTTCCCAGGCTTCTTCCTGCAGATCTTCTTTAACAAACGCATGACATTTGCCACCCTCCAATCTTCAGGCATCTCACCTGTGGCTGTCAATGATTCAAATATCTCTGTTAGAGGACCTAGCCTCCCACAACATCCTGGTATACAATTCATCAGATCTATCAGATCTAATGGATTTATCTAACTTGATGCACTTGAAGATTTCCAGCTCCTCCTCCTCCGTTATATGAATACTCCTCAAGACATCTCTATTTATTTCCCCAAGCATTTACAAACAGTAAATATTGATGAGAAATATTAATCTCACCCATCTCTTGTGGATCTGCACACAGATGACTTTATTGATCCTTAAGAGGCCACACTCTTTACCCCATTATTCTTCTATCCTTTTATGTTTTTTGTAGAATCTCTTTGAATTCTTCTTTTTCATATCTGCCAAAGCAATCTCATATCCTCTTTTTGCCCTCCTGATTTCTCTCTTAACTCTACTCCTACATCCTCTCTACTCTTTAAGGAATCCACTTGATCCCAACTGTCTCTGCAAGTCATGTGCCTCTTTCTTCTTCTTGACCAGGGCCTCAATATCCTGAGTCATCTAGGGTTCTCTATTTTGACCAGCCTTGCCCTTCACTCTGAAAAGAATGTGCTCACCACAAACCTTGGTTAATATATTTTTGAAAGCCTCCAATTTCCCAGATGTTCCTTCACCTGCCAACTGACTCCTCCAATTAACTTTTGAAAGTTCCTGTCTGATACCATCAAAATTGGCCTTGCCCCAATTTAGAATTTTAACTTCTGGGCCAGACGTATCATTCTCCATAGCTATCTTAAAACTAATGGTCACTGGTCTCAAAGTGCTCCCTCACTAACACTTCTGCCCTTTCTTATTTCCCAAGAGGTCAAGTTTTGTCCCCTCTCTTGTAGGGACATCCACATATTAAATGAGAAATTCCTCCTCAATAGAATCAACAAGTTTCTCACCATTCAAGCCTCTAATATTATAGCTGTCCCAGTCAATATTAGGAAAGTTAAAATCCCTTTCTACTATCACCCTGTTTTCTTGGAGCTATCTGTAATCTCCTTATATATTTGCCTTAAATTTCCTGTTGGCTATTTGGGGACCTGTAGTACAACCCTATCAAAATGATTCCCCCCTTCTTATTTCTGTCCACCCATATAGTCTCAGTGGGCAAACCCTCAGATATATCGCCTCTCAGTACTGCTGTAATATTTTCCCTAATCAAAAGTGCAACTCTCCCTTTGCTCTTACCTCCTGTTCTATCTTTCCTATAGCATCTGTAAAGACTTTAAGAATGATTGGTTGATGATGGACTCTTGCACCTCTTGCTACTGAAACTACTGTATAAAGAAAGGAACTAATTAGAATCTTTTGATCTTTTTGGTGAAAGTCATGTGCTACTTGCAACTGGAGAAAATTACATTTTGGAAAATCCCACTGCTGGCTTTTCTGCAGAATCTCTAGATAATTAAATGAGTGGGGTAAAGACAGGGACTGCTCACCAGATACAGTCATTCTTACCTCCCCAGTGTGCTTCCTTTTCAGCCAATTTCTTAATGATTTGCTTTCAAAGATTTCTTCAATAATGACTACGTGTTATTTTATATCAATGTCTCTTGCTACTACCACCATGTTCTGAGATGTGTCCTTCTATCTTGATTCTGAACGTGGGACTTGATTAGTAGACAGACAATAGACATACTCTAGTATCTGTACACTTCTTTAGCAGTTCCATATCTAACAGGTTTCAGAGCAGACACATTGCCCCTAGGCATTGTTCCAATCTCATTCTTGAAAATCTAACACATGATTGATTGATATCAGTAGTACATCATCTACATCATAGAGTAGCAGATCTCATCTGTTAACCCTTTATGCTACACAGACCTAGAAATGACATGAGGAAAAACACAGCCTTTAACATGAGGAATAATAGAACAGATCTAACTTGTTTGTTCTTACAGTTTTCATTTGTTTAAAGCTGCACATTTTCACAAATTTAATACGAATCCTAGTGAGGAAGTGCAACGTTAGGCACTATTGCCATATTTTGACCTATTATGGCAAGATCTGAATCACTTCTTGCCACTACTTTTCTCTTAACCTTAGTTCTTATTCTGATCTGGTCTCAATTTTTTTTATTTCATAGGCCCAACCATTCCTTTTTTCCCTGTTCTTGTTGTTGTTGCTGTCATTCCATTCTGCTTTCTTCTTCTAGATGCTAGGGATCAGATCAGAACCTCTAAGGTACACTAAGAAGTTCGCCTAGTCTCAACTTCTTTTGACTTTGGCATTACGGTGAGCAAAAGATGTTTCACTCCAAGTATGATTTGATTGATTCACTTGGAAGCTTTTATTAAAATAAACATTATTTAATAACACAGTTAAAATGTAACAAAAAGAATCAGCATAACTTTTACCAATTGAAGATATTTAAACATGACAAGATATAATTCTTAACCACTAACTATCTTTATGGTTCTAATATAAGAATAACACCACAGATATAAATCCCCCTTCAGACCAAGTTAGCACAAAAAATATAAGCTCATGTAAGTACTAGATTTCCAGCCTTTTTAGCCCCTGTGGAGAGACACAGAAATACCGTACAGCAGCCTCCAGAAAAAGAATTTATTTCCTGACAATCCCAGTCTCCAAATCCAGAGAAAGAGCTACCTCTCTCTAAAGACCCCAAGCAAGAACTGGACTTATTTCTGTGTGAGCCTAGTCCTGCCCAATCAGATAATATTCTCTATCAATCAAACTAAGCAAGTTCTACCCTGAAAAACAATAGGGGAATACATTAAAGTAACAGAACTGCATTAATCCAGATTAAAACAAACATTCTAGCAATTAGGATTAATAATGCTTCTATAGTATCAACAGATGGCTGCTGGTTACAGAGAAAGGAGCACTGATATATAGAACAGACTGCTAAAAAATCTTGTACAAGAAACATAACACAAATACATTTCTTAAAGGTATAGTATCATCACATAGACCTGACTCTGGATTATGTTCATGTTCCATACTATACTGAACCATAGAATCTGTTCCAATGCTTTCCTACTTCCTTTTACCAGCCCAAAAATCCAGATCCTGCTCCTTCCAGATCTTTCCTAGTTTAAGCTATATATTCACTGCTTTCTCCACCCAACCTTGGCCCACACCCCACTTTACCATCCTCCCTTGTATTTTGGCATTATGCATCAATATGTTAGCCTTTGAATCCTCTTGCCATACTTGATAATGCCAAAATTCACTTGTGCCATTTGTACCAAGAGGTCAGTCTTTTGAGGGTCAGAACAGAAAATAAGTTTTCAAAAATAATGTATTATGAATACAATAATTTTCCTTAAAAGCATCTATGTAATATAAGGTAGGCAAAAATCAGGAAATAATTAATGTTATTTGGAGAGTTTACAACTAATGTTATAGGCTAATTCAGCTTGTACATTTTATATTATGTCATAGACCATTTATTTTAATGCACACTTTGTTATAACATTAAAAATGTTTGGTTCCCAATGTTCATTTCCTAATGAGAATGGACTGTGTACACTGTTAGTTTACCGCATGTGACCATTTTTTTCTTTCTATTTTGGCAGTGTTTTTTTTTCTGGTTCTGTTGCATATTATGACTAACAGTAATCTAATGTGCAGTTACAATGTTCTCAATTTAAAACAAGAGTTCCATTTTGTAAGGTTATTAAGTCAGTATACGGTGATTGAGCACGTCATCAGTCACTTTTGTTATAAGGCCTGAGTTCTTATAATTGGTTGATAGCAAATCAGATAAAAGATATGAGTTTTTGAAAATCCAAAGCATTTTGACATTACAAGCAGTTGAGGTTTTAAAATTTAACAAATTATGCAGCAATCATGGCTGCAAATAAGGGGAGACAAATAACAAAATGCAAGATTGTGTTATAACAAATATATTGATCAATGTGGGAACTGATATTTGTGCCAAAACCATGAATTTGTTCTGAATTGCTAACTTTGTGCTTGTTGAGAATGCATAATACAACATATTGATCCAATCACCCTAACAGTTTCAGGGGCACAGTTCCCAAGTGAGAGCAGATGCATGTATGTGCTCTTTTCTGAACAGATTCCCTCCTCGTCTGATTGACAGGTTTGCTCCCATTTTAAGAATTAAGCATTCCAGAGGTTGCAGCCCAGGAGCAGGTAAATTTCTGTTACTCAAACTGGATATCATGAAAGGGATGGTACTGTGTAGTTCGGGTGCCAGTCCTTCTCCAACTTCATCCTTCTGAAGTGCAGGGAATCTTGGGCAATCAGTGTTAATTCTGAGATGTAATCCAATGCACGAAATCTCATTAAGAAAATTAAATAGACAATCTATCAGCTGGGAGCATGTTAATTGCTAGCCCCCATTCTTCCATTCCTCTTCCCATTTCCACTAACACAGGAATGGGCTGTTTGAGGCAAGAAGGGCTCAGGTTTGAGATTTTTAAATTTTTTACATCCTACCCATTTGTTCAAAACATTATGCTAATGTCTCCAGTGCACTTAACAGTAGTCATTGATAGGATAACCCAGATGTTCTGTATCTTGTTGTATGATAAATGCTCTTATTGTTTTAATGAGAATAACATAACAGGTGAGTTCTTAATTGATTTATAACAAATATATTTGGCTTAATTTTGTAAGATTCTCCTCCACTGGTGAACTTCAATGAATGAAAATGTGGATTGCAAAACTGGCTTGATCGACTGTATTCACAATCTTGCCCTAAAATTCTTTAAATAATTCTTGAAGCTTGGAGTGCTATCCTGCGCAAGCCTCATTACCTGCTCAAATACCACGCAAATGCATGGTAATTGGTCCATGACAAAGTAAGCAATGATATTTTCTTGTATCAAACTATTTTTTTTAATTTTTGCCTGTGGGCAGAAAACTTGATGTCTGATTCAACTGTCTTTTTTCTCATGTCCCATTCCATAATTCTTGCTTTTTTAGTCTTCCAATTTCTAGCACGGATTTTCACTGTTGAGATGAGTAACATGAATTGGGAAATTTTCTTGCGCACCATGCCCACCAAAGGAGAAACTCACCTGAATGATACAAACTTCACTCTGGGGAGAGGGGGTGGGGTGGAGTTTGACTTTCTGTCCCTGGACGTAGATCGGAGGTAAATCTCCACTACGGTTAAGACAAAGTGACAGGTCCCAAATCCATCCACCTGGAATGAGGCACCAATCTAATCTATACCAGCCACCCAGCTAATGAAGCCAATAGTAATCCCATCATCACCCTTCCCCACAATGCATCAGACTCCAAGTTCATGTGACAACATATACTTGTATGTACATTTTTGATTTTGATTTGGTTTGATTTGATTTATTATTTCACATGTATTAACATACAGTGAAAAGTATTATTTCTTGCACACCATACAAATAAAATATATAGTTATTTTTTTATAGAGAAGTAAGCATGAGAGAACAGAATGTAGTGTTACAGTCATAGCTAGGGTGTGGAGAAAAATCAACTTAATGCAAGGTAAGTCCATTCAAAAGTTTGACAACAACTGGGAAGAAGCTGTTCTTGAGTCGGTTGGTACATGACCTCAGACGTTTTTATCTTTTTCCCAAAGGAAGAAGATGGAAGAGATAATGTCCAGAGTGCATGGGGTCCTTAATTATGCCGAGGCAGCAGGAAGGGTAGACAGAGTCAATGGGTGGGAGGTTGGTTTGCATGATGGATTGGGCTACATTCACAATCTTTCGTAGTTTCTTGCAGTTGTGGGCACAGCAGGAGCCATATCAAGCTATGATACAACAAAAAAGAATGCTTTCTATGGTGCATTTGTAAAAGTTGATGAGAGTCATAGTTGACTTGCCAAATTTCCTTAATCTTCTGAAAGAATAGAGGCATTGGTGGGCTTTCTTAACTATAGTGTCAGCATGGGGAGGGGGGCATTTTGTAGTCTGAAGCTATAACCAGCAATGCTAACAACTCCAATTTTTTTTTCCATCTCATGGTTGACGAGGAAGCTCCTTCTCTTATCTCCTCCTCTTAATACTTCTGGGATGATTTATAAGTTAATACTCAAACTATGTATTGTGAAAGCATCATCTTTGGCCATCAAGCACTGGAGTGGGACTTGAACCTAGAGCTTCTGGCTCAGATACAGGGAAACTATCCACTTCACTACAAGAAGTCCATTACATCATTTAATATATTAAAAAGTACTCCACAAAAGCTTATTTGAAACTTTAAATGTTACTCAAGTACTTAATCCTTTATTAAAACAAGCAGATTGATAATCATAACCCTAAATCGAAAACAGCTAATCCATTATTAACTTCTTTGGGCAAACTAAGGATTCCCTACCAAGATATTGATTGGTTGTAGAAAACAGCCCAACATTAATAATAACGATAGCCCTTGAGGTAATATCAACAAACAGCTTTTGTAACTTCCACAAGAGACTTTTTCAACTCTGACAGATACAGCCTATTGTTTTGAATATTTACTTCATAGCATGAGATTTTTTAACCTCTCCCTGATATAGGCAGGCAGACATTTTATTTTTTAAATGGCTGGGGCTTTTAATACCTTCACTGTCTTTACCTGTCCTTCAAGATTATTTCTGACTACACTAAAAATGTGTAAATTCTGTACTGTGAGTTAAAGCCCTTGCCACAGCAGAAGTTGGGTCAGTATGAAAGTAGAGATGACCCTGCTGAGTTCTGGCTTCCCTCATATGAGTTACAACTTGTCCCCCTCTCATTTGGTGAAAAGACACCTGTTGACAGAATTTCTGAATTTGGGTCCTATGTACCATTTTCAAAGTCTACAGAGTCTTTATGCCTCTGTTTTTATCTTTCACCCCAAATCTTTCAAACACTTAATTTTGATGGAATTATTGTCCTGTGTCTTGACAAAATGTTTTCTTAAGATCTCTCCCTTTGTCTCTTAACTTCTTGCTGTATTTTTCCACGGAACTTTCATTTTTACCTCTGTCGTTTCCTTATTATGTTTGGAACTTGAGACATACTTAGTCTTGGCATGTCTCACCCTTTTATTCTGGAATTCTCACATGATTTCCTTTATTTGCTGACAAGGATACTTACAGGCCGACACTTTGCTGATATTAAGTACTAATGAGTGTTGGCCAGAAATCATAAGCAGTTCTGGCATCAAAAAGAACATCAAAGTTAAAAATAATTCTGCCAGGTCAGAAAGAATAGAAGTATTCCTAAAACTCAACAAGACACATGACAGATTTACATTGCATAGCCCACTCCAATCCAGCTTCCCAAGGCTTACTGGAGGCAAGTAGCTGAAATTCTTCACTTAGGTGAACAAGCTGTGGCAGTGCCATGCTGATGAGCTGCAATTAGGATCAATTTCCATTAATTCTCGGGTAGCTGGAGTCGGACACATGCTTGTATGTAGCCAGCAAGCGGAAACCAAGATCTACCCTATTGTCTCACAGGAATATATAACCATCATTGATCATTTTTTCTGACAACAACACAGTTGGCTAATCAATTAGCTTCAAAATTCTGAAAATTTTAAAACCTGAAAACAGAAACAAAAATAAAATCAAGAAAGCCACTCTCACTTTCTCTCCTTCCCTTAACTGAATATTTATAGAATACAAAACAAAATCTGATGTGTACTCAGAGAACTGTTGTTTCATCTCTCACATAACATAGAACACAAAAAAAAACTACAAATGTCGCCTCAAGATTAATTAAAGAAAAGCTGCTATGCAAAAAATACTGAGGAATGAAGAAAATATCCCATTATTGTAGCAGACTGATTAGTACAGATACATCCTGTGCAATTAGGGACCCAAACACATGCTCAGAATGCACAAGCCAAATTTAACTCAAGTCATGGGTTTTGACACAAATATCACTTTCAAGTTTGCACGTATTGGAGGCACCGTGACCATCAATTAAAAACTTTAACAAAGGCATTAAAATCCAATGGCAATTCAATGGATAAATTTGCCATGTTATTTGCAAAATTAGCAATCTTTGTTGAATTTTTGGTTTAGTTGAAACGGTTATTTTGAATGTTAAAAAGTTCAATTACCATGAATGAAATAGCAGCTGGGAAATTGTAAACAGGAACTTATGCATAACCAGTAGCCACATTATAAAATTGCAGGTAATGCATTTTCAACAAAAAGGGAACAGCTATTGTGCATCACACAGTGTGACACCTTTAATATTGAAAACACATATCACAACAATAACCAAAGTAGAAAAAGATATAACAGATCCTTATATGTTTTCAATGAAATGCACACAAAATCTAATATGCAAAGGTAAATTGTTTGGAAGTTTTGCAATATGTCTACATATGAATGTGCACATAAACACTTTTTATAATTTATTGTTTATTTGTCTGCGCTACATATATATATCTCCATCAGTTTTAAAGTAAGTTTAGAAGAAAACGTTGAATACTTCACTTGCATTCATTTATGATCCTATTTATTTGGAGTTTTAAGAAAACAATGATGTATTTTTTTTAAGTGATATTGTTCCCATAGACTAATCAAGCCAGAGTACACAATCACCATTAAAATTATCACTGGAGAATCAATGAACTATTACTGCATAAAATGAAATCCATTAAATTTCCACCAATGCCTGAAAATGATTTTAACAGAACCACATAATTTTACTCAAATATAGAGAAACCAGCTCTGTATACAATAAGCAACCAATAAGATTCCCAGAAAGTAACGCTCATGATTACTGCTGGCCAATGGGATGCTTAACACATCAAAAATATTTGAAACTACACATCATGCATATTGACAAAGCTGTCCAATTTAGACAACAAACGAGTTTTTTTCTCCATAATCATGCAAATTAGTTCTCACTGAATACACATCGAATTGACTTTTGACAGTTCCTTTGGAAACTGATTCTGTCACTATTTCAAAGAGTAAAAAAGCAAAATACTGTGGATTTTGGAGGTGCATCTGTGGAGAGAAGCAGAGTTAAAGTTTCAAGTCCAATATGACTCTTTGAAATGGGCTTGAAATCTGTTTCTCAATTCGTGCAGTTGAGCTCAGTTTTAATGTCACAATGTATGCCTAAATAGATGGTGTTGTCATTAGATTCCCCTCTAGGCCCAGTTCTCACAAACATCTTTGCTAGATTCTATGTAAAACATGTTTTTGATAGAATGACACCTATCCTCTTATCCTGTGCATATTTCAAAAATGTGGATGATATTTTACTTTATTTAAATCCAAGCTGCATGTAAAACTTTCCTTAAATGCTTTGTGCAGCAGTTCCACTGTGTTAAATGGGATAGAGTGTTAAAGCAATTCAAGACTGGGTGGCCCTGTGGACTATTAGCAGAATTATACTTCACCACATTCCCTAACCTCAGGCCTGACATTCCCCACTCCAACATTAGCACGAAACCAGAGGATTGACTGTGATTCAATGAAGACTGCAGGACGACACACTAGGTATATCTAAAAATAAGGTGTCAATCTGGAGAAACTGCAACATAGGTCTACTTATGTATCAAACAGCATAAGCAGCAAGTAATAGACAGATCCCACAACCAAGGGCAATTAGCAATGAACAACTAGCAATGAGCAACAAATGCTAACCTTGCCAGTGACGCTCACATCCCATGAATGATTTTTTTATAAATCAGCCACTAAAGCATGCAGTGCAGACTAATCAGATGTTATTGAAGTTCCAAGGGTTAGTAATGAGGTGTGATTACTATTCATCACTAACGCTTGGAACTTCAATAACATCTGGTTGGTCTGCACGGTATACTTGTATTGCTTGGCCTTTTGGCAAAGATCATGCACCGGATCAAGATCAATGCCTTACCTTGTCAGCTTGGATCTTGTATGTTTCTGTTGTAGAATCCATTTGGAGCAAACAAAGAGATAGATTCAGGCTTGCCTTGTCCACTCTGCACATTGGCTTTGCAACTTTAAGGAAGGTGTATTGCCGGAGTATAAAAGAGCAAGAGGCGATTTGATTGAGGATTTGGGGATTTTTGAAACAAATATTTGAGATAGACAGAATTTTTCCATAATGGAGGAATCTAGATCAAGGGAAAGTAACCTCAAAATAAGAGCCAGGTCATTCATGACAGAGGTTAGGGAAAACTCTTTTCCTTACAAAACATTGTAGATACTATCTTAATTGATCATTTTAAATCTGATATTGATAGATATTTTTGGTTGAAAATATAAAAGTTCAGAGTAAAGTTAGATCAGCCATGAATGGCAGAACATGCTCAAGAGGCTGAATTGCCTACTCATGTTCCTACGTAATTTTTGAGACAGCATAATTATTCAATTTATCTCCCTGGATCACACAGTACCTACAGTGGTTAATTCATTCTCATGCCCTCATCAATGCCAGCTACTAAATGTGAATTCAGAAAAATTCTTCTGATTTTCACATCTGTTCTCTACTTCGAGCGTCTCTACAGCAGCAGGGATGACAGTGTGAAATGAGCAATGTGGAAAATTGAAACTGCATCCCATATCACCATCATGTGATTCTTGGTGATGTAACACTAACTTAACTCTGTTTCATTTGCAAATTGATATGCTAGTTACTGTAAATATGGAATATATTCACCTTCCAGACAAAAGTTACAAATATAACCTTGCAAGAAACCTAGCCCCACTACGTCTAGATAAGTTTCCCCATATCCTCCAAAGGTTATCTTTCTGAAATTACAGAATTTAATATTACAGAACAAGAGAACATCAAGTGATTTTATTCAGTGAATAAAAATCAAGTACAAAGAGACAACTTAAACTAAGCTGATGATGAAAAGAACACTATGTTCTCACAAGCTGTCACTTCTTTTCTTTCTGAACAAACAAGCTTAGATTTTGTACATACTGGCTCCAAAAATTGCTGTCTGGAAGCAACCAATCAATCTTTCACAACTGCATTGCTGTATTTGCCAAAGTTGATTTAATACTATTCCAAATATATGAAATTGATAGTTAATACTGCAGTATATTGTCTGCCTTCTTAACTGTTGTAAACTGTTTAATACTTTAAAAAAGATGTTGCAGGAGAGGAAAATAGTAACAGAACTGCTGATTTAGTTTTCTTGGCACAAAAAGGCTAGATTTCAAACATCCCTGGTTAATGCAGAATTCCAATTTGAGTAATTTTAACACCATGGAGTAATACTGCCAGATGTCACAACACCATACAAAATATACATTCTTTAGGACAATTTAAAACCAACTCTTTACTATAATATTTGAATAGATTGCCACAGTTTTAAATATTGAGAGGAGGTGATTTTAATTGTATCTTTATAAGGAATTCAGCAGAATAAAAACAAATATAAAAATATTGAAATTCATTTTTTACTTGAAAATAAGTTACATGAGCTTTCAAAGCTGTCAAAAGTATTCAGACAGAGTGGAAGGGAGAAATTTCCCATTGGTGGTAGGAACAAGACCCAGAGGTCTCAGATTTAGAGTAATCTACAAAAGGACCAGTGGCAACATGTGGAAAACTTCTTCTTCAACTGAGTGGTTAAGATCTGGAATGCACTGCCTGCAAGTGTAATAGGGTCAGCTGCAATAGAAGCATTTAAGATGAAACAGGGTTACCTAAAAAGGAAGAATGTGCATGACTACAGGCAGAAGGCAAGATAGTGTCAGAGAGCCAGCACAGACTTGATGGGCCAAATGGCCTCCTTCGGTGTGGTATCCATCCTATGATTCTGTCACTTTGAGATAGTAAAAGATGAGTCTTTCGTGAAGGTGCTCAGTAGTTAAGATTATGAGATGACTCACACACTTAATTTGTGATTATGAACAGATTGTTCAGCCTTGCATCCTCTCTTAACTGGTCATGATTCACAATTTTTACAATCCCAAATAAAATTAAAGGAATTATATTTTGCATAAATGTTTGATTGTTCCAGATTTAATCCTGATTTATTTATTTGTTTTTTCAGATTGCATCTTCTTTAGTGTTTGGCACATGGCTGCCCCACCCCAACTCAAAAATGTTCCATTTTTAAAGCTCTTAAAAATGAGTAATGCCTCACAGAGTAAGCAAACATCAAATGCGATCATTGAAAGTTGATATCCAGGAAACATGACTGTCCACACTTGAAGTCTATTCATTATTTGTCAGCTTCCTGTAATAATGGTTCATTATTTAAGGTGTATATGACTACTCTAACTGCCATTCATATGAAACATGATTTGACAAATGATCAGAAAATTCAAAGTTTGTGGCATGGTGAAAATAACAGTTTAAAAACTAATAATGTATCTCATAAATAATATTTTTTACTGCTTATTTTCAGGGAATACATTGTGGTATTACAGGAAGGCACATGCTGTCAGATTTGCTGAGTTTTTCCAACATTTCCCAATTTAGTTAGGTTATATCAATAGTTACAAAACTATTGTAGTTAGTAGCAATATTGCAGATAGTAGCAATAATCCAGCAAGATGGCAATCCTGATACTCAATTTCTTACTGACAAGTGACACCTTTGAGAGGAGACTGAAGCTAGGAAAGACATGATACAAATGCAAGTTATTTTTTGCATATAGAAGACAGAGAGAAATATGAAACAGAAATTGCAACAAATATTATCCTAACAGGAACCATTAACAAGGCTAATAAAAAATAAACCATTGATATTGTCCCGCTTCCATTTCTTCTGCACATCTGTGTGCTTAGGGATGAGAAAGTCAGCCACAATCCAAATGTCCCATTTCGCTTAGTTTGAGTCTCCTCCATTTAAACTAACTAAAAATTCAGTCTTCTGCTCACAGCAATGGAAAATCTTCACACTGATGCACTATTTTTATTTTTACTATTTTTAATTTAAATGTTTCTATTGTCATCAAGCTCTCTTTTTTCTGCTTCTTAATGAAAGCCGATAGGATTTATTTATATGTTGTGTCTTTTTGACACAGAAGTGATCGAGCACAATGTTTTCATGAGCCTTTTTGATGTGCACTATAGATGGTAGAATGCAATTAAGTTGCACTAATGTAAGCTTGTAAACTCTTGAAATATTAATGCATTGCAATACCCTTCAAACCATTGTTTTAAGTATGTTCATTTATTTATCATGAATAATTATTGCTGATACTAAAATAGTGAACATTAAAGATAAATCCATTATCTCTAATCATAACTCCTAATGGATAATTAGCCACATCTGTTTCTGATGGTTCAACTGACTTTTAAGGTATCAAGGTACACTGATCCTATAAATATTTTAGAGCATGTAGAACCATACTTGAATTTTCAAGATGGTGTGGGCTGACCTCTGCCACTCGAAGAGTGGGCAAAATCATCTGCCCTGTTACCATACATATTACATTCTAGCAAACATGCATTGGCATAAAGCAGGACTTTTACTTCTTACTTGGAAGAAATTTACAGTTTGGAGAGCTGCCAGCCCATCTGGGCTTGCTGGCCAGAAGAGGTCACCAGGTTTTAAGGGAAGTGTGCCCCCAATCAGATGGGAGCTTTTTTTTGGAAGGCACCACTGACACACCCCACCGTTCCCACCCAGGATGGAATTTACTCTATTTTTGCATTTCCCCCTCTGAGCTGTCACCTATTAATGACCAATGGTCATTAAGGATCTTAACTGGAACATGGATGGGCTTCCTGTCAAAGACCCTGTCTGCCACAGTGTAAAATTGCTGCCAGGTTGGAGGCATTGGGAACCTAGAAGGAATCCCATCATGGCATTCCACAGCTTTCACCATCACTGCCCTCCCCCCCACCTCTCCCCCACCTTTTAGAACTCATTGTAGGGTGGAAAGAGCATAAAGTTCTGCCAATAAAGAACTTTGTGTTATTAGATGCCAAAACTGGAATTAAAATTAATTCTACATGGTACATACGTAGAAAACAGAAAGAGTAAACCATTTGGCCCTTCAAGCCTGCTCCACCATCCATTATGATCATGGCTGCTTGTCAAATTCAGTACCCTGATCCTGCCTTCCTCCCATATCTCTTGATCCCTTTAGCCTGAAGAGCTTTATTTAATTTGCTTTTGAAATCACACAACGTTTTAGCCTCAACCATTTTCTGTGGTAGTGAATTTCACATTAGTTATCTCGGATTGCAATAGGATCTTGATCAATTGGGCCAGTGGGCTGACAATGGCAAATGTCATTTAATTCAGATAAATGCAAGATGATGCATTCGGGAAGAATGAACCAGGGCAGGACTTAGTCAGTTAATGGTAGAGCATAGGGGAGAATTACCAAACAAAAAGATCTAGGGGTACAGGTTCATAGTTTCTTGAAAGTGGAGTCATAGTCGACAGAGTGGTGAAGAAGGCATTTGGCATGCTTGGTTTCATTGGTCAGAACACTGAATACTGGAGTTGAGACATCTTGTTGAAGTTGTAGAAGACATTGGTAAGGCTGCACTTGGAATACTGTGTACAGTTCTGTCACCTACTATAGAAAGAATATTATTAAACTAGAAAGAAAGCAGAAAAGATTTACTAGGTTGCTGCTGGGATTGGATGGTATGAGTTATAAGGAGAAGCTGGATAGACTGGGACTTTTTTTTCTGGTGAATAGAAGGTGAGGGGTGATCTTATAGAGGTCTATAAAATAATAAGGGGCATCAATCAGCTAAGTAGTCAATATCTTTTCCCAAAGTTAGGGGAGTCTAAAACTAGAGGGCATAGGTTTAAGGTGAGAGGGGAGAGATACAAACTGTCCATAGGGGCAATGCTTTCACACAGAGGGTGGTGAGCGTCTGGAACAAGCTGCCAAAGGTAATAGTAGAAGCGGATATAATTTTGTCTTTTAAAAAACATTTAGACAGTTACATGGGTAAGATGGGTATAGAGGGATATGGGCCAAATGCGTGCAATTGGGACTAGCTTCGAGGTTTAAAAAAAAAGAACGGCATGGACAAGTTGGGTCGTAGGGCCTGTTTCCATGCTGTAAACACCTATGACTCTATAACACACATTCACCACTTTCTGGGTGAAGAAATTTCTCCTCACCTCAGACCTAAAAGGTTGATCCCCAACTATTACCCCTAGTTCTGGATTCTCCACCATCAGGAGCATTCTTTTTGAATTTAACCCTGCCTAATCCTGTTAGAATTTTATACATTTCTATGAGATTCCCTTTACTCTTCTAAACTCCAATGAATGTAACCCTAACTGACAGAATCTCTCCTCTCATGGCAGTCTTGTCATCCCAGGATTCTTGGCATGGTCTTACAGGGCCAAAGGGCCTGTTCCTGTGCTGTACTTTTCTTTGGTCTTTGTTCTTTGAATCAGCCTAATAAACTTTTGCTGCACTCCCTCTGTAGCAAGAACATTCTTCCTCAGATAAGGATATGAAACTGCACACAATAGTCCAGGTCTGGCCTCACCAACACCTTATACAACTGAAGTAAAACATCCCTATTCCTATATTCAAATCCTCTTACTGTGAAGGTCAACATACTACTTGTCTTCTTGACTGCCTGTTGCACCTGTGCACTTAGAGTTGTATGGAAAGAATGAAATAGGAATTAACATAGAGCGAGTTCCTAGTTTGACCTATATTTCATACAGATGTAAACAATTATGTGTTGGCAATAAACATTACAAATTTACAGATCTCTGCACTTCTGAGTGAAACCTATTATCATACATTTATTTAAAAGTCTGACATTGGTAAGCATTAGGCCTGAGTTGGTTGGCATAATGTTGACTAAGACTTCTTCTTTATTTATGAATGCAGAGCAAAAATTTTAAGTATAGGGCCAGGTTTCCTTTGTTGCAGTTGCATTAATTACTAAAACCATAAGTCAAACAATCTCATGTTGGGATTTGGAGCAGTTGCCCAAGCCACATCTATAGTCCTTCAGAAGCAAATCATAAAAATGCTAATTTTACCTTCATTCTTCTTACAATAATTTGATTAAGTAACATCAATTAATATTCTTATTTGTTTATAATAAAGGTTTTGCACTATTTAGAAATTTGAATAGCTGAGTTGGTCTATACAGGTGGTATCTGATGTACATTATATTCAAAGGTTTTGTTCTGTACTTTCAGTTCCTGAAAATCTTGGCTACACTGAAACAGTGACAATGTACCTACAATATGTGAGTCAATCAATCCTACAAGCTGAATAGCCAAAGCAAAATACTCCGGATGCCAGAAATCTAAACTAAAAACAGAAAATGTTTGAAACACGCAACAGGTGTAAACTCTATTGCTCTCTCCATAGCCGCTGACAGATCTGCTGAGTATTTCCAGCATTTTCTGTTTCATTTATTATAGTTGAATAGCCAATTGTTTTCACTTTGCTGTATTGATTTACATGTTTAAAAAATGACAATCCACAACATTTAGGTTATATGTGTTTGCATGTGAAATGTAAGTGAGATTATGGACCATAACTTCTGAGCTCCCCAGTGTTGGATTTGAGAGTGTACCCAAATGATGTGCTAGGGAATCCCTTGAAAGATAAAAAGTAATGGTTTGCACAGCAGTTGCCTAGAAATGCAAACATCCTCTGGGCAACTGCCTTGCGTGAGGAAATGTGAAAATGCAATTTAAATCATACTCTTCCAGTTATGTTACACAAATAGCTACCCGAAAGAAGTTAGAAGAATTAAAATCTCTTCTAACTTCTGCATAACTATTGGATAGACACAGAGCAACCCACCCCCACCACTCCCTCCCACACCAAAGAATTCCCTCACACCTGCAACTCCCCCGAGGACTCTCTCAACTCACGACTACTCTCTCAGAGGCTCTATCCCTCACTTTGATGCTCCGGGGTTTACTCTACCCCCAACTGTGTCCCTCAATGGGACTCTCTAGTGCAAGGATATTCAACATCCTAGCCCAACTCCCAGTGCAAGTCCCTCTGGTCCAACCAACAACTATCCCTCATCTTCTGACTCCCCCCACACCTCAGCTTCCCAGGGGACTCCCCTACCTTGGACCACACTCCCACCACTGGATTATCCCCACGCCTAAACAACTGCATCCTAACTTCTCCAACAATATTCCCCAACCTGACTCCCTATGGCTTCCCATCTGAAGCTGATTGCCACTCCAAGGAAGTTACAACCCATATATTTTCTTAAGGCAAAAGCAAGTATGATTTTTAAAAATAACAATAAAAAAATGTTAATATCAATAGACAACTATGACTTCATCTGTAGCTCACAAAAATTCATTTTAATCACTATAGTATCTGAGGTTTTTAAAAGGTCACATCAACCCCTGACACACTAAAAGATGATTTGCTCTAGTGGTATCAAGGATTCAGATTCTATCTGCTGCTCTCAAGCTTCAATCAAAATTGGAAAATGCCTTTATGATAATAACTAAAGATGGAATTTTAAGCATAATGGGGGCATTTCTTCATCTCACTACATTAACTTCTCGTGTAGTAGGCTGGGAGAATTGCATGCTGACTGATTCATGAGATTCCCACATGCAATTGCACCACACTTGCGTCTTCCAGGCCTGGATTTCCGGCATTGTCTGTGGAGTGCCAGAAATCGGCCGGGAGGCAACACTAGCATTTAAATAGTATTTAATATTATATTTAAATGCTAGTAGCAGGTCTAGGCTGTATTCTCCAGGCTTGCTAGCACTTCTCACCCTGCCAGATGTTTCACCCCAGCTTGGAGTATAGGTGGAGGAAGGGGGGGGGACAGTAGTGGAGGAAGAATATGGAGATTGGGGCTGGAGGGTTCAGGATGGGGTGCTGCGATCAGGCCATGTTGTGGGGAGGGGGAATGTTGAGGTATAACACTGTGGAGGTCGTGGCTGGCCAATGATTGAGCTGGCCAGCAAATGAAAGGATGACAATTTGGGTCACTACACACGTGCAGAGACCCGCTGGTTTCAGCTTCCTGAGCGTGAATAGGCCCTGCCTCTTGAAATCTAATGATATTCACGCTGGAGTCTTCTGCATTGCACAGAGTGTGGGAAATCAAGTCCGAACTCCCACTGAAAAAGGCAGTCTGAATTACTCCAGTTTTCCCGCAAATTCGAACTTCGGATTTTTTGGGAGAATTGCCCCCAAGATCTAATCATAGAGTGTTTCTGACTGGTGTCAGAGTGTGAGGTTTCAAAACAAAATCAATACAAATATTTACCTTAGTAACAATTATAATTATGAAATCAATTCCATTCAATACTATTCATATTTATTTAAGGCAGGTAAAGTTGGAAGCAGAAAAAAATACTGAAACATAAACCCTTGTACTAAAACCAGAATATGCTATCTTCTATCAAATATCACAGGCTTAAAAATATGAATATATTTCAATCATATGCACCAATTATCCTAAACATTGTCAAAACCAATTAGACATTCTATATGGTAATGGTAAATACATTTATCTTATACAGATCACAACAAATTAGGAACAAATACAGACAAAATATTCTACAAATCTTTTCTTATATATATAGACATAGATATATACAGATATATATAATATTCAAAAAATGTTTGCTTACCTGTTGGATCTCTTCAGGTAAAGGGTGAACTGGGACATGGCGTTCCATGGTGATCTGTTTAAGTTGAAGATCAAAACTGTTCAACATTACCATCAAACTGATGCTGTCTCTGTGGCAATATAGAAGGAAAGATTTGCATTGAGACAGGGGCTTTCATGACCTATGGACATCCTAAAGCACATGATATGCAATTAAGTGTGATGTGTGGCCACTATCACACAGCAGTCAATTTCTGAACTGTAAAGTTCCAAGAGCAGCAATGTGATAATGACCAGATAATCTGTATTTTCAAATGTCATTGATTGATGAATAAATTGGTCAGGACCCTGTGGATAATTCCCCTGCCTTTCTTTGAAATAGTGCCATCAAATCTTTTACACCCATCTAAGAGACCAAGTGGGCCTTGGTTTAACATTGTGAAACTCAGCACCTCCAACAATGGAGCATTCACTCAGTATCTTCTGGTTCTTTTCACTCAAATTTCCACAAACAACAATGATCAGATTGAACCCAGGACCTTCCAATTCAGAGGCAAGAGAGTAACTGAGTCATAGCTAACATACACATGTTATAACTAAAATATGTAAACCATAAAAGAAATTGCAATTTAAAAGCAAGGCATGTATAATTTTAAGCTTGGCTAGAACAATGCCTGGGAAAGGAAGCAAAGTAATGTTCATGCAGTTGTGATTAAAACGATACAAGATTCTTCTACAGCATAGTGGTGAATCACTGTGTGAACATTACCACGGCACATTCCTGTGAAATATTGCAGCCTCATATCAAATTTCTGTAAAGAATTAGTCACCAAAATTGAAGATCACAGTATAACTCAGACTTCAACAGCTTGGAGACAAATCACAAGATTTTAGGCACACCTGTTGACAACTGTTGGAATGATATGTCAAGATCACTGAACTAGGTGACCTACTTACACATTAAATAGCAGCTTAAGTATCAAAAAAAATTTAACATTTTTATCAAATTCATCATTTGCTTATTAAACTGATCTTCGAAAGTTTGTCACCAAAAGTAGCTGTGTTTATATTTGATTGACAAATCCTAAAAATGTATTGACAAATTCTATGTATATATTGTAAAGATCAGTCATGATTCCCTTTTATTTGTTTTGCTGTTGAGGTATCCTGGAACTTCCCAAAATATGTCAATACATTTCTTCCATAAAACTAATTACCAAAGCCATAAGCACAGAAAGAAAGATGAAGAAAGAAAAAAATGCATTTATATAGTGCCTTTCATAACCATGGGATGTCCAAAGTTGTTTTACATACAATTAAATATCATTTTGAAGTGTAGTCACTATTGTAATGCAGGAAATACAAAAGATGATTTATGCACTGCAAATTTCCACAAACAACAATGATCAGATTGTTTTTGTGATGTTGATTAAAAGATAAATATTGGCCAAAACTGGAGATAATTCCCTGTTATTATTCAAAATAGTGTCATCCATCTTTTTCAGATCCATCCAGAGCGGACTGGGCTTCAGTTTAACACTTCATCTAAAAGAATTGAGCCATGACTGATTTTCACTTTTTAAAAAATTCACACCTGTTCCCAGCTAGAGTGCATTTTATTTTGCCAACCAGAAAACAGTAGACGAATCACACCAATCTATGAACTCTATACATGTAATGAACATAATAGTCTGATATCTGATAGCTAGATTATATGACAGCTCTATATACATTACAACAATTTACATCAAAATTACATGTGAAGCCAATATTATTCAAGCATTGCACTCCAGGGCACAATAACACAAGGGTGGCACAATCTGCAAGTCAGCTGAAGAATAATGTACTTTAATAACAGAATATTTCAAACCACCTTCAAGTGAATGGAAAGTAGCAGTCACTGGAATGGTTAACAATAGCTTATTGCAGACCAAATAAGTCATTTCTTATGAGGACAATTCCACTATGTGGCGTTTTGCTTCCAATCATACCAACGTACCTCAACTACTGAAAAACTACCAACCTACATATCATCCATGATTAGGATTACAATTCCCACTATTCTTGTGATGAAATATTTGGGGATGGTGGCATCTGTATGGGAAATAGAACGCTAACAGATTGACTGGCGAAGGGTCATTCGGACTTGAAATCTTGGCTCTATTATCTCTCCATAGATGCTGTTAGACCTGCTGAGATTTTCCAGTACTTTCTGTTTTTGTTTCAGATTCCAGCATCCGCAGTATTTTGCCTTTAACAAAACAGGCGGATTTACATCATCTTTAAAAACAAAATCTTGAATAAGCAGCCTCCCTATAGCGAGTGAGTTCCTACAGCTTGGTTCTCACGAAAGGGACCTGAGTGTAACTTGTTGGGAAAGTCTACGCCGGCATCTTCACAGCATGACTTTGTATAGCGAGAAGCCTGCAGCCAGCTGCGGCGTTGGGATATTTTAACTTAGCGGGTGATCAATCAATTCCGTTTGAACAAACACACCGAGAGATGAGGTGCGGGGCTCTCCCAGCCTCGGTTCTCGGAAACAGCATTCACTCGTTACCGTTTAGTGGATGGATACAGCGCATCCTGCCGACCCAGGCCGCGTTCTCTGTAACCAGGGAGACCACGCCGCGGGGCGCGGTGACGCCATCGTTCACGCAGAACGTGGGGTCTCGATGCTCAATCTGTCAGTCACATGGCTGCATTGCACCTTTCCTGGCCCCTTCAGGAACCAAAGTTCCTCATGGCCAGGAGTTTTCACTGTTAAAAACAGTGCTACTACTGTTTTTAGTAGCAGCAGCGTTATGTTTGGTGGTCACCACACCTGGCAACCTGCAAAAACTCAGGAAAAAAGTGACACCCAGTTCAATTTTGCAACTCAAGAAAAAAATGTATAACCAAAAAGAGGCCCCAAATATAAGTCTCTGATCAAAGTCACTGTTTAAACGGAACTGATGTAGAGATGCCCGCGTTGGACTGGGGTAAACTCAGTAAATTGGTGTTGTCAGACCTCTTACTAAAGGGAACCGAACATACTTCTCGTTAGAATTTGGAAAGAAGAGAACGATTTGCATTCATATAGCTCCTTTCAAAAACACTGGACATCCCAAATTGTTTTACAGCCAGCCAATTACTTTAGAAGTCAAAGTTACAAAACCAAAAACCCCAGTCATCTTCTCTTGAAACATCAGTTCTGCTCTCTCTCCATAGATGTTGTCAGACTTGTCAGGACTTTTCTGTTTTTGTTACAAAATCAAAGTTGGATTCCACCAAGGAGCAGCACTCAGCCTCTTCCTCCACCTGATTATCAGAGATGCACAAACTTAGCCAGTAAGACAGCAAGTGCCATTGTCAACAGTATTTGCAGTTGACATCAGCTTTGTGTGGGCATGATGAGAACTGAAGAAATGCAGTGGATAACAGATCAGTTTGAGCTTAGAAAAGAGGACAGAGTGAAAGTGCATTGATGACATGTAAAGAATAGACAAAGTAAGGCACTATGACTCTTCACTTTGCGGTGCACTCCCACTGGGGAGTGATCTGCCATAGTTACCGGCTGTGATCGATATTTGCGTGCTTTGCCCATCACAGACGTTGGTGCTGCCTCCTCGTTGGCCCTGCTGGTAACCTTGATCGCTTTGGATCAAGGGCTAAACGACCAGTTTCCGCGACTTGAGTGGAAACAAAACCACGCAATGGGTGATCCGGATGCGGCTGCAGATGGATCGGCGAAAAGAAATGAATGGCTGTCAGGAAGGCAGGTTTCCGGTTGGATTGCGAACTGGAGAAACAACAACCCCACAGACGAGTCTGTAACCGCTCTCTGTGAAAAGTTGCAAAGGCTAGGTTACGTGGTAACTAACTCTAAAGAGTTAGTGACAAGATCAGTCTCGACCCAAACAGAAGAGCTGGTCTTGAGACAGAGACAAATTGCTGGGCACTATTGGAGGGTAGACTCGGGTCCCAGGCCTGAGGACCCAGTCACTCCAATATGTGATGACGAAACACCTGTTGTAGAGGAGTTGGTCTGGACGGCCCATCCAGCCGAGGAAGTGGAGATAACCTCCTGTACCTTCTACAACAAGGCATATTTAGCCCTGAATAAGGGCTTGGGAGACAATGGTAACATCAGAAATACCGCAAGCGATGGAGGTGCTCAGGATGAAGGCACCTTCATCGAGACAGTTACAATAACACCTACGGAAGACCGCTCAGAGGTTAAGGAAGTGGTGATCCATTATCCTACTGATGCGTTGTATTGCAAGCCCTGCAATTCCATACTCCCCACGGTTGGGGCTTTCAGAGAGCATTTTAAGACAGTGCACGGGACCAAAAACATCGTGACCAAGTGTGCTCGATGCGGTAAGCCCGGTGAGTTCCACTCAATTGCCTGCCATTACCCAAAATGTCAGGGCGAGAAGCCTCTGGCAGTGGGACAGTATAAGTGCAGTGCATGTGAATTGGCCTTCACCACAGAGAGTGGACTCAGCCAGCATGAGCGACACCGTCACCCGGTCCTCCGCAATGAAAAATGTGCGGAAAAGGCACTGCCTAAGCCCTCAGCCAAACGTGGTAGAAGTAAGAGCATATGGTCCGAGGAGGAATCGCTCCTGGAGGAGCTTGAAAAGAGATTTGCTGGTACGCGTTATATCAATAAAGAGATTGGGAGTATCCTAACAACCAAAACGGCCAAACAAATCTCTGACAAGCGCAGGTTGCTGGCAAATGCGCGCAAAACAGCAAACAATGCACTCCCAGTTGTTGCTGAGAACCCAGACTCCGAGCAAGAGCAGGAGCCTGAGGAGGCAGATGTCGGAGATCCAGTACCGCAGGTGAGTTCCATCAGTCAGCCCAAGGTTCACGTCCCTAAGCATAGGGAAGTGGAGGAACACCTCAGGCAAGCCGAGAGGCTATTAACTACGAGGAACGACCCCGACAATCAAGCCCTGGCAGTGGGTATAATTGAGAGCATCACCGACCTTCTGATGAGCGGTGTGACAAAAGGGCAAAGGAAGTCTGGTCCTAAAGAGAAGGCACATCAGAAAGTTAACCAAAGGCCTCGGCATGTGGTTAATAGTGGAGCAAAGAAACGATGGGCAAAGGAGAAATCCGTCTTTAGAGCGACACAGCTGCTCTATAAGAACAATAGGCGTCAGCTTGCCCGACAGATCATGGGCGCGCCTACACAAATGAAATGTCCACTTACAATTGAGGAACTGGAGGCAAGCTTTCGGGAGAAACTCTCCAGCCAGAACAATAGAGCAAATATCAATAAGTTCTAAGCATACAGTGGGAAAACCGACAACGGTGAGTTGATGAAGCCAATCACCGAAGAGGAGGTTACCCAGGCCATCAAGGGCGTTAATGAGGATAGCGTGCCTGGACCGGATGGTCAGAAATTGGACGACATCCGGGGTATTCATGAGGCCTATGAAACCCGCATACCTCACCTCTTCTCCTTGTGGTTGGCTTCAAAGACGATCCCAAACTGTATGAAACAGAGCCGAACGGTCCTGATCCCCAAATGTGAGGACAGGGAACGCCTGAAAAACATTGACAACTGGCGACCAATTACCATCGGTCCATTGCTGCTGCGCCTATTCACAAAGATCATGGCGAAAAGGCTGAGTGAGACAGTCGACATAAACCCGAGACAGAAAGGGTTTTTGGCAGCTACTCCCGGATGCAACCAGAATATCGCAGTGTTGCAGAACATCATGAAGGGAGCCAAGGAAAACCACAAGGACCTCGCAGTTGTCTTTGTTGATTTGGCGAAAGCGTTCGACTCGGTCACAAACTACTCATAAAAGCACTACAGAGAGTCAAGCTACCAAACGCCTTTGTGGAGCTCATCCAGAACCTCTACACTGGCAACACAATGGTGGTGGAAGGCGAGAAGTCTAAAACCACCCCAATAATGATTGAGAGGGGTGTCAAGCAAGGAGACCCGCTCTCACCAGTACTATTCAATATTGCCTTGGATCCGCTGCTGTGCAGTCTTGAAGCGGCTAAGTCTGGTGTCAGCATGACGCTAGATGGAGCAAGAGTCAACTGCTCGGCCCTTGCGTTTGCAGATGACATTGCCCTGCTCAGCGACTCGCACACTGGGATGGCACAATACCTGAAGATCCTCCAGACTTTTTGCGAGATGACTGGGCTTACTGTCAACACCAGTAAGACCAAGGGTTTCCACTTCTCCTGTAAGAGGAAGACCTTCATTTACAACCAATGCAAGAACTGGAGGATTCAGAAGGAGGACATTGCATACATCCCCCCAGGAGAGACAGAGAAATACCTGGGAGCCCGGATAGACCAGTGGGCTGGTGTGGAGGAAGGAGCATGGGAGGACAGGCTGAAGACTTGGATCTCCAGTCTATAGGCAGCAGCTCTTCGCCCACGACAACGCGTGGAGCTGCTCACTGTTCATGTCATACCGAGGCTGTACTACCACCTGATCCTAACCGAAGCGTCTCAAAACACGCTAGTAAAACTGGACCAATTGATCCGCAATGCTGTCAAGCAGTTCCTGCACCTTCCACCTCATACAACAGATGGCATCCTCTATTTGCGGGCTCGGAATGGAGGTCTGGGAATTCCCAAACTCGAGATCCAGATACCATCAGGGGTGATCCGAAAATGGGAAGCACTGTCTGCCTCTACAGATCAAGTCATTCATGCCTCGTTCCAGTTCTGCGAGCAGAACATTGGCAGAAACATCAAAGATCTGAGATCTCTCAAGGCACTGAAAGAAATCGAAGACTTCATGCCAACAACGGAAGATGGCGGCAGTGACGAAACAGTGATGATCAGAGCCGCATTGCCAACACTGGCGGCGGAGGAGGCAGGGCCCAGCAAGCCATTGAATAGATATGCTGGGTGGAGGGAATGGGAATTCCAGAAATGGAGACAGCTCACATCACAAGGTGTGGGAGTTCACTACTACCACAATGACAAAATCTCAAACAGTTGGATGAAGGCTGCATATCAGCTGAAATCCCATCGCCTGGTAAACAACATGCTACTTCGGTGTAATCTATACCTGACGAGGGTGACCCTGTCAAGAGGGAACCCCTCTGCCACAAAGACCTGCCGAAGGTGTGAGGCAGGTCTAGAAACACTCGGTCATATTTCAGGCTTTTGCCCATTTGTGAAAAACTGCCAGATCAAACGCCGCAATAAGATCTTGGACCAACTGCGTAAGTATGTCGGAAAATACGGCTGGACATCCTACCTCGAGCCAAGGCTCATTGCCAAGGACGGCAGCCTCTGGAAGCCTGACATCGTCTTCAAGAGGGAAAAGGATCAGCAGGTAGCGGTGGTGGATGTGACAGTCCGGTTCGAGGACAACTACGACAGTCTGGAGAAGGCGTGGCAGGAAAAGTGCCAGAAATACCAGCATCTGGGACCAGAGTTTGAAAAATTGACGGGATGCCCGAACCCCAAATACTTTGGATTTGTTGTTGGCGCCAGGGGCAAATGGTTGGAAAAGAATAACAGCCTCATGGCCTTCCTGGGAATAAAGAGATTCCGTTCATTCGCCCAACAAATTTCAAGGCTCACCCTGTCACTCATTGTTGGAGATACTGGGGATCTTCAACGACAGGTGAGAGACGATCAAAACCAGAGGACAAGATGGCCACTTGTCAGAGATCACGGCATAATGCCCTCAACGGAGCCCATATATTAATATGGCGGACTCTGATGTTTGTCGGACTGTTTGTGTGTGTGTGTTGTACAGTGTGTTATGGGTTAAATGTAAATAAATGTAAATAAATGTTAAATGTAAATAACAACACCTATTCCTCCTACAGGTGCCACAGTCCGCCTTGTCTATGACAAGAGGCATGCACTCGGTGGGGGGTACGTGGATGGCTCTTGGGTGTTGATCCGAGAGTTGTCCAGTACTTCACTGCCGTTAGTGCGGGCTGACATGGACTGACATTTGGGCAGCACATCAGCCCGGTGATTAGCACCGTTGGCTGGGCAGCTACGGAGACTTAGGGCGGATTACCGGCCACGGTCAATGTCTGCGGGAGTTTGCACATTCTCCCTGTGCTGCGTGGGTTTTCCCCGGGCACTCCGGTTTCCTCCCACATCCCCAAAAACGTGCCATTATAGGCTAATTGGCGAAATCAAAGTGTCACTCAATTGGATCCCTTTAATTCGGCATAAATGTCCCCTAAATTTCCACCCCTCATGCGAGAGAGCAACCCGAGCACACAGGACCGACAAAATGGCTCACCAGTAGGCCCAAAGACATCTGGGATGACAATAAAAGACCTAGCTATAACACCTTAGCTGTGAACCCAAGTCACGTTCCTAAGCTATAACATCTTAGCGGTGACTCCAACACACGTACCTCAATCAAGATCAAGTGGGCCCTGACTGGGGTTTCGCTAGAGGTTGACAAAAACGTCGACGAGCGACGTAAAGACTCGAACTAGGCACTCAGCCAAGTGTATTTAAATAGCTTCAAGTACCGGCAGTCAGTGCAGAAGACAGTGGAATTTAAGCAATAGATTAGCTCTGGTTGAGGTAATTGAAAATGCAACGGAGTATTACATGAAAGAAAAATATTGCTGAAATTGAAGGGAAATATCTGCAAGACAGGCCTTTGATAAAGTTCCTCTGGCAGACTGGTGCAGAAGGTGAGGTTGCACAGGGTCAGAGGTGAGCTGGCAAGGTGGATACAAGACTGGCTCGGTTAAAGAAGGCAGTAGCAGTGAAAAGGTGCATTTCTGAATGGAGAGCTGTGACAAGTGGCGTTCCAAAAACAACATCCCATGTGTTTTAAAACTATAAGCAAAATCCAGCAAACATTACCACATCAGGCACCTATATCTTGTAGTGTTGCATCTGACTAGTTTCTCAAACAGGCTTTCTCCAGAAACATCTTGTTGGGAATTGATACATCTTCCTGCCATGAGCTCCCTTACATAGGACGAACTTGCCTCTGATATCCTGTTTCCATTTTGATCTTTTCTTATCTGAGGTAACTTTCTCAGAAATCACTCTAATTACCTTTGTTATGTGAGGTCACTTTTTAAGTGTAAGTGTGAAGTGCATCTCATCTTCTCTTTAACTCTTTTACCATCTTTGCTTTAATTTTTGACACCGTATTCTCCATTGTTATCTATTTGTCATTGGTATACATCTGTTTACAATGTTGCTAGGCTAATCAGCACATCAAAAACTCTAATTCTACCAACGCAGTCAACCGGTCTTTCTACAATTTTCATTTTTAAATAGTTTGTGCTTATTTAACCGTACAATCACTGGAAAATATTCCCAATTATTAGACTCCTTACTTTCCATTTTATCATGATTTCTTAGCTTTAATATAAAATTTTTGAAAATGGATTAAAAGTATTTGACTGGTTGGGGCAGTTGAAGGTCCATGATCATGTGATCATAATTCAGGAACGTATCCAAAAGGAGTTGTCAACCAAAACTGTGATGGAGGTGGAGGTGTTTATGCTGTTGCTTCCTCTCTCATACTGTTCATTCTCCTGCACTGGCCCTCATCTCCATGATGTGAAAATGCCGGCACTGGACTGGGATAAACACAGTAAGAAACCTCACAATACCAGATTAAAGTCCAACCTGTTGGACCTCATCTCCATCCCAGGAGATGAAGATTTGAACAATAATGATGAACAACTGCTTTAACTATGCAATGCCAGATGGCTAAACTGCCTAAAGTGTTACTAGGTCCTACTCTTTTCTGCTAAAACTGTTCACTATTCCAAGATCATCCCGGAATACAAAGAAATTGATTTATCATTAAACCTTCTTCGTAAACCTCTCTGCTCTATCCCCAAACTCTCACCTCCAACATTAAATGCAAGAAACATGCACATCTTAGTCATTAAGATTGAGACCATCTGTTCAAATACATTGAGTGCTTCCCTCCCTTCCCTAAACAACAAACCAAGTTTCCTCTAGGTTTCCCCCTTCTCTCAATCAAGCTCACATCTTTCTCTTTTTTTTTCCTTTCTTCCCCATGCCCTTTCCAATCTAATATCTTCTGTAAAGTCCATTTCCTCAGTCCACAACCTTATTCCCACCAAACTGCAAGCCACCTAGCTTGGTTGTTAATGTCAATGGATTATCTCCTCTTAAATTTGGTGTTATTACTGCTCTTCTCAAAATACCCATTCAAGAATTCTCTGTCATTGCAAACTACAATCCCATCTCCAAAATCTGTTTCCTCCCATTGTTGCTCAAACATGTCATCATTTTCTAAATCCATAATCACTTTTTCACCAAATCTATTTTTGAATGCCTATAATCAAGCTTCCAGCTTTGCCACCATGCTGAATCAGCCCTCAGCAAAATCATAATATTCCACCAGAGTTTGGGAAGCTATTCCTCCACATTCATCTTCATCTGTCTGCAGCACTTGATATGATTGACCACACCATACTCCTCCAATACGTCTCCTCCATTGTTCGGATAGGTGGGATTGCCCTCACTTTGTCCCATTATTGTCTATTCTGTCACAGTCAAAATGTTACCTAAAATGGCTTTCTCTTCCCACACTCTGAATTTACCTAAGCTCTATTCAAAGCCTCTTTCTATCTTTCATTTACATGCTTTCCCTCAACAACACCATCTGATAACGCAACATCAGATTCCAAACAACATCCAACTTTAACTTACCAACAAGCCTCCCACACCTCCACTACTTCTGATTTGTCATTCTGATTGTCCAACATCCAGGAATGAATGAATAGAAATTTCTTTCAATTAAACATTGGAATAAACAAAATCTCTGAACTTCTCCAATTCTGGCCTGTTGCATATCCTCAATTTTAATTGATGCACCATTGGTAGCTGCAACTTAAGCTGCATAGGCCCTAAACTCTAGGAGTCCTTCCATAGGCCCCTGTGTTTCTCTCCCTATTATTCTTGCTTTAAAAATCTAAAAATTTGTCTCTTCTAAAAATCTGTCTCTTTAAGCTAGCTTTTGGTCATCAGTCTCAATCTCTCCACATGCTATAAGGAAAGGCTGGATAGACTGAGACATTTTTCCCTAGAGCATAGAAGACTGAATGGTCATCTTATAGAAGTGTATAAAATAAAGTGGAGCATAGATCAGCTAGGTAGTCAATATTTTTCCCAAAAGTAGGGGAGTCTAAAACTAGATGGCATAGGTTTAAGAGGGGAGAGATACAAAAGTGTCCAGAGGGACAATGTTTTCACACAAAAGTAGTGAGTGTCTCGAACAAGCTGCCAGAGGTAATAGTAGAGGCAGATACAATTTTATCTTTTAAAAACCATTTAGACAGTTACATGGGTAGGGTGGGTATAGAGGAGTATGGGTAAATGCAGGCAATTGAGATTAGCTTAGGGATTTAAAAAAAAGGTCAACATGGACAAGTTGGGTCAAAGGGCCTGTTTCCATGCTATAAACCTCTATGACTTTATGTGTCTCATTATTTGATACTGCTCCTGCTGAAACATTTTAATACATGCAGCAAGCCATATAAATTCAAGTTGTTGCTGTTTGTCTCATCCAAGTCATCTTTTCTTATTTGTGTTTTTCCCTTCTCGTGTTATCAAGAGTTTCTCATGATCTTTCTTACCAAATCATGTGCCTCTGTTTTCCCTCCTGCTCAGCTTGAAATTTCAGTTCACAAACAAATCTTTTATTTCTCAAGTATTCTTGATTGCTTTTGTTCTATGATAATTTAGCTTTCTCGTGATTCAGAGCTGACTCCTCTGGCCGTCCTGCCACCTTGTATTTTTGCCTTCCTATGTTTTGAAAATTATAATAATATTGTATTTCAGTCAAAGGTCGAATAGCATCAAAAAGATCCTGAAAGATTCCTCTTATGAGACAATCTAAACTGTTTAAAAATAAGAGGTCACCCATTTATGATAGAGATGAGAATTTTTTCTCTCAGAGGGTCGTATTTAGAACTCTGTTCCACAAAAGTGGTGGAAGCACAATCTTTGAATATTTTTAAGATAGGACTAGATAAATTATTGATAGCAAAGCGGTGAAATGTTTTTTGGGAGTAGCTGGGAATGTAGAGTTGAGATTACAATCAATCAGCCATGACCTTATTGAAAGGTGGAACTGGCTCGAGGGGCTAAGTGGCCTTCTGCTGCTAATAATTTATATGTTCATTTGTATTTTGCATTCTTCAAGAGCTAACTGTCTGTGCTGTTCTGTTTTGCCTGAATTACATGAAATCTGTGGACTTTTCTCATTTAACAGGAGAATGAAAATTAGTCAAGTCAATTAGTTGATCCTAGATTTGTGGTTATCAGGCGAGTTAAGCTTTGGAATTTCAATAAGTTCTTGGCCTGATGAATCACAATAATATTGGGCATAAACTTTTCTTATCAACAACATGAGCTGGAAAATGCATATATTCAAACACTTTTCTGCATAGCTTGCTGTCTCTCTGCATAAAAAAATGAACAGGAACTGAACTAGGCAACCACGCAAAACACAAATGTTTAGCATGTATGAATCATTTACTATACAAAGCCTTTTCTCTAATGTTGATATAACACATTCCAAGGCTGCAAGGAATAAATTCTATCTTCCCTTAGTACCTGATCCTATAATTGTTAACTAACATTTGCAGGTTCATAGCAAAATAATCACGTTAAGAAAGCCACCAGCTTTGCACCAGTGTTCAAACACAATACATTACTCCTGGGAATTGGGATGGAAATTGTTGTATGGTAGAGTGGCCTTGAATGAATATTCGTGCCTTTTTTCTGATGTCTTGGCCACCTGCCCATTCTGCAGCTGGGAGGAAATTGTGTTCTACTTATTCTGGCAGTAGTTGCAGCCTTTCCTACATGACCTGCTGGAGCTGCTCCTTAATTTCTGCTTATCCTCCAGGTCTTTATTCTGATGACTTAGTGCTTCAAAAGATCTTGTGGTGAGCCTTTCTCTGACCTCACTAAAATCTATAGTCCACAGGTTCAGAATGCGTAGGATTTTACAGAGTAGGGATTCTGTGACTTTCTTTGAATTGCCATGGTGGAGAGTCTTGAATATTCCATTGATCCTGAGAGCAATGTTGTCAGGAGTCTTAAACTCTGGCAGTCTTAAACCCATGATGAAAAGGGGAAGCAGGGAAGAACCAGAGGGGAAGGACCAGACAAAACACAATCTGAAACAATTCTACAGCAGCAGATCAGACAGAAGACATTCATATAGTATCAATGGCTATATGAATATAGCCATTATTCATATGGCAGGTAAAGGTTGCAGCAGTGGTGATATCCCCAGTCATCAAGGTTCCCTTTCCACTGGAACTGTACCTACCACCACCATCTTCTGTGAGATCGATGCAGAGATCCAACATTGTACTCAATTCACAAGCACTGCCTAAGAATGGCAGTCTTTGATGACCACTACATTTGGTTGACACCAAGATCCTCATGTACAAGGCAGTCACTTCCGAACTCTTTTATCCAGCTCAGAAACTTCTCCTACATACAGCCACCACCTCAAGGTTCTGGAGAGATACCACTATGTGATGTGATTCTTCACATCAGTTAGGAAGACAGGCATATTAACATCAGCATCCTTAAATTATAGAATCCCTACAACAGAAGGAGGCCATTCAGTCCATTGAGTCTGTACCAACCATAATCCCACCCAGGGCCTATTCCTGTAACCTCACACATTTACCCTACTAATTCCCCTGACACTATGATCAATTTAACATGGACAATCCACCCAACTTAGAACTGTGGGAGGAAACCAGAGCACCCGCAGAAAATCGATGCAGATATGGGGAGAACATGCAAACTCCATGCAGATAGTGACCCAAGGCTGGAATTGAACCTGGATCCCTGGTGCTGTGAGGCAGCAGATAGGTGGCATCTTGAAGGAGCCAAGAGAATCAGCATCATGGCCATGATCATCCGAAACCAACCCTGCCAGGCCTTGGTGAGTTGCTATAATGCCTCTTGTAGTTGGAGTACACACTGCTACCACTGTGCACCAGTAATGGAGGGAGTGGTTATCTAAGATGCTTGATAGACTGCCAATCAAGCAAGCCACTTCATCTTAAACACTTAAGGCTCCTTGAATATTTTGGGGCAAGCGGATTGTATTGTACCTTATTGTGTTGTAGATGGTGGGCAAGTTTGAGGGAGTTAAGAAGTGAGTTACTCACCACAGAATTCTTTTCCCACCAGTTTTTATTGCTATAAATCCCATTAGCTTTTCAATGGCCCTATTAAGCTGAGGTGTTACTTTTAAAGCTCAATGAACCTGTTTCCCCAAATACCTCTGCTTTTCTAAAGCACAGGCCTACTTCCATCCAAAATAAAGTTACTCTTATTTGCTTAACCAGAATATATCACCTCACACCTTGAGCCAATTTTAACTTATTCCCTGAATTTAACTTCTATTTGCACTTTAACTAATTTTCTCTGATTGATTTTAATGCAATTTGCTGCTGTTTCCCTAATTTCTGTATCTCTTCATCATTTCTAGTTATCCCCCATTTGAAGCTTTGTAATAAACTTTCTTAAAGTCTATATAATACATCTAGAACACGTTCCCCATCTGCCAATTCTGATGTATCTTTAACAAATTTTCTTGAACTTATCATTCCCTTTGAAAATTGTACTACTTAACACGACATTCTCTTTGCTTGATGTTCAGTAATTTTACATTCTAAAATGTTCCTCATCATAATTCCTAAGCTAACTGGCCAGTAATGATTTAGATAATCTAATCATTTATCAAAAATGGGATACAAAATTAGCCATTTTTCAGCACCCTGGCACACACATTCAAACTCAATGGAGGCCTGAGGCATAATTTCTAGTTTCTCTACAATTTTCTTCAATAAGCTAAAATGTATTCCATGAGATCCTGACACTTTGCTACCCTTTAATCAAAATAACTATAATTTCCTTTTGATCTCTCACAATATTGCCTATCTTAATATCCCACATATCACTCTCAACAACTTCAGCATTCAGTGCCTTTCAGATATTCTTCTGTTTAATGAAGACCCATGAAAAACACTTATTAAATAACTCTATCGTTTTTTAGTTTTCATCTACAAATTGACAATCATCTCTCAGCGATCCCACCTCATCTTTAAAATTTTTCCCTTGAGGGGTCACATGATATAAGCGTGAGAACAGCTACATTCTTGTGAGCTCTGGTATTACTCATCTGACTATAACGATTGCAATGATGGATAATTGGAGTCATTTATATGATTATTCACTGATCTTTTCTATATGCTCTGTGTGGAATAATGATTAACTGGTATTGTACTCAACTTTGAGGATCTGTTGCATTTCTCAGCAAATGTAAAATGAAAATTTTCAACAAAAATATTCTAAAAGAAATTTGTCCCTCCACTTTTAGATACCATTACATTTTGAAATTCTTCACTCCCTCCTAGTTCTGTTAGCTTCCTTCACATTTAAACTCTCCACTTATTTTATCATATTCTTCATAAGGTTTTGTAATTTAAGAATGAGGGAGGGATTTCATAGAAATATATAAAATTTCCATGGCCTGGGCCTGTGCACCTACCTCTCTCTGTGATTGGGTCCTGAGCTTCCCAATTCACAAACCACATTAAGTAAGTGTAGATAACAACAATTCCTCCACGATCATCCTCAACGCCGGTGCCCACAAGGCTGTGTTCTCATCTCCCTACTCTACTCCTTATACACCTATGACTGTGCAGCCAAATTCCCCTCCAATTTGATTTTCAAATTTTCTGATGACATCACTGTAATGGATCAGATCTGAAACGATGATGAGACAGAGTACAGGAATGAGATAGAGAATCTGGTGAACCGATGCGTCCACAATAATCACTGCCTCAATGTAACAAAATGAAGATTATCATCAACTTCAGGAAATGTAAAGGAGGACATGCCCCTATCTACATCAACGGGGATGAAGTAGAAAGGGTCAAGAGCTTCAAGTTTTTAGGTGTCCAGATTACCAACAATCTGTCCTGATCTTCCCATGTTGACACCAAAATTAAGAAAGCTCACCAACACCTCTACTTTTTCAGAAGACTATGGAAATTTGGCTTGTCAGCTACAACTCTCACCAACCTTTACAAATGCACCATAGAAAGCATTATTTTATTTTGTATCACAGCTTGGTATGGCTCCTGCTTTGTTCAAGACCACAAAGAACCTCAAAAGATCATGAAGATAGCCCAATTCTTCACACAAACCAACCTCTCATCCACTCACTCTGTCTACAATTCCCATCGCTTTGGCATAATTAAGGACCTTACACACCTCGGACATTCTCTCTTCCATCTTCTTCTGTCAGAAAAAAGATGCAAAAGTCTGAGGTCACATACCAACTGACTCAAGAACAGCTTCTTTCCTGCTGCTGTCAGGCTTTTGAATGGACTTATGTTAAATTGATCTTTCTCTACACCCTAGCTATGACTGAACACTACATTCTGTATTCTCTCATTTCCTTCTCTATGAATGGTGTGTGCTTTGTCTGTATAGCATGCAGGAAACAATACTTTTCACTGTTAGTACATGTGACAAAGATAAATCAAATGTAAACTAAATCACATCAAAACTTATGATGGGAATAGATAAGATAGAAGCAGGAAAGTTGTTTCCGCTGGCAGGTGAAGCTAAAACTAGGGAGCATGGCCTCAAAATGAGGTGGAGCAGATCTAGGTCTGAGTTGAGGAGGAACTTCTTCACCCAAAGGGTTGTGAATCTGTGGAATTCCCTGCCCAGGGATGCATTTGAGGATACCTCATTGAATGTTTTAAAGGCAAAAATAGATCTTTGAACAGTAAAGAAATTAAGGGTTATGGTGAATGGGTGGTTAAGTGGAGTTGAGTCCATGAAAAGAACAACCAGGATCTTATTGAATGGCAAAGCAGGCTGGAGGGGCCAGATGGCCTATTCCTGCTCCTAGTTCTTATGTTCTTATTACACCTGTAGTTGCCATCTTTCAGTTTTAAGTATCTTTAAACAATTTTATTTATTTATAGCATCGTAAAACTTTCAGTAGTTCCCCTCTTGTTTAATGGAATGTATTTTTCTATATATTTACAATTTCTTTGATTATTTCACTATTGCTTTACCCTATTATGTGCCAATGTTTCCTTCCATGTCTTTTCAGGTAATTCACTCTTTACCTTATTGAAATCTGCTTTCATTCAATCTGTTCAAGTTTTTACACTTTTTTCCACTTATCAATTGTAGCTTGAAATATATAGGCCAGGATGTTCCAAACAAAATGGAGGTAATTGCTGTCGGTTTTTTGACCGTGAATCTCCGACACTCTGTGTATTGCAGAGTGCCTCAGCATGATTGGTTCTGGTAAATAGGGGTCGAGATCTATTCCTGCTCGACAATCCAGCAGCATAGCACTGAGCGAGCCACAACACATGCACCATGGCTTCCCATTGCCAACCTCCAAAATGCTGGATTCCGGTTGCTGGCCAGCTCTGCAAACACCACACCCCCCACACCTCCCCAGATCACTGACATGTTGGAGCACTCCGACATCTGTCTTCTCCCCATCCTGGCCAGTCTCATCTCTCCCCCCATCCCCCTGCCCCCGATGTATGGCTATCCCCATCTTCCCCTGCCCCACCTGGCCAGCTCCAACCTCTCCACCAAACCTCCATCACCTCGATGAGCGGGCCCCACTTAGATGGCCAGCCCCAATAGCCCTCACTCCTTCCCTCCCTCATCAATCCCACTTGCAGAAAAACAGCTGGCACCTCCCCACCACCCAAATGCCCCACCCTAGGCCTAACTCCTTAGGATTGCCCAGTGCCTGTTGCGCAATGCCAGTTTGTCTCTTGGGCGGTACCAGGGTGTCAGACTGGCACTGCCCCCAAAGGGCATGCTCTCCTTACCCCTGACCTCCAAGGGGCGCTTAATGGCTTCTGTTCTTCCAGTGGGGTTAGATCACCTAATCCCCTGTTAGTGGGGAACGCCACTTAGGGAACCACTTCGGCAGGGGAAGATGTTAGCAGACCAGGAGAATACCATCTTGGACGCGCTAATGATATTGAAATTTTAATTTCAAAATGATAGTTAGCTCCACACTGATTTCCGGCATGGAGCTGATTGTGCTAAAAAAAGGCACTTGAGCACCTCGCAATGGGAGGATCTATTGGGGCATGATTGGTGATGATGGGGGGGTAACCAGCTGATGTCTAGAGCAGTGCAACAGGAAAATCCCGTCCATATTCTGGTTACTAATCCCAATGTAGTTACCCATAATTAGCTCATCTATCTGGTTCTATTTGATTTTTCACAATCAAACCTGGAATCACCTCCAGTCTGTAGGCTTGCTAACATTCTGTTGAGCAAGGAGTCCTGTTTGCACACATTTTAAGAATTCCATTCCCTTTCCCTATTTAGTCACTCTTTCGATTGATAAATTATTGATTAAAATCACACAGAGCAATCAATTTGCTATTCTTAATCACCCTTCTAATCAGAGGTCTTTTGCATTTAATTTGGAGATCTGTATTACACGCCTACTAGGGTAACAAGTGCTTTATTATGTTTGATCTCCAATCATATTGACTCTGTCTGTATCAACATTCTTTGTTGCATGTAATTCCTCTTTTTCAATATTGTCTCTCCGGCTGTTATCTTCTGTAGCCTTCCAAATCTATTGTGTGTTTATTTTCCATTCTTATCCAGTTTTTGCAGTCAGCTTTCAATCCCTAACGTGTTTCTGGTTATCCATGGAGTACCATTACACTGTTTGTTTCAAGTCTTTTGTGACCAATGGTCATTGACAATAACAACCAAATTGTGTTTTAAACTTACTCCAAAACAATTTTATTTTGTACCGGCTGTTTAGCATCTATTTATGGCACCTTTATTATTGGGTGAGGTAAGGGAGAACAGGGGAATTTACATTTCTGCTGTTGTTCAATCAGAACTAAAGCATCCAAGTGATAAGATGACAGAGTTCACGTTGCAGATAAAAATCTATATTGCAGTAAATGTAATTGCATTATGTATGCATTACATCTTTGAGATTAAACCAGTGCTGACTCTTGCAGGAGCTTTCTCTGCATAAAATACCCTTTACATAGTGGCACAGTGGTCATAGCACCACGGACCTGCATTCAATTCCAGCCTCGGATGACTGTCTGTATGGAGTTTGCACATTCTCCTGCATCTGCGTGGGTTTTCTCTGAGTGCTTCGGTTTCCTCCCACAATTCAAAGATGTGCGGGTTAAGTTGATTAGCTTTGTTAATTTCCTCCTTAGTGTTAGGGATATGGGGATAGGACCTGGGAGGAATGGTGGGATAGATGAGGCCAGTGCAGTTTTGCAGATTTAAAACTGGTTGTCCACCATCGTTGCTCCTCTGAAATGTTAAAGGCATCCAACTGCTTAGACCCTCAAATTGTTAAAGAGAAATTTGCAATTACAAAGCATTTTTCATGAGCTCTAGAAGTTCCAAACCATTTTATTGTAATGTGGGAAACAGGAAGCTAATTTGCAAGGTTCCATAAATTGCAATGAAATAATGACCAAATAGCATATTTTAATGATATTGACAAAGGACTACATATTAGATAGGGTATCTGTGAGCTATTAAAGATTACTCGTACATAACAACAAACTTGTAAACAGCAATCATTGTGGCTTTAGACAAGTGAGATAACTGTGTTCTTGACTGAGGAAGTGACAATCCAATTCAAATATGGTAAAACCTAGACATTGAATATTTTGATTTCAAAAACGCATTTGATCCTGATTCACACAATAGGAAACCAATTACATTTAACTATACCACACTGTACACAAGAAGATTACATGGACTCAACACCAAATCAGATGTAGACAGTGTGATCCATCTTGCTCTCAAAAAACTCCCCGTTGGAATTGAGTTAAACTACAGAACAAACAGGAATCTGTTCCAACTCTGCTGCCTGCAAAGTTGTCCTATCCTCTGTCATTGAACTGCCATACACTGATGATGTCTGAGCCAGTGCCCACTCAGAGTTTGAGTTCACCTTCACAAAGTCATATGAGAGTTTCGATCTTTCACAAAATATCTGTAAACAAAGCCTCTACCAACCTGCTCCATCACATAGTACTGTTGCTTGGTTATCAAAATCCATGATGAAGTCTTGGACAACATGGTCAATTTTCCATACTTTGGGAGCCTACTAACAATAAATCAGATATTGATGACGAGATTCAACACCATCTTCAGTGTGCTGGTGCCAGCCTTTGGTTGCCTGAGGAAGAGAGTGTTTGAAGACCAGGATCTCAGACCTGGCAACAACCTCAATGGTCTACAAAGTAGTAGGGATACCCACTGTGCTATATGGCTCAAAGTGAGAGACTATGTATAGGAGACACCTGAAAAGCCTGGAGAATTACCACCAGTTCTGCCTTTACAAGATCCTGCAAATCTATTGGCAGAATAGATGCACCAATGTATAAAGATTGTTGTTTTACAAATAATCTTCAGTAATGCATAGACACCCAAATCCAAAATTTGGCCCTGAGTCAATATCATTAAAATAGATTATTTGGTCGTTATTTCATTGCAATTTATAAAACCATTTTCTACATTATTAGGGTGACTACACTTCAAAAACATTTCATTATCTATAAAGTAATTTAGAACTTCTGGAGGTCATGAAAAGTGCTCAGGACAACATCCCCAGTACTGAAGCATTGACCACGATCAATCAGCTTCATTGAGCAGGCCACATTGTCAGTATGCTTATATGAAACAAGCACTCTATTCTTACCTTCAACACGGCAAGGAAGCTCCAGTGGGAGTGGGGGGTGGGGGGGTGGGAAATGCCTCCAGGACCTCCTAAAAGTCTTGCTGAAATGAACAATATCCTCACTGAACATCTGAGAATCTCTGGCTCAAGCCCACCCGATGCATCTGGGAAGTACGCTGAACACCTTGAATTTCATCACCATAAGCAATCTGAAGTCAAATGTCACCAGTGAAAAAAGTGGGTGGCAACCTGGGCACCCTTCCCACCCACCTGTTCCTCCAACCACTGTCTGCCCAACCTGTGACAGAGACTGAAGTCATGCATTGGATGGCTCAGTCACCTGACAAGTCACTTTTAGTGTGGAAGCAAATCATTCTTGAATCTGAGGAACTACCTATGAGATTCTGAAGCAGAATCTTTACCAAATTATTTGTAAAAGCTACAACGTAGCATGACTTAGAAGTATTTTGTAGCTTGTTTTTCATCATTTGAGGTTTCCGTATCATTCAGTAGATCCTGGCAAACAATGTTGTGGACAATGACTTTTCTCTGGGTGAGATAGAGCAACAACCTAGGACGACTATCACTCAACCTTTTCCTTCAATTTGAGGTGTTTACCTAATATCATGCCTTCCAAAATGATACTTCTAATATATAAAATTCAATCTGGAATCAACAGAATGCTCAACAGCTCAACTTTCATTTTCTTCCAGTACAGACATCTATTCCCACCACTACAAAAGCACTTCCCAGTGAAACAAAGCTTTGGATAATTTATTACATTTTAGTATTTGAGCACAAAATCAAAGTTTACTATTGCAGTACTGAGGGAGTGCTGCACAGTCAGAATGGATTCTTGTTTCAATGAGTCATTAAACCGAGGTCCCATCTGTCCTCTCATATATATGTAAAAGAATCCATGGTGTTATTCCAAAGAAAATCATGGCGTTATCTCTGTGTCCTGGTCAATACTTATTCCACAATTAATTCACAGAAATAGATTATCTGGTCATGATCACATGGCAGTACATGGGAGATTGCTTTGTGCTAATTTGTTGCCATTCCCATGAGCAGCCAATGCACTGAAATGCCAGCATCTGATTGGATGAGCTGGAAATAGTGGCAAAGTAAGTATTCAAAGTTCCAGCCCAGAGTGAGAGTGAAGGTGAGCAGTCAGTGGAGCAAAGGCAAGTGGACAGCAGATTGAGGTCGACAGTGACCATGGACTGGGGAGAAACTGGCCAGAGTGGTGGGGGAAAGAGAAGAGTCCATAAAACAAAGAGAATAGTGGTAAGAATATTTGTGCGAGAGAGGGGTTTAGAATGGGAATGCATACATGTGTGAGAGGTGAACGTGTATGTGCTTGAAAGAGAGATAGACGGGAGTGTGAGTGTGTGTGTGTGTGTGTGTGTGTGTGTGAGAGAGAGAGAGAGACAGTGAGGTATATGTGAAAGAGGGCAAGCTAAGAATGTGTGAGAGAGGTGGGAGTGTAAGTGTGTATGTGTGAGAGGTGACAGTGTGTGAGTAAGAGTGAGTATGTGTCCATGAATGTGTAAGATAGTGAGTACGCATGTGCATGTCTCATATAAGAATCCAGCTTTCCAGCAACATTCCTAATACTAAACGAATTTATGAGCAAAAAAAGCAGCATCACTCTCCCATTACAAATGACAAAAATGTAAGACTTAATTATGTTCTTGAATAAGAGAACAACTTAAATTATAATAATGTAATCATATAAGAAATAGAACAGACCTTTATAAATGTATATTTGATTGTTTTTGGTCAACAGTACAATCAATTTTTTGTGGTTTAACTCTTTAATATAATAAGAATATTTCTCAGGCGTTCTGTCAGTATTCTTAGAGGTCTAAAGTATTCCATGACAGGAAAGTTTGGAAAACCCTGCTTTATGGCAATGTCTCAACTGATTAAAGTTTACCTGCCAATCAATTACCGGTCTTTTCTCATGCAGTATAAATTGTTGTTCCCTTTGAAATTAGCCATTCTTGCATTTGACCTGATGAGTGCAAAATGAAAAGCTTCAACAACGTGCCTCATCTTTCAAAAATATTCAAGTTTTTGCAGTTAGAAAACACTTTCCTAATGGTTAAAACATTTTTGTTAGGTTATTTCTGTTGGCAACATTTTAAAGATACACAAAGGTCAGGATTTTGATGATGTGATGGACCAGCCAAAAGTCCACTAACTTCAGACAGAAATTTCTCACCTTGGCTGTAGTGTTTATATTTACATGTTTTAAAGGTTCCAAAACTTTTTGGTAATGTGGCCTATCGTAATAACAATGACAAATCAAATAAGAGGAAAAAGCATTAAATTCAGACTAATCCAGATATGGAAATAGCTGTCAATTTAAATGAAATTACCCTGGCTAAAAATAAGAGATAAAGGATTTGCTGTGTTAGTTTTAATTGGACAGCTGTAGAGAAATCCATTGCTCCTTTGTTCTCTGCTGCTTTCAATCAAAAATAACTTTCATGATAACATTATTCAGCTATAGCAGGATCTCCAAAAGGAACAACAATTCTGATTTCTGTGAGATATGTATTTCATCAAATGGCGTCCAAGTAAATGGCATGCTCAATAGGTTTTAAGTGGCGCCTTCATAATTGACTTCAGTCATTAGCAAATGGTTAGCATCATTTGTTTGATTTAAGCAGCTGCTCTGAAATGCGATAAGTGTGGATGGTATAAGTGATGGAGATTATGTTCAGCAACCTAATTGCTTTTTATCCCAAACTAAAATTGTACACATGATTCATCTCATAGAAATATTCTACATTCATAGCACTTTACAATATAATGCACTGCAGTCTTAAGGGATCATTATCATGTAGTTATGTTCTAGGGTGATAAAAGTGTAATTGATAACCATACAATTGAAATGATTGACAATTTGCCTGCATCACATTGACCAACTAGTAATATGATAGAACAAGAACGTCATTATCTCAGCAGTACCATCATTTCAATTGGGTAGTCTTGCTCAGCAACAGCAAATAAATGCCAAAAGGGTGGCTTTCATTTCTCAGGAACATTGATGAAATCGCACAGCATGATCTTTAATGAATTAGGATAAGATCTGGAACCTCTGGTAACCACACAAAATTTCTTCTATTTAGTCACTAAACAGGCTTACCTATAGAGAATTTTTGAATTTAGTAATCATACAGGCTTCCCTGCCTGTTTGCATTAGACAGGGTTTCAGTCCCTTAGGGGATTATTTTGGGAAAACAAACCAGTCTAACATCTGTCTATTGTAAATTCTGTACAGTTACTGAGCAAGTGATACAAGTACAACCAGTAGCAATGCTGATGTCATTGCAAGAATATTACAAAATGATACTTGTTTCAACAAAATTAATACTCCAACTAAATGGGAAAACCTTGTAGTACTTTTTCTAATTACTGATATTACAAGTATGCAACACAGAATCAATAGTAATATCAGAAAGATTTGAAGTCACTTTGTTTATTCTTTTATTGACGGCTTCCCAGCAGCATTTTGCATCCATTCTTCATGCATGAGTCAGGGCAATGAGTGTTGACAGGTTATCTGAGATCAACAGAGTCAAACCTTTGTCCTAAGTACACATCAACTTTGACTTCAACATAAAATGTAATTCCAGAATGGTTCACTGGAGTCGCAGCCTTGACTCATTTTGTTTTTGGCTGTCTAGGGAAATAGAAGCCAACTCCATCTTCACCCATTGCAAGCTCTTCATTGAAGCACATGGGTTTGACCTAATATTGTTTTTAAGGACATGAAGAAACAGTTGGAGTAAGCCAAGAATTAAAATTTATGTATTTGTATTAATAACTGAGAATAAACATTAATAACCACAACTTACATTTCTATAGTGTTGTTTAGCTACATGTGGATATTACAGAGTTGAACACAGTGGAAAGCAAACAGGAGAAAAAAAATGAGAAAGAGGGAAAGCAAAAAACAGAGTTGATAAAAATAGTTTTAGGAGAAAATTGGTAATGTGAGGAACAAAATTGGGGAATTTGGCAAGAGAGTTCCAGAGAACTTGGGCACAGTGGTGGAAAGAACTGTTACCCATGGTGGAATAGAGTGTGTCAGGAGCAAGGTAATAGGATAACAAGATAACAAGGATACCTAGATAACAAGGACATTTGTGTCAGACTACTATTTATTGACTACAGCTGAGCCTTCAACACTATTATTCCCATGAAACTCATCTTCAAACTCCATGGCCTGGGCTTGGCACCTCCCTTTGTGACTAGATTCTGAACTTCCCAACTCACAGACCACAATCAGTAAGGATAGGTAACAACACCTTCTCCACAATCATCCTCAACACTGGTGCCCCACAAGGCTGTGTTCTCAGCGCCCCACTATACTTATATGCCTATGACTATGGCATAATTCCCCTCCAGTTTGATTTTCAAGTTTGCTGACAACACCACCATAGAGGATCGGATCTCAAACAATGACGAGACAGTGTACAGGAATGAGATAGAGAATCTGGTGAACTGGTGCGGCCGCAATAATCTCTCCCTCAATGTTAACAAAATGAAGGAGATTATCATCAACTGCAGGATGCATAAAGGAGAACACACCCCTGTCTATATCAATGGAAATGAAGTAGAAAGGGTCAAGAGTATTTAGTTTTTAGGTGTCTACATCACCAACAACCTGTCCTGGTTTTCCATGCTGACATCATAGTTAAGAAAGCCCACCAATGCCTCTACTTTCTCAAAAGACTTTTAGCATGTCAGCTACAATTCTCACCAACTTTTACAGATGCACCATAGAAAGCATTCTTTCTGATTGTATCACAGCTTGGTATGGCTCCTGCTTTGCCCAAGACTGTAAGGAACTACAAAAGATCGTGAAGATAGCCCAATCCAACATGCAAACCAGCCTCCGATCCCGTGACTCTGTCTACAATTCCTGCTGCCTCAGCAAAGTAGCCAGGCATAATTAAGGACGCCACACACTTCAGACATTCTCTTGTTTGCCTTCTGTCAGGAAAAAGATTCAAAAGTTTCAGGTCATGTAGCAACCAACTCAAGAACAGGTTTTTTCCTGCTGCTGTCAGACTTTTGAATGAACCTACCTTGCATTAAGTTGATCTTTCTCTACGCCTGGCTGTGGCTGTAACATTACATTCTGCACTCTTTCATTTCTTTCTCTATGTACGGTATGTTTTGTCTGTACAGCACACAAGAAACAAAACTTTTCACAGTATGTTAAATACATGTGACAATAATAAATCAGATCAAAAAAATGCATTAGAGGTGAAGAGGTTGGTGTGAAAGACTGTGGCTGAAGTGGCTTTCCGAGGTTGGGTGAAGCAAGGGATTTGATAGTGGGGATAAAGGTCCCTCTACAACGTACATAACTTTCCATGATTTACACATTTCTCCAGGATGCACACAGCTTCCAATAAAGTTGCATGTAGTAACTGTGACTGCATTGCTAGCAATTAAGCTATAATGATAAGTATGTACACTGACAGAGGAGAATTTTATCCCCAAAATGGATTGCTTTGTATTGGTTGACAATGATAAAATGTGAGAAATCTCAAACCCAAACACAACCCACTTCAAACAAGACCACTTATGGCATTAATTAAGGCCGGGTGTGCAGGAGATATCTCCCAGGAGATAGACATTCCATTTAAGTATTTTATTAATACGGTGTGCCTCACATTTTATCTCCATTTTCAATTTAGCCCTCACCATCTTGCTTTTCCAGGCTTCAGAAAACCCAGCAGTTAATGGGAGGTGAATACAGTAGGTAAGTTCCTTTCTAGCTCTGGTTTTGGACTAGGATGAAAACCCATCAAACCCATTACCCTGCTATCCCCTCCTCCCCATCACCACTGCACCCCATCCCCTTCCCCCACCCCATTTTCCAAACCAATTCCCAGGCCTGCCTACTTTTCCCAACTCTGATTTTTTTCCCCTCCACAATTCGACCTCCCAAAGAGCCAATGATATGCAACTGATCCAACCTTTCTGATAATTGCTCCCAAACCTTCTGATCTCCCTTCCACTGCAATCCAACTAATCTCCCTGACACCAGTCACCAATCTGTCCCTTCTCTCACCCCCACCCCCCAATTACCCCCGTTCCTCTCCCACCCTCTCCCACCACCACTAATGTCCAGCCCTTTACTTCTTCACCTCTGACATTTCCAACATCAACTTCTGATTTCCCCCAACATCGACCTTTCTGATTCTACCCTCCCTTCCTGCTCCCCAGTCAGTCAGCTACTGGATCTGGCTGTCTACAGCCAGGTAACAGAGACAAAGGAATGTTAATTAGGTGCGGCCATTAAATTAGGAAGGATCCAAGGCAAACCCTTTCCTTACATGTTTTGTGCATGCAAAACTACACTGCCCTCCCTGCACCTCCTCACCCGCATTCACTCCTTGTGACTGTCATGATTTCCAGCATTTTCTATTTACAGTTCGGATGTCAAGCATTCACAGTACCTTGCTCTCGTATAAGTATTATAGCATTTTTCTTCTCAGTGTTCACTGCTAAATACTGAGCTTACCTACTGGTCATGCTCCCTTGTCCCACCACCCACTAAGTTGAAAATCAGACATTTTGAAAGTATGCTCCCACTTCTTTCCAACTTCAAGTAGAAACCCAGGAGAGTTACGACATCTTTTATCAATAAAGGCATTTCATTTTCAGTTTCAGTACCTGAATTAATAAACCTCTAAAGCTGCATGTATTATGCTGCAGTTAATTCATGATTCTTGTTGGGTGGAAGAATTCTCTTTGAATTATGATAAACTATTCAATGGATTCTGTTTTCAATGAGAATAAAACAAAACTTGGCATCTTTATGTTTACTGTTCCTCTTAAATATTAGTACAGTTATAGCTGTCATGACTATATGGCACAAATCTCCTTGAAAGTATATGGCCTGTTCACTAGATTTCAGAATCTTGTTTCCTGCAACACAACAAAATATTTGGACAAATTCATGAGAATCACTAAGACTCGCACCATTTTAGGAGTGATTTGGTCCTCACCCTGTGAATCTCATCAGTGTCAGCGAGTGATAGTCTGACTCAGCCAGATTTCTGTGACCAACAAGGGCATAATGTGGAGCTGTGCTGTCATTCTAAGAAAGGATCAAATGTCTTCCTCTCTCTCTCATGGTGTCGCAGCCATTCTTAACTCTTCACACGACAACAGACTGCAAGAACATGGCCAATGCACCTAACCAACAAGTCTTTTGGACTATGACAGGAATCCCAAGGAAACCAGAGGAGGGAATGTGCAGACTCCACATAGACAGTGACCCAAGCTGGGAATCAAACCCAGGTCCGTGGTGCTGTGAGGCAGCATGCCAACAAATTATCCCAATGTCTACTCTCCACCTTGTACCTTAAAGCCAGAAAAGATATATTCAAACCTAGAACCAAATTAGAAACAATCTGAGTTTCCATTGAAACTGTGAAAGATTTCAGAAACTGCTCCTTCACCATTGGCCTCATTACGCTTTTCACAAAATTGGCAACTTGTTCCATAGTTAACTACAAAGTTTTGATTCCATGTGAAGACCCACACAAATTGACATTGTTAACAATGGATGGTGGATGTGGTGAGTCTCCCAAGTCAAAAAGGAATGTATTCTATTTTCCAAAATCCTTTTAATTTGCATGCCATGAGACTATAGCATGCACAAAATGTATAGCCAATAATCAGTTTGCCAAGTAGGAGTGGGAAATGTGTGCTGCTACACTAATTGTTTAAACTATTGTATGGCTAATTTGCTTCTGGTTCTATCAAATGCTACTTTTGTATCCAATGCAAAGTAACACTTTCATAGAAAAGTGCACATTTCTAATGAACTGAATTAATGTGACACAATTTGCAGTGTAAGCTTTAAAGTACTATGCCTGGGGAACAAAAAAAAAACTTATTTGTCAATATGCACACTAAATATAGTATAGGATCTTTCTTTCGCTCCAACATTAACCAGAGAAAGCTATGGTCAAGGTAAACAGTCATTTTCTAGTTTTCTCTGACGCATCCATTCAGGAGCATCATGCATGCACATATAGAAGAATCCCTCATTGATATGCAGGCTTGGAGTCCAATCATTTCTTTATCTCAAACTGGCAAAGAAAGGCCTCAGTGTTAAGAAAGTCTTAGGATAGCCTCCTCCAGGATAGAATCACCAGGCTCAGATGTCACTCCAAGACATGCTGGCCAAGAAAATGTGTTAAAATGTAATAAACTGTAAATCCTTCACTATATCAAGTGATAAACTTAGAGACACAGAAAATAGGATCAAGAGTGGGCCATTAAGCCTTCTGAGCCTGCTCTGCCATTCATTTTAATAAAGGCTGCTTATCCATCTCAGTAAACTGTTCCCTCTTTTCCCCCATATTCTTTGATTCCATTAATCCCAAGAGCTAAAACTACCTGCCCAGTTTGTTGAACATTCCCCTCACTCAATCTATAGTCGTTCAGATAATAATCTGCCTTCCTGTTTTTGCTACCAAAGTGGATAGCCTCACATTTATCCACATTATGCTGCACCTGTCATATATTTGCCCACCCATTCAACTTGGTCAAATCACACTGAAGTATCTCTGCATCCTCCTCACAGCTCATCCTTCTACCACTTTTGTGTCATCTACAAATTTGGAGATATCGCATTTAGTTCCTTCATCTAAATCATTAATATACATTGTGAATGTTTGAGATCTTAGCACTGACCCCACTAATCACTGCCTACCACTTGGTAAAAGATTCATTTATTCCTACTCTTTGTTTCCTTCTGCCAACCAGTTTTCTATCCATTTCAATACATTACACCCAATCCCATGCGTTTTAATTTTACACGCTAATCTTTTATTGGACCTCATTGAAAGCCTTCTGAAAGTTCAAATAAACCACATCTACTGGCTCCCCCTCATCAACTCTATCAATTACTTCCTTGAAGAATTCAATAGATTTGCCAAGCATGATTGTTCTTTTGTCTGATGCTGCCACTGTTTTCCAAGTACTCTGCTATTAAATTTTTATAACGGATTCTTTCTTTTTCCTCACTAACCAATATTAGGCTGACTGGTCTATATTTCCCTGTTCTCTCTCTACCTCTGTTTTTAAATAGTGGCGTTACATTAACTGCCCTCCAATCTGTGGGAACTATTCCAGAATCTACAGAACCACCAATGCATCCACATGGCTTACCAGGAGAGATTCCTTATCAGCCATGTAATGGGGGAAAAAATTGAAGCCTCTACCATCATTATTCATAGCTCCAGACTAAATGTTCATGCATGTTGCCACAGCAACTTGTGTTCCTGGGGGTAGGGGACAGTTAGCTGGATAGCTGCAATGGATCAGACTGATGCCAACAATGGGGGGATTTCTAACTGGAGTGGATTCAGGATCTGCATCCTTGCTGTACTTGTGATGGAGGCCATGGTGCTGTGGGTCTGATTTTTAATCAGTCAAATAATGTTGGCTATGCTGGCTAAACCAGCATTTATTACCCATTCCTAACTGCCTTTAAGAAGATGGTGGTGAGCTGTCTTCCTGAACTGCTGCAGTCCGTATGTTGTAGATACATCCACAGTGCAGTAAGAGAGCTGTGGTAAGGACCCAGCAGCTATGAAGGAATGGTGATATATTTTCAGGTCAAATGGTGAATTGCTTGGAGGGGAACTGCCTTTGTTTGGGCAGAAAACTGAAATATGAAAAGGTAGAATTCAGGAAATTAACACTCCTCTCTCAGGAAGACAACATCCCTATAGTGCTCACCAGTACCAGAATGCGTACTGAGACAATCAGCTCTGGCAATGGCAGAATTGGAGCAGTCTATATCTGGATGACTCAAGCTCACTTAATGAATTTACAATACCACCATTTCAGAAGTGATTAACATTCAACAATACTCCAACACCTTTGCTCTAAACACTGGATATGCATCTCACAGAATCCCCAGAGCAGATAGAACAGCACTAAATAGGATGGCAAAAGTAGCCAGTTGGTGGATCTGGTAATAAACAAAGAGGCAATTCATTAGCATTGTACATAGAGTATTCCTGTAATGAATTGGGACTTTGGAATGTGACAGGATATGAACGTCTGTTTTGGCAGTTAGGCAGTAGTTGCTTGTATGCATGAAAGGACTGAGGCAGATGTTTGGAATCATCTGCTGATGCTAGGGGCCAAGGATACATCTGTTCAAGCACTCATCAATCAGCTGCTGATAAATAGCTCCAGCATCAGGAAACTATTGAACCTCTTCAGCCTCCTGTATTCCATTAGAATCCTCTGCTCATAAGGTGGAACGTTCTCTTACAGTTATAAAGTATGCGGCACATCAAAGTATGTGACACACCACTCTGTTGCTGGGCAATTCTGGAGAAAGCATCTTCACCTGTTGGAGCTGCTTTATAGGTCTGTTCAATGAATATATTGACACAATGAACACATAGATGTAAAGTTATTTTATATGTGGTAGATAAGTCCAAATCAACTGTTGTATAGCAATAACAAAATGTATGACTTTAACATGGAGATGAAATTAAGTCTGTGTCTTGGTCCAATCATCACCTTTTCTTTAGTCCTGATTCAATCGAAGACAAAATTTGGTCCTGACCCTCCATGTGCAATACCATTGTTGGTTGACTACTCATAAATAAAAAATCTTAAGTTTACATTCAGGGACCATCAACTTTTTTTTCATTCCCAATTGTCCACATTAATAAGGCAAATTGGCAATCTGCAGTTGCACCTTCTTGCCACTGAGCCATCACACCAGAAGACATAGGAGCAGATGTAGGCCATTCAGCCCACCGTCTCTGCTCCACCATTCAATGAGAGTATGGCTGATCTCACTGATGCTGTATCATGTTAATTTCTATTTCTCAGCTTCTCAGTCTGTTTTACAGAGAAACTCACGCTCCAGTTCTGCTACTCTGCTTCTTAATCTGACCTAAGTTTATAGGAAAATAAAGACAATGGGTGGGATTTTCCAGCCACACTCACCCCAAAACTAATAAATCACACCCAAAGTCAACAGACCTTTGCATAGTCCACCACCAATCACCAAATCACATTCCCCTCTCCCTCACCCACTACAATTCCTGTGGTGGGCGGAATGGGAAAATTCCACCCAGTATGTATAAGTTTAAATAAAAACTAAATTATGTCTGTGCACCCCAATTTAAATTATCCCCTTCTCATTAACCCATTTCAACAACAACTAATATCTATACAGCACCTTTAATATCGGGGAAGAGTCCGTTGCACATCACAAGAATGCAGTCAGACAAAAATAAGTTCAAAGAAAAGAAAGAAATGTTAAAATCTTGGTGAAGGAAGTAAGTTTTAAGGAATCTTGAGGGGAAAAGATTTAGACAGAGTCCCAGAACTAATGGTCACCAGTAGTTTGACTAGGGAAGTGGGTGATGCACAAAAGACCAGATTTGGAGGAATACACAGATCTCAGATAGTTATAGAAGGTCACAGAAATAGGAGAAAACAAAGCCTTTAGAGACTTTGAAGTGAGCAATCATGATTGGGAATCAACATGACATAAAGGTAAGATGTGTACATGACTTGATGTGCGTTTGGAATAATGTAAGGCAGAGTTTTGCATGAGTTCAGGCTAATGGAGGATAGTAGTTGGGAGGTTGGCGAGTATTGAAATAGTCAAACATGGATGAAGCTTTGCTGCAGTTTAATCGAGATGGAAGTAATCGACTTCAGTAATGGAGGATATGGGGGGGTGGAGGGAAACTCGGCTCAAAAAATAAGAGTTTTGTGGCTGGAGTTTCCCTAATAATTATTTGGAGAAAATTGCAACTCTGAGGGCTGAATGTCATTATATTTCATCTTTGCTCCTTTGCAATACTATTGGATATTTATTGTATTCTAAACATACAAATGTCTGTGGCAACATGTATTACAAAAACATTTTCATAGAGGGAGGTCTTCGATAGCGTGATTATTCTCTTTGTTCCATTTAATATGAAAATACACCGCTTATTTGAAGAAAACTGGAATGCACGCAAACTATTGTTAATCATTAATCTGGATTGGTGAGAGTTTTATCACAGGGGATTGGGGCCGTGGAACAATTCTTTGCTGTCTGTGGGTAAATCACATTGCGTTGGTGCCGTGAGCTGGCTGCCGTGAGAGCAGTAAATTTTAACCTCTCTGCGTGCAAAAAAGTAGGAATCGCTCTTCTGGGATCCTCTGCTCAGGCACGGTGCCACGCAGATAAGGAAGTGTGATCTCAGCAAGCCGCACCTGACTTTTGGCCCTGCGTGACTAGCGTGATAGAGAAAAAAAAGCTTTATCTGGAGACCAAAGTATACAAGTCCCGCAAACTCCTGGGCACGACATCTATTTGCAAAAAAAACACACAGACACACACACACGCACTTCAGCTACCGGAAATTCAAACCAAAAATAAAAGGTCATTGGAGCTACGACGAGTCTCGTTGTGCGAATTGCAATGAAAGAATGAGTAATGCTGAGATAGGACACGGCTGGCGTGCAGCACAACAGCCAGAGCTCAGGAGCTCACGCACTGCTGAGTAAACACAAAGCCAGGCTGTAGTTAGCTACTGTAAAACGTCCACATGCTCTCTGCTATTCTGATCCGTGTCTGTTATTTTACCCACATTTTTTGCAAAATATCAAACTAAATGTCCCAGTGAGGGACAGAGTCGGCATTTGAAACAGGAGACACTCCCAAAATGAGAAGCTTGCACGTTAACACCAGATAACAGACGGAGCGGTTTCCGCATGTAATACCGTGGGCGGTTCTTGTGATCTCCCCACGCAGAAAGCCCAGAGACACACGTCTGTGTGGCTGAGCTTAACACGACTCTACCAAATGTCTTCCAGTGGAATTGGTTGCGTTTCTCGCATCTCACCTCTAAATTCGAGAGAGCCGTATGGCAGCTAAATGCGAGGATTAACCGAGACGATTCGCACGCTCCAGCCCTCGCTGTCGTGACAGTTCTTCAAGAGCTAGCGTTTAAAAATAATCACAGGCCAGCAATGAATCAGCGCCACTGGGGCAGGAGGGAGGAGGAGGGGAACCATGAAAAATTGTGTGCAGGTGCTAAAGATACTGCAACCACATGCACCACTAATGCCCGCCAAAACTAAAGTGTCAAATAGACTATGTTTAGCCTGCACGTAACTCTGATCATAGAAGAGTTACAGTGCAGAACGAGGTCATTCGGCCCGTCGTGTTCCTGCCAGCTCTGTACAACTCATCTAGTCCCATAATCGTATCTTTACATGTCGCCCTGCAAATTATTTATCTTTGGTTGCTTATCCAATTCCCTTTTGAAAGGAGTGACATAGTGACACAGTAGTTAGCACTATCACCCCACAGTGCCAGAGACCAGGGTTCGATTCCCAGTTTGGGTCACTGTCTGTGTGGAGCTTGCATGTTCTCCCCATGTCTGTGCGGGTTTCCTATGGGTGCTCCAGTTTCCTCCAACAATCCAGAAATGTGCAGGTTATATGGATTAGCCATGCCAAATTGCTCTTTAGTGTTAGGAGGTCTAGCTAGGGTAAATGCAGGGGATAAGGCCTGGATGGGATTGTGATTGGTGCAGACTCAATGGGCCAAATGGCCTCCTTCTGCACCATAGGGATTCTATAAAAGCCACCATTGAATCTACACTTCACCACACTCTCAGACAGTCCATTCCAGATCCTAACTACACTCCACATTAAACTTTTCATGTCACCTTTTTCTTTTGCCATTCAGCTTAAAATCAGCATTCTCAGGTTCTTAACCTTTCCGCCAAAGAGAACAGTTTCTCCCTAAGTACTCTGTCCAAAATCTCCATGATTTTGAACATGTTTCAACCTTTTTCTCCAAGAAAAATCCTAGCTTCTTCAATCTATCCATCTAATTGATGTTCCTCGGTCCTGAAACCATTTTGATAAATCTTCCCTGCACTCTAATCCTTTCTAAAAATGTAGTGTCCAGAATTGGACACAATGTTGCAGTTGAGTGTTTTATAAAGGCTCATCATAACTTCCTTCCTTTAGTCCTCTCTGCCTCTGCCTATCATCACATGTGCCTCAATAAATTCTTTATCAACTTGCTGTGCCACCTTCAGCAATTTGTGCTTATTTAGCCCCAGATGTCTCAGCTGATGTCCTTACCTTGTCACATGAGTGTCAAAACAGTAAATGTTGTCCAGCTGTTAACTGGCTCTGGAACAGATGGCCCATCATGGGTTTTCCCTGTAGCGAAATTGCTGTTGCTGCTGTCAATTCAAAGTGTGCTGTATCACTGAAATGATGGCGTGGACTCTTGAGATATAATCATGGAGATAGCATAATTTTGGTACCCTGCCTGGTACAACTATTATGCAGTCATGTAATTATCTGCCAAAACTCATTACCATTTATCCTTCATGATATGCCCACACTGTTGACCCTTGGTCACGTCCCTCACAGCTATGCACTGACACAGCATAACCATGTGACTAAGAGGGAAGCTGGTGGGGCTGTCAGTGGATGTGGAGCACAAGGAATGGTATCCTGGAGTCACAGCCGCAATACACCAACATTTGTGCAAAACCATTTTCTTACTCATAACCATTGATGATAGGTTGAAAATGGTGAGTGTATGTAAGTGCACAAAAGTGAATGTGAGCATTGTAATTTGAATAGCTCAGAGTAGTTTTGACCTTACATTTTCATTGATAGAATGTCACACAGAGGAAACACTGGGGAAGAGATATGTCCAATTGCCTATTGCCTATTCTGATCAAGGCCTTCAGGTTTTGGTGGAAGAGATCCAAAAGAGAAGCCAGTTCTCTACCCTGCTGGCCGCAGTAATCCACCTGCAACAACCAAGAAGACCTGGGTTCAAATTGCGACTGTAGTGAGCACAGCAGGAGTCCATCAGTGCTCATGGCTTCAGTACAGGGAAAGGCTCAGTGACCTGTTGTATTTTGGTCAGGTGATTAACTTGGTTCCTCCCTACAGAGGTCCAAGGCAGGGGTCATATCTGTATACTGCAGCTAAGGTGTGAGACACCGACCTACTGCTGCTTCAATATTGAGGCTTGTATGTAAAAGGTACTAATGTAGGTGTGCACCGAACACATGAATGAGCACCGTGATACACAGTCATGAGCAATATCACTCCCTGCACTGTACATCAGACTGAACTTAACCAAGTTGTCACCACAGACCTAAAGGGTGCAAACAGCACAGAGTTGTCCCACACTGAGAGGGGTGGTCAGTCAGCTTTCCTGAAGTACCTATTTTCCATTGAACAAATGGTCATGGTGATTGCCAGAGTGCCTGAACCGTGGCATATTGATGATGGTGAATGGCTGTTAGTAAGCGAGAAAGGCAGTGTTGAAATCACACTGGCACTTTGTGGTAATGGTGGAGGTCATGATATTATTGATCACACTGCAACTACAGTGCACCCCAAACAATGACTTCAACAATTGTTGAAAACTGCATCCTGACAAAATTCAACAAGGAGCTGAGAAAGCTCCATTTAGACACTTTGGAAAGTATTACTTGGTTTGGTCATAACTGCACATGCTAAAAAAAATGCCATTTCACAGGGCACATTGAGACATTGTTTTGAGAGGGGTGCAATAGTAGGGTTGCGTCAGGGGGCAGCACAAGCACAGTGAAATCCAATGGCATGCATCTGAGAGCACTTTCACCATGAGGGGCTATACCACAGTAACTCATTTTGTGTCTCACATAGTTCTGCTTCCTCACCACTAACCTCAGACCAAACCATCCCTCAGGTACCAAGAGGAGGAAAAGGTGTCCAAGGGGGCAGCCACATCATAGAATCCCTATAGTGTAGAAGAGGCCATTTGGCCCATCAAATCTGCACCAACACTCTGAAAGAGCATCCCACCTGTATCTTTCCCTCCACCCTACCCCTGTACCTCGAGCATTTACCATAGTTAATTCATCTAACCTACACACCTTTAGACTGTGGGCAAAGGTCACGGTTCCCTACACCTGAGATACCAAATCCAACGGGAAATTAATGTGCTCTCCACATGAGCAAACAGGGCATTAGTTACAGTCTTAATGCACTTTGGGTTGTTTACTGGTTACTGCCTACAGGCTTCTGCAAGGCATGGTGCAGATGGGCCTACTCAACCCAGGGAAGCAGTTAATCCTCCACCCAGTAAATCCACTGTCAAGAAAAAGCCTGTGTCCAACTTACTCACTCCCTTTTCCCTGTTGCACTGAAGAAAAGTTTGAATATGTTGATTACATATTTACTCACAAGCAAATCCAACATTACTTTTACATTAAGTAACATGTCTCCCTGTTACATAAATGTCAGAGTAAACAGGTCATGGACACATATCATTATATTCAAAAATTCTGTAAATTCTCACACGATGAAATTTAAAAATATATACATTCTTGGGATGTGAATGTCACTTTGAAAGCCTACATTCATTGCCCATCCTTAATTGCCTTTGAGAAGGTACTTCTCGGGAGTAAATCTGAAGGAAATATCATGAGTAAAGAATCAGCATGTTTAATCAACAAGAGCGATAGTAGTAAGAGAAATACCCCATCATCAAGTCACTTTTCTCAAATTAGACCATCCCATCTCACCCAGCTCATAATAAGTAAAATATATTATGGGAGAGATTGGGACATAGGAGTTAAATGTTTCTGAATGTGTGACCAGGAATTGAGTTTCAATCATAGTAGCAAATGAAGAAGCTCTGTTTTGCAGTCAGATGAACCGAGAGAAGTATAGGAAGTGAAAGTATTATACAGAAGAAATAGTGCACAAGTAAAATCGGCTGGCATTTTTGTCTACTGCAGTTAATTGCCAGGGATGGTGGAAAAAGAAATGGATAGATCCCATCAGGCTGCAACAATGTGTAAAACAACAAAATAATGAATGCTAGAAATCTAAAACAAAACAGATTATGTTAAGATCACACAAGTTGTAAACAACTGGATGATCCTTGGAAAGATCCTGAGGCACAGAAGCTGAGACTGCCAATTACCTTAGAGACACTGGAAGGGCATTGAGGTTGATGGATTGGGGCTGGAGTAGCCACTGGATCATGTAACATATGTATGTTGCCACCTCACCACTTAGCCTCAAGATTGGTTCTCCATTCTAGGTCTATCCATCCTACCCCCAGGCTATGACCAGGTTATCCTGTGCCTCCTCCTGCTCTTTCCTCATGTGCATGCAGCAGCCTCCTCTTCCTGATCTTTTGCCCTCCATCTAGCCTCCGGCTGCTCACAGTGACTGGCAGTTATGGCCTGGGTGTACAAGGATATCCAGCCCATCTTCTATCTCCCTTCACATAAAGCACGGTGACCCTTCTTTCAGCGTAAAGTTCTTCCTGGCACCTGGGTGCATAAGTCTAGGGATGAAATTAAATTGCCCTGTGAGACCAGGACCCACTTCTCCAACTCTCTTATGTTAAGGGAAGACAGGCAGAAATGATTTTGGGCCATTTCTGGGATAGTGAATGAAAAATTAAATCAAATTCAACAGTGGTATTTGCATCTGTCCCTGGCTATCCAAACAAATATCAAAGTTCTTATCAGGTCTGAAACAAAAACAGAAAATGCTCTAAAATCTGAACAAGTCTGACAACATCTGTGGAGAGAGAATAGAGCCAATGTTTCAAGCCTGGAAACCCTTTGACGTGAGTTTATAAGGTGCTGCCTAAAGAACTTTGATGATTTCCTGTAGTGCATTTTGTAGATGTTACGTACTGTTGCCATGGTTCACGGTGGTGGAGGATTACATGTTTGTGGAGGAGGAAGCAATCAATTGGGCTGCTTTATTCTGGATAGTGTCACACTTCTTGTGTATCCAGGCAAGTGGAGGATATTCCTTTACACTCCTCAGTTTTCAACTCAGCTATTTCAGTAGATGGTGAACAGGCTGTGGGGAATCAGGAGGTGATTTACTCGCTGCAGTACTCCTAGCCTTTGATCAGTGCTGTTGATGGAACCAGGGTGACTTGCTGCAGTGCATTCTATAAATGATACGCCTGCTGCCACTGTATGTCAGTGATGCAGGAAGTGGAAGTTGGAACTGGCGAATGGGATACTCATCAAGTGGTATTTGTTCCAGATAGTGTCAGGTTTCTTGAACATTGTTGGAGCTGCACTCATCTAGATCAGTAAAGGGTAATCCATCACATTCTTCACGTGGGCCTAGAATATGGTGAACATGCTTTGGGGAGTCAGAAACTGGTTTCTCACTGTAGCCTCTAAACAACTTATATAGCCATTAGTATTTGTATATTGCTGGCCCAGTTCAGTTTCTGGTTAATAGTAACCCCCAGGAAGTTAATAGTTGGGGATTCAGTGATGGCAATGCCATTAAATATCAAGAGGAAATGGTTAGATTCTCTCCTGGAATTGATCATTGTCTGGCAGGAATAAATGTCACTTGCCACTTATTAGCCCAAGCTTGAATGTTGTCCAGGTCTTGCTGCATGTGGACACAGAATTCTTCAGTATCCGAGCAGTCTTGAATCATAGAACCTTCCAGTGAAGAAGATGGCCATTTGCCCCATGGAGTTTGCACCGACCACAATCACACCCAGGCCCTATCCCTATAACCTCATGCATTTATGCTAGCTAGTCCCTTTAACACTAAGGGGCAATTTTTAGCATGGCCAATCCACCTAACTCTCTTTGGACTGGGAGGAAACCGGCACATCCGGAGGAAACCCACGCAGGCAGGGGGAGAATGTGCACACGCCAAACTGACAGTGACCCAAGCCAGGAATTGAACCCATGTCCCTGGTGCAGAAAATTCTGCAATCATCAGCAAACATCCCCACATCCAACTGAGAATGAATTAACTAAGCAGTCGGTACTCAAATACAAATCCGAAGTTCAGAATCCGTATGAGCTTGAGCAAACAACTTTGAAGAAGTCATAAGAACTCGAAACATTAACTCTGTTTTTCTCTCAACAGTTGCTGCCAGACCTGCTGAGTTCCTCCAGCATTTTTTAATTTTGATTTCAGCCAACTTGTTTGGTCTCAATGGAGTGTTTTTGCAATGCGGAAATAATGATTACCACATTATTTGTTCAGGTGGCTGTATTCCTGCTTAGAAGTCTGCTGTTTTTCAGGGCACTACCCTTTCATAATTGCATGAAAGAGCCTGCAATAAATTAATCATATACATTAAATATAATAGATTTTAATTTATAATTCTGCATTAAATATTTTCACATATGAAATACTCAATTCATCATTCTAAATATGTGTGAAAAGATTAGGTTGTGAATTATGGAAGAACATTCAAGTAAATTGTACTGAAATCTTATTTATTATCACTGACTGAATTAATTACAGTTAAGATTGCACTCGGTGTTATCCAAAGACTCTAATTGTTCCTGGGAAAAATAATAAATGCTTCACATTCAGTGTTCAATTTGCTGAATGTCTTGACTTATTGATTTGAAAACAAGTATCAACAGCAGAGACTTTTAACAAGGAACGCAAGTCTGCGTTTAAAAAATGTCCTGGTAGAGAATGTCCCCAGGGTAGTACATAATCACTATAACTCAAATATACCTGATTTAAGCAGTTTTGATGTAAAATAATATTACAAACCCCATTAATCAATAAATTATTGTATACATTACTAATTCAATTTCTGATGTTTAGAGGATTTCAAAGGAATTTATAAATGTATTTGAAACTTTGAACTCTGGAGGGATGAGGGATGTTACTAGATAAACCTAGCTGTATCTAGATTGTTGTCAGTTAAACTCCTTTGAATTCTGCCATTGGGAATGAGAAGCATACAACACATTGCATGATATATACAGGGACTCATACTGACTCCAAGCTAACTAAGCAGATGGAAGTCTTGATTCAGGTGGCACTTTAAAATATTTTCTTCACCATGTTTTAAACAATTAGAAAATAAAAGAAAGAAATGGATAAGAAATAACTGAATTTCTCAAATATTTGAAAGCACTTCAGAGCAATTTATGAGCACTGTCTTGATTTGGAATGCCCAATTTTGTACAGATTGTTGATGTTGTATAGAATATCCTTTTCATATGAATTATTACATAATGAACCAGCTTAGTTCTGAAAAGGACAAATCTCAAAGTTAATTATTAAAGCCAACTAGGAAAAAGCTGTCGATCAATATACATGATGGATATAGGCATTGTTCACTGGTGCCTTTTTGTTTCAATGACGCATTGAGCAGCTATTTGTAAATGAAGGTTCAAATGCGTGTTCAATATGTAATATCTTATCCATTACTGTTACATTTTATGCTCCCAGCTAAGCCTATGAGACATTAAGCAGATAATTAAACCATTGCTCACACACAATATTCTGTCAGGAACCTATATTTACATCACTGCAATTTGCTAAACCGTGCCACAGTATTTATTTAGTGAAAGCTTTGAGAAAATTCAACAATTAAATTGCACGTACTTTTCAGCAGGCTTTTAGAATTCGATTAAAGACAAAACTTTAATTTAAATTTCAGAATTGGAAATGAGAAATCAGTGAATGGTAACCGTGGCACGACTTACACAGTTGTTAAATACTGCAGCTGCCAAAGCAATGAAAACTTCAAGTAAAGCTGATGTTTTAATCTACTTAAAGGGTACAAAATACAGTCCTAGTTTATCCTTCCTTGTTTCATAAGTGGTGAGCATTTCTGACTCAATGTTAAGAATTGGGATATTTTAAAGATCATTTTAACCTTTTCATGCATTATTATGAATAGGGTTTTATATCACACCATGAGTCAAGTGTTAAGCCAGCAATTACATTGTCAAATTTTTGCAACTGTAGCTTAGTTATTTATACTTATTTTTTCTCTTTTCGAAAAATAATGAAAGGTGCTGCTTCTCTGGCAAACATGACATTTTGACCATGTGTCAAGGTAAGGAACTGTTCCCATCTATCCTCATCCCTACATGTCTGAAAGGGTGTGATACAGTGACTAATATAAATCAACTCACTGGCATCAGAAATTGTGGTTAGTTTGTGATTATCAAATGGGGAAAATTCTAACCATTCATTTATTTTTCTAAGTTAAAAAGTAGACAAATGTCAAGTAACCCAGAGTTAAGAATATCTCAGGGAATTTCCCACTTATAAAAAACACAAAAGTATTTGTGGTCACTAATCAGCTAAGCTCTGATTTATTTTTAAAACAGTGGAGGAGAAATTGAGCTTGTTGACGCTCTTTTCAGACACAAGTGAATGCCTTAGAGTTCCCAACTGGCGTTGGCGGCACATAATGAGGTGACAAAAATGATTGACGAGGGAAGGGCCGCGGATGTCACCTGCATGGGTTTTAGGAAAGCATTTGACAAGGTCACTCATGGCTGGCTGGTGCAAAAGGTTAAATCTCACGTGATCAAAGGTGAACTAGCTAGATAGGTACAGAACTGGCTTGACCATAGAAGACAGAGGATAGCAGTGGAGGGCTCTTTTTCTGATTAAAGTTCTGTGACTAGTGGTGTTCCGTAGGGTTCTGTACTGGGACCTCTGCTGTTTGTGACATATATAAATGATTTGGAAGAAGATGTAGCTGGTCTGATTAGTAAGTTTGCGGATGACACAAAGATTGCCAGAGTTGCGGATAGTGATGAACATTGTCAGAGATTACAGCAGGATATAGATAGGCTGGAAAATTGGGCAGAGAAATGGCAGACGGAATTTAATCCAGATAAATGCAAAGTGATGCATTTTGGTAGATCTAATGTCGGGGGGAGCTATACAGTAAATGGCAGAACCATCAGGAGTACAGAAACACAGAGGGATCTGGGTGTGCAAATCCACAGATCCTTAAAGGTGGCAGCACAGGTGGAAAAAGTGATGAAGAAGGCATATGGCATGCTTGCCTTTATTGGACAGGGCGTAGAGTATAAAAGTTGGCATATGATGTTGCAGTTATATAGAACATTGGTTGGACTACATTTGGAATACTGTGTCCAGTTCTGTCGTCACACTACCAGAAAGATGTGGTGGCTTTGGAGAGAGTGCAGAAAAGGTTTACCAGAATGTTTCCTGTTATGCATGATACTAGCTATGAGGTGAAATTGAGTAAACTAGGGTTGTTCTCCCTGGAAGGACGGAGGTTGAGGGACAACCTAATAGAAGTTTATAAAATTATGAAGGGCATAGATACGGTGAAAGCTTGACAGTTGGAAGCTTTTTCCCAGGTCAGAAATGACAAACACAAGGGGTCACAAGTTCAAGGTAAGGTGGGGGCAAGGTTCAATACAGATATGCGGGGGATGTTTTTTTACACAGAGGGTGATGGGGGCTTGGAATGCACTACCAAGCAAGGTGGTTGAGGCAAACACACTAAGATCATTTAAGACTTATGTAGATAGTCACATGAACAGACTGGGAATAGAGAGATACAAATAGATGGTCTAGTCAGGAACACATGATCGGTCCAGGCTTGGAGGTCGAAGGGCCTGTTCCTGTAATGTATTGTTCTTTAATACATACCTGGGGGACAAATCATGCCAGGCATCATTTTGGTGCAGAAAACACTGGCAAACAGCTGGCAAATCAGGCAGATTTTGTTGTCAGTTTGCATGCAACGCCGATTTGACATTTTGCAGCTCAATCTTGCAGCTAGCTCCCTCTTCTAATCTTGCACAGTTGACCACATGTTCAGTAGCATGACTGACCCTCCACCAGCTTTATCAATTCCTTACTCGTTAGTTGTAGTTGATGTTTTTTCTGCTGTTTCTGCAGGTCTATAATCATGATTGTTTCTGCAGTTCTAAGTTGCAAATGTCTGCAGGGAGTGGTGCGGCAAGTTCTGAATGTCTTTCTGCTGACTGCTGCACTATCAGTTATTCCCAGACATGTGTGTACTAGTAGGCATTCCCCTTGGCGTATAGTATAACAGGGAGCACAAATAAACATCACATAAAGCAAGTCAGCTGCTGGAAGAGACGGAATGAGGAAGGAGAGAAAAGCTCTCATCAGGATGTCATGTCCATCCCAAATGTTCAGGAAACAATTTTCCCAGCTGAACATCAAGTAGAAAAAGGTGTGAGAAATCTGTGCTTCAATAGAGTTAAGCTCACCAAAATCTGCCATCTACTGCTGCCACTATGGCATCCTCAAAGCAAGACAAGGATTGCATTGCCAATGGCTGTAAAGGTAATCAGGGCAATAAATTGAAGTTGGAGATATTTGCAGCAGCTCACAGTTTGCATTCCACTGGTGAATGAGGGAGATATTGAAGCTCTCTATTCGAGTAGAATTAACTACATCTCTCTCACTGGAGGCAAGTTGGCAGAGTGGGCATGCAACTCTGCTAAGATTGCAGGTTTCCCCATGGTGGAAGATGCTGTTTACCACACAAATATTGCTTTGTAGGTGCCACATGTCAACTCTGTCACACACCACCACTGAAAGAGATTTTGCTCCCTCAGTGTTCAGTTGGTATGTGACCATATTGCAGTGCATCAAGCAGCTCAATGCCTAGTATCCTGGCAGCATTCATTCTATGATAGTCTGCTGTGGCAACTGCATTTGAAACACCATGACAAACCAATGTATCTACTTGGTGACACAATTTACCTGCTGATAACATGGCTAGTAACTCCAACTCGCAAGCCATGAACATGTGCTTCTTGTGTACAATGTGTGCCATGCTGCTATAAGAAATGTGATACAGCAGACCATTCATGTGCTAGAACAACATTTATGCTGCTTGGCCTGTTCTTGAAGAGCCCTTCAACTCCTTTAAAGAGTGGGTAGCAAGATTTATGATGGCCTACTGCATGCTGGACAACCTCACCAGAATGAGGGACAGTTCTTGTCACCAGTTACATAACAAACAGTTGAGGAGCAGGAGCATAAGGAGAAGGAAGAGGAAATCTAGACGGATTTAAATTTAAGTTTATTTATTAGTGTCACAAGTAAGCTTACATTAACACCGCAATGAAGTTGCTGTAAGAATCTACTGTTCCAGCGTTCTGTTCCAGTACAGTGGAGGAGAATTTAACATGGCTAATGCACCCAACCAACACATCTTTTGAACTGTGAGAGGAAATCTTGAGGCACAGTGCTAATCACTGTGCCATTGTGCTATGAATATTTCATTCAAGTGTGATACCAATAACCATAATCCCCAATTCCTCATTCACTACCAATCCCACATTTTATCATCCCTCTGTCACCACAATTAATAGCCATAATACTGATGATGTGTGCTGCCAATGAATAGCATGACGTGGAGATGCATGACGTGGAGTTGCTCTGAGGTGGGCACAATAAGAAGTCTCACAGGTTAAAGTCCAACAGGTTTATTTGGAATCACAAGCTTTTGGAAAGTTGCTGAGCCTGAGGAAGGAGCAGTGCTCTGAAAGCTCGTGATTCCAACTAAACCTATTAGACTTTAACCTGGTGTTGTGAAACTTCTTACAATGAATAGCATGGTTAGCACTGATTGATTGGACAGAGAAATCATTCAAGTAAATAGGCAGTGTAAATGTATCAGTTGTGATCTCCACACCCATTTCTGGAGGCTATCCAATTTTCCCTCAAACTTCTTGAAATACATAACTTTAAAAGATGGAAACTTTATTGAAGAATGACTTGGATTCTAGCATTCTTTCAGGTGAATTAATATTCTTAGATGCCAGAAAGCTTTTCCTAATTTTTTTTAATTTATTTTTTTCTTAGTCTTCATAATAAGCTAGCATTGAACAAAATAATAGAAACTATATTGGTTGCAGTTTGAAACCATTTCACAATTAACAGCTCTGACTTTACAAACTCGATCTTTCAAATTACCTTCTCCAATTTTGATTAAACCAATTGCTTGATTAAATATTGGCATGTAAAGTGGACATACTCAAACTGCTACATTATTGCATAAACAAGAGCAAGAATTATGTATCTTGTATAACTTAAAAGCTTTCTAATTTATGAATAGGGAACCCTAGGTTGTTACTGATTTATTTAATTTAAACATACTGCAATTTCCTGCTGAATTGCTGCCCATTTCTATTTCCTCTGAATATAGGGCTCCCTACAGAGCTATCACATCTAAAAACTCTGCTTTCTCATCATCGATGATGGAGTGTCCCTAAAGCCAATCTATACTCTTTTCATGGAGAAAGAACTCAGCACATTCAAACTAAAGTCACTTGTTTGAACAATTGCTAGGTATAAATAATCCTCTAGTACAGGTAAGTGATTCTGTTTACCAAAAAATATCATTTTTTTCTGAGACTATCTATTTTTCTGAATGTCCACCCATGTTTTTTGGCATTTTATTATGTCCCAATAAAAATACGTTTTTAAATTTACTAATAAATTTAATTTACTAATGTATTTAAAAAGTACTTGGATGAGTACTTCGTACAACATTCAAGGCTATAGGCCAAGTGTTGGCAAGTGATATTAAGTTGGCAGGTTAGGGCCCTTCATGAGTTGGTGCAGACTCGATGGCCAAAGGGCCTTTTCTGCATTGCAGTATTCTGTGATTCTGAGACTCTAAATAGTGTGTTTAGTTTCTTAAAGCTCTATGCTTTCTCTTTCAGCCCTCTATTCTAATTACATCAATGGATCCTTGCACTTTGCTTTTTACAACCCACACATATATCAGATAATTTTTCAGCTTGAGATTTCTGTTGGCAAACATTTCCACAAGAAGGATATAATTGCATGTTCAGGTGCATACTGCACCAGACTTCCAAGATATGTTTCTAGTAGATGAGATTTCTCGAGAAGCAGGAAGTCAAAAATTTTACCTCGTAAATATTGTTGACCTAACCACAATCTTTCTGAATTGTGTAGGAATATTTTTTTATTGCAGTTTCTGACATACTTTCGGCTCTCTTTCCACTGTTTTGTAACAACCTTTCAAGGCTTTAAAGGGATCTTCAAAGAAAATTTATGAGTATTTTTTCCAAAACAGTTATGAAGTATATTTGTATCTAAGAACCAGTTAGTTTAAAGCAGCTTATATTGTTGTTGTAGTATGTCTTATGGAAGTGACAATATAAGTGGAACAGCCAGGAACACTGGCTGAGATTCTAGCTACATTTCCAACTAAAATGACACCCAGCTTTCTCCAACAACACATAACCAACTCTTAAGGAGAATGCCACAACCACACGAGGCAACAGTTATAACTCTCCAAATCTTTTTATCCTTCACTAGATCAAAATTCTATCTGAATATTTGTAACAGATAAATGCACAGATAATATTTTCATTTGCAAAATTCACCGTCAATAAAACTGGCATTTTGTAGGAAAGCCTGTGATACAAATGCTGCTTCTGTAAAAGTGCAAACATTTTTCTACAAGATTCAATTTCACAAATATATTAACTGTAATCAATTGATCAATTGCTATTATATTCCATATTATGCAATAGACCTCCCAACGATACTGAGGAAGAGTCATAATGGACTGAAAACTTTGGGTTGGATTTTCCGGATCTTTCATTCCTGCAGAAATCAATCACCAGTAGTGCATTTGCCAAAGCAGGATACGCAAGCCACACAAAATACTGTAGATATCAGTGAGACTAGAAGGTCCCACTGGTGGCCAATGGTGAGTCTCCTCCACTGTAATGATTTCACTAAGGCCGTTGAGGTTGACCTGTTGGAGTGTGAACTGCCTAAGGATCCGGTTGATGGGTCAATCAGGGAGTTGTTGCCTTGTATTTAACCGGGAGTGTCAGTCCCTCTGACACACTCCGAGGAACGGTGAGCACTCTGTGTACTGCTATTACAGTTTTTAAATTTACTGATTTTGGTGAAGGGACTTCTGCCTCTGAAGATTTATTACATCTACCATTGCACAACATGCTGCACAGAGGTACCAGAAAATTCTATCCATTAACTCTGTTCCCCTCTCCTCCCATGCTGCCAGACTTACTGGCTTTTCCCAGCAATTTCTGTTCTCTTTATCCTAAAAGCTATCTTACATGATGACAAATCTGAAATTTATGTCCAATCAACTAATTTGTTAATTACTTCCTTAACTAAATTCTGCACAATAACTGACTTAGACACAATCTCATCCTTCCCATGCTCTATTGAGTCCATCTGTAGGAGGCTCAGAATAAGGTAATAGTTTTTGCAGTGTTCACACTTTAGAAAACCACAAGGTTATGCCAATTTTAAAATCCTAGATGTTGAATCAAGTGGCTTCCTTATGTGCATCCGTCAACATTGGAACATTCCAAAAGATGGATGTTTGTTTTTCTTTTCCCATCCTGAAGGATTGTGTTTATATTATCTTCTTCAATTCTCTGCCCAAAGATAGATTCTTAATGACAACTAGCAGAACCATGGCAAAGTGTACTACCAATAAGGGCAGAGAGGTCAGAGAGAGCAGACTCGCAATCAAAACAGGGATTGAACCCTGTGCTATTGGCGTTACTCTGATCCACGCTAACTCTCTACAATACTGAGCAATTAGCCCACTTTCTATTATAGCACTTCACAAATATACCAGGATAATTTTATTAAACCTATTTAATTTACATATATCTAAAGATGGAAAATAAATCAGGCTTTGGAAAGTGAAGGTTGAGGTGGCTATAATCTCAGGTAAAGTGAGCTGCTTCCTAATTTGCAATAATAGCAACTTGAAAGGGCAGGGTACCTTTACTGCACTAAACACAAAATAGGACAATGGGAGAGATTCATACTCAACAACATGTTTTGCAATGCAAGATTAAGGAATATATTTACAAGGAATAAGCAGCTTAAAAAGAGAGTGAAATCAGAAATAAAAAACATCTCCTGTCCTGAATGAGTTAAATGTTTGCAGCATCTGTTTTTCTCAGCCTTGGGGATCAATCCAGTTAACTTCATGTATAAGCATGTTCATACCCATGCAACTCTGGGCTGACATTCCTCAAACCCACTTCTTGAGGATTTCAAATGAATGAAGGGCAATAATTAGCCTACACCCAACCCCACCCCTGCAGAATCATTGCTTTGGGTGTGCTAACTTCCTGCAGTTTAATTATGAAACATTGGTGTAACCTAAATTTTTGTCTTTTTTGATTTGCTATTTACTTGTCTGTGAATTAGGGTGTTTCCACAGTTGCTGTCTGTATTCATGCACAGTGTTCCCTACTGCTTTCTGTTAGTCTCCTGCCAGAACAGATTACAATTTATTTGAGTTTTAGTGATAATATTCTCATTTGACTGACCAAGCTGATTAAATCCTGATCATATACATGCTTTTTTATGTTTAATGATCAGTGTGATAAAAACAAAGGCATTCAACTTTTTACAGAATGTAGCTATGTTTAGAGTCATAGAGGTTTACAATATGGAAACAGGCCCTTCAGTTCAACTTGTCCATGTCGCACAATTTTTACCATTAAGTTAGTCCCAATTGCCCACATTTGGCCTACAATCCCTCAATACCCATCTTACCCATGTAACTGTCTGAAAGCTTTTTAAAAGACAAAATTGTACCCGCCTCTACCAAGACCTCTGGCAGCTTGTTCAAGGCAGTCACCATCCTCTGAGTGAAAAAATTGACCCTCTGGACTCTTTTGTATCTCTCCCCTTGCATCTTAAACCAATGTCCTCTAGTTAAAGACTCCACTTCCTTTGGGAAAAGATGTTGACTATCTAGCTTATCTATGCTCCTCATTATTTTATAGACCTCTATAAGATCACCCCTAAGTCCCCTGTGCTTCAGGGAAAAAAGTTGCAGTTTATCCAATCTTTCCTTAGAACTGAAACCATCAAGTCCTGGTAGCATCCTAGTAAATCTTTTTTGCTCTCTTTCTAGTTTAATAATATCCTTTCTATGATAGGGTGACCAGAACTATACACAGTTTTCCAAGAATCGCCTGGAATTGTCTTGTCAATTCCTGCATTCAATGTTTTGACCAATTAAACTAAGTATGCTGAATGCCTTCTTCACCACCTTGTCACTCCATCTTCAAGGAGCTATGAACCCATTCTCCTAGATCTCTTCATTCTACAGAGAAGATGTCAGGGGTAAGTTTTTCACTCAGAGGGTGGTGAGTGAGTGGAATCGGCTGCCGTCGGTGGTGGTAGAGGCGAACTCGCTGGGGTCTTTTAAAAGACTTCTGGATGAATACATGGGATTTATTGGGATTGAGAGTTATAGATAGTTCTATGGCCTGGTAGGTATGGATATGATCAGCGCAACTTGTGGGCCAAAGGGCCTGTTTGTGCTGTAGTGTTCTATGTTCTATGACTCTTCCCAATGCCCTACTATTAACTATGTAGGTCCTTTACACTTCCTGAAGTCGATGACAATCTCTTTCATTTTGTTGACATTGAGGGAAAGATTATTGTTGCCGTACCAATTCATCAGATTCTCTATCTCATTCCTGTACTTTGTCTTGTCATTGTTTGAGATCCAACCCACTACGGTGGTGCCGTCATCAAATATGAAAATCAAATTGGAGTGGAATTCTAACAGGATTGGTGCAAGATTTGAAATCTCCATCTCCAAGCAGAGTTACACTGATAATAATTGCGCAGGTGAGGACAACATTTTTCTGAATTCCTGAACTCATATATTTGCAGTGTACTGAACACAATGCTATAAATCCCTGTACTGCTTTCTTTTCAATAATGTGTGTTCTTACACTGTATTTGTGTATTTCCATCCATTGACACTGTCTACACTTCCTGCTGCCTCAGAAAAGCAGCCAGCATAATCAAGGATCCCACATGCCCTGTTCATTCTCTCTTCCATCTTCTTCCATTGGGAAAAAGATATAAAATTCTAGATCACCAGCCGACTCAAGAACAGCTTCTTCCCTGCTACCATCTGATTTTTGAATGCACCTACCTCGTATTAAGTTTATTTTTCTTTACACCCTAGCTATGACTGCAACACTACATTCTGCACTCTCTTCTTGCCTTCCTTATGTGCTCTATGAATGGTATTCTTTGTCTGTATAGCTGGTAAGAAACAATACTTTCCATTGCATCCAAACAATGTGACAGTAATAAATCAATTCAAATCAAATCAAGAATCACTGAGTCCTACTTAAATTTTCTGTAATGACTTCTGTATATTAAGATGAGGTCCCCTATAATCCCACAGATAGACATGAAACATTTTATGCCACTTTTTTGAGTTCTCCCCTGTCATTTTGAGAAACATTGATCCCTTATTTTAGATCAGTAGCTAAAAGTCTCAGCCTGAAGCGCTTCTGGTAACATACTGACCTGCAGACAATTATTGGGTTCTGCTGTCTAAATGGCGGCTGGAACCATTTAAATCGGCTTCAGCTTATGACCTTGTGTGGATAGACCACAGTGTAGACAGAAGCTGACATGGAATTTACAAGATATTCAAATTTCAAATATTAATGTCAACAGTCATGTGAGTGCAGCTACAGAAACACACTGCACTATTCTGCCTCAATTTTCAAAAAATGCAGAAATTTCCATGCTGCATCTCCATTTATGAGTAAGTTCATGATCAAGTTCATAGCTGAGTATCAAAATTCTGTAGATCCCTCTTAACTCTATGGAAAACGTTGGGCTAAAATCATTACCATCTTGCAGTGGCTGCTTTGTAGTACACATAAAGAATAGCAAATGAAATTGACACTAATTCAATTCAGTTTAGTAAGTGCACCAAAGTAATTTGAATCAGGCTGTTGGATCTTTAGGATGATCTTACATTATCATAGGCAAAAATGTAATGCAAAACTTATCTTGTATGCAATATTCCTTAGCCTCAGGTTACCCAGTATTATTTTACTGTACAGAAAAGAACCTGGTGTTTAGAACATTAAATCTAAGTAACAGTATACAGCGACTCTATTCATTCAAATTTACATTGCATATCTATAAACACATTTTTACAAAGGAAGTCTCAAAAGCAATTATACAAATTAACTTATACAAAGCAACTTTCTAAAAACAATTTTACTTCTATGTTTCAGCATTATATTGTTTGTGCCTGTTCCATAATCTTGGATAATACCCATTGAATAAAATAATATGTCCATTAAATAATGTAAGCACAACCACACCAAATGGCATTATCAAACAATATGGCACCTTCTTGGAAATGATTATGCAAACATCCAAAAAGAAATGATTTAACATTGAATGCATTCCAGTTTAATTATACTTTCACAAAATTGAATACATAGCAAGTTATTTTATTGCTTCAATATGTGTGCAGTTGGGTCAATGAGGACTATTCTTTTCCTTGCTTGGTTATTCCTTAGAAAAACAAATTTTACATTTGACATTTGCCATTTTGACTTCCCTTAAAGATAGGTTTGCCAGTGCCGTATTGACCTGTACCTACATTGCTCAACACACCTCCAGGCAAGTTAACAGGGAGTGGCTAACTGATGTCTGTAAAGTCTGGGAACTAAAACATAGCAAGAAGATAACATGATGATCTGGCTGCTGCATTTTTAATAACACTATTATTGTACAACACTTAAGGTAGAAATTTACAGATGTATGCTTCTGACATGGAATTTTGCCTGCCAGGAGTGTATCTTTGGGCAATCAGGCCCATGTTACACATGAAATCAGCATACTTAAAACACCACCTGGAGTTATGTATCTGCAGATTTATTTCTTTAAAATTATTATTCAGGCCCAAACCAAACAACCACCTAGAAAATCTCTGTTGCCAGCTAAGTTTTGGGTGAATGCAAAACAAGAAATTGAGAGGCTAGCACTGTTGTCCAAATGCTCCATGAAATTTACTACCATATCTAAATATGGCAGCCCAAGTAGTCTTGCATTCAACATATGAATAAGATATTTCTTTGTTTTCCTGTTGTATCAAGAACCTTCCAATGGAACCTCCGCCCTTGAAAACCAAGCATCCAAAGTCTCGATTGAGGTTACAGTAAGTAAATCTTTATTTAAAGCCTATATTTGGAGTGTAAATAATTGGTATCTTTATCATTTTTTGTAACCAGAAGGATTTGATTATGTTGTAATATTTATTGTTCATTCATTTGTCTTACATAAATAAATCCAATTTTTGGTCCAAAGTTTAATCTTGGTATGATAAGAATGCATATTCAGTCTGCTTTTTGAAGAAGAAGAATTATATGACTATTTGCAGAATATTCCAATAACAAAAAAACTTTTGAGTTTAAAAATTTGTTTACCAAAAAGAGGAAACCAAGGCACTAAAATTCTTGGACCTGCATTTTTGATGTAAATGTGATGGACTGGAAGCCTATGAGAGGAGACGAGTAGGAAAGTTGCAGTATAAGAATTAACCCACTGTCCTGGCCGACACTTCCCCTTGAATCAATATTGACATAAATTAATTTGAATTCATTGCACTGTTGTTTGTAAAATATTTTTGTTGCAGAATTTCTGTTACTATAAGAAGTCGTACTACTTTGGAATGCAAGTGTATAAACACATTTTGAGGAATTTCAATATAAGAGGTGCTATACAAATCTAATCATTATTGATTACATCACACAGGACATAATGGTTAGTTGTCTAAACAGCATTAAGCCATTGCATGAAAAGCAGACAATTTGTCCTTACATGTCAGAGGAAGTACAGTGGAAAAAGGGAACGATATAACAAGCTATCAGCTAGATCAAAAGAACAAACAATGGCAGTGCTAGAATTTTGAGGTAGCTAATCTTTATTGAAACCAGAATGGGAAAACTGACTTTAGTTCTGTAGACTATCTTCTGATGTGCCAAATCTATGAGATTCTTACACAATCCTTTAAAATAACTGTAAGATATTAAAATGTTAAAGAAAATGATAATTTCTCTTCAATCCATCCTATCCATTTATAAGCATGCATTGCAATGTTTATTGAAAGATAAGAAATATTGCATCTATCAAGGACAAACAGAAGGACAGGTATATCACAACAATTACCTGAGCAAATTCATCAGTTACTCTTTTTATGCTGGAGAGATATTACCAAAATTTGAACTCGACAGCTCTTTATTTGGTATCTGCCTAGGATCTGACTGTCTTATGAGGAACGATTAGATAGACTGGGGTTGTTTTCCCTTGAAAGACGTCGGCTTAGAGGGGATCTCATAGAGGTGTATAAGATTATAAGGGGTATAGATAGAGTAAATGGAGGTAAACTTTTTCCGCCTTTAGAAATGGATAGGACGAGGGGTCATGGCCATAGGGTGAGGGGGGCTATGTATAAGACGAATATTAGAGGGCAGTTTTTCACACAAAGGGTAGTGGGGGTGTGGAATGCACTGCCGAGTAAGGTGGTGGGAGCAGGCACGCTGGGGCTGTTTAAGGGTCTCTTGGACAGCCACATAGAACATAGAACATAGAACAATACAGCACAGAACAGGCCCTTCGGCCTTCGATGTTGTGCCGACCAAAATAAAAGCAATGCCCCTCCTAACTAAACCATTCCCTTCTCATCCATATACTTATCAACTAACCTCTTAAACGCCACCAAACTTGGCGCATCTACAACAGCTGCAGGCAGGGCATTCCACTCCCTAATCACTCTTTGAGTAAAGAACCTACCTCTGATATCCGTCCTATAACTCATACCCCTTAATTTAAAGCTGTGTCCCCTCGTGCTAGCTTTCTCCATCCTAGGAAAAAGGCTATCACTGTCCACCCTATCTAAACCTCTAATCATCTTATATGCTTCAATAAGATCCCCCCTTAGCCGCCTCCTTTCTAACGAAAACAACCTCAAATCCTTCAACCTCTCTTCATAGGACCTGCCCTCCATACCAGGCAACATCCTGGTAAACCTCCTCTGTACCCTCTCCAATGCCTCCACATCTTTCTTATAATGTGGCGACCAGAACTGCACACAATACTCCAAGTGCGGCCGCACTAGAGTTTTGTACAGCTGCAACATGAGTCTGCGGCTCCTAAATTCAAACCCCCTACCAATAAAAGCTAAGACTCCATATGCCTTCTAACAACTTTATCCACTTGACTGCCTACTTTCAGGGATCTATTGACACATACACCAAGATCCTTCTGTTCCTCAACACTATTAAGAGCCCTACCATTAGCCCTATACTCTACACATTTATTGTTCCTGCCAAAGTGCATTACCTCACACTTTTCCACATTAAACTCCATTTGCCACCTCTCGGCCCAGCTCTGCAACTTGTCCAAGTCACTCTGTAAACTATAACACCCCTCTTCACTATCTACCACTCCACCGACTTTAGTATCATCTGCAAATTTACTGATCCATCCCTCAATACCCTCATCCAGATCATTTATAAAATTACAAACAGCAGGGGCCCCAAAACAGACCCCTGAGGCACACCACTCGTCACCGAACTCCACGATGAATATCTCCCATCAACCACCACCCTCTGTCTTCTATCTGCCAGCCAATTTCTAATCCAATTAGCTAAATCACCCTCTATTCCACACATCTGCATTTTCTGTAGAAGTCTTCCATGGGCCACCTTATCAAAAGCCTTACTAAAGTCCATATATACTACATCAACCGCCTTACCCCCATCCACCTCTCTGGTCACTTTCTCAAAAAACTCAATGAGGTTAGTAAGGCATGACCTACCCTTCACAAAACCATGCTGACTATCCCCAATCAATTCATTTCTCTCTAAATAACTATAAATCCTATCCCTAATAATTCTCTCCAATACCTTGCCCACCACAGAAGTAAGACTCACTGGCCTATAATTCCAAAGGTCTCTCTTCCCCTTCTTAAACAATGGGACCACATTCGCCATCCTCCAGTCCTCCGGAACCACACCCGTAACCAACGAGGACCTGAAGATCAGAGCCAGAGGCTCTGCAATCTCCTCTCTTGCCTCCCAGAGAATCCTAGGGTAAATCCCGTCCGGCCCAGGGGACTTATCCAACTTCAAACCCTCGAGAATTTCTAACACATCCTCCCTATCTACTACAATACTCCCCAATTTGCAACCCTGTACCTCAGTGCTCTCCACAGCTACATTTCCAGCACTCTGCGTGAATACCGAAGAGAAATATTTATTCAGTGCCTCGCCAATCTCTTCAGGCTCCACGCACAACTTCCCACTGCTATCTATGACTGGCCCTAATCTCGCCCTAACCAATCTTCTATTCTTAACATATCGAAAGATATGCATACATCTGCATACATAGATATGCATACATAGATATACATAGATATGCATACATTGTATGCATACATCAATGCATACATGAGCGGTATGCAGATAGAGGGATATATTAGGACTGTTTAACTACGGCTTTTTTCCACAGGTAATTCGGTCCATACTTGACCAACATTGAGCATGCATTCGGCAGGTGGTGCGGGTACAGCTCTTGGATGTTGATTCATGGGTTGCCTGGTACCTCATGTCGTAAATGAGTGCTTTATGTGGACCATCTGAAGGGCACCATGACAGCTCAGAGACTATCGATGTGGCTGTGCAGACACTTGGAATTGGGCCGGTGTCTGCGGGAGTTTGCGCGTTCTCCCCGTGGTTGCGTGGGTTTTCTCCAGGCACTCCGGTTTCCTCCCACAACCCAAAAATTCGCTCTTAGGCTGATTGGGAAACAAATTGTCCCTATAGTGAGAATTTTCCTTATTAGGAATATATATATATTATTATATAGGAATAATATAATAGGATAATGGATTTGCTACTATATAGTTACGACGGCGGCGCGGGCTCGTTGGGCCGAAGGGCCTGTTTCCCGTGCTGTGTTGCTCTTTCTTTAAAAAGATTGAAATCTCATATTTTGGTTATTGTTATCATACACAATAACATCATGAATGCAGTGTAAACAAGTATCTAGAGCCATGATTATCAGCCATTTTAGTCAACGGAGAGAAATTACTAAATTGGCATTCATTTAACAACTTTCACATATATTCACATATACTTCAACAACTTGAAGATATCCTAAAGTGCTTTGCAGCCAATAAAGTACTTTTGAAATATTATCACCATTACATTGTACAGAAATACAACAGCCAATTTGCAAACAGCATGGCTCCACAAACAGCAGTGAGGTAAATGACCAAGTAATCTGTTTTTGTGATGCTAATTGAGAGATAAATATTGGCAACAGGGAAACTCCCCTGATAGAGAGGAAAATCATTTTTGAAAGGAAGGAGTTGTGAAATGTGGAGCATATGCAAATCCTCATTGGCTGAAGCTCACTTTTTCCTTGTCCAATCTGACAACTTTATCATTCATTAACTATGGTAATTATACTTATCAAGACACTTCTGCTGTAATAATGTTGCTTCCTTTTGTAATGTGTACAAGCAGTACAGATAATACAAAATCCATAAACATATTTCAATTCTATCAAGAGAAATCATTCCAAAAGGAAAACTAACATTTGCGGATGTTGTTCATTTGTATCTCTCTATTAATGTTACTGTTTATTGATTATACTGCTACAATGTACACAATCTTTTTGCTTCTGATGATGAGACATTAAAAGAAAAAGAAGGCAATGTGTTTGTATACTGCATGCAGCTACAATGCTGCCTTCACCATACAGATGTGGTTGAATGCTTAAATTCCATTTGAAGTGTATGGAAGTTGAAAGTCAGTAGACCACTGAAGTAGTCATGGGAAAGTCAAGTCTTAAGCCGTAAGCTATTGGTGAGAATTTGGGTAGCAGTGAGATCAAGAAAAGATTAAGTCGATTGGCCATGCTAAATTGCCCCTTAGTGTCCTGGGATGCATAGATTAGAGGGATTAGTGGGATAAATATGTTGGGTTGTAGGGAGAGGGCCAGGTGGGATTGTTGTTTGTACAGACTCGATGAGCTGAATGGCCTCCTTCTGATTGTAGAAAAGGGTTGAGGTGGCCATTGAAGAGGAGATCATGGTGATGATTAGGATATAGGGTCTGGGTCAGAGTTTGTTACTGAATGGAAAATTGAGGTTGTGCACAGTCTGGGCTGAATATCCCCTTGGGCTTCAGGAATCCAATGTCTGGACCAAATGAGGGCCTAGAGTCTACTTTCTTGGCAACAAGACTGACTTAGCAATCTTCTGGAAGGTGGTCTCTATCTGAATAGTCTCTTGGTGCTGCAGGCCCAATCAGAGTCTTACCAGCTGAAACCAAGGCAATCCTAATGGGAGCGGAGGATGTAGCAGAGGCAGGGTGCCTTAACCTGGAGATGTACTCACTGGCCTGAACAACATCAGAAATGGACAAGATTATAGTTCATTGGGATGAAGAGATAACCGCCTCGCTGGTTCAGGATTGGCCACAATTGCGGTATTTTGCTCGAGGCCTGTCAATATGGTACAAATCCTTTGGCTCAGATGGTTACCAAATTACTGCAGGGAGGTAAACTCCCTGCAGCTCATGTTCCTAATATTGTGTATTCTGAATTTAATGATGTGTCAGATGTTCAGTCACTTCTTTTCTCACTCAGAAATACATTGTCATCAAACACCGGCAATGAACTAGCATGTGCTTTAAGTCTGAGTTCTCCTGTCCTGCATTTCATTGATACATTCTACCAATCTGGCCACATTGAGCAATAGATAATGTACTTGATATTGCATCGCATGGTTTGATACAAGGCATAGGACCAAGAGAGTACTTGCATCAGTAATGTTGCTGTAAATGAGTGCATGAATAGCATAGAATCCTAAAAAAGAGAATAACATATAAATATAGCAAGAATCTACACTTGTTTAACATTCTAAAGTGCTTTACAGAAGTGGGAAGAGAAAATAAAATAGGAGCAGGAAAAGGAAGGGATGGATAAGGAAGTGTTTTGCGATTCCAATGATTACTGTATCAGTCAAGGACAGTAGTGGGAAGTTGTGTGTGTAGTCTGAAGAGATAGGAAGGCACTAAATGAATATTTTTCGTCAGTATTCACACAGGAAAAAGTCAATGTAGTTGAGGAGAATATTGAGACAGGGTTTTGGACTAGACAGGATTGAGGTTCATAAGGAGGAAGCGTTGGCAATTCTAGAAAGTGTGAAAATAGATAAGTCCCCTGGGTGGGATGGGATTTATCCTAGGATTCTCTGGGAGCTAGCGAGGAGGTTGCAGAGCCTTTGGCTTTGATCTTTATATCATCACTGTCTACAGGTATAGTACCAGAAGACTGGAAGATAGCAAATGTTGTCCCCTTGTTCAAGAAGGGGAGTAGAGATCATCCTGGAAATTATAGACCGGTGAGCCTTACTTCTGTTGTAGGTAAGATTTTGAAAAGGATTATAAAAGATAGGATTTATAATCATCTGGAGAGAAATAATTTGATTAGGGATAGTCAACACAGTTTTGTGAAGGTAGGTCATGCCTCACAAATCTTATTGAGTTCTTTGAGAAGATGACCAAAGAGATGAATAAGGGTAAAGCAGTTGATGTGATGTATATGGATTTCAGTAAAGTGTTTGATAAGGTTCCAATACTAAGCTACTACAGAAAATATGGATGCATGGGATTGAGTGTGATTTAGCTGTTTGGACCAGGAATTGGCTAGCTGATAGAAGACAGAGGATGATGGTTGATGAGAAATGTTCAACCTGGAGTTCAGTTACTAATGGCGTACCACAGGGATCTGTTTTGGGGCCACTGCTGTTTGTCATTTTTATAAATGACCTAGATGAGAAGAATGGGTTAGTAAATTTGCGGATGACTCTAAAGTTGAAGGAGTTATGGACAGTGTGGGTAGATGTTGCAGTTTGCAGAGGGACATAGATAAGCTGCAGAGCTGGGCTCAGAGGTGGCAAATGGAGTTTAATGCAGAAAAATGTGAGGTGATTCACTTTGGAGGAAGTAACAGGATATTGGGCTAATGGAAAGTTGGCACCCAGGTTGATAGGGTTGTTAAGAAGGCATATGGTATGTTAGCTTTTATTGGAAGAGGGATTGAGTTTTAGAGCCACGAGATCATGTTGCAGTTGTACAAAACTCTGGTGCGGCCACACTTGGAGTATTGCATACAGTTCTGGTCGCTGCATTATAGAAAAGATGTGAAAGCATTGGGAAGAATGCAGAGGAGATTTACCAGGATGTTTCCTGGTATGGTGGGAAGATTTTATGAGGAAAGACTGAGGGACTTGAGGTTGTTTTCATGAGAAAGAAGAAGGTTAAGAGGCGACTTAATTGATACAAGATGATCAGAGGATTAGATAGGATGGACAGTGAGAGCCTTTTTCCTCGGATGGCGATGGCTAACACGAAGGGACGTAGCTTTAAATTGAGGGGTGATAAATATAGGACAAATGTCAGAGATAAATTCTTTACTCAGAGGGTAGTAGGGGCATGGAATGCCCTGCCTGCAGCAATAGTGGATAACCAACTTTAAAGGCATTCAAATGGTCGTTGGAAAGACATACGGGTAATATTGGAATAGTTTAGATTAGAGGTTCATTAGATTGGTTCCACTGGTCGGCGCAACATCGAGGGCCAAAGGGCTTGTACTGCACTGTAATGTTCTATGTTCTAACTCCATTTCCTTTCTGACCACTCATTTATGCTGAACCAGGGCATGCAAAATCTTGGGCTGAAGTTTTCATCACCCTATGGTGAAGGAATTTACTATTAGCCAGTGGTGCAATTTTCAATTTCTGCTGAATTCAATGGCAATTTGCATGGATTGCCCATCATGTCACTGGGGAACAGATGGCAGGGGTTGATTTCAGCATATGTAGAAGAATCTGCCAGCAGGAAGAGATGAAAAAATCCCATCCTTAACATTTTATTTGATCCAGAGCTGAGATTCAAACTTTAAATTTCACATACTTCCACACCAGAGGACAGAAAAAATGGAACAGTGATTGCTGAGGGGTTTTTGGTGTAGTTACAATTCACTGAAGAAGAACAAATTGCAGAGAATAAAGAAAAAGAGGAAATCAGCATAGTGTTTGGGGTCTCACAGTGCCAGGGACCCAGGTTCAATTCCATCCTCGGGTCACAGTGTGGAGTTTGCATGTTTCCCCCCTGTCTGCATGGGTTTCCTCCCACACTCCAAATATGTGTGGTTAGGTTGATTGACCATGTTAATTTGTCTCTTCATGTCAGAGGGATTAGCAGGGTAAATATGTGTTTGTGAGGAAAGGACCTGGGTTGAATTGTTATTGGTGCAGGCTTGGTGAGCCAAATGGCCTCCTATACTGTAGATTCTATGCTATACTAAATGTGGTATGTGACCAGAAATCTGAGCAAGAGAGGGAATGAACAATGACACTGCGTTTCTCAAAGAAAAAGTAGGTGCCAGAAAATTAGGGTGGAGGTACAGTTGGAATTTGGCTGTAAGATTTACACAATTATCATGGCAGTTCATGTCAGTCGAATGTTAAAATGTGTAGCTGAGCAGAGAATCTTTGGCCAGGAAGAATGAATATTACTCATGCTAGGATTTCAATGCATTCATTCACAATGAGGGCATAGGTGACCAAGGCTTTGTTTGTGAGGGAACAATATGTAAGTCCATATAAGGATAAAGTTAAAAATATACTCCCTTTATCCTGACAAGTCATGGATGACCATAATTTCTGACAACTCAACCGTAGGAACTCAAAAGTCATTTTTACAATCCCACGTTTCTGCATTCTTTCCAGCAATTCAATTCCCCCTTCTAGCTGAATCACATGACTGAATTATCCCAACTCCAGAGAAATGGGGTTGGAGACAGTGCGTTGTGTTGGTAAAATGGCAGGAATAAGCTCTGTTAGGGTGACTCTCTGTCACATTCCTGCCAGAGGGGAGATTTCTCACGACGGAGTTGTGAAAGGAATCAGCTGCAGATACCACAAGAGGCAGGCAGTCAATTAAAGTGATTGAGACCATAATTAGCTGTGATTTTATGGCCTTCCCTGCCTTTTGCTGCTGGTGGGGCAGCTTCCTGTCAAGTGTGGAGGCCACCCTCCCTGCAGTTTATGCCTATGCCTTGTATCAAACCATGCGATGCAATATCAAGTACATTATCTATTGCTCAATGTGGCCAGATTGGTAGAATGTATCAATAAAATGCAGGACAGGAGAACTCAGACTTAAAGCACATGCTAGTTCATTGCCGGTGTTTGATGACAATGTATTTTTGAGTGAGAAAAGAAGTGACTGAACATCTGACACATCATTAAATTCAGAATACACAATATTAGGAACATGAGCTGTGATTTTAATTTGGGCTGAGGTTTAGCATGTGGGCAGCAGGTCATAAGTTTGCTGACCTGGGCCATTTTACATGGAAGGAAGTCACCACCAAATTATCTTTGGGATAGTAATTGATAGTCAAGCATGCACCAGGTATGGTCAGCAAGAGAGCACTGCGAGGGAATTGCAGGAAATTTAGCAGAGAGAAGACTCAACTTGCAATAATATTCTTGCTCTTCTTACCCTGCACACCCTGCACAACTGGTTAAAAAGTTAAATACCTTATTGTCTTCTGGGTCTGCAGTTACGTGGAGTGGAGCTTCCCTGGTGAAGTTGGATGCAGAACTGCACATTGATTGTTTTAGTATTCAAACAAGCTTTCTAATGTGGAGATCACCTGATTAAAATCACAGCTCATGTTCCTAATATTGTGTATTCTGAACTTAATGATGTGTCAGATGTTCTGTCACTTCGTTTCTCACTCAAAAAGACATTGTCATCAAACACTGGCAATGAAATAGCATGTGCTTTAAGTCTGAGTTCTCCTGTCCTGTATTTCATTGATACATTCTACCAATCTGGCCACATTGAGCAATAGATAATGTACTTGATATTGCATCACATGATTTGATACAAGACATAGGACTAAGAGAATATTTGCATCAGTAACGTTGCCGTAAATGAGTGCATGAACAGTATAGAATCCTAAAAAAGAGAATAATATAGCTTTGGCAAAAATCTACACTTGCTTAACATTCTAAAGTGCTTTACAGAGATGGGAAGAAAAAAATAAAATAGCAGGAAAAGGAAGGGATAGATAAAGAAGTGTTTTGTTATTCCAAAACATAGACCATGTCCTGTGTAAGAGGTGTAAACAAAATGAATATCAATATTGCTCCTTTTTAAATATCCTGACCTCACTAGTTGCAAGTTAAAATCAGGCCAACATAATCACTTTTCCTGGTGTGTTTATTCACAGTTTTAAACTGGTGATATCTATCAATGATGCACTAAAAAAAAGTAACTATGCCAAACAAGTGGAAAGAATAAAGAACAAAGAACAAAACAGCACGGGAAACAGGCCCTTCAGCCCAACGAGCCTATGCCGCCACTTCGATGTTTCCACCTCTACCCATAATCCCTGTCAATGTTTATAGATCTATGCATTGGAACCAAATTTGAGACAATTTAAGGAGAATTTGTTCTGCCAATCAGCCTAAGAGCTCATCTTTGAGACGTGGGAGGAAACCGGAGCACCCAGAGAAAACCCTCGCAAGTACGGGGAGAGTGCGCAAACTCTCACAGACACAGGCCCAAATCCACGTATCTGTACAGCACAGCAATAGTCACTGAGCTATCGTGTTGCCCATCAAATGGTCCAGGTCAAGTGTACGCTAACGACATGAACCACTAGCCTACTCTCGAAAAATCCAAGAGCAACCCTCTTACGACCCATCACGTGTACGTCCCTTGTTAGACAACAAGGCAGATCGAAGTACCTGTAGGATAAAACAAATACATCAATATCATTGACAATTTACACACTTCCTAGGGAACTCCCAAGGCTCATGATCCCTATTTTAAATCAGTTTTCTATATCCCTCCATTCCCATTCTGTTCATGTGCCCATTTAAGTAAGTATCTCTTAAATAACTCCAGAGTGCCTGCCTCCACCACTTTACTTGGCAACTCATTCCATACTCCCACTACCCTATGTGAAAAAACTCCCTCTAGCATCCAAATTATACCTTACCCCCCCTTTACCCTAAGCCCGTGACCCCTCCTGCTGTTTGAGTCTATCCTGGGGAAAAGCTTAACCCTGTTACTCTATCTATATCCCTCAATCTTGTACACTTCTATTAGGTCTCCTCTAAGTCTACATCTTTGAGGAAAACAGCCCCAATTTGCCTAACCTCTCCTCGTAACTCAGATCTTCCATATCAAGCAGAATCCTGGTAAACCTCCTCTGCACTCTCTCCCAAACCTTTCAAATAAAAAAAAATCCAAATATATAAAATGATATACCTGTAATGAATTAGTAGGAACTATACAGCATTTCATCCTGCACCATCTTTCCACAAACTAGGACTAATATAGTATAATATTTATGTTGCTAATCAGTAAATGGGAGTCTTTGTGTGCTGCATGTTCCTTACATAATTTTAAAAAACCTAAGAGATTAGTTAAATCCAGTGTGCGTGCATGTGCCTTATAAACATGCTGTTGGTTAAATTCAAATGGTACGAAGACTAGCCTTCACACAAGTGCTATACCATTTATGCACAGGGTCAATTACCAGTCACAAGCTAAATCATGTGACCAGATTTCACATTACTCCTATTACCCTCCTCTAGCACAAATCTTCAGTGATCTTTGATTTCTTAATTATAAGACAATTCAAACTTTGTGTTAGGAAGCACAATGTTTCATTTGAAGATTTTAAAAAAAGTTGCATCAGACTCCAAGACTGACTTGATTTATAGCCCATGTCTCCTGGATATGGTCTCACACCACTTAATTTTACTGAGATACAGTCAGATAAAACTGGTCTGATTCTTCCACTTTGATTTTAGTTGAAGTACGTCCAAAACTGCTTTACTATAATGCCCTATAACTGACCTGGATGACACAAACACTCTCATTGTCTCCTTACGTTGTCTACCTTACACTGAATTAAGACATGGACATGAAAAGATAGTCAGGAAATAAGTTAGCTAATTTTATTTCAATGTTTTATCAATTTTTTGAGTCAGTAAGTACAGCTCAGCATCATCAATTGGTATACAATAATTATAGAATCCTTGGGAGAGATTTTGACTCAAATCAAAATCCATTCACTTGCACAGAGTTAAAATCTGGCTCCTTCACTCTGGAAGGGCCACAGGTGTAGCATTGAGTATGTGTGTTGTTTAGTTCAATAAATAAATCAAGAAAACACTTTTTTGCAGCTTTGCAGGCTTCTTAGAAACAGGAAAGAAAATATCAGAATATATTTAAGACAGAGGCTTAGTTGATACCTTTTTCAATAAAGGAATCTAATAATGGAGTTCTAATCACACTGTAAAGTGATAGCAGATAATAAACTCTCATTAGTCTGTGCATTGGTTTGTGGCAAATGTGATCATGAGTAAAAGTTATAGGCCTGTTCCTGTACAAATGATTTTTTACACTAGTGTGTAGGATTTAAGGCTTAGATAATGGTATTTCATACAATATTAAATGACTGTAAAACAATAGGATTAATACATCATAGTAATGGCCAATTAGTCTAGTTTCACACAAATATAGGAAATTCCTATCATTAAATGTATGATAAACAGGCTTGTTTCAAGTTCTCCTCCCTGCTTTTTTAAACAGTGATTGAAATAAAATTGGTCATTAACACAAAAATCAGGTTCTTGCAATTGCAACTCTTCATGCTGAGTTTCAAAACAGTGTCGATTCAGACTGAAACCGTATCAAGAATAAAATACACACAGATCTACGTCAGTCTCAATTTCAAGCTTGGTGCACTGGCAATAAATACATCAACTTAACTAAGTGAAGGATGTGGATTTAACTTTCTGCCTAATTGTAAATTGTAAAAAAAAAATGTAAAATTCTGTTTGATTTTCATTTGCTCTTATTTGTGCACTTCCATGCTTTCAAAAGATATGGACACTTTGATCCAGATATAATCTTTATATTATCCCTGATCCTTCTGTTATTTCATTGACGACACTGGCTTTTTGATGCTAGAGGATGTCAATTAGAATTGCAACGTGCCCAAAGTGAAAAATCAGTACTTTTCATAAGGCCTATTTTTTACTTCAACATATTCACCTGTTGTACATGACTTGATTTTTCAAGCCCATAGAAGTGATTCTGGAACTTAAGTTCACAGTAACTTTAAACTATAAGAAATCAATTTGCTTATCATCTTTTTTTCTTCTGCATTAGTCACTGTTGTTCTCCCTGTGGACAGTGTCTAGCAGGAGCCTTTTGTAACACTTCTCTCCTGTTATATTGTCTATGGCTAGAGGATAGCAGAGAATACTGGCATGTCTATCCCCATAACCCTTTTTTTATTATTTTAAAAGCAGCTGCTACTTAATGGCTCTGTGACTTCCAAAAGTCAGCATTTATTTTGAAGTGAAACAATTCATGAGATTGCATTCTTGCCTGTAGTTTTGAGAAGCTACAATATTCAGATGTCAGTGCAATGAAAAGTCTAATTAAGTGGTGTCATTGACTTCTCTACATACAGTTGCCCCATAAGTGTAATGACCTTGAGGCTGATTGATTTCTCCTTCTGTAACTGGAGCAAACTTTCCCTTGTATCTGGTCAATAAAATGAAGAATGTGGAGATTACTGTGAGGCAGTCAGGTTTCGTGTCAGGTCAAATGATTCTGAAGCCTCAAGGTTTCATTGCCTTCAGTTTTACACTAAAATCTGAGACTGACATTATCACTGCAGGATGACACTATAGTTTGAAGAATAGCGCAGTCTTATCATTCCTCCACTTGAGCTAAAGAAGAGTAAAATGATTTTAGACACTGGGAATACAAATAATATTTGGTATTTATTAACAGGATATGTCTGGTTTTAACTATTTTCTGTTTATTGCCCCTTGATTTACAAGTAACATGTTACACAATGGATCTGTACAGTTCGCTTTCTGTGTCTCAGTAATGTATCCCATGTTGGTCTCAGTTTATTGGTGGAGAACGAAAGTGGATCAAGAAATTATCAAAGTTGATTGAGAAGTGAAGAATGTGACGGTGAGATTAAGAGTGCAGTCACCACAATTTACAGCTCTGAGAAAGGCCCAGTTGGTTCTTTCTCACGGTAAGGACTTCCTTTCTTGTGGCAAATGACATGACTGCTGTGGCAGATTTTATCTACTGCAAGTAAGGTAAGTGTAATGCACGTTCCCCTCTGTATCAATGGCAGTTGCTTCACCTCACTGAGATTGCGAGCAATGTCTGAATATAAAACTTTGGTTTAAAAAGTGCTCAACATTTAATTTCCACAACTTCAGCTTCTGATAATTCAAAAATAAAATTACTGTACTCAGGTCAAGTATACAACTTTCTCAAATACTTCAGAATTAAAAATGGGTGACTTTTTTCTAATATAAATACACACTCATTCACAAAGAGGCACGAACATATGAACGTTGTTCAAGGCAATGTATTATTTACACTTGTCAAAAAACTGCTACTGCAATAGTCTCAACAGCTGGCCATTTACAGGAGTTATTTAGTTTATCTGTAAATTCCAAGTCTATAGTGTGTATTTAAGTTCATTGTAGCATTTCCAGTCTTTGTTTATAATTATTGTGAATCACTATTCATCAAACAGTAACTGTGCTTCCAACTTCTTCGTACTGAATAATGAAGTACGGGAAGCTCTGATCATCATTAAAAATGACAAAAATTTGAGGTTCTAGCAGGTTATCCACACATGAATCATACAAATCACTGGAAGGGTCAGCAGGGGATTGTGGTGGTGGTCTCCGCATTGAAGGCTTGCCCAATGTGTACTTTCCAATGAGGACTTTTGCCAAGAACATATAATGCACACCTTCATGCGATTTCTTTGAAAAGTTGTGAGAATAGCTTGCCTTTCTGGCAAAATAGCTGCCTTGTCCAAACATGGTGGCATGTTTTCCACACACCCGGGGATCAAAATTATGTTTACAGATGGCATCAACGACATCCTGAGAGGTCCCGTGAAATAGATGTCTTTCATTAAGGATCTTGTCCATTTCGGACATCTTTCGTGACATGTACTCCTTTTTCCTGTAGGGAAAAAAATTCAGAAATGTCACATAGCGTGTCATGTAGCAAAATACTTTCTAAAAGGAAGATAAAGTCATGGATAAATAAAAAGTTGAGTACACATTCCAAAGCTAAAATAAAGTATGGGACAAACCTATGACAAATGTTTCCCTTGAGAACACAGCATTAGTCCTGTAAATGTGTAGCATAGGAACTACTTCCTGTTTCCTGATGGAGGCCTTTTATAGCCCTTCAACCCTGATTGTGACCAAACTCAAAGTCCTCTTTGCCCATATCTCTTAATGCTTTAGGATAGCAGAAATCTATCAATCTCATCTTTAAAATTACAGTTGTGATTCACCCAGATCCTTCTGTACCACTGAATTTTGCAATTTTCTTCCATTTCAATAAAATATCACTTTTCTATTTTTCCTGCCAAAGTGGACAAGTTCATAATTTCCCATATTAAACTCCAACCTGCCCAATCATTCTACAGTCACCAAGCCAAACTATTTCCCTTTGTAGGCTCTTTACAACTTAACTTCCTACCTGTGTTGGTATCAGTGGCAAATTTAGCTTCGGTACATTGTATTTTAGTCTGCTAAGGGTCAGCATTCCATTAACGTTTTTGATTATTGGTTGTACCTGTCCATGATATCTTAAGTAATACATGCACATAGATTTCCAGATCTCTTTGGACCCCTATTTCTCTTCACGTTTCAACATTTAGTAAGTTATGTGCCTTAACTGATACTAAGCTTATTGTTATTTCTACTAACTCCAGTCTTCCAGAGTTAATTTTGTTTTGAGTAACACCTTGTCCCATTTAAGTTAGGGATGACATCAGGAGAATTAACTTTCATTTATGATATATATTTACTTTGGCAAATCTTGTATTGGATGAATATACTAGTTCTAACTCTGGATTTTGTTTTACAGCCAGGCCTTGAAGAATAATTCTGTTCTGCTTCTAATCTTTTTTTTTTTAAACATTACATATGTTGCCACTGGTATTATGATACCAGTAAGAAGTCTAACAACACCAGGTTTAAATCCAACCGATTAATTTGATAGTAAACTCACAAGCTTTTACTATCAAATAAATCAGTTGGATTTAGACCTGGTGTTGTCAGACTTTTTACTGTGTTTACCCCAGTCCAACGCTGGCATCTCTACATTGTGATACCAGTCAGGACTCAAATAAATGTAAAATACTGGAAATTTGAAGTGTGCTAGAACTCAGCTAGTCTGGCAGCATCCCTTGAAAGAGTAACAGAATTATGAACAGAATTTTTGCATCCCCGTCTCCGTGGTGTGTTTTGCATTAGCCTGCCATTGGTTGATGGCAAGCTCTTCCAGTCTTGCCTCTAGTCAATGGGCCTTCTTATTGTTTACACCCTCTGCTGCTGGGGAACTCAAGGCAGGGTTTGCCATAGGCAGGACTGGAAATCTCAATGGGAATCACTGAATAATTTCAGCCAACTTTGAGTCCAAATTGGATGTCACTTATGAAGAACAATCAATGAGTCAAACTGGACTTGAAACATCAACTATTTCTCTCTTCAAAGATGCTGTCAGACTAGTTGAGTTTTTCCAGCACTTTCTGCTTTTATAGCAGTCAGGACTGCTATAGCATGGCATCACAGATCATCCGCCCAGTTTTCATTTTCATTGATTTTAATGATTGAAAGTTAGAGAGTCGAGGAGAATACCGAGAGACAGGCTTTTAGACTAGACGGGATTGAGGTACCTAAGGAGGCGGCATTATCTGTTTTCATACCTCAAGAATTGCTAAGTTCCCTGGGCCGGATGGGATTTATCCTAGGATTCTCTGGGAGGCTACAGACGGGGTTACAGAGCCTTTGGATTTGATCTTTGTCGTCATTGGCTACACATAGTGCTGGAAGACTGAAAGCAAGCAAATGTTGTTCAAGAAGGGAAGTAGAGACCATCCTGGCATTACAGATTGATGAGCCTTACTTCTGTTGTGGGCAAAGTTTTGGAAAGGATTATAAGATGTAGGATTTATAATCATCTACAGAGAAATAATTTGATTAGGGATAGGCAACATGGTTTTGTGAAGGGTAGGTCATGCCTCAAACCTTACTGAGTTCTTTGAAAAGATGACCAAAGAGATGGATAAGAGTAAAGCAGTTGATGTGGTGTATATGGATTTTAGCAAAGTGTTTGATAAGGTTCCCCATGGTAAGCTACTGCAGGAAATACAGACGAACAAGATTGAGGGTGATTTAGCAGTTTGGATCAGGAATTGGCTAGCTGAGAGTGGTGGTTGATGGGAAATATTCAACCTGGAGTTCAGTTACTAATGGTGTACCGCAGAGATCTGTTTTGGGGCCACTGCTGTTTGTCATTTTTATAAATGACCTTAATGAGGGTGTAGAAGGATTTGCAGATGACACTAAAGTTGGAGGAGTTGTAGACAGTGATGGATGTTGCAGTTTGCAGAGGGACATAAATCAGCTGCAAAGCTGGGCTGAGGGGTGGCAAATGGAGTTTAATGCAGAGAAGTGTGAGGTGATTCACTTTGGAAAGAGTAACAGGATTACAGAATATAGGGCTAATGGAAGGATTCTTGGTAGTGTTGACGAGCAGAGAGATCCATGTACATGTCCATAGATCCCGGAAAAGCTGGCACCCAGGTTGATAAGGTTGTTAAGAAGGCATATGATGTGTTAGCTTTTATTGGGAGAGCGATTGAATTTCAGTACCATGAGACTATGTTGCAACTGTACAAAAATTTGGTGCAACCGCACTTGAAGTATTGTGTACAGTTCTGGTTGCCACATTATAAGAAAGATGTGGAAGCATTGGAAAGGGTGCAGAGGAGGTTTACCAGGATGTTACCTGGTATGATGGTAAGGTCTTATGAGGAAAGACTGAGGGACTTGAGGTTGTTTTCATTAGAGAGAAGGTTAAGAGGTGACCTAATTGAGGCATACAGATGATCAGAGGATTAGATAGGGTGGACAGTGAGAGCCTTTTTCCTCAGCTAGTGATAGCTAACACAACAGGACGTAGCTTTGAATTGAGGGGTGATAAATACAGGACAGATGTCAAAGGTAGGTTCTTTACTCAGGGGTGGTAAGGACGTGGAATGCCCTGCCTGCAGCAGTTGTGGACTTGCCAACTTTAAAGGCATTCAAATGGTTAATGGATAATATTAGAAGAGTTTAGGTTAGAGGGTCATTAGATTGGTTCCACTGGTTGGGCCGAAGGGCCTGTACTGCACTGTAATGTTCTACATTCTATGTTCTAGAGCTTAGTTTCCAAACCAAGTGACTAATCGGCAATAGCAGATTTTACAACCTAGGCAATGAGCAGAAAATGTAACCAATGTACATCATCACACTCATTTTTCTCTGTAATGATCTGGGATCTTTACTACCTTTGTTAAAATCTTCTGCTCTGTTCCAGTACTATTCTGGTCTTCTGTCTCACATTGCAGGGCTAACTCTTCAATATCACACAATTGACAAGAACCTCACTTGTTCAGACCATTTATGGAAAATGGGGTTTCACACAATCCATGGTTTTCTGACCATTTTAATTAATGTGGTTTGTCAATTATGACAGGCTTGTTCCAGAATTTCAAACATGTGCTCTCAGCAGGCAACTATCCCTGCTAGGAGTGCAAAGTCAAAAGATTATTGATTATGAGCCAGCTGCCAACAGTGCACTGTAACAAATAGTTATTGCTGCAACTTAAAAGCAAAGAGCTCAAAAGCAAACATCAATTAACACTCCAGGGTAAAACAAGCCACCTCATTGCAAAGTCACAAACTTCTAATAAATTTTTGCAACCAAAAGATATGAATCACTTTCAACTAAAAGATAAGCAAAATAATTCATGCTTTAATCTTCCGCAGAAGAGATTGGCTATAGATGGAAGATAAATATTTAGATATGAATTCCTAATACTTACACCTTTGCTAGATGTAGTTTCGTTTCTAATATAGATTTCTGTTCACAACATCAAATGTAAGAATAGACCAGTAATGAAACAAGCCAGGCATTGCACATCATTACCAATGTTGAGTCATAATCTGTACACACTAGCAAAATGAACAATATTCATAATTCAGATGCAAATTCAGGTAGCAGTGTATATAATGATTCTAATATTTTAATAATAAAATCCAACCTCTTACCTTTTGTACTTTTCCCAAAGATATGGGTTTTGCACTCTTAGTATATTTAAAATCCTAAATTTGGTTTCTGGTATTGTTTTGTGGAAAAGATTATACACAGTTCTATAGCTTTTGTCTTCTATGGAAACAGGCACTTGAATGAAATCTTCTGATAGTTCCATTGAGATCCATGTTTCAGGATAGAGTTTTGAGTGGGAAGAGACAGCAGGAAAGTTCACTTGTTGAGAAAGTGATCCATCTGGTAACTCTGTAAGACTGCCAGACGTACCAGCTAAAGTCCTAAGAAAAAATAAAACAGTCAATCCGATACTATCCTCGAGTGGTAGCACAATACATCGATAGACAGATTTTAATGGTTTTTCAAGTGCTACATAGAGAATAAAATTCTATCTTCTCTAACCAAATGTCTTATGTCCAGCCTCAGAAAAACACTACTGATTCAATTTCAATTTCCCACATCAGCTATCCTTTTGGCCTCTCAGAACAAAACTGCCAATCCTGTGGTAACCTTTCAACCTGTTTTGGGTTTCAAAGTCGAAGGTAACACTCAGAATGCTGCATTGTTGCTGAGACATTAAACTGGAGCCCTTTCAGCCAGTTTTGATGGTTCAATTAGGCATTAAAAATACCCTGAAGACATTATAAATTTCTTCCTCGACATAACCACGATAGACTACCCGGTCATTCATCTGATGCCAGTGAAACATTGCTGAGACAGAACGGTTTTCTGATCAGAACATCTAACAACAATCACTGCTCTTCAAAAAAGTATTTCACATTTGAAGTTTGAGATATTTCAACAGGATGAAATCCTGTACAAGTGGCCAGCATTTAGTAGGAATGGAAGTGAAACTACCTAAGTACTTGTCTTGTTGTGCCAGGGAAAGGAATCTTTAATTCCCATAATCTGGGCTGAATCAAACAGGACTTCACGAGTGAAAGGGTAATGATCCAATTCACATGCTATTCAATATTTACATTTACAGAATTTACAAGTCACCTATATACTTTGTCTCATTTTCATAAACACTATAATGTCTTAATGCTAATTTTTAAACTGAAACTGCATTCTGGAGCCATTAAATAGAAGTGAAGCCTCATTATTACAGTATGACATTCAATGCATGGAAAATTATTTACTTTTCTATCCAGTATTGAAACTGTCCCTTCTGCATTCTCTCTCTGGCCCACTGGGAAAGTAACATGACAGATTTCTCCACAGAATCATCAATCCAACTTCATGGATTATTCTGTAGAAGGTAGGCCTATGAAAGGCAGGTATCAGTGAGCAGGAAGAACTTTTGTCTGATCGAGATATGTGCAAGAACAGACTGTGCTCAAATTTTGGCTGAATGAACACAATTCCTGTGATCCAAGATAAAAGAAGAAAATAAACTGGCATTTCTGTAGCATCTTTAACAGCCTCGTGATGTTCCAAATTACTTTACAGCTAATGAAGTGCTTTAAGGAGTATAGTTGTACTATAAAAAATTCAGCTGCTAATTTAGGCACAGAAAACTGTCACACAATCAGTAATGTGGTAGTGACCAAGTAATCTGTTTTTGATAGCATTAGTTAACAGATAGATATTGAACTGAACACAGAAGTCCACTATTTTTCAAAATAGTACTTTTACCTCCGTCAGGGAGGGTAGAGTCTCAGTTGAAATTTCACGTGAATGACATTGCCTTCAATACTGCAGCACCATCTCACTGCACTGGAGCATCAATCTAAATCCCTTCAGTGGGGTTCCAAAACCTTCTGATGCAGCAGCAAAAATGCTCGATACCCTTGACCTATGGCTGGCCCACAGATGGCAGCACACCATCATTTTAGTTAAACTGGAAATTGTGCCATTTCTTTGTCTCTTCTAAAGCACACATATACTTAAACAATAATTCATTAAGGTTGACATAGGAAATTCAAATCTCAGCATAACTTTGGCAGATCAGAGTACTAGCTCATGTCACAGAATTTACAAAACTTTTTGAATTTCATTTGAACCCATTTAACTTGCACTATTTGCCAAAAGGGTGGTTTGTGGTGTTGATGGTAGTCATGATGTTTAGATGCCGGTGTTGGATTGGGGTAAACAAAACAGTCACAGGCATTTGGCCTCGGACCTTTGGGTAAGCGTTCTCCAAGCAGCCTTCACGACACAGCACAGAGGTCCTGAGCAAAGACTGATAGCCAAGTTCCGTACATATGAAGATGGCCTTAACCAGAATCTTGGGTTCACATCACACTCTGTAACCCCCATGACTTGCCTCGGTTTGCAAAATCTCATTGTGTCCAGGACAGTTAATCTCTAACTTAACCTTCTCTCCACTCACACTGTACCTTTAAGACTTCATTGCCTGGATGGAATGTGAGTCTTTACATTATTTTGTAAATTGAGTTTGTGTCTTTATATGCGCTATTTATGAACTATAATCCCACTGTCCTGACACAGGAGCAGCAAGCGCTCTGAAAGCTAGTGGCTTTTGCTACCAAATCAACCTGTTGGACTTTAACAGTGTTGTGAGACTTTTACTCGGCCAAAAAGGCACCACAAGTTTGAGCTATTCTCAGACCTTTAAGGACCAGGAAAGAGTCACAGAATCATTATGAGAGCAATCATCCCACCGAGTCCACACTATCTCTCCCAGGAACAATCTAGTTACTCCTATTCCTTGTTTTATATCTGTAACTCTGCTCTTTATTTCCTTCAAATACTTGTACACAAGAACCCTCCACATTGTTCTATCATGTCTGTCTTTTCAGCAAAAAGAGGGACCAAAGACTGAGTTGGACCGAGTAAAAAAGAAATCTGCACAGGGCCACAAATTGTTGTTGTAATTGGTAGGAATACATGAAAACAATTTATCATCAATGAATTACTTATTTAAAAATGCAATGAGAATTGTATGTAAACTATTAGAAATCCAAAAATCATTGTTATAGGATACTGTGAGGGGAGAACAAGGAAACAATAACATCTAATGGTGTTCATGAGGCAGGAGACATTAATTCAGAAATTAAACAGTACTTCTGCTAAAGATTCAGAGCACTGCTCAAATATCATTTTATTCTAAACCTTCTGCATGTACAAATATATAACTGTGTAGCTATTACATAGTTACAGATGGAATATACAGTTACTCATTAGATAACTGAAAAATCTCTTGTTTGGAGAAGATATATGCCAAAAGGGATTTCTGAACAAAAAATTGTTTAAAAAAAGTCAAAATTATTCTCTGCTTTATGATCTTTTCTATGAAAAAGGGCATTTGATGAATACAATGATTACTTTGATTTATGCATCATGTACATTCAGCTGAGTTGTATTCTGTGTTCTATGGTTTTCCTTTTACTTTCAGCCTAATGTTAAGTATTACAAAATTTTAACCATTACAAATCCAAAGAGAAAAAGGATCAAATATTATTTGCACAAAAGGGAAATAAAACAACCACAATTCACCATTGCTTAATAACACTTCAGCCATATTTTTCAAGTAAGCCTATTTAAAACGATTTAGTTGTTATTCAAGTTATTTATATGACTTTGCCAAATGCTTTGGAAATTCTAAACTAATTGAATATGAATGATAAAAATGCAAGTACCAGTGATAATTTTACTTCTGTGGAAATATCGTCAAAGTAGTTTTAATATTGAGTAATACACTTATAGAATATGGTAACACTGATTTACACATCAGTACCTAAGGTGTACTTGATGGTATATTGGAATCTTGTTGATTCATACGATTTGTAATAATTTTGCACAGTGTGGCTCCAAATGGTTTACTTTAGGCTGACTAAAGTTGCTCAAGCAAAATGTTTAATTCAATGTTGTGTAAAGCAAGGTAAAATTTAATTTCAAAATATATTCTTTCAAAATATGTTCTTACAAAATACTTCCACAGGAATTTGTAATGGTATGCCATTGATTAAGCTAGTCAAAAGCTAATTTGTTCTGTCAAGTAAACTTACTGTAAACAGGGTAACAGCAGTACAGATGAGCGAAATAAAGGTCGTCGGGTGATTCTGCGCCGAGTGCCAAAAACAGCGTTCTGCTGAAAGCCCTCCATTAAATTCAGGATATACCTATTTTGCTGCATTACAAAGCAGATCTCACTCATACCACGGGATGAGGCTTCCTCGATACATCGAACAACTGCCTAGAAATGGCAAATTTAATACATTTGTAATAAGGAAATAAAACGTTACTAATAGAGATACAAACCATCTTCTACATGTGACACAGTTGGTCTTTTTAACAAATTTTAATGTCATAATTGTGTGGTGAAAGTTCTAGCTTTTCAGATGTGAACCTACTTTTTATAACAATGCAAACTGTAAGTGAAGGCTTCTGTTCTCAATTACTTTATGCTCAGAGTAATAATCTTTACTTTTAATTTAATTGATTTATTCAAATAACTTCATAATTTACATTTTCTGTTGAAATTGTTCTTGGATATAAGAATTGGCAAAAGTTGTTTAACAAACTCTTCCAATAACAATAATAAATCTAAAATAAGAGTATCATGACCTTTCGATCGCTCTTAGTACAATTTAGTTTCATACATGGGAACAGAATGTGAAGTAGAATTTGTCACAATCTAAACATTTTTATGTTATTTAAATTATGTAACACTTACAATTTTCAGGAATTTGATCATTTGACAAAAATTTACATTTCAGCTATTGGCTAACATGACAACATTCCAAATTACCTCAGAGTATTCCCTCCAGCCAAAGTGTTCCCTGCAATAATACTTCCAAACTGTGTGGAATTGTGAACCAGAGTTTGCCGAGGAAACGGTGGACAATCTCCTCACTTGGTTGAATTCTACATCATAAACTGTCATTAAGTTAAAGTCCAGTGAGAAAACACGACCCCTGAGGAAAAAAATAGGAATTACCATCCTTGGAAACATCACATTTTATTCTGTGATTAAAATCAGAAATATTTGTAGAACAGAATTCTTCTTATTACAGTAATCTCAGAGCAACAGCCAAGATATGGCAATTAGAGTGATTATTAGAATTTAGTAGAGAAAACTTAGCCCAGAAAATACAGATTTTATTTTCTGTAGTTAGAATAGAGTTATATTAATAAAATTAAAGACTTGCAAAAAGTAAGTATTAAAAAAGACTGATTTATTATGATGCATTGGGCTGAATGAAATAAGTCCACAAATAGAATTTTAATATAAAACTGCAAAATTGAGCTGCTTTATGTCATGGACCTACAAACACAAGCATTCAGATTTCAGGTTCCTTGACAACTGTACATACATACTTGCATAATTGAGTCATACCTTTGACGTCCTGAATGCAATTATAAATAGTTGCGCAAGCGAAATGAAAGGTGGGCAGTTGTTCAAACAAGGCAGCCATTATTGTTTTCAGTGTTGATGAGCTGCAACATGCAAACCAACAACCACCTGCAGTACATGTGTTCAACAGATGCCAAAATCTGCCAGTAGCAAAACCTAAGACCACACTATATGAATTAAAGTATTAACCTCTCATTAAATTTGCTAGTCATTTTCACCCAGGTTTATCTTGGTTTCTAAAAGTTGAAACCGGAAAGTCAAGAAAAATGGTAGGTTAAGATCAGGGTAAAACTCTTATGTGGCATTTCAATGCTTTTTCTTTCAATGATTCAACATTAGCTACATCTATGTTTTCACAATTGGTGCCATAAGGAATCACATGACTAGGGCGAAGGGTAAAATTTGTCTTGAGATCACACAAAGCAGATGGTATTGAATGTTGCTTGCATCCATTCAGAGAAAGACATGAATAAGCCAACTTCATCCTCCCTTTCATGTGGTTTGGTGTAATTCTACTGTTAATAACTTGTCTACAAATAAAAAAAAGTTATCACTTTGTTACTAATAGATTACTAATTTTAGTACCCATATTCTATCGCATGCAAGATAGAATGATTTCTTTAGTAGAATTTGACCAGCTAGCTGAGTCAGCAAGTTGGATGTTGCGTTTTGAAAAAGTCAGAACACAACATCAGTTGTCTGAAAGAAGCCATTGATATCGCACCGGTACTGTGAATATTAACCATCCTCATTCATAAAACAGGAGGATGTCTGAAGTTCATCCTAGCCCAGAAAAGCATGCCAAGGAAATTGCTTTGCTTTGAAAGAATTAAGCTTATTAACAAGTGCTCCTGTTCCATGGAGCACAGGCTGTTGTTAAAAGTTGAATTGCTTTGTTTATAATGGAACACTATATGCATAATAGTACATGAAGTCAAACTATTTCAAGTAGCTTTAAGAAGTAGATGTAATCCATAAAGAATAGCCATCAAACCTAAATAACTGAAGCGCTTCCAGGCATGCCTGTAAAGGCAGTGAATTGGTTCTGCAATGATTGCCTGTGAAGATCTTATCTGACCATTATGCAACAGTCAGGTATTGAACATGGCAGTACAAAAACTGACTCTAAAACAAACATGACCTAACTGTAAGAGAACTATTTCAGAAAGCAGTATGCCAATATAACTGGGCAATTAGTGGGATCAAATTTGGGTAGATGTAGCAAATCAAAGGGTAGAGAGAATTAAGGTAGGAGAATAAAATATTAATATGGGAAATGAGGGTCAGAGAATGGAAAGCAGGGGTAGAGAGAAAAAAGTCTCAGAATACACCAACAGTCGAGTCTAGATGTTACAAAGGTAACAAAAAGACAAAGCTAAAGGCTCTGTATGTGAATGTGCACAGCATTCCTGAAATAAATGAACTACAGCACACACTGAAGTAAATAAATATGTAGGGCAATTGTCCCAAAAATATTTTAAGTGTCAAATTTGTGTAAAAACTGGAGTAGTTTCAAAATGAATTTCATTGTGCATTGCAGGATGCATTGGTATGAATCACATGAAAAATCAGTGGGCATATTCCTGCTGGACAGGCCAGCGGCAGAGTGCTGAGATAACCACTGCACGTGTGCCAATCTATCAATTCCAAGATCAGCACATGCAGTGGCTCCTATCTGCCATCTGCCTGATTGCAGGGGTCGCTCATGGGACTGGCCAGCATCGCAACCCCCTGCCCTCCCTCCCGAACGTGCCTGGGCCAGCCTTGACACTCCTCCCCTCACCCCTGCAGCCCCAACATTCCCTCACTCCCGCAGTCTGATACCCCTGTAAATAGGCTGCCCCACCATGATGGCTAGTCCCAATCCCTCTTTCATTCAGTCTGAATGGAGTGACAGCAGAATCTCCCACCATCTCCAATCAGGCCCTGCCCCTCATTTGGCCTGCCCCCTTGGCACTGCCCAATGACCAATGGGCACTGACATTTTGCCCCTTTGGCAATGCCAGGTGTCCCAGACTGGCAATACCCATAGTGGGGTACCTCTGGCACTGACCATCTTGAGGATGGCCTCAATTTTCCCCCTTTACTCTAGTGGGGTTGGACTGCCAGTTCCCACAATTGGGAGCTATACTAAACCCCACTCCTGACCCAGGGGTGGAGGCAGATGGGAGGGGGGAGGAAAGAGAAAGAGGGACTAGTAAGCCTCGAGATTTCAGTCCCAAGCTCGCTCATGCTATTTGAAGTATATTTAAATTAGAGTTTGAATACATTATGCAGCTCTGCGTCGATCTCTGGCGCAGAATGACAGCACTGGAAATCTGGTACTGGGAGATGCAGAGGTCACGGTGCTCAGTGGGGGCCTGCAAAACGGCTTCCACGTGAGTCTCCTAGCCTACTGCACAATAAAAAGCAGCACAACAGGATGGGAGAATCGCCTCCATGCTCTGATAGTTGCGGTCATGATCATTGATGTGTACAAGACATTCAAGAAGAATAAGTGCTAGGTGAAAGTGGATGGATAATACTGTTAATCAAGGATGATATTGATGTAATTATTAAAAGATTACTTTGATTCAGGAGGACGACATGACATAGAACCAGTTTGGGTGGAGTTGAGAAATACTAGGGGAAAGAAATTGCTAGTAGGAGGGGTTCAAAGCTCCTCCATCCCTAACAGTAACCACAATTTAGAACAAAGGATACAACAGGAAATATTGGGTGCATATGATAAAGAGTAGACAATAATCATAAGTGATTTTAATCTATACATAAATTGGAAAAATCATGTTGGTTGTAATAATCTGGATGAAGACTTCATAGAATGCTTTGAGAAGGTTTTTTTAAAAACAGCTCATTATGGAACCAGCCAGAAAACAGGTTATATCAGACACAGAATTATGAAGTGTGACTGATTAATTAATGACCTCAGATTAAACGCAGATAGAAGTGACAACCACATGATTGAATTTGAAAGAGAGAGAAGTGAGTACTATTTTAAACTTAAATAAAGGCAACAATGTGGGCATCTAACTGAACTGAATCAGGATACTAGGTTTGAGGATAGCTCAATAGAGAAGGAATAGCAGCTATTTAAGGACATATTTCTGAATACTCAGAATAAGTATATTTCGACCATGGAGAAAAAAAATTCTAAAAGTCCACCACCCATGATAAACTAAAATTAAGGAAAGCTTCAAACTTAAAAAAACATAACTGCACAATGAACAGTGGCAGATCAGATATTTGGTCAGAACAAAGAATGGCAGAGAACGACTGGAAGGTTAATCAGGAGAAAAACTAGAGTATGAAAAGGAAGCTGGTTAAAATGTAAAAAAAAAAGAGGTATTTATAAAGAAAAAGTAAAGCATCCAACAAAACGGAGGGATAGTCTGTTAAAGAACTAAACAGATTCAAAATATTAACTGTTTTCTCTCCATACAGATGCTGCCAGACTTGCTGAGTTTTCCAATGTTCTGTTTGTTTCAGATTCCAGCATCCAGTGAAAATGACAATGGGCAGTTAGTAGTAGATAATAGGGAAATGCAAGGTGAAATGAACAAAAATATTGTTTCTGTCTTCATTACAGGAGGTACAAAAACAAGATTCCATGAATATTGTTGTAAATCAGGTGGTGGAAGGGAATGGGAACTTGGTGAAATTACGATCATTAGTGAAGCAATACTGAGCAAACTAGTAGAGCTGTAGGCTGACAAGTCTTATGTCCTCATTGGCTTCACCCTAAGGTCTTAAACAAGGTGCCTAATGAAGTACATGTATTGGTGTTAACTTTTGAAAATTCACTACATTGTGGAAAGGTTCCATCAGACTCAAAAATAGAACCTCTCTGTTCAAGGAGGAAGGAACTGCAAATTAACACTGGAAATAAAGTAACTGTGAAAATCCACTTGTTGCCACACTCAGTACGTGTTCAGGTATACAGAGAGAATTTAACATGGCTAATGCTCCTAACCAGCATGTCTTTTGGACTGAGGGAGAAAACTGGAGCACCCAGAGGAATCCCATGCAAACACAGGGAGAATGTGCAAACTGTGTGGAGGTTGCACATTCTTCCCGTGTTGTATATGTTTTCTCCAATGGTTCAAAGATGTGCGGGTTAGGTGGATTGGCAGTACTAAATTGCTCTTTGTCAGGGGAACTAGCTGGGGAAATGCATGGGCTTTTGGGGATAGGGCTAGGTAGGATTGTGGTTGGTGCAGACTCAAATGGGCTGAATGGCCACCTTCTGCACTGTAGGATTCTACAATAAACTTCACAGACAGCGACCCAAGTGGGAATCAAACCTGGATCCCTGGCTTTGTAAGGCAATAGTGCTAACCACTGTGCCAACATATTGACATAGATGGAAGATTTTATGCCTATTGTTTTCTACCAGTCATGCAAGGAGTCTTTTACTGGTTAGCAGTGTATGATGAGTGGAGTTCCACAGACATCTCAACATTTTACAATTCATATCAATGACTTAGATAAGTGCAGTGAAGACATGGCTGCTGATTTTGTAGATGACGCAGGAAAGAAATTAAGTATGTTGTGAAGAGGACATAGAGGTCACGACCAAATATGGATAGGTGGAGTGGGCAAAATAATCTGGCAGATGGAATATCTGGGAAAATGTGAAGTTGTTCATTTTTTGGCAGGAAGAATAAAGCAGAGGAAGACTGTAGAATTCCAGTGGAAAGGGATCTAAGTGTTCTCAAGAATAAGGTCACAAAAAGTTAGTACGCCGGCACAACAAGTAAAGGCGGCTACTGGAATGCTAACCTTTATTGCAAGAGAAATGAGCATTAAGGTAGATGTGTTATGCTTCAGTTATACAGGAACTTAGTGAGACCATATTTCAAATACTGTATGCAGTTTTGGTTTCCTTAAAGAAATATGTAAGTGCATTGGAGATAGTTCAGAGGTTTGCTAGATAGATGCCTGGAATGAGCAGATTGTTGTATAGATTGGACAGACTGGGTTCCTTTCCACTAGAAGAATGATGGATTTCTAAATTGAAGTATACAAGATCCTGAATGGTCTGGGCAACAACTCCGGAACTCTACCTGAGAAGGTAATGGTAAGTTAATTGAATATTTTTAAAGTGGAGGGAGATTGATTGCCTTGCCTAACGAGAATCAAAGAGGTAGATGAGAATACGGAACTTGAAATAAACAGATCAGCCATCATCTTATTGAATCACAGTAAGATCACAGGGTTGAATACCTTACTTTTGCTCCAAATTTATGTTTATATGTGATTGATTCAATAAATACCACTTCATCAAACCCACATGCATCAGAATGGTGAATAGGTTTTTCTCCTCCTCCTTTTCATCCATTTTAGTAACATCATTAAGAAATATACTTTATCAGAAAAGCAAAACCAAGTCACATTTACCTTTCAGCATATAGTGATAAATCAGGACCAGGAATCCTGGTCAATATTCCACTCAATAAGCCAAGATGCTGGAGTCAACTCCAGCACTCCTAACTAAATCCCAATCGATAGATCAACACAGCATTCTTGGACTATGTTCGTTTGTGAAAAATAGTGAATAATTTGTTTAATGCTGATATAAATAAGAGGAAATCTAGGCACAAAAATAAAATTTTGGACATTTTAAAAATGTGGATTTGCTATGATGATCGCTAGCCAATAAAGGCAAGTTTGCTTCAGAACATATGCTATTTGTGATGAACTTTATTTTTCCATATAGAAAACCAACTTGCAAATTGCAAAGATTGCAAGTTTGTCTTTATGGTCAATAGGATACTAGTTCAGCAGAATTTTCAGACAGTGTTATTCATTCCTGTTCCAGAAACTTTACCTAACCAAACACTCCCCAGTGGAGGCAACGCCCCTTTAAACAGCAATTATGGAAATAGGTGAAAGTTCACTTGTGCGTGTAAAGACTTGAAAGCTTGTAATATTTTTCATGCCACAGTCATTCCCATAATCACAAGACGATTGATTTCAAAAATGATGTTGCATTTTTCTCAAAGGCAAGTCATAGTTATTTCTAAATACTCTAGTAAAATGCTACAATAATGTCTCGACCAGTCTGCATATTTACAGTTGCACTACTTGAGGAAAAGCAGTTACAAATATTGCATCAAGCTTGCCTGATTCTCATCACCACAAAGAGAAAACTCCAAATGTCAACAGCCTCACCCATCCAGTGTTGTCTTTTAAAAAAGCTGATCTCATTTCAACCCTAAATGACCAACTAAAATAAATCATCTCGACAAACTTAACTCATCTTGATTGTTATAGAGCTGAAAAATCATGACTCAGTGATACTGGGAGAGACAGGAGAATAAGTGTAGTACACTAGCATCTGATAGTTCTCTGCAATGTTACTGAGAATATGTTGACTTTTAATACATCTTGTCACATCACTGGTGACTGAAATCTTTATACTGGACATTTGACTTTGCAAATAAAGAACATTTCTATTTAAAGCAAATTAAAATCCACTTTAGAATTCATTGCAAAAAAAAAAAGACAACTTTCAGGGAACTCAGTACAACACATATTTTACTAGCATAAAGAAAACGCAGACTGAAACCAAGGAACACTTGAAGACAGTGTGAAAGTAATCACAGGGGCCGGAAATGCCATACATTCAATCTTTGGTCTGTGTAGAGTTTGTTGTCTCAGCATCATCAGTATATCTGTGAGCGTGAGAAAATTAACCTTGTTTCTCATTCCCAAACAAACATTTATCCAGTGATGCACATGCAAACATCAAGTGAAGACAAAAAAAACGGATTTGTCTTTGATGCCCCTCAATCTAGAATCAACGAAAAATTCAGAAAATGGATAAATTGCTACTGAGATATTGAGCAATGAGCAGTGGATTCACAGTTCAGCCACTGTTCAATTCAGAAAAGAGTCAAAAAAGATACAAGGAAATTGTAGAGTAAAAATATGTATTGAAGTATAAACTGCACAAATATAATTTTTTTTCTAAAACGTACACATCTGAGGAAAATGGATTTGAACTGGTTCATTTCAAAGTTTCTAAAGATTAAGGCAGTGCTAAACTCATTGTTTCTTGCTGGTGCATTTCAAGGTTATTTCTGTTCCTATGAGAAACAATAGGAACTTCAATAAGCCTGTGTTGTCAGCTGTTTCTAACCAAACAAATCCTATTTACACAACCATTGTGACATTGTCAACCCAATGACATTACCACCCATATACCATTAGAGAGCAGCCAGGTTCATGGTGCAAAGATGGGTGTAGATCATGTGTATTTCACAAAAATATTCTGGAGTTATTTCTAAATTAGACTTCACATTGAAAGGTTTTGTGAACTAATTCGAAACTTTCAAAATACTGGGATTGCAAAACAACATTCTACATGTAATCACCTTCCTGCTGGAATTCATGAAAGTTTGTTCTCAGGAAGATATTAAACAGGCATCATAAAAGGTGAAAACAGTTTGCCCAAAATAGTTAGCAATGTTATCATAGCTAGTCCTTATCCCCTTGCAACAACTAAGATGACTGAAGCCGAAGATTGCAATGAATGAAGTCAAAAGGTTACAAAGTCTCCACAGATAAAATTAGATTATCAATTCTGACTCTTCAGTGACAGTTCTGAGGATGTGATACAATGACAGAAGTAGTGTTCCTTTGGATTAATAAACCATGGTTCTGTCTGTCTCTTCTGGTGGATGTTAAAGTTCCCATGGTGCTAGAAGAACAGGGGAGATCTCCCAGTCTTATATCCAGCATTTCTCAGTCAAGCACTGACTGATCATTCATTTCAAGGCTATATATGGAGCAATGGCTGCTATGTTGTCATTGCATTTCAAATAAGAATTTAAAACGCTACAATTTTTGTCTCTTCATGTGGCAAGTGATACAGAAGCTGCAGAAAGAATTCAGAGCAGGGCAACAGGAATGATTCTGACCTTAAAGAGCCTCAGGCCTCAGACAGGCTTAAAAACGTTGGATATATTCACTTAAGCAATGTGAAAATTTCAAGGCAGTTTGAAGAGATAAACAAAACAGTTAAAGGGCTCAATTTGCTTCCTACTGATAGAGTGGGGATTTCAGCATTCTTATGGAAATGTCATGCAGCGTAGGGCTAGGTTACATGCTAGATGGGTTCTTTTACCAAGGACAATATCAAGTTGCTAACTCATACGATGAGTCCTGATTCTCCACATTTTCAAAAAAAGAGAACCGAACCAGTTCCTGGCTAGGCTAGAGATCACATCCTGCTAAAGGTAAATAAAATACCTGGTTATGTAAGCTTGGTCAATATGTTCTCGTGAATGAATTTTGTTCATCCAAAAGGGAGAGAGAGGAACTCCCTCCCTTACAGCAAAGGGCTTATATCTGCATCACATTGACTGCAGCAATTTGAAGGCAGCTCACCTCCACCTTTTCAAGGGTAATAAATTCTGGCTTAGCCAGTGACATCAGATTCCCAGTGAATAAGAATATCCATTTTTCAACTGCCACCCTCTCCCAATTGGCTTTGAGGTTTTAAATTTTTTGCCTACTATATTTGTCAGGTGGGTCACGGTGTGTAATTCTGGTGCGACTACGTGCAATAGGCTTGATCAACCAGATAACAAGAACAACATATACTTGTGTAGTAAAACATCTCGAGCTGTGATGTAGGAGTGTTAGAAAACACAATTTAATACTCAACCACGTGTAAAAGTATATTAAGACAGCTGACCAAAAGCTTAGTCAGAGGTGTGTGTAGAGGAGGAAAGGAAGCTAGAGAGGAGAGATTTAAAAAGTGAGAAATTTCAGGGTCTTGGTCTTGGCAACTGAATGTGTGCTGCCAAAAGATAAGTGATTAAATCAGGAATGTTTGGAGGTCAAAACTGGAGCAGTGCAAGTATATTGGAGGTTCTAAAGCTGAAGGAAAATGTACAGATCAAGAGGCAGAGGAGTTCTAAAATAAGAGTGGAAATTTTAAATCAATGTGTTGTTTAACTAAGTCAGTGAACACTGTTTAGTATGACTTGGTGTGAGTTTAAGAAATAAGTTGTAGATTTTGGTTGAGGATTAAAAGTGCAAAATTAACCAGGATTGCTTTTTCCATCATATATATATTTTGTATATTTCTAAGAAATTCATTATGTAAAGTTCTGAGTTTTTTGATGTGAAAGACTGTATAAGACAGCTCTTATTTATGATAGGTCTATTTGGTATACATCAGCAGCATAACTAGTGTTCATTTTCAACAGTATAGCTTACTGCAAAAAAAATGTTGACACCCTTTCATATTTTTTTCCCTGTCGTTTACTATACTGTGTGAAGTTTCCAGAATATCAGGAATTCACATATATTCAGACTTGTGACTGATCTTTTGAAATGGTTCAGAGACATTCCCACATGCCCTACAGAGCCCTGACACAGAAAGATAGCTTGCAGAGTTCTAATTGGTTGGACATGGACAATTTATGTTGCTAGTGACTCATATTGCAATTCATCTCACATCCAGCTGTGTCCTGTGCATTATTTTTGTTACTGCTTGCACCACTGGCCTGCATAGCAACTGTGAAAATATATATGTCTCTATAATAATTAGATTTTTAACAAGCAAAACTGACAAATTTAAACCGTCAGTTAGTAAAACTACAGACGCATACAAGCACAATCCTTGGAGAAAGTCCATCCAGATCCAAATCAGTAGATTATAATTTTTTTAAAAAAAGCATCTGTCCAAAAGCCTCCCCATTCACCTCATGCCATTAAGGAAACTGTTTTGTACTAATTAAGATTCAAAAAACATTTCCATTTTGTTATTTAGGATGATCTTATTTTGCAACACACACACCTCCCCAACCAAAAAAAACAACAACATTTTGGTCCAAACTTTTCAGGTGTTTATTTAAAAATAATTGTCATTAACACTAGTACCACTTCCAAAAAAGGGCTCAAAAGAAGAAAAAAAATTATGTTAGTTACATCACCTCATGCACAAAAGTAATGACTATACTTCCAGTACATTAAACTGGCCACTAGTAGCTCTAGCAATGCATCGCATGTTAGGATGTATCAAGAGTTGATTTTGGATCTTACAAACTCCATCTTTAAAATGCAATTTCACAGTGTTCTACCTGACAAACTATTCCAAAAGACAAGCACTCCATATATAAAAAAAATTAAAAAACAAGACCAACTATTTGTGCTCTTGGGAACTAATTGATTGAAAATGAAGAACAGTGGCAGACATTACTGGAACACAATCACCTTGACATTGTACTGATTCAATGCAAGAGTCTCACTCTGTAGTACAAGAATCCCAGTAGTTCCTGTCTACCCAAAATATACAAATTACAAATGCAAGCAGATAAGCAGCAATACTGATTTTTAGTTGAAACCAACTGATAAATTATGTTAGCTGAATACGTCTTAAGATTTATAAATGCAATTCCATTAATAAAATGCTGATTCAGAAGTCCATGTTATAACTATAGATCAAAAACAAACAGTACTCATCCTGCAAAAACAATTGTAATTTGTATTGCATCCATTGTGCCATCAGGATATGCAAACATCAAGTAAATTACTTTTATTTTCAGTTGTCAATGCAAGACATACACAATATAAAAAAATTATGATGGTCCAATAATAATTGAAAGAAACCATCCAACAATCCCCAAGAACACTAAATACAAAGTGACCACAAATTGCTCTCAAAAAAAATGCCAACTCAATTTCTTGACCCAGGGAGGCTTTAATTTCATAGAGCATGCTACATTTCTACACAACATGCTACATAAATACGATCGCCTGTGGGTTGCAGCATTGACACACCAATTTCCAATCAGTGATAGGAAATGAAGATGCACCTACAACTAGATATATTCTTTATTAAACTCTGTTCTGTTGAGTTGCTTCATGATATTGCAAAAGAAAGAAACGGTATGGGATGTTGAATTATCCTTTTTTTCTACGTGTCTCAAGCAGCAAGATTAGCAGCAGTGTTAACAAAGGTCTGGGAGGAAATCAGCTCTATTCCTCCCAATGCTTTGTGATGCAAAAACAGACAAATCAAACAAAATAAAACTCCACTTTGGCTTTCTACTAATGGCAATGAACAAGAATCCTGAAATTTTCTTCAGTGCCCTGAAGAATCATTACAAACCACCCAGTTCCTAACAAGATAGGATATATAAACAAGGTTTAAAAGTGGAATGGTATGTGCTGGTATTGTACCGGCAGCTGTACAAGCCAGCACATTACATTCTAGAATGTAAAATCTGGAATGCATCACTGCATGTTTGCATACCATCACTTTTAAGCCATTTCTGTACAAGAATTATAGGTGGATTTTGTTTGTATGCAGTTGCTGAAGGCCAAAAGCGTGTAACTCAGTCAAGCAAATTCACCAATACTTGTCTGAGTTATGCAGACATGTCTGATCAGTTGATTACTAATGCTTTTTACTCAATCTTTCTGAGAGAGGTGCTGAACAGACATTTTTCTGTATCCAAAAAAATTTTCATAAAAGCTAGACTGCCACAAATGATTAATAGCATAACCAAATAGTGTGGTAACCATGCAAGTGATGTGCAGCACTAACTTGTTTACAAGTATTTTGCATGGTGCACCATACTGTTATCTATATCTTGTTACTAGAGAAACACAACATCACAATGGCTCTGGGCTTCTCTTCATTGCAATTCAGACATTCAAGCCAGCTCCTTCGAGTGCCTCACCTTATCAAACTATAAAAAAACTAGCAATTTTCTTTAGTCAGACACAGTTTTCATACATATTCTTTTTTAAAATACCATCACATGGAAAATGACCAGACAAACTCAAATGAAGGCACTTTTATTGCTAATTTGAATATAAGCAAAATTTGAATATATTAAAAGAACTTTTTCAAAATAAGTTCAATCGTAAAACTATCCTGGTTCTGTTACTTACTGATGTTGAAGTTTGACTTGGTCATTGTCAGGATTGCAGTACAGTCTTTCTAAGTGTTCTTGCGCCTCATCAGGCACTGCTTGCCAAGTCTGAGTTGCAATGTTTCTCAGTTGCCAGTGATAAGGTAGCACTGTGTGATGTTTCGGGCAATCATTCCCATAAACACATGTCCCTTGCAAAAATTCATCACATATCTCTACCCCATCTTCCTGGTGGGTGTGGTACTGTAACTGAGTCAAAAGATCAAAGACAAGGTCAATGGATGCCTCCTCACTCTTATCCTGAAAAATGCCAGTTTTTAAATCTTTCTCGGCCTTAACCTGGCTCAGTGGATCATGACAGAAGAGGTTCTGATAGAGGCTGTTGGCATGAGTCTGGGCCATGTTGCTACAGCACCCCGGGGTGATAGCATCTTGGGTGGAATGTGTCAAGTTCTGGAATGGCAAGTTTGCAGAAGTGGAGATAATGGCAGATGTTTCTGTGGCGAAGGGTTGATCAGCTGGGAGCCCGGTCTCCTGTTCCAGTGCCGGCAGCTGCTGCTGCATCTGGCCTGGCCTTCCCGCAGATGGCACCAGTGTGGAAACATCATTTCCTGACTTAGGGCACGCCTGAGTTTCACTCGGATCCTTCTTCAAAGGTTCGAACAAACCGCTCCGGTTCTCCACACAGCCACCGCCTGACAGGAACGCCCCGTCGCCCAGCTTGTCGGAGCGCAGCAAGCTGGTGAGGATCAATTCCAGCGCCCGGAGGTTCCTCACCTCCAGCTTCCTCTGTGCGTGTTTCTTCTTGAGAAAAGTATTGAGGAGCGGCACCTTGCAGGAGAGAGTCACCTCAGGGGAGAAGCTTGCCGCCGGGGCTCTGGGGCACTCCAGCCGCACGGGTTGCTCACTCGGGGGCCCGCACGGGTGCAAACTCTTCTCCATGTTGCTGCTTCCACTCTGCGCAAACCGAGTTGGCTAACCTGTTGACAGGGAGATTGGGCAGTCATTAAACAAAATGTTGCTCTCCTACTTCTCACCCATACCTTTAGACTCAAAACAAAAAAAAAAGAGGGGGCGTCCAGTCCAGTTCAAAAACTCCGAAATCCCTCGGTTTCCCTATTCCCACTCGCCCCGGCACGTCGGGCGAGCTCCCAACAATGTTCAGGATAATTAATCCCAAACCTCGGACGTGCAGAATGGATGTTCCCCCAGGAGCAGCCTACGTGAAGGCAGGCGGGGAATTCACTGAGGAGATTGGGGCGGTTCAGGAATTGGGCGGTCACTCACTCGCTCAATTCTCAGTCAGTCCAGTTCGACAGCCTCCACAAGCAAAATATAAACGCCCCAAACTTTCCTGACTCAAAATGAGTCAAACAAACCAACAGCCACCAGTAAAAGTAAACATGCAACTAGCCCGATGCTGCTGAACACATTCCCCCCCCCCCCAACTCACACAGACACTTATATAAAAAAAGTGACTTAAACAAGAATTCCGATCCTATTTACAAAAGTAAAAATAAATATTTAGCACCAGTGAGCGAGAGTCCTCACCTCAAAAAATACAATCGTCCAGCATCAGAAGAGAGAAAGGGGGACTGTGAGGAGTTTGGAGCGAAGGGAGGAGAACGTGAGAGGTTTGGAATGAGGAGGGAACGTGAGGATTTGAGTTGAAGGGGGTGTGAGGAGTTTGGAGGGAGATGCGAGGAATTATGCGAGGGGGTTTTGAGTGAGGGGGGAATATGAGGAGTTGGGAGTGAGGAAGAGATGTGAGGAGTTTGGAGTGAGGGGCGGATGTGAGAAATTTTAAGTAAAGAGGGATGTCGTGAGGAGTTTGGAGTGGGTTTGGGGGAGGGGGAAGGAAATCCGAGGATTTCCCCTCCGAGCTTAACCTGAGTTAAAGTGTCCCAAGCCAGTCCCTTACCTTAGCCCCGATCAGTTGAGCATCGGGCCGGGAGTGTCAGCTGGAGCTGCCGGTGGCTGGGGAGCGGTGCCGGTCGCTTCGGCCGCGGGAGGGGATGGCGTTGGGAGTGAGGACCGCCGCTCTCATCGGGTGGCTGTGGAAGGAGAGCGAGTCGGAATCCAGTTGGGGGGGGGGGGGGGGAATGCAAAAAGACAGCAGCAGCAGCGGTTCAGCCTTCCTGGTCGCCCAGCTGCCGGCCTTTAAGTAGCGAGACTGGGGCTTTCGTCATTGGGAGGCTGCACTGTGCGGGGCTGGGCGGAGTCTCCCCGAGCCTGGCTTGACTCTTATCTCCGGCTCCTACTCAGCAGGAAATGGCAGAGGCTGCTGCTTATTCATGCTTCTGCTTCTGTGCGCCAAAGCACGCAGAAATGGGTTTATTCCCGGACTCTATGCGCCACCAGTCTGAGTAAGGGCTTGACTCGCGAACAACTGGGAACTCGCTCACTAACTGCACTAACCGCAATGTCTTTCCGAGTAAACAGCAGATGCTGAAGTTCTGGTGTCAAAAATACAGGCCTCGCTCGATTTAATTTCATCAGAGTTAACGCTTCGACATTTAATTTTAAAATGATTGGAGCATCTGTGCAAAATATTGTGGCTATTTCTTAAGTACAAAATAAAATGCTCGGTGACTGGTCTTTTTGTTGCTTTTGTCCAGAGGTTTAAAATCTGGTACCACTTGCTTTCTGAAGAATGGCTCCATCTGCAATAGACAGGAAGAAACGGGAGCTTGCTTTACACAAATTCACGTCCACATCAGTTCTCTGGTGAGTCCTATAATGTGACAATATACTTTCTCTATTCCCCCCAGTACGCACACGCGAGAAAGGGATCTAACATATGTTCAGTTATTAGAAGAAAACACGTTAATCTTGTGTCAGTCTTGACGCTGAGGTTGATTTTCGGAGTGTGAGCTTTTTACGGTAAACATGCTCGTCTCTGCCGATCACACTGCTGGGTTAAGGATGGGAGGGAGGTCAATATAATCTGTGCCCATAACTATTTCTTCAAACTGGCATCTGCCAGTAAAGCACGAATATCGACAAACTATATTGTATTTGCTATCCTGCAACAAAACATGCCACTATATAATGAAGGGCGGCTTAGTGTCTGAGCTTAATTCAGATCATGTAATTCAGACATGCACAACGATCAGAGTTGGGACCATTGTTGCTCGCTATACTTTCGTTTGGGGAGCAAGGGACTATGGGCACAACATAAAGGCATCGGTTAGTAAATTAATGTAGACAGAATTCAGATGAAATTTAGTGCGGACGGATATAAGGAGATACAGTTTGCAAAGGAGAAAAGGTTGATGTAAAAGTATACAAAGAACTTTCTTTTAAAAGAGATTCAAACACATCTTAAAAAGTGGGAGGAGAAGTTGACGATGCTATGAGAAAGTATATGTAGTCTTAAATTTTATAAATGAACGTTTATTAATAGAATACAAAAGCAAAGTGTGCATATGAGACATCAAAATGATACCTGCTATGAAAGGTTTGGGTAAAGAAAACCATATTACAGACCTTGAGACTTTTCATAGAATGTAAAAGGATCATGATGCTCAAATTATTTTTGATAATATAAATATTGAATAATAACTTTCACTGATCAGTACATTAACAAATAACAAGTAGAAAGCATATATGTAAGATCATCACCAACTGTATGAAGGGAGAGATTAGGGGTTAGAGGATAGCGCGCTTTTGGGGAGCAGGCATGGATATAATTATGCAAATACCCTCCTTCCGTGATGGAAGAATTAATGACTCTGTCATCCCAAGATTATGGGAACTAACCTAATGTTTTATTATCTCGTGCCAATTTTATCAACTCAGTAGTCTGTGCAATTATGGCCAAGAAATTAATTCTGCATCCAAAATGGGTGGGAAATAATCAAAGTGATTACCTTATGTGCCAATCAAAGGCATGATCATTCAACCTTGGGCCTTATTTGCATTCAACAAATGAATTGCTAGTGGAAGCAACAGTATTTCTATAGACTGAAGAAAAGGATTTCTGTTTTTCTTGGTTCCACCAAAATTGAACTTATAAAATGATTTCTGGTCACTTTTTGCATGCCTTCTATGGGATCAATTAAGGCTACTGTTTGTTTGCAGAAGACTCAGAATAACTGGACATGGCATGCATTGTACAATCTCTGCCTACTTGTGCAAACACTTCAATCAAGGTCCTACAATTGGTATTAGAACCTTGGCACTGGACATATTCATAGGGCCAGAGTTCCAGTTCCATACCTAATTTACACGGTCAAATTAATGTGGCATTTGCAGTAATCCTACATATGTGTAAGCTGCCTAATTCCTGCTTCAGGTGGGTACGCAGTTTGACAATTGATGCATAGCTGGCTAAATGTGATGCAAGCTTCATGCGATTGCTCCCTGAAATTTGTCCCCCACCCTTCCTTCTGCTACTGCAAAACAACATTGAATTTCTCTCTCTAAACATTAATGTGAAAGGACTGGACTCATGCATAGGGCCAGAGTTAAAGTTCCATTCCTAATTTATTTGGTCAAATTAATGTGGCATTTGCAATAATCCTACATAATATAAATCTAATCTAGATAGATTTTAACTGAGAATTAACACCTCAGTGACATCTTACCTCAAACTGGAGATTTGTTTCAGGCTGTCATGAATTTGATAATAGTAAGGAATTATTCAACTCTAAACTGACATTTTTTCCCTGGAATTCCTTCATATTTCTAATGGGCATGGCTGTTGTTAATTGCTTTCAGTCTGACATTTATAGGCAGAACAAATGGAATGCTTCCCACTTTTTTAATTCAGCCTGAATTCATATATTCTTTATCACTTTGAGGTAAAAAATGTTCTTGTTTTTAAATTGGGCAGTTGATAAAAGAAGAATGTATTTACTGTGAAGAACTTTGTTTTCTCTCCATGTCTCATGCCAGCCTTTGGCAAAAGTTTTCAGACTATTGCAATGTTCTAAAAAAAACCCTCGTGACGAATCAATGCACTTTCTGCAAAAACTGGTTTAACAAATGCAAGAAAACAAAATGCAACATGCATACATCACTTACTGGGTGTGGCTTATCATTTTCCACAAGTGAATGTGACATTCACACAAGCTACTCAGTTGTGAAAACAACTGAACAGGCAGCAGATACTTTGGTTAGTAAATGCTAACCTCACCATTCTACCATCTCAATTTATGATTCTCAAATTCTGCAAGCTTCCTATCAGAATGAAGGTTAAATCAAAAGAGATTTTAAATACTTGAAAAGCCATTTAATGGGTTAAAGGCCCAGTTTCTCAACATGGAGAATTCTGCAGCCATGACAATAACTCAAGGAAGAAGTGTGGTAGTAAAAGGAATATATCAAACTCTTTCCAAGGAATGATATGATGTTGTTTTGCACTTTATATGTTTCTATAAAGAAGATGCAATGATGAAACCATGATCCACCATGAAAGCATAACATGCCTTTGTTATAAAGGCATGTTAATAAAAATATGATAAAGGTGCAAAACTAATGCGATGAAAATGTGTTTGCATTGAAGCTGATTCATCAATATTGTGAAACTACAGGATACTATGAATTCACTTCACCTTCCCTAGTGTTCATAGATCTCCTCAACCGTAAAAGCTGACCCAGCTCGTTCTGACTTTTATACCAGTCTCTCAATTCCATGATTTCCATCTGAATGGAATTATCAATTCTTTCTTGATCCCTGCTGACCAGACAGCAACCTCTGTCTGTAATTCCACAGGGTCTACAAGAGTCCACCCACCTGAACACAAAAGCTGTCATAGTATTGTCCTGTCCTATATAATTGACAGTTTTGTATCATTGTTCATTTCACTACAATTCATCTGCCATGGAAGTCCTAATCCTACCCCTTTCATCAACAGTCAAACTCCTTTTCTCAACCCTCTATAAACTTAAATTTGTCTATAAAGCTACTGGCCATACCTAATCTATACCAAATCCAGCTCACCTATCACTCCAATTCTTTCAGACCTTATTTGGTATCCAATTTTTTTCATGAGATCTGTGACATTCTTATAGTTGCCTGTATCCTTTCCAACCATCTCAGCTCCTTTTCCTAAGCTTCTTCCTGTCTGTCCCAGGCCTCTCCACTGTTAATTCCCACCCCGATTAAAAACTAGCACTCCCCAACTCACTGTTAATGATCTGTTTAGTTCTACTCTCTTCTCTCTTAGGTTTACCACCCCAGTGACATTAATACATCTGTTATTTCATCTTTCACCTCAACTCATATAATATATAGTACAAACCTCACATCAGCTTTCTCTCCCATATCCATTCTGCAATGAAGTCTGTTATTTCTACATCTGCCCTCTGATTCTTGATTATACCTTTCAAAATTCCCTGCTCCCTTCCATTCCTGTGGTGCTCCTCACATACAAGAAAGTGTCTCAAATCAGTCTATATTAAGAAAAATTTAAACATGAGTAAAAAAAGTAAAAGATAGTGATCTTTAATAGTTCCCTAAGGTACAACCAAAGGAAAGAGTTTAAGCAGGTTTTCAAGGGTTCAAATTGAGGTGGGCAAGGCAGAAGATATGCCAGGAATTCCACTGAAACTTGGAGAATAAAGATCAATTGGGGGAGGAGGTTACTGAGATGGATAATCAGCTATAATCATAATGAACAGTGGAGCAGGCTTAAAGAGCTTAATGACCTACTCCTGCTCCTATTTTCTATCTTTCTATGACAGGTGTTCAGTGGTCCAATGAATAGAGGTTGAACAGTTTTTTTAACATTATGTTTTAAAGTTTATTTATTAGTATCACAAGTAGACTTACAGTGAAGATACTATGAAAATCTCCTAGTCGCCACACTCCAGTGCCAGTTTGGGTACACTGAGGGAGAATTTAGCATAGCCAACGCACCTACCAGCATGTTTTTTAGACTGTGGGAGGAAACCAGATCACCTGGATGAAACCCATGAAGACACAGTGAGAACATGCAGATTCCGCACAGTGATCCAAGCTGGGAATCGACCCTGGTACTGTGAGGCAGCGGTGCTAACCACTGTACCACCATAAATTTCAGGGACCAGTGGTAATATTAAATATAATTGTGCAAGATTACAATTATAGTCTTAAAGCAATTGCATTTGCTCAATCTTGAGCATGTATGATTGCTCAAAAGTCACATCTGCAAATCTCTGCCAACAGGAAATCTTTTCTTAGATCTGCAGATAGGCCAAACAAGCCAGTGATGTGAAAGTACTATGCCAGCCTGTATGTGGCCTGAGAACTGAGTTATCCACACCACAAACACTAATTTCTGCATTTGATATGCCAGGCAGCACCTTTTTTTAATCCAAATGTTCTGCCTTCAGAGCCAGGACTGAATGTAAAGGGTAGATGACTGAATGTAAAGGGTAGATGACTTCTGCAAAGGCATCTTCTTTAATAATAAAGAGCCTCCAAAGGTAGGTTAGCTGCTTGAGACTCCTTCATAGAATATAGGGGATATTACATTCGCATGACAAAAAAAATGAAATCAGCAAAAGTAATAATTCCAATTTGCAAATGAGTAGTGGATGGTTTCTGTGAAAGGGATGATGATTTAGATCTTTGAAATGACCTGATATTTAGCCAGACTATGGTATTTCTTAACATATTCAAGGCTATGTAGGAGAAGCATCAGCATTCTAGAATAAAATCCTTTGCATCCATCTACATTATAAATTTAATGTTATTGATATGGATTCAAAGATTAAGTCAAATTTGAAGTGTTAACACTTTTTGTCTTGATTCACCAGACAATCTGTTCTGAAGAGGTGAGTTTAATGTCAGCTTGGTTTATAGTCTCTGGGTTACAGTCTGGAATCACAAACAGGCATTGCTGTTGCCTAGCAACATAGACATTAACAAGGTGACATCAGCAGGGCTTGATGTCATCCACTGGCAAACTCTTATCTTTGTCCTGTAGTGTAAATGGATCTATCTTGCTGATTAACTTCCAAATACCTGGACTAAACATTGTCATTGCAAGTCTGTGTGCCAGTAAAATCAGGCATTGATGCTACATTTAAGAAGAGATAAATTCAATCAAAATTCCATTAACACATTAAATCCAGCCTGTATTCAGTTTATACTGCATCATGTCCCCAAAATAGGACATGTAAGATCAGACCCAGTTCTAAATTGGCACTTGGAAATTAAAAAAAAGTTAATGCACTCTGTTCATAAACAGGAAAAGGATATATCTGCAGTAGGGTTTCTCTGTCTTGAAACAAAAGATTTTGTACAAAAAGTTGGCAACGTGATAATTGGAGCTTGCATTGCTGTACCAATATATTAACTTTAAAATTGCTACGGTATGGTTATGTGTTACTGGACAAGTAATCCAGAGGCCTAACCCAGGAACATGAGTTCAAATCCCACTAATGCAGCTGGGGAATTTAAATTCAGTTAATTAAATAAATCTGGACTAAAAAGCTAGTGATGGTAACCACAAAATGATTGTATTGTCATATAAACCTGTTTGGATCACTCAAGGGAAGAAAATCTACCATGCTGACTGGTCTGGCCTGTGTGTGACTCCAGACATTCTGTGGTTGACTTTCAACAGCTGTCTGAAATGGATGAGCAAGCCATTCAGTTGTGTCAAACTTCTACAAAAAGTCATGAGAATAACACTGAGTGGACTATCTAGTATAAACTTCAGCACCAAAAATGACAAAGGCACACTTAGTTAATCAACTCTGCAAAGTCCACCTTACTAACCTCTGGAGACTTGTGCCAAAATTGAGAGAGCTGTCCAGTCTGACATGTCATACTCAGAAATTATAGCTCTCAGGCAATGTCCCAGGCCCCTCCATAGGCAAGTCAGACCCAGCAGAACAGGCAACACATTGGCATATATTAGGAAGGAGCGGTCACAGCACTGAATCCACATAAAGTGTCATCAAGTCAAACCTGGGCAGAAAAGCCTTCTGCCAATTACCACTTAACACTTTGTCTCAGTTGATAATCAGTTCTCCTCCATATTGAACTTGGAAGAAGCATTGAGAGTAGCAAGGATACATAATGGGTTGAATTTTACTATCCTGTCCATCATAGGAACTAGAGTAGGCGAGGGGCAGAACATGGAAAGGTCTGTTGATCTCAGGCAGGATTTTATAATTTCGGGACGTCACTTGACCTTGTCCTTGCTACTCTACCTGTCATACATGCATCTGTCCATGACAATGTTGGTGGACTGACTTTGTGCTGGTGAAATCCCATCCTCATGTTGAGTCTTTCACAGTGTCTTCATTATAGTGTTAATGTAAGCTTACTTGTGACCCTAATAGCTAAAGTTTAAACTTTAAAGGTCACCCTTCACTGCATTGTGTGGCATTGCCACTATGCCCAATAGAATAGACTTAGACAACTCAAATCTATGAGATGCTGTGGACCATCAGCAGTAGCAAAATTAGGTTTCACCTCAATCTGTAAACTCATGGCTTAGCATATTCCTCACAGTACCATTCTCATTAAGACCAGGGACCAACTGAGTGTAGAAGTGCATGCCAGAAGCAGCACCAGTGTACTGACAAATGTAGTGCCAATCTGGAGTGATTACAAATAGGATTACATGTATGCTAAATAGGAGAAGCAGATGGCTATTGACAAAACTCAACTATCTTACAAACAATGGGTCAGATCAAAGCTCTGCAGTCTTGTCTTATCCCGTTGTAAATGGTGCAGAAAATTAAACGAATATCTGGAAGAGAAAGCTCAATGAACAACTTCATCCTCAATGATTGGGGAATCCAGCATAGGAGTGAAAAAAAAGTGGCTAATGAATTTTTAACCATTTTCAGGTGGAAGTGCCAAGTGCCTATTTCTGTGTCCACATGATTACAGAAGCCACATTGCTTCACTCCATATTAAATCAAGGAATGTCTGAAGGCACAGGATACATCAAAGGCTTAGGTGCTGACAACATCCAAGCAGTTATGTGGAAGACTTGTTCTCCAAAATCACCTATTGCTCTAGTGCAATTACAACACTGGCATCTAAACAGCAATGCAGAAATTGCCAAAGTATGTCCTCTCCATAAAAACTGAGACAAATTCAATCTAGCCAATTGCCACCCCATCAACCTCAATCATCAAAAAGTAATGGAAGGTGTCAATAACAATACTACCAAATAGCATTTATTCACCACTACCCTGATCACTGCTGCTTAATTGGTGTTCTGTCAGGACCACTAGATTCTAGACCTCAACAGACCCTTGATCCAAACTTGGACAAGAGAGCTGATCTCAAGAAAGGATGTAAGGCGAGAGTAACTGTACTTGACATCATTGTTTGATCAAGTATGACTTCACAAAGCCTTAGCAAAATTGAAATCAATGCAAATCATAAGTATGGTTGCTGTCATACTTAACACAAAAGAATATGGTTGTGTTTGCTCAAGGCCAATTATCTTAACTCTATGAAATCACTGCAGGAGATCTTCAGCTGCTTCATTAATTTCCTTGTCTCCATCATAAGTGAGGATGTTTACAGATGATTGCACTTCATCTGGAACAGTCCATGCCCTCAGGTAGCAAGATCTGGACAATGTTGAGCTGATAAATGAAAAGTGACATCAACTACACAAATGTTGGACAATGACCATTTTGAAGAGACAATATAACCAACCATCTTTCGTGTACGTTCAACAGCATTAACATTCCCAAATCTCAAGCTATCAACAACTTGGAGGTTACAAATTGACCAGAAACTTAGTTAGATAAGCCACATAAATACTATGGTTACAAGAGCCGATTACAACCTTGATGTTCCATGGCAAGCAACTAAATTCTCAAATCTAAAAAGGCACAAGTCAGGAGTGTGACAAGATAGACTCCACATGCCGGGATAAGTGCGGCTCCAGTAATAGTCAAAAGGCTTGATGCTGTCCAAAAAAAATGCTGTCCATTTGATTGATACCGTATCCACTACTTTGAGCATTCACTGCCTCACTGATATATCGTGACTGCAGGGTATACCAGCTTCAAAATATACTGCAGCAATTCACCAAGGTTTCAGCAACAGCAGTCCCAAACGGAAGACATTTCAAAAATATGTCAGCTGCTACAAAGTACAGATAACTCTAGAACTGAATTCTAAGTTCTGAAAAGATATGCTGATCACTGGCTTGATTTCTCTTCCCAGCTCCCAGTGTTTTGGTGTATATGTCTGGGCTAGCATTTCTACTTCCCTGTGTAAATCTACTAATAAATAAGATGAAGACGTACATCGTGTTAAAATATATGTGCATATATTGTGAGCAAATTATTTTTTCAGATTAAATTTGAATGATGCAGATAATGGAAGGCCTTGACACAGCAGTGGAAAGTGGTGGAAAGAAATAGGCAAGAGTTAACAGTTTCAGGAAGAATTAGTGTCATAGTCTCCATGTTCTTCATTCTTATCCTGCTTGATTCATTGAAATAGCAGTATCCAACCTTTGGCCCTAGGGTCATGTCAATCTCAAGTCTTGGAAATCTAGCTCTTGAATCTAAAGCAACCCTACTTGAGTTTTTATTTCTTATTTGCTGATTTGTTCTGTTTGAATTTTTGTAGATCAAGTGTTTAGAAAGAAATACTTTCAATGCTGTTGCTTTGTTTCTTATTAAACCCTAAATCAGCATATCCATCTTCTTCGGTGTCAATAATTTACGATATAATCAAATTAAGGAGAACATTGTTTGAAATTTTATAACAGTAGAATTACTAGGGCTGGGAAGAACATGAATTGCATTTATGCCAATAGGGACAAGACTATGGACTGGCAATGGGTTGTTTCCTTGCTCCACTAATATTTTATCTCATTTGAACTGGATAGCAGTTACTAATATTTTTTTCACTAACTATATATGAATTATCAAGTTCCAAGACACAGGGTGGCTTTCTATAGGAAGTTACTGACTGGTCTGCTTAAACTTCAGCAAATGAGTTTTCAAAATCCTGGAAAAATTGTGTAAATTTTTCTAGGGTCTTTGCAGCTGCTGTGCAGGATTTCCACTGAATGTCACACTTTGCTAATGTTATCTGAAAGAGGCTTCTTGTCATCTCTGTGCAGTTGGTTAGTATTGACTGAATCATGAGATTTGTGCTCACAGCACTGGGGCAGAATTCTCCCAAGCCCCCCACGTGGGATCAATAGCAGGTGGGAGGCAGAGTTTAATGGGAGGCCCAAAAATCAGTTTCATGCCAGCAAGAATTTAGAGGGAGATCTTCCAATGGTGCCTGCCATGGCAGATTAGTAATCCCCCTGGAGGCTGGCAGGAAACCCATTTGCATCCTGCTAATGGGATGCGAACGAACGCCCAGCCAAAATCCTCCCCCCTCTGTCCAATTCTCCAGTATGAAAACACATCAGTTCAAAATATGTCTGGATCAATGTGGCATGCAAATGTTGGGACTTACTTGAAGAAAGCCTTGGCTGCCTTAGGAATTTTGGTGGAACCCACAAGTGATCACAGACCCTGGAACACCACAGCAGTGGTTGAGGAGAACATCTACCAATGGATTCTCAGGCTGGAATTTTCCAACTGCCCAGTGACAGGTTTTCCTGTGGTGAAGATGCATCTCCATTGACTGTTGACAGGCCCCTTCTAGTTCCACTGCAGTCAATTGTGATTTGCATGGCTCACCAGTCCCATCACCAGGGAACTCACAACAGGGTTCTACTTCAGCAGGCAAGAAGATTCCACTAGCGGGAAGGACGGAAAATCCAACAATGTCTTCAAAAAGGTCCATCTATCTGCCTCAGAGTGCTCCTGGAGATCCATCTTTTTTTCAACAGATTCATCTTATTTCTTCAACGGTGGGTCAGTGATATCAAGAGCCTCTTCCATATGCATCTGGACATTTTTTTTATTCATCTGTGGGTAATGGGCAAGGCCTATTGGCCAGCATTTTATTGCCCATCCTTAGTCAACTTGAGAGTCAACTACATCACAAGGCTCTGGAGTCACATGTAGGCCAAACCAGATAAGGATGGCAAATTTCAATCCCTAAAGGACATTAGTGAACCAGATGGGTTTTCCTGAAAATTGACAATGGTTTCATGGTCATCAGTAAATCCTTAATTCCAGATTTTCTTTATTGAATTCAAGTTCTGTGTGGAGTTTGCACATTCTTCCTGTGTTTGCGTTGATTTCCTCCAGGTGTTCCTGTTCCCTCCCACACTCCAAAGATGTGCGGGTTCAGTTTGGCCATACTAAGTTGCCCCTTAATGTCAGGGAGACTAGCTAGGATAAATGCATAAGGTTATTGGGATAGGGCCTGGGTGGGATTGTAGTTAATGCACACACAGTGGGCTGAATGAGCTCCTTCTGCACTGTAGGGATCCTATGATTCTATGAAATTCCACCATCTGCCATGCTGGGATTCGAACCCAGGTTCCCAGAACATTAGTTGCATTTCTGAATTAATAGTCTATCGATAATACCTTGAGGCCAAAATCAAGAGAAGAACAAATTCAATTGGTCATGTGTCCTGCTGTATCATTGATGCAACCATGATACAGCATCAGTAGCTACATTTAAATGGGAGATGTCATGAAAAGAAAAACCTAAATGGTTAGTGCAACATGTAATCAGCTTCAGAATGTTTATGCAAAATAAGCTTTCAAAGGATCACTTGCAGTCAGCTCCTCTGGGAATTTCTCTCTGGATTAACATACATTTCATTCTCCTGCCAAACATTCTTTAGTGCTCTGCATTCTGACTAATGGCCTGCAGATCATTAAAATGCCACCAACCTGACTGACCTGAATTAAAGATTTCTTCAGGCTTGACCACCTTACCTTGGCTATCAAGATATTTTATACAATATTAAAAACTGTACCCCTCTGATAGTTACAGAGTTGTCAATAATACATGGCTCACAGATCAATTCGTCACATTGTTACAAAGATCAGTGGAACAAATTAAATGAGGGTGACCCAGAAATGGAGGTTAACAATGAACCAATGCTGCCATATTTGCCTCCTTTTTTTGGTCCATGCTTAGAAAGGAAACTAAATGGTTATGAGATGTTAATTCCTTTTGATAAGAATAGCTGTCTAAAAAAGGCTTGCTGGTTGCAGAATGTGATATTGCAGGATCTTCAAGAGTTGAGGGAAAACTGAGGAAAAAATTAGAAATTATAAGTTGAGAATAAGGTCATTTGCAGAGGACCAATATTCCTCAGATTCAGGAATGGGAATTCCAGCAAAAAACTTGTAGCAATCATATAAGAACCAAGCCATCAGCTACAGAGCCTTTTGGTTCTTGTTCAAGAATAGCAACAAAATTTTCTTCAGTCCTACAATGGTCCAATGTAGCATGTGGAGGAAAAGTGGTCACTTGTATTTTTTAATCTTTCTGGGTTTGTAACCCATCCGTCTTGCATCCTTTGATCTGAAGTAGAGGCCAAGCACAAGATCTATAGTACATTATCTCCAGGTTCCCTGCTTCTGGATATCTTCCCAAAATATAGCAAAGTGAGCCAGAAGATGTTCAGGAACCTCCATATTTTTATTCAAAGTTGACCCTGGTTTGCAGGAGCAAGCATGCTGCTCCTCTGGGGAACCCCCAGGAAATTCTTGGGCACATAAAGAGTATGGTCGATAGAGACACACCGCACTGACCACCACGGCAATTGGAGAGGGTGAGGGGCAGGCGCTGGGAAGGTCTGTTGATTTTGGGTGAGATTTTTTGGTTTTGCGATGAGTGAAATCCCACCCACTGTTCGAGGGTCTTTGCACCTTTTTTTTCCTTTTTATGTGGAAACTAAGCAATCTTCAGATTCACAAGAGTGGAATAACTGGACCCACATGGTTGTGTGTGCAATCTTCAAAAGTAAGTTACATGCTTTTTTCTAAAGAACTGAAGATAAATGTAGCCAAACAAGCAAAAGAAACATTTACTGGATGGATCAGGAAACAATTACCAAACAGTTTAATGTGTTTAAGAAATAGAGCAACAAACAAAAGCAGTATAAAGTAGACAAGAAGAACATGTAATGCAGAGCACCATCAGTTGGGACATTTATTCTCAAGAGACAAAGAAATTGAGAGATAAGATATTGTCAAGAGAAAACTCCCAGGTAAAAAAAGTCTCCCTCATAGACAGAAAGTAGGAGATTTCTTCCAACATGACAAGCCAGGACAAGTACCTTCCTCTTAGATCATTATGTTCTTTGACAAGCCTCCAGGTAAATGAATGCATTGAGCTGTTACAACATGAACAACCTACACACAGAAAGGAAGACATACTGTACCACGTAACTACACCAATAAATAAATAACCAAAATTGACGCAGTCTTTTTGCTGGATTTGAGAGGTTAATTAAAATAAATGAAGGCTAGAGACAGAGAGGTACTTATTGTATTGGTGTAAATTTCCTTCATCACCTCATCATCTGTAGTGCAGAAAGTAAATTGAAAGCATTTTATGAATATAAATTGACCTAAAGTTACTTCCTAGCAGTCTGCTGCTGGGGAAAACATTGGTAAAATTACAGTGCGGTGTTACTAACATTTAATCACGTTGTCACAGTCCCAGCATCTATCTCTTTGCTTGTCTTGTCTCCAGCTACATTCCAGAGCTGATAGGCTATGGTTGAAGGCCCATGTACAAACGAAGCAACATATTTCCTGTGAACAATAACAGAAAATCTGGAAAAATACCAGTCAACATCTGTGGAAAAGGTGTATAAAATTTCTACAGGAAAACTTATTTGTAATGTTGACCTGCTATGTGTTTCCAGCAACAGCTTTCAGATTTTACAAAATTTGCAAACATTTGTTATCAAATGATCTGAGGGCCACAGGTGAGAAAAGATGAGTTGGAAGTGATACATTAGAAATATCATTGCCATAGTAATAATCAGATGATGCTAGATGTTAACTCCATTTTTATTTTTTTTTCAAGCTGTTTAAGGCCCCTACTTTCACAATCAGTGCATTGATGAGAGAATGGTAAGAAAAACTCAAATGATTAACTTAAAAAACAACATTGAATGATGAAATGAATGATAACAATCTGGGGGCAATTTTGAGCCCATGCTGTCCATCCACGGGAATGGCAGCGCCTGCTCAAAATCCAGAGGGATTCAGAAAACTCGATTTGCACAGGTGAGTTTCCAACTTCCGATTTTCTAGCTCTCTCATCTGCAGAGGCACCTGACTGGTTGGTGGGTGCCCTACAATTTAGCCCCCTGAGAGTCTTCCACAATGCTGTGCCTTCTGCAACTTGGCCTGCAGAAGTGAGACCACCTGGACTGGAGGAGATACAGGAGATTGAAGAGCATCACTTGTCCTTGGGTGAGCAGAATATTGAGAACAGTGAGGGCAACCATGCAGAGGAAACAGTGCAAGAACCCCGGACAATGGACAGGGCCCAATAGGCTGATGCACTAGAGATGTCCTCTTAGCATTTGCTTAGGGGACATGCAGAACTAGGGAGCAAAGAGCTCTCCCTTCATGGGGACAGACATTTCACCAGTTATGTGGTGCCAGCAGTATGCTCCCTTTCTGTAGTCAGGCTTCACGGGCTGAAGCCATTGATTGGATTCTGTGGGAGAATAATTGAGGTCACAGCAATGTTCCTCCCATCCTCAGCAATATGTCTGACTCCTGCCTGAAAGAGAGCTTAACGCTTCCTGCCATCGAATGGGCTTATTATAGGGCTCAGAAATGTGGGGTGCAGTGTCAGCTATTATAGGTGCCATCCACATCAGCGGTCCTGGTGTTCATCTCCATTTTGCAGCTGAGGTGAGCAGTCTGGCAGTATCTCGACAGGTCTTGGACACTTGATCACTAGAGAACACTGTTAGACATGAGAGGGGTATGTTTTGATGAAGGAGGAAACGGGGGATTTCACCTTTCCGTGGATAGGGTTGGGAGATAGATTCTGGATGACAGGGGGCTGCCAGAAGCAGTGTCTCCTTACTGCATTGTCGATGTGGGAGGAATATAGCAATGCCATTCCCATATTCCACAGAGATGAGGCACTGGGTGAGCTTACTGCTTCCCTAAGTTTGGCGGAGGCTCCATGGGTGAACAAAATTAACTTTAATGACAATGCAATGATGACCTATCTACACTACTGCCTATATACATGTGTGTCTAATACATATGTTCTGTTACTTCATCTTTCTCATGCTCAGGCCATGCCTAGGTTTATCCCTAGGATACACAGCTGATGTTGAGGTGGCCTGCTGACTTTGAGGCCTGTTGCTTGAGTTGACTTGAGTAGGTGTTGCTTTAGTAGGTGTTCCTAGGGGATCAGGGCCTGGAGTGTCTAAGCCTGCTTTTGGGCAGCATGAATGTTTGACTGCTTCCTTCCTTGGTGCCAGGAGCTGGAGGTGTATCGTTCACAGGGAGAAGGATATCAGATGGGCTGAAAATGTCTAGGGGCTGGAGCGCCCCGGGCCGTACTACTGCCGATCCTTTCTCCTTTGGGTTTCTGGGAGCACCCTCTTTTCCTCCGTGGGATAGAGGAGCAGCTAGAGTGAGATCAAAAAGCCTTGGCATCCATTGATGCAGACACACATGGATTCCCACCAGTGCCTGCACCATGCAGTTGAAGCCCTCAGACATGGAGGTCATGAGATGAACTATGGTGCTGACGTTTCCTGCCATGAGAGTGCTCATCCCGTGTAATGGTATCCATTGCAGTTTCCACCTTCACAGTGTTGGTCTCATAGTGCTGTCACTTCAGCGCAATCTCTTTAGATAGAAGGTGAAGGGACTCCTCCAATCAGCCTGCACTCTGAGCAAGGAAATATGCTGTCATCTCTAATGCTTGCAATTCTATCTTTGCAGTTCTAGCAACTCTGGGATGACTGGGCCCAGGGGCACATCATCAGCCAAGGGTCGAGCAGAGTCCTAGCCTTGGCAAACCTCTATATCTGCCTTGCTTGCTGTGGATCTTTAGTTGTGAGGTACCCATCAGAGAGTGACCTTGGAGCCTGTCTACTTAGTGATGCCACCAAGGTTTGGGTATCTGTGGTGATGCTGGATTCGGGTGACAGCTGTAACATCTCTTCCATGGAGAAGTCTATTTCAGAGCTGCTCGAGGCCTGTGAGTCCAGGGATTGCGAGAAGGGTCCGGCCTGACTGACTAGTCATCCTGCAAGAGAAGGGACATGGCATCATTGCATAGCAAGGAACATTGATTAATTACTTGGGATTTGAGGAATGACAGCGTGTCTTGAAGCTTTTTATGTTCTGCTGCTGACCCTGTTTCACTAGCAGTGCATGTATGCTCTTCCTCCTTCCTGGCCTGGTCAAGGGCTCTCTCACCAGAGGTTCTGACTCGGGCATGACTCCAGCTGGCTCCTGCTTGTTGTGGTTGAGTTTGGTGATGGGGTGGAGCTGGAGTGTGAGGAGCATAGCAGCTACAATGGTGGGGGGTGGAATATGCTGGTTGTGGAAGGGAGTTGGCGGGAGTGGAGTTGGTGCCTGATATTGGTAACTCCTGAGGTGATAGGTGAAAAATGAAGTTGAAGCTGCGAGAGGGGATTCACTTGTATTGCCTGATCAAAGAAGATCATTCATCTTCTTCCAACACTGTTGCCCATTCTCTTCAGGAGCGCGCTTGCACTCACCAGGACTGCCATGGCATCCCCGGCAGGGGTGGTGACTCTGCTAGAAGGCTGTCACCTGGAGTAGGAGTAGAGTTTATCTTGCCTCTGCTCCAGTCCATTCAGCATCCTGGTGACAGCTCCCCTGAAAAACCAAGGTGTAGCCTTCTTGCCTATCACTGCTGCAGTCATTCTGGGACCAATGCGAGGGAGCCATTTATATGGAACTCCTCAACGCTTGCAGCAGTTACGTTGTTCTGGGGGTGGATGAATCAGAGGAACACGCTGCAGGTGCGACGTGATTCTTGTGGGCATAAAAATGATTGCTCATGAGGCATAAGATTCGGTCCAAAATCACACTGGTACCGGAACAAACACTCTGCCGTTTCTTTGGTAAGATTTCATCCTTCAGGTCGGTTTTACTTTTGCAATATTTTTGCTGACTTCATTGGAAAGGAAAAGTAGAGGGATTACAACGTGGGCTACTGACGATTTGATATCTCACGTTTTAACTTATCATTGAAAAGTTAAAATTAACTCCATTGTTTTTATTTCAAGGAACAGGGAGTGTGATAGCCTTTCATCTTAAAACAATGGTTTGTGCCATGGTGCTATGCTAGATATTCAAAAACAGAAAATTTGAAAATTTCAAAAGGTCTGACAGCATCGCTGTTTGGGATAGCCTGGTGGGGCTCAGGAGCCCCACTCTGTCACATTTGCTGCAGAGGAAGACATTGCCTGAGCAGTTGCACAATTCACTGTCCTCTCTTTTCTCTGGGACCTCTTCTCAGCCAGCTTAATTTTTGTTTCTACTTGCTTTTTCCAATGCCTTTCCAAATAGTTAGCCTCCAGTGGTCATGGCTATCAGTGACTGTCTCCCAACTGTCTTTATCGAAGTCCACCATCTATATATCTCACTTGCAGATGTCCTTGTAGTGAACATATGGATGGTCAGGAGATCATAACCCAATTGCCAATTCACCATACATAATTTCTTTGGACAAATGGTTGTCATCTGTCAAATGAATGTCGCCGAGCCAGCGCAGATGTTATTGGTTTAACAATTAGTGTGTATTGATGAAGTTAGTGTGCTCCAGGATCCCTGAGTTGGTCACCTTGACATGCCAAGAGATGCTAAAGATAAGTCTGAAACGCAAAGGTGAAAACTGTTCAACCTTTTCTCTTGCCTAGCGTATGTTGTCCATGTGTCATCACTGCAGAGGAGTGCATTAGTCTATAGTTATGGGATTTAGCTGTTACTGACTAGGCCATAACTTATTGCCGTCACTAATTGACCTGGAGAAAATGGTCATGCACTGTCTTATTGAACTGCTGAAGTAGGTACGTTTACAGTGCTGTTAAAGAGGGAGTTCCAGGATTTTCCAGCAACTGTGAACAAATAGTTTTTAAGTCAGGGTGATATGTAGCTTGGAGTGAAACTTGCAAGTGGTTGTGTTCCAACGCATTTGCTTCCTTTGTGCTTTTAGTTGGTGGAGGTGGCATCTTGTAGATGGTACACAAACTGCCACTGTACTTCGAAAGTGGAGGGAGTTCATGTTTAATTTAAGCTGCTTTTCGAACTTCTTGAATGTTGTTGGAACTGCACTTATCCAGGCAAATCGAGAGTATTCCATCACACTTCTGACCTGTGCCTTGTAGATGCCCGATAGACTTTGGGGAGTCAGGCAATGAGTTACAGAATTCCCAGCATCTGACCTGCTTTTGGAGTCACAGTATATGGTTGAACAGTTCGATTTATGGTCAATGGTAACCCCGAGAATGTTGATAGTGGGAGATTCAATGATGATGATTTTCCACTGAATATCAAGGGGAGATGGTTAGATTCTCTCTTGTTGGAGGTAGTCATTATCTGGCATTTGTATAGCAACATGAATTTTACTTGAAACTTATTAGCCCAAGCATGAATATTGTCCAAGTCTTGTTGCACATGAACATGGACTAATACAGTGTTTTGAGGAGTTGCAAATGGTAATGAACATGATACAATTATTCATAAACATCCCTACACTTGACCCTATGATGGAGGGAAAGTCATTTATGAAGCTACTGTAAGAGATAGGGGAGGTGGTGACGTAGTGGTATTGTCCAAAGACTATGAACAAAGAATAAACAAAATTACAGCACAGGAGCGGGCCCTTCGGCCCTACCGACCATGCTACCTGATTGAATTAAAATCTCATACCCTTCTGGGGACCATGTCCCTTTACTTACATTCTATTCATGTATTTGGGTAATGCTCTGAGGGCCTGGGTTCAAATCCCACCACAGCAAATAGTGAAATTTGAATCTAGTGAAAATCTGGAATTAAAAGTCAAGATAACCATGAAACCATCATTGATTGTCATAAAATCTCATCTGTTCACTAGTGTCCTTACCTGGTCTCGTTTACATGAATGATTAAAATAAAAGATCGGATCTTGAGGAACTTTTGCAGCAATGTCTTGGAACTGAGATAATTGACCTCCAACAACCAAACAAGAAGAAATTAGATTTAGCTCTTGGGGCTAAAGGGATCAAGGGATACTGGGAGAAGGCAGGACCAGAATATTGAATTTGATGATCAGCCACGATGAAAATGAATGATGGAGCAGGTTTGAAGAGCCAAATGGTCTAATCATACTTCTATTTCCTATGTTTCTATGCAAAACTCCATGCTAAGTATTACTCTAGCCAGTGGAGAGATTTCCCCTCGATTCCCATTAACTTCAATTTTACTAGGGCTTCTTCATCTCACCTCATTTCTTCAGCTCAGCTCTTTTGACCATGTTTGGATCAAAGATCTGCAATGAGGCCAAAAGCAGAATTCAAACTGAGCATCAATGAGTAGGTTATTTCTGCTTAAGTGCCACTTAATACTACTGACAATGTCACCTTCCATTGCTTTGCTGATGATCGAGAGGAGACTAATAGGGCAGTAATCAGCCAGGTTGCATTTGTCCTACTTTTTGTGGACAGAAAACAGCTGGGCAATTTTGTCAGGTAAAAATTCTTCATGGGATATGGGCATCATTGAGAAAGCCAACATTTGTTGCCCATCCATAGCTGTCCTTGAACTGAGTGGTTTGCTAAGCCAATCACATTTCTTTGGATCCAAAGTCACATGTTGGCCAGACCAAATAAAGACAGTAAATTTCCTTTCACAAAGAAGTATTGGTGGAAGTTGAACCCATATTCCCAGGGCATTGCCTGGATTCTAGATTACAAGTCCAGTGAGATTACCACTTTGCCACCATTATTTGACATAGTCCCCTCTTCTTTATCTCATTCTCTGATTTCATTTAGTCACTTATTTGTGGTGGTAGAATTGTGATTATTGTATATGCAAAGGTTTCTACCTTATCAAGGACCACAACATCTTGTTCAAGTCTTGCCACTAGGGTTTGGGACAAAGCATCTGCTATAGCCTCAGGTTTTCAAAGAGTCACAGAATTACGACAATGCAAAAGGTGGTCATTTAGCTCATTATGACTGCACATTTTCCAAATGAACAGTAGACTCAGTGCCATTCTCCTCTGTTTTTCTCTGTAACCCTGCACATTCTTCCTTTTCCAGTAACAGTGTCTAATTTCCTTTTTAATGCTTCAATTGAACCTGCCTTTATCACATTATCGGGCATTGCGTTCCAGGTCTGAAAAAGGTTTTGCTTCAAGTGCTTTGTTTCCTTTATGAATTACTTTAAGTCAGTGCATTCTTGTTCTTTAATGAGTGGGAATAATTCCTCCCTATTTATTCTCCCCAGAGCCCTCATGATTTTGAATAGCTTTATCAAATCTTCTCTCGAAGGAAAACAGTGTTAACTTCCCCAATCTATCTTCATAACTTAAGTTCCTTATCCCTGAAACCATTCTTGTGAATATTTTTGCCTTCATATAAATGTCTTCAAAATGCAATGGCCAGAATTAGACACAGTATTCCAGCTGAGGCCAAACTAGTACACTATGCAAGTTCAACATAACATCCCTGTTCTTGTATTCTATGCCTCTACTAATAAAGCTTAGAATACTGCATATTCCTAATCTATCATTTTCAATGATTTATACACAGTAACGTTCATGACCTTATGCTCCCACATGTCTTTTAGAATTGTGCCCTTTACATTAACTCTACATGTTGTTTTTGCCAATATCACTTCACATTTCATCTTGCAGCCAGTCCATTCATTCCACCAGCTTGTCTATGTCCTTTTGAAGTTTGTCCTTACAATTCATAATGCTCCCAGGTTTTATATCAACTTTGAAATTGTGACCTGCAAACCGAGGTTGAGGTCCTTAATATTAATCAGGAAAAGTCAACATTAACCCTTGAGGGACTCCACTATGAACATTTGTTCAGCCTGAAAAATATTAATTAACCTCTACTCTCTGTTTCCTGTCACGCAGTCCATTCTGCGTCCATGTTGCTAACTGTGCCGCTTATTCCATGAGTTATAACTTTGCTTTCTTTTGTTGAATTGCATCAGATACCTTTTGGAAGTCCATGTATGCCACAACAACTGCACACAACCCATCCAGACTTGATGCCTTATCTACTTTAAGCACAAATGGCTTATCCAATACATCTCCTTACAATTTTAAACTCATCTAGTGTCTGAATTATCTGCTCTTTCACCATGGCTTGAGTAGCATTTCCTTCCTTGATAAACATAGGTGCAAAATGTTCATTTAATATTTCAGTCAAGCTCTCAACCTTCATATGTAAATCCCATTCTTGGCCTGTAATTAGTTCTACTCCTTTAATATGTTTAATAAAGCTTAGAATACTGCATATTCCTAATCTATCACTTTCAATGATTTATGCACAGTAACGTTCATGATCCTATGCTCCCGCATGTCTTTTAGAATTGTGTCCTTTCCTTTATATTAATTCTACATATTGTTTTTGCCAATATCACTTCACATTTCATCTGTCAGCCAGTCCATTCACCCCAGGCATTGGGATTCGCTTTTGTGTGTGCTGCCAGTGTCTTTTTATAGTCCCTCCTTTCTTCTCTTATTTCCTTCTATATTCATCCTTGATCTCAATTATATGTTTCACTTGACATCAGTCATAAGCACACTTTCTCTTCTCTCTCTCAAATTCTATCTCTTTTATCAGCCAGGGAGTTTTGGCTTTGTTTGCCCTACTTTTCACTTTCAATGGAATGTACCTGGACTATGACTGAAGCACATCTTTTTTGAAAGTAGCACAATGATCACTAACCCTTTTTCCTGCCAACCGCTGACTTCAATTTATTCAGCCCAGTTCCATTCCTACCCCACTGAAGTTGGTCTTCCCCCAATTAATTATTCTACCTCTGGATTGTTCTTTGTCCTTATCAATATTCAGCATAAACCTTGTGACACAATGATCACTATCCCAAAATATTCTCCCACATTTATCCTAGATCTGCATGGTTAACTTCATTCCCAAGAACCACCTCCAGGAATGCCTCCTTTATTATTGGGTGGAACATGATGATGAGAAAGTTTTCCTGAACACACTTCGGGAATCTTTGTTCCTCACTGCATTTTAGACTATTACCATCCCAATCCATAATCAGATAATTAACCCCGACCCTATTAGAATTACTATATAATTTCAGCACTTCTGAAATTTTCTTACAAATTTGTTCCTCTATCTACTTTCCACTAGTTTATGGTTATAGATGTTACTGATCAATGTAATTTCACATCTTTTATTCCTTAGCTTGAGGCAAATAGATTCCGTCCTTGAACGTTCTGGCACACCGGGGCAGGGGGTGATTCTCCCCGCTGGCTGTGCCGCAAAAGCAAAACTCAAGCGGAGGCCGATTAGTGGGCTCCCTACTGGATGCCAGAACCTCAGAGAGTCTTCAGCAGCCGGAATTCTGGCACAGAACTGTATAAATTATGTAAATTCTCATTTTAGTATGTTTAACATATGATTAACAGACACGGGACTGAAGTATCCAGGCCTGCTAGAGTCTCCCCCACCCCCACCAGGAGTGTTTGACTCCAGCGGTGTTTACTATAGCTCCCTACATGCCTATTCTGACCCATCTATTCCTTATTCGAATGCTATTTATCCTTCCCAGTGTTCTGTGTTCCTTAGAATTTCTCTCTGATATTATCTTTTCTTCCTCACACATCTGCCACGTTTTTTAAACCAAATAGCACCAACAAAATGGCCCACAAGGAACTAAGTCCCCATTCTATTTAGGTGCAACTCGCTTGGCCTACACAGGACAGAATTGGTCCCAATGTCCTAACAATCTAAAGCTCTCCTTTCTGTACCATCTTTCCTGCCACATATTCATCTGCTTTACCCTCCTGTTTCTATACTCACTTGCACATGGTACAGTGGGCAATCTAAGGTTCTGCTTGCTTATTTTCTATCCAGCTCCGTAAATTCTGAGTATGGAAGCATATCTTTCTTTCTGTCTGTTTACCAATTAGACAATAACTATTGATAGCTCATCCTATTCTTTCAGGATGCTATGCAGTCATTCAGTAACATCCTTGATCCTTGGCACCAAGGGGGGCAACACACTATCCTGGATTCACATCTGCACCTGCAGAAACACTTCTCTATTTCCCTTTTCAAATCACCTTTCACTGTTGCTCTTCTGCTCTTGTAGTCCGCTCAAAATCTTACATTCTTTAGAATTACTAGGTCTTGTTTTCAAGTGTGTTAAAACCTATTAAAAATTAGAAAAATAAAGTTATTGACCCTAAATTTCCTTGAAATTTCTGTGAGATTCCTGATTTAACACTAACAGATGGTTAGTGCAATAGAACCTTCCAGAAGAAGGTAAAGAGTCAGTTATGCCTGTTCCCCAGCAGCTCTGGGACTCCTCAGTCATCATTGTAAGGGTTGAAGCCTCCACCTACTCTTTATAAGGACAGTGATGTCAACCAGGTGGAACCAAATTTGGGAACCATCAGGCTGTGAGTTTCCAATTTCCTGCTTCAGAAGAAATGTAATATATTATTGGAGGCTTGCTTGGATTTTCCAGCCATATGAAATAACTGAGGTACCTTCCCATTGTTCCCACCAACTCTAGCAGGGTTTGTTATAAAGGAGATTGCCAATGTAGTCCTTTCAAACTTTGCATTTTATAGGGCATTGTTTTAAAATTACCATTTAACTACACAACAAAAGAATAACAATTCTCTTGGAATGAGTTTAATGTTGTAATCCAATCTGGCAGTTCTTCCGATGTGCAAAACCACTTTGATTTTTACTCTGATGGTTTATAACATCATTGGAACACTTGATTGAATTTAGTGCCTGTAACTCACTGTCAGCTATCCATTATCTTATGAGTATGTGACAGCACAATATGTTTCTCTGTCCACACTGGTAATGTCAAACTAATAATAATTTGAATAATTTAAATTTTCCGCTGATCTGTCAGGGCCGTATTATTCCACATAAAAGTTTCCTGTTTTTCAAGGCTCAAGTCAGCAGGATACATGAAGGATACATGTTGAATGGCCTTCCCTTTCTTACATACATCATCAGACATTGCGCTGCTAAAATAGCAAAAAAAAGGCAACTAAGGCAGCAAACAACAACAACTGCTTGCACACTAAATCCTCTGAACAATGTCGCAACAGTGCTGCCAAGTTAAATCATTACTGGGCTGAGAAAATATCCAAGCTGACTTGCTGAATACATGTGCTGGACTAATGGTTCACGCAATGCATTTGTACCGAAGCAGAACAGGGAGAACTTAATGAGAAACTGCTTGAACAGAACTAAATCAGTCTAAAGAAAGGACAAAAGGGGAGACAGACTGAGTACAAAGAGATACAGCAACAAGAACCATAATTTTAAAAGCATTATTATAAGATCAAGTAGGAAGACAGAATGTTAGTGAAAGAGAGGAAATAAAGTTTATAAGAATTGGTCAATAGTTTTAAACAGTTTAAGTTCACTCAGTATATTTTAGATTATTTCTTATATCTTCATGCCAAAACTGATGTTAGTTATTATACAATTTACATTATAACCATATTGAATTATCATCAGAGAGCAGACTCACAGGAACCTTAAAACTTAACCTATCTTGAACTACCCTCATGAATTAAAAATTCTACAAGGTCTGCCACAACAATAACATCGATGCCACTATTGTAGTAAAACATCCCAAGGCAGTTCACAGGAGACTTGTTAAAAAAAAAATTCTGAACGATATGGGAACTATTAGGGCAACTAACTAAAAGCTTAGTCAGAAAGCTGGGTTTTAAACAACACCTTAAAGGAAGAAAGACAGGTGGCGAGGCAGGAGGCTTAGGGCTGCAATGCCAGAATTTGGGGCTTTGATAAATGTAACACAGCCATCAATGATGGAGTGGATAAAATTCTGGATGGTCAGGAAGCTAGAATTCGAGAGGCACAGGTGCCTTGGGAGAATCATGGTACTGAAGGAGACTACAGAGACAGGGAGCAGAGAGACCATAGATTTGAAAGTAAGAACGAGAATTTTTAAATTGAGATCTTACCAGGAGGCAATGTAGATCAGTGAGCACAGGGGAGAAAGCTGAACAAAATGGTGCAAGGACATTGACAGCTGAGTTTTAGATGACCTCATGTTTATGAGCTTTAGAAACGTGGGAGGCAAGCCAGGAGAGTATTGGAATAGTCAAGTCTAGAGATAACAAAGGCACGAATGAGGGTTGCAGTGCCAGAAGAGCTGAGGCAGCAGCAGAGTCAGGTAATCTTTATAGAGATAGAAATAGGTGGTTTTAGTTCTGCTGCTGATAGTATTTGGGAACTCACCTTAGGTTAAATATAAGATAGGTGTTACAAATAGTCTGATTCAGCAGCAGACAGTGGTCAGGAAAGAATGGCAGGGAAGTGGAGTTTGTGGCAGGGCTTGAAGATAAAGGCCTTATCCTGTAGTGGAAGTACAATAGAACTCTTTAATTATACTTTAAAGCAAATGTGTTGTCTCCAAGTAAATTTTATTTTCAATTATTTTTTAGATTATTACAAAATGTCAATGGGTAACAAACAGGAATCAGTACTTCTCTAACTTGCTCCTCCCCAGCCCACAGGCACTGAAACCAATTATAAAGGTCCTACTGGTGCCTGCACTTCAGTCACTAAAGAACTGTATTCATTTCAAGATATTATGGAATGCTCTGTATCATTTCTGGATGTAATCTTTTGGGTTTAATTTTTCTGTTAGTAGCTTTCAGTGCAGCAAATATGTCAGCTATAGATTTGTCAAGAAATTAGCTGCCTTGATATTTCAGTGGGTTGTCAGCTGTGCGCTGCAGTGAGCTTTACAGATGACAAATGTGCTAAATTCAATCCTTATCTATGTTCTCAGCCAGGATAATACTGGAGCACAATTAGAAAAAATCAGCCAGGTACCAGCACATGATCACTATCAAGTCATCTAGCTAAAAAAAAGTATGTATGTTACAAACGAATAGAGTGAGATTCAATTGTGAACACGTTGCTATTCTCTTCTTGGTGTGCAATAAATAAAGTCAAGCTTGACAAGATTCCTTGCTGCAACAATGAGTGTTAATTTTCATTAGTATTATGTCAAGAGGCTGCCCTGAAGTGGTGGAATGGTTTTTCCTCCGCTATTCACCTCCCTTTCCTGACTTCTTTATCTCTGACATCAATGATGGTTCTTGAACCACTTCCTGTTTACACCCAGAACAAGAAGATTTCAGCCAATTTGCTTCCAGCTTCCCCAACACTCCTCCCTCTACCCCCTCCCCCTCCCCCTCCCCCCTGTCCCCCTTCCCCTCCCCCCCGTCCTTCTTCTCCTCCCCCGCTCCCTGCACTCCCACCAACAGTTCACCCCACACCCCAGGTCACCTGACCCATTCCTTAAAGGGACTATCTCCCAACATACATAACAGTTTAACAATTTTGTTCAACTATGTCATCTTCTGCACCAGAATTTCTGAAATACCTTTCCTTCCTCAGCAGAGGATTATTTTCCAATGAGGTTGAAAAGGCTTTTGACCCTATCTGTTTTAATTCCTACACTTACCATAATCAATTCTCCTCCCTCCCAGGACCATGATAATGTTCCCTTTGTCCCGACCTTCCATTGGATAGCACAGAGACAGCAAGTCATGGAAAAATATGACAGATGAGAAGGCACTTTTGGCTTGGGAAGAACAGCAGATAGAATTTAATGACTACAAGGATGGCTGTGTCTACTGGTTGCAGCCATTTGCAGAAACCCTGATGCGGTTAAATGCCAACAGGCAGTTAATTATCTGCTGATGGGGTTTCCGTGCCTTTAAACATGATGATTCTGATTCCAAGAACTGTTGGTCAATCAAATGACTTGCAGCACTTTATTGCCAGCGATGCCACAGTGAGAAGTGCCCTTTGCTGGAACAGCAGCAGCAGTCACAGGGGAGCCTAGAAATTAATGTAAATATAGTTGGGCTGTCTGGGGCCATTTAAACACAAACCCCAGCAAGTTTTGGAAGGAGTGGGGAGTGGGGTGGGTATCATTAGCAAAGGCAAGAGTTGCTCTTTCAGTAGGATGCCCAATCAGGAAGGCATCCCACTGAGCCCAGAGAGGTCACAGGCTTTTACTGGGACGCTTCCTCATATTACACAAATGCACACGCCAATATTGGTTGAATACCAGCAGGTTGAATTAGATCATTAAGTGGTCGTTAATTGATCACTTAAGAATTTAGTTTGGTCTCAGGGGTGAGAAGGCTGTCCACAACTTTTCCTGATAATGACTTAATCAGCGGGAGACAAGAAGGTGATGGGAACTCCATCTCCGACCATTCCACTGAATTTTTATACACCCTTCACTCCCAGCCTGTTCTTGGGAGAGTGTGGATCTGGGAAATTACATTTTGCTGCAAGGATGTGGACTTTCCCACCAGTTATGTCCTGATAAGGGGACTCCCCATTTCAAACACTAACCCGTACCTTCTTCACTTTACAGTGGCATTAGTATAATCATCCTCTATTATTCCTACTTCAAAGGTAAGTGGAATCAGTGGTTAAAGTTAACTCCTGCCTTCATCTTCCATTTCTGTCATTTCCACGACTTCCAGCAAATTTCACCATCTCCCCTCTCCTATTCTCCGTACACTTTCACCTCCTTACTTGCCAATATACAGAGCTCCAAGCAATCCTTCCAGATGATAATGACAAATGTATGCTATATTCATTGCAAACATAAGTAGGATAATTACTGAACACATCCTTTGAGTTCATATAACATGGCCCTGAATTTTCTGGTCACTTACCATTTTAATTTCCAGTCAAATCTTGCTTTGAACTCTCTGACCTTGGTATCCTACATCATTCTAATGAGGATTATCACAAGCTCGAGAAACAGCACCTCAGATTTTCACTTTACAACCTTCCAGCCTCAACATTAACAAAGTTAGATCTCCGTCACCATTTCCATTTTCCGACAATGGAGGGTACCTGCAAGAATCACTGGGGATCCAGAAGATGCAGGTTGGTGGTGGTTGGGGGATGGGGGTGCGGTGCTGTCCACCTTTCCATCACTACGTTCCTAGCCGATTCATGTTTCCCGATTTTTCATGTTTCCCGATTTTTCATGTTTCCCTTTCTTCTGCTGTTCTGCAGTAACCATTTTCTGCTAGCTGTGCTTTTCTTTGTATTAGCGCTGATTTTATCTCACACCTACCCTTCATCCAATCTCAGGCATCTTTTCTTTAGTTTAATTCCTATTTTCCTCAGCTCTGTCTTTACTAAAAAAACTTTAATGCCTTCCAGTTCAAGTTCTAACCCGAAGTAGTAACTTTGTTGCACTCTCGCCAGATTCAGTCTAACATACTGAGTACTTCAAGTAACTACCGTCTTATTTCTCAGATTTCCATTCTGTGTTAAATTTGGATTTGTTTCCCTGAAGTAGGCTTTATGGCTGGCATGATGGCACAGTGGTTAGCACTGCTGCTTTACAGTGCCAGGAACCTGCGTTCATTTCCTGGCATGGGTCACTCTCTGTGTGGCGTCTGTGTGAGCTTCCGCCAGTTGCTCCGGTTTCCTCCCACAATCTGAAAGATGTGTTGGTTAGGTGGATTGGCATGCTAAAATCTCCCTCAATGTACCCAAACAGGCACCAGAATGTGGAGACTGGGGGATTTTCACAGTGACTTCTTTGCAAAATTAATGTAAGCCTACTTGTGACACTCATAAATAAACTTTAAACTACCTTGAAGTGTTGACTCCCTCACTGGGTGATGCTGGCACACCCAGGTGCCGTTTATTTTGCGTGAACCTTGAAAAATGAGGAAATCATTGAACTTTATTGCCAGGTACATGCGCTTCCAAAAGACATTATTGTTTACCAGTCAGGTGAATGAAACTGAATAATATTCCATCTTAATCTCAGGGTGCTGCACTCAAAGGTTGGGCCTTCATCATTATCCCAAAGAACTGACTCAGCTGGAAACAAAGTTCAGCACAAGTTGAGACAGTTCCTGGTTGGATAGATGACATGCAGAGATGCCAGCGTTGGACTGGGGTAAACACAGTACGAATTCTCACAACACCAGGTTAAAGTCCAACAAGTTTATTTGATAGTAATCCCACAAGCTTTCGGAAATGGTGTTCCTATGTCAGGTGTGTAGAAGGTTCTGATCAGAGAAGGGCATATAAAGTCACACACAGTTTACAGAATACTGATTTGCATTCTAGACTTACATTCTAATCAGTATTCTGTAAACTGTGTGTGACTTTATATGCTCTTCTCTGATCAGAACCTTCCACACACCTGACAAAAGAACACGATTTCTGAAAGCTTGTGGGATTAGTATCAAATAAACTGGTTGGACTTTAACCTGGTGTTGTGAGACTTCTTACTGTGGATAGATCAGAAGCAGAGATTAGAAACACAGAATTCCTACAGTGCAAAAGGAAGCCGTTCTTCAAATCAAGCTTACATCAATAACAACCTCACCCAGGCCCTATTTCTGTAACCCCACATATCCATGCCAAAAGCCCCCCGATAGTAAGGGACAATTTAGCATGGCCAATCCACCTTACCTACAGACAGTGTGACTCAAGCAGGATTCAAATTTGGATCCTTGGAGTTGTGAGGCAGCAGTGTTAACCACTGTGCCACCCCTAAGACGGGTACAAAGACTAGGAAGGAGATTGGAAGGAAAAGAAACATTGAGGGAAATTACATCTCCATGTGGCCAGTGAGAATATTAGTTAAAATCAGCTGAAACATCCAGCCCATTCTAACTGTAATTCTATCCATACATGTTTTTACATTAGTTAGCTGTCCATCTGATTCAGGCAGCAGCCTCATTAAAGCAAGCAAATCAGGGTGTTATGAAATCACTGGGACTCCAGTAACACTTTAACTACTAACTGACCTCTTAAATGTCTGAGATAAAAGTGCACTTTTATTAGTAATTAAAGATTTCAGATCCTCCAGGTTCTCTTCCAGGGAAAATAAAACAGTAAAACTTGGAGAATGATTACTACTGATCTTGTATAGATAAAATGGAACTCTAGTTTGAACCAGTACCAGTCATTTCTCAAGTTTTACTATTTTTTTTTCCTTCTGCTTACTACCTGATAATGCAGGATTTCCAGCACTTAATATCTAAGATCCCTGTTCAAAAGAAAGGGAAGCCTGGAAATACCCCTCTTTGACTTTTTTACAGTATCCTTTTCCTGCAAGTACCAATACTCCCCTTCTCCATCACACTGGAGGCCAAACCATTGAACTCGTATAGGGAATGTAAAGTGTGATAGCTTTCTGTTTCCTTCCCCTCCTTTGGAATTGAGCATACTCTAGATACATGGAACGGATGTGCTGCTGCATAGCCCTATAAAACTCAAAAAAATGTTGTAAAGTAAAATCTTTATGAAAATTAATATATGTCTTTTCTTCTGACTGTTCCTATATTCATTTTTTCATATCCAGAATAATTGACAATAAAATCCTTATGAAAGTTAACATATGTCTTTTTTTTCCTGACTGTTCCTATAATTCATTTTTTTCATATCCAAAATAATTGACAATAACGTCATGGTGCTAAAGAAGCTCATTCTTTAAATTCTTTCAGATAAGTAATAAATGAAATCAGCAGCAAAAGATGATTCACTTAATATTAAGGAAGGAACTCCACAGTTCAAGTATTTTCACAAAGGCATCTGGTGTGATCTTTCTTTAACTGTGACCCTCCTAAACGTGTTCTTTTGAGTTTCTGTGTGAGTTCCTGTGACAAGTGCACACAGGTCTGGGTACTTCATGTGCTATTTAAAAAGTACAGAACTCTGAATATCATTTAGTTTTGTGCCCACTGTTAATCTTGAGTAAAGGTGTTCTTTCTTGTCAGAACTGTACATTATCACCCTGACTTATTAAAACAGGCTGGGTAGCTAGAAAATAGCATGCAAGCAAGTTCCTTTTCTGATTGTTGGAGAAGGACATTCTCCAAATTACCTTTAAAATGACATTCACAATCACTTTAGAATAAAGAAGTCTATTCATACTAAAACCCACAACGCTTAAGAATGAGACTTACCTCCAATCTTAAAGCTCACATACTTCCAAAGAATTGGGAACAAATGTAGTCGTCTTTTGTTTGTAGTTTAACTTTTGTACATAGAGAAAACCAATGTTTATGTAGGCACCACAGAGTTGTCATGGCAATGACATGAATGGTGTATTTTAAATAAATCTGACTCACATATATATTCTCAGCGCACAAGGTGGACGGGGATTTATTTTCTTTCAAACATTTTAAACTTATCGTTAGTACTTCTTTTCAGCAGGAGTCATTAGTACACATTGAGCTACACAATATCACATGATGTATTCCTCTCTGGTTGGAGAGGTGCTGGATCATTAGTTAGACACTGGAGACTGACCAAATGAGTTGTTGCCAGGACACAGTGTGGGGTGGAGTAGAATCCTATCCTGTGAGAGAGATGCTGTAAACATTTCAGCATGAAAACCTGTCAAGGAGTTTGTATGCCTTTGGGCACTATGTTCATGAGCAGAATTGTGTATTTTGGAATGTTACACTCCATTATCGTTCTTTAACTCTGTTTGAATTTGAATGCAAAAAAGATAGATACCCATTTCCCATTACCATGTATGCTTCACTGTTTCTCTGTTTTACCACTTAGATAACAAGCTGACACTAGTGGAATATTATGATATCTGATTTCATGATGAGTCTTTGTATTATCAGTACCCAGTCAAAACTAATCATGTCACAACCAAGATCTACAAGAGTTTGGCATGTTCACTGTTTTAACACAGTCCCTAAAACCCACACAGGTCCACAATCTTGACATAAATAGAGGTGACTGCCTGCTGATGATCTCCAACACATAGCCTGCCATTAAGACCAGAATAAAGCTAACTAATGTGGGTGAGGCACAGCTCTAGAGCTTCAATGTTTGAGGAATCCAGGAGTTTTATCACAGTGGGGAAATGGAATAAAAGTTCTCTGCGTGGAATTCTCCCATCTCACCTGCTTGGGTTTGATGGCAGATGTGAGTAGATTCCAGCGAGAGCCAAAAAGTCAGAACCCGCTGGCATAAAATCATTTTGCAATTCTCCCAATGGTGGGTTTTGGAGGCTCAGTCTTCCCATGCCATTTGCATGAACGCTCATCAAAACAATTGGCTGCCAGAATCCCTTCAGACTTTTCAGTCTTATGTCACACCAGCGGGAATTTATGGTAGCGTAAAATCCGATTGCGAAAAAGTGACATGCACAAAGTGGTCCTCGGTTTGCAAGAATCTTCAGGATGAGTGCAATAAAACCTTTTTGCTATAGTGTTGTGTTGTTCCTAATGTTCCTGTTCTCTCCTGTGCCGGGGCAGATTGATTCCTGCCTCCGTTTTCATGCTGAGCTGGTTTTCATGGACAGCTTTGTGCTGCTAGACCCACAGACCCTAATATGTCATCAAGTCAGGTTAGTACTGTGTGGGGATGGGGAGCACAGGGATCTCATTCCCCATGGTGCCACACACTAGGGTGTCTATCTGGACAACACTGTGCTATGCGGCTTATGTAGCCACGCAACAAACGTCCAAAGTTTGTGTGAGGTGGAGTGCGAGGTGAGGTGAGCTTGATGAAGGTGAGGGGGACAGTGTAGACCCTGAGCTATGCAAGAGGAGGGGGGCAGCTGAAGAGCAAGAGAATTTAAGTTCTGTGTGTATATATATTTATTTCTTTCTTCCCCTTTCAAATAAGAATTTTGGCCACAGTATGATCTCACCTTCCTTGGCCAACAAGCCCTGATGTGGGGCTTGAACCTGGAGCATCTGGATAGAGGTAGGAACACTATGCCTGTACCACAAGATCTCCCCTGTTGGCATGCAGCCTCATTAACATATTTAAATGACTGACCCTCCTCTCTACAGCAATTCCCAGAGGCCCCATTAAAATTAAAAATGGGCATAATCGTGGCCAGTTGGGGTTACTTTCAGATAGTTGAAATTTGATGCTATCCTTCTCCTGCCCACAGAATGGAGTTAAAAGTCCTTCACTTAGGCCATCTTGATTTTATTGATTCCTCAGTCAGAATGACCAAGAACATTGTTCCCCCGTTTAACCAGTGCAAAAGTAACTTATTTTTGCCACTGTAATCTCTTTCCCAGCAGGATTTTTTACCAAAAGTTTGATTTAGGTTTGGAAGTAATATGGGCCCATTTGTTGAAACTGCATTTTGCATGAGGTACAAAAAAACTATTTAATTATTTTACTGTAACTTTGCATTTCAAGGACCCAATGCTTCGGCCTCTTCAGTAGGCCTGCGGGAATCCTGCTGCCCTGGTGATTGGAACATTGGCCAAAAATCAGAATTCCCGATGGATGTAAAGTAAAAATAGTTTATTTATTAATCACAAGTAAGGTTTACATTAACACTGCAATGAACCTACTGTGAAATTCCCCTAGTCACAAGCTCTGGTGCCTGTTCGGGTCAATGCACTGAACCAGCACATCATTTCAGAATGTGGGAGGAAACAGGAGCACTCAGAGAAAACCCATGCAGACATGGGAGAATGTGCAAACTCCACACAGAGTGACCCAGGCTGGGAATTGAACCCAGGTCCCTGGCACTATGAGGCAGCAGTGCTAACCACTATGCTACAATGCCATCTGAGGGTTTTCAGGATTCACCAACCCCTGCCCCACTGGTCCTGATCGGGTTCCTACCCACAGCAGGCAGCAACTCAATAATTATGTAAATACCCTCATCTCTATGTCATTAGCAGGACTGACCCCAGATGCAGTAGCCACATAGTATTCACCTACCCTCGCTGTCGGACATCATGTGGGTGTAGTTTGGCATCCAAGGGTGAGCAAAAAGGGAAATATTCATTTTTAATTTTTTTGTCTTGATTGGGTAGCATGTCAATTCAATGGGGGAAGCTGGGGTTTGAATTGGTGGGAAGGAGTGATCTTGGAGTGGAGGGTCCTCTTGATTGGGAAGGCCTTGTCTGACTACTGAAGTGTTGCTGCTAACTCGATCCGTATCAATTTCAGACAGCTATATGTCAAAAAAGTGTTGGTTCTGCTCTGTGTCCAATCTTAGTTCTGACCTTCTAGTTTTATGGGAAACAAGTACCAAGCACATAGAGACCCCTGCATATCTGGACCTGTTAATCTTTCACAATCTAGCATGGTCCTGTCCTCATGCAAAATATTTCTAGTTCAGGCAACCCTGTCCTAACTCCCTTCACACACAGTAAGTGTCACTAACCCAGGACCTCTCTACTTTCAAATCCTACATGAGAGCTAGATGTTGGCACATCCCAAGAAACTCCCTTCATTCACAGTAATACACCAGGTCAGAGAGAAAAATGGGAAAGATGAGTGCACTCAATGATCAGGAGCTCCAGTAACAGCTGTAACAATTGCTGCCAGGTAACCCATATCACAGAAACAGCCTCAACGCTGAGACAGACAGGGGAAGCTCAATGAAGGAAGATGCTCGGTGCTTCTGCATGCCAGCTGCTCTCTCACTGTCTCATCCTTATCCCACTGGATGACAGTGACACTCCTATAAATTTGCCAGGTCTCACCAAAGAGCATGATGCAAATTCAGATTTAACCAGTACCACTGTCACTCACTCTGATCTCCATGTGAAAGGATTGACATCTGCCTTCAGAGCAGCTGGTTCCTGGGATCCTGTGACTGTTGGCTGACCTAGAAGTTCCTACCTCCACCCCATGTACAGTAATGGTTGTACTGCTTACCAGAAAGTGTCCCAGAAACCTGATGGCTAACATTTCCTACCGAGGTGAGTGTATCTGCGTTGTTGGATCTGTGCGGTAAAGGCAGTGCCGAGAATTAAGTGCTGTTCCCAGAGCCATGGCCTGGGAAGCTCTGAGGATTTAAATGAGAGAGTACAACAACAGGTAGTCTGGCCTTGTTGGATAGTGATCCTGGAAGAGAAAGGACATTTTGGACCCTCAGTGGTATGGAGAACATTAAACTCATTTGAGATATAAATGAATTTGCTTTGGACTCTTACTTGCTCAGGTCATCCCGACCTCACAGTTGGTTCCTAATCACTCCTGGCCCTCCCCTGTGATTTCCAGAGCCCTTTGTTCAAAGGGTGTAAGGATCCTCAAAATGGGTTCACCCATACCCATCTTCCCTCTTTCCCTCCTGTTATGTGCTGTCTTATCCTTCAGGGAGAAAAGTAGGTTTTGAGAGGGCAGCCGAGTGAATTTGGGGGCTTAGCATCAGAGTTAGGTGTGAAATCCGGGCAAGTCTGAGAGAGATGGCAGGAGAGGGAGTGAAACTGATGGGGATCAGAGGAGGAAGGAATATTGAGGGTTTCTGAGAGAGGTGTGGGTAGGCCAGCTGGTTGAAGGCTGCAAGCGCTGACTGTAACCTGGCTGTGTCAGGGTTGGAAATGATGCCACAGGTGATCAAGCGGGTACTCTTACAACTCTAGGGAAGACGGTAATAATCTTCATGCACTGGATGTCTGTGCTGAGGGTCAGGCTTTTGCTACTGACAGCCTCAGTCATCACCTTCCAGGTTTCTGCCAATATGTTAGCAATAAGCTCTTGCTTACCCTGGGGAACAGGGTGACCTTCTCTCCTCAATGGCATCCAACATCCTGACAATATCTGCACCCAAAAAGCCTGGGGCTGGTCTCCTTCCAGCCATCTTCCCTGATAATGTGACAGTGGGTTGTGTAGTGAGCCCTTTTAAGCTGCTGCCACTTGTTGCCCATTCAGGTGATTCCTGACTCCAGTGCATCTGTTGCTGCTGGAGTCGGAGGATCTGTGTGTTTCACATGGGGCTGGGCTAGCCTATTTGAATAGGCAGAATGGCTTGTGAATACTGGTGCCAACGGAAGTGTGAATCATTCCAGCTTCCCCGCTGGCAGGAATACTTAGACTCAAAATGGGAGAATCAGGCCCCAAATACTTTGCAGGAAAAAACCCATTCTGCCAGTAGTTCAGTGAATTACTAAGCGTACATAGTATAAACTCTAAGACAACACGAGCTATCCTTAGGATTATATTACAAGTTTTGCATTCCTTAACCTTCTTGTAGTGTTGGACAGGCTTGATTATGGCATTCTTCTTTATTGCCTCTCTTCCATTATTTAGCTCAAGAAGACATCATTTGTTTGGCTCCCACTCTCTTCCTGTCCTGTTGCAGCCAGTACATCTTTAGCAATGGCTTCACTTACCCTGGCAATACCAGCAGTGAAAGACTCACCTTGGCTGCTTTTTTTTCTGCCTCCTTATAATTGCTTCACTGTGATATTATCTGTTGGCATAAAATGACCTTTCATTTGGACATTGCTGATACTTAGGTGCACTTTTCCACCAACTTTCCCAATCCCATATATCATTTCTTACTGTTTAGCTGTCTGTCCAACAACTGTCACGTAACTTCTTTCAGCTGGGCAGGCTGAAGCCTTTGCAGCACTTTAAATCCTACCGTTTGGACTTATCCTGTCCTCCTTACAAACATCTCTCTCAGATGGAAGAAGTTCCAAATGCTAGTATCCTGCTCAATGCTCAATCTTAGTTCCCTGTTTAAAAGAACAGGTTAAGATCAAAGATGGCAGAATCCTGGCTTTACATTGGTGGATGAGAACCTATGGATTTTAACTTTCCATCTGTCTTCACGCTTGAAGGATGGACATTTAGATAAGGCACAAGAGCCTTCTGGCAAAGTAAACTGAACTCAGTAAATTTAAACTTCAAAAAACAAGGTAAGAAAATTGAGAAACAAAAAGACAAACATGGGAATTATATGGAGATGTCAGCAATCTTTCAGAGTTCTAATCCAGATTTGCATGAGTATAATACAAAGTGAAGTACTATCAGCGCATTGTTGATGGTGGATTACTACACACATCTGCAAATCTTTTTCAAATACAGTGCATGCCAGCAGCAATGTACGCATGTATTTTCTCCTCACTGTCCCTTGTATAACCATAAAATGGAAATGATGTGCTGTTGCTGCAGGAAAACCCAAATTGGAGACTAATTTGGGTGCCTTTGTTATAAGCATGAAAAGGAGAATAGAGCAAACTTGTACACCACTGCACTCGATAGAAGCAAGCTCTGTTGCTAATTATTTTTAGCAGCTCCTTTGGAAATTCAGCGATTGAATCCTTTTAAGTTCTGTAAGGGAAGGCCTCTTTGAAGAGCGGCAGCTGTTTTGAGTTAGTTGCATCGATGCAATTATCCAATACCCTGTTTAGATTTACAGAACAGACCAGGTTTCTCTTCTGCGATCTCTGGCCACTGGGGCACTTGGAGAGTCTCATGGCTAATTGGAACAGGACTTTAATTCAGTGTGCTTCCTTTTACTTTTGTTTAAAATTGATGATGTCCCTTTAAAGGGAGAGCCTGTATTAATTGATAATCTATTAATCTGGGTCGAAGAAAAAGGAGGTCAGGTTCCTATACTCAACTGGCCTCCAGCTGTCAAAGGAAACTCATCCAATTCTTAGTCTGAACTATTTTATTATAAAGTCCACCTCTGGTTTCATAACAATTACAGGTTGTAAGTTGTTAACAGACTTAATGCTGAAGTATAAGCAAATAATATCAGCATCAAGCTGTAGAAAGAATTGATAATTCCTTGGACCCTGGGACACATTTTCATATTTTCTCAAAGTTTAGCCTATTTTCTTTGCTAGACAAATATTATTTAATTGATTACTTTCTGTTAAAAGACTAAGTGGCAACAACATAAATGGGGAGATTCCTTCGAGAACAGAGAATACATTAAAAGCCGGAGGACTCAGTAAGAAAAAAGCAAATTATAAACTCTGTTTTAAGAATATGGTGTGAATATAGAATTATATTCAAAAACACTTTGAAAAGATTTCCATAGACTGGTTTGCCTTCAAGAAAAATATTTAATGTTCAAAATGACATAACCTGGTGCAGTAGAAAAAGTATTTGAAGGAAGTGTGATTGTATCTAAATAAACTACATAGGCTGGGACTTTCCATCCCCTGCTAAATCCAACCCCATCCACCCCACCTTTCTCCCTGGCCGATACATGGCGTGTTTTCCAGTGGTGGGAGTCACTCACCATTGACCAGGCAGGATCTTCTAGTCCTGCTGAAGTCAATGGTCTTCTGTGGTGCATGCTGCCAGAACCAGCTGCCTGAGATCTTCAGTGGGACCAAAGGATCTCACTGGCGAGAAGGCCTGGAAAATCCTGGCCTTGAGGGGGATTTTTCTATAATTTGTCAGAATGTCGGGCTCTGACTGAAAGCGGGTGTGTATTTCTCTAGATATGCCGCCAAGTTTTCAGACAAGATCTTCAACTACTCTGGACAACAAAATGGAGCCGTGCTTTATGCTGTCACTCTGGCAGGGCAGGGCAGGGCAGGGCTCCATAGTGATCTGACACCATCGTAATAGAGCACTTTGATCAACACTGAAGTTATACTCCCCCTCTCTCTCACACTCACAGGCAAGAACCACCCACCACACCCCCTTCACCAGCAAGTTCCCCCCCTTAACTGGCAAGTTCTCACCCCCCATTCATGGGCAAGTATCCCCCACCTTCACCCCACTACTCTCAAGGTAGTTCCACCCCCCACCCCTCTGCTCCACCCCCCTCACCTTTGCAGCAAGTCTTTTGTTGTAAATCAGAGATCAGCAAATTTGTGTTTTGTATTGTAGTGGGGGAGGAGCCAATGGATCTAATATAGAAGAAAACATTTTAATGGCGTTGAAACTGACTAAGCAGTGTAGCAGTATTAGCCCTTGGCAAAAACTGCATTAGAACTAGCTTGGAGTCCACCTAAAACAAGCAATTTTGTACCAGATAAAAAATACTTTGTACAGGTTTCAAACGAAGAAAATTATCATATAAGATTCACTGGCTGCAAAATTCAGCTCCATAGTGATGGGTCTGTTGCAATGGAAACTCAGAACTCTTAATACTGTAGACCAGATTCCTTCTTCTGGATACTGCTGACATGGCTGGCGTGAAGTGCAATAATTTCCTTTCTGGGACTGCTCCACTAATGTATATTGATCGTGTGCATCTCCCCTTCAAGAGGGAGAAGGCTGCCTTTAAGAAATATAGGCAAGTAGTATATTATGTCAATCATACACACACACAGACACATAATAGCCACTCCCTCCCCAGCTCAACACGCAGCAATCAACAGTGTGTTTCATGCTGGGCTTCACAATTCAGTATGTTGAAGTTTACACACTGCCGATCTCAATGGCACCAGGTGTGAAGTAACACACATTATGGCCCTTGCATCTACTGCAGAGCCTAATCAAAATTTTCCACCTGTTTTACGTGATAGAAGGCAGAGTGAAAAGAATGGAAGCAAAATGACTATTTATAAATGGTGACAGGATACCTACAAATTGTTACACAGCAACAAAGTGTTTCATTCAGCAACTGAAGTCTTGAATAACCTTTATTTTAAATCCCTTTACCAATCTTGATTCCATACTCTTACTGAACAAAAATCTATCAATTTCAGTTTTGAGTTTTTTCAATTGATCTTGCCTTAACAACTTTACAGAGGCAAGAATCCAGATTCTTGCTCTCCTTGACGTGAAGATGTTATTCCTGAACAAAACGGCCTAACTCTGGTTTTAAAATTATGTCCTATGGTCTATCCCACCAGATAAAATAGTTTTCCACTATTTACTTGATCACATCTGTGATAACTCGGTGTGAATTGGTATGGCAGGTATGAAAGGTTTATTTAACGAGAAGAAACTACAACTAAAGGATTTGCAACATTACGACAGGTCTATTCCAACAACTCACTCTGCCAACTTCCAGCTCTGGAGCTGCACACCCTTCCTCCTGGTTGGCCAAGGTTTGCAACTCGCACTTCATTGGTTCTGCCAGGTCATTCGGTCACATGGCCAATGAAGGCTTGCCTCTTAAAGGGACCACACTACCACAATATCCTTTTATCACCTGAGACTACCACAATTAGATTAGCTTTTAATCTTACAACAGTCAATGGAATATAAGCCTAGTCTTTGCAATCTGTTCTCAATATATAATTCCTTCATTCCAGGGTCATTCTGCTGAATCTGTGCAATGGCCCCTCATTGGTCAATGCCCTCCTTCAGGCGTTGTGGCTGTAGTGTATTGAAAATTGCATTTCGTCCACTTGAAGCTAGTACACACTTGCACCAGCAAACAGAGTCCAGTACAAAGAGATTGTAATAAAAAGGCTCCATGTTTAACAGCACTTGCAGCAGTTCTTATTCTCACTATCCAGGATTTTGTCTGATATCTGCGAAGGCCAATGTCAAGCAGGAAATGTGGTGTTGAGATCACCGACAGCAATGGCAGCTTTCTTTACCGCACTTTGAAAAAAAAAATTCAAGTTGTAAGTCCCACAACATATTGCTGGCACCATCAACTTCAACCCTCGATGATCTGGGATGCCATTTTTAAAGGTCTGTGCAGCATGCAGTGAGCAAACCAGTTTGTCCCGGCACTACTCTAGCAAACCACCTACCCCCCCCCCCCCCCCCCCCCACCCCCCACCGCTCCCCCCCAACCCCGAAACTACCCTGGCATCAAGCTGATATTGACCCTTTCCCCCTGAGCGCTGCACTTGCCTGAGTTCTCCTGGGAGGCCTGCTCACCAGGTGCACGCCTTCTGAGACCAGTTGTGATTCACGCTGTTCTGCCATCGCACTGCCATGGATGGATTTCATGACATGAGGGGATGATACCAGCATATGGGCCTGATGATGATATGTTATTTTGTTATTATGATGTTCCTGATATTCTCTGCAGCTCATCACTGACAGGCAGGGACAATTGCGTCACACTTTCATGCAAAATATAACTTCACACTTCTCATATTTTTCGTTCTCCTTCACATTGAATGGGAGCAAAAAATCCCGGCTAATACTCCTTACTGAAATTGGCTGACTCTCACTATTTCTAACTCACAAACTTTACATTGTCCAGACCTAGAATTAGTCCACTAAGTGCAGACTAAATAAGCTCTATACAACTCCTAAAATTCCCTTGGGATGAAAACCTTTCATTCCTTTAGCATTTAAGTTACTTCTTTGAATCTGTTCACTAGTTGTTGATGATCATTTACTAGCAGGAGTCTGTATGCAAGAGTCCAAGTTACAGATTCTATTCCACGTTTGAAGATGGCTTTGGCTAGTTTACTTACAGATACTCCTTCGCTCTTTGCTTTCTGAAAATGAAACTGAGACCAGCTGAGAATGGAATAAAGGATGATATATGTCAGGGCAGCATGTTATGACAGTGGTTAACCCTGCTGCCTCACAACACCAGGCATGGGTAAATATCTGTGTGAATTTTGCATGTTCTCTATGTCTATGTTGGTTCCTTCTGGGTACTCTGCTTTCTTCCTGGGGTCAAAAGACATGAAGGTTAGGTGGCCTTGCTAAATTGCCCCTTAGTATCCCAAGTTGTGCAGGTACAGTGGATTAGGGAGTATAGAGATCAGGCAGGCAGACAGAGGTGGTATGTCATAGAACATAGAACATTACAGCACAGAACAGGCCCTTCGGCCTTCGATGTTGTGCCGACCAATATAAAAAGCAATGCCCCTCCAAACTAAACCATTCCCTTCTCTTCCATATACTTATCAACTAACCTCTTAAACGCCACCAAACTTGGCGCATCTACAACTGCTGCAGGCAGGCATTCCACTCCCGAACCACCCTTTGGGTAAAGAACCTGCCTCTGATATCCGTCCTATAACTATCACCCTTAATTTAAAGCTGTGTCCCCTCGTGCTAGCTTTCTCCATCCTAGGAAAAAGGCTATCACTGTCCACCCTATCTAAACCTCTAATCATCTTATATGTTTCGATAAGGTCCCCTCTTAGCTGCCTCCTTTCTAACGAAAATAACCTCAAATCCCTCAGCCTCTCTTCATAAGACCTGCCCTCCATACCAGGCAAAATCCTGGTAAACCTCCTCTGTACCCTCTCCAATGCCTCCACATCTTTCTTATAATGTGGGGACCAGAACTGCACACAATACTCAAGTGCGGCCGCACTAGAGTTTTGTACAGTTGCAACATGACGTTGCGGCTCCGAAATTCAATCCCCCTACAATAAAAGCTAAGACTCCATATGCCTTCTTAACAACCTTATCGACTTGATTGCCAACTTTCAGGGATCTATGCACATATACAACAAGATCCCTCTGTTCTTCAACACTATTAAGAGTCCTACCATTAGCCCTATACTCTACACATTTGTTATTCCTGCCATAGTGCATTACCTCACACTTTTCCACATTAAACTCCATTTGCCACCTCTCGGCCCAGCTCTGCAACTTGTCCAAGTCTCTCTGTAAACTATAACACCCCTCTTCACTATATACCACTCCACCGACTTTAGTGTCATCTGCAAATTTACTAATCCATCCTTCAATACCCTCATCCAGATCATTTATAAAAATTACAAACAGCAGGGGCCCCAAAACAGACCCCTGAGGTACACTACTTGTCACCGAACTCCAAGATGAATATCTCCCATCAACCACCACCCTCTGTCTTCTATCTGCTAGACAATTCCTAATCCAATTAGCTAAATCACCCTCTATCCCATACATCTGCATTTTCTGCAGAAGTCTTCCATGGGCCACCTTATCAAACGCCTTACTAAAGTCCATAGTAAGTGGATACATGGGTGTACCCACTTACCCAGCAGCTTGGGTAAGATGCTGAATCAGTATAGACTTGTTGGGCTGAATAGCCTTCTTCTGCATTGTTGGCATTCTATGATTTTATTATATTGAGCGAGAGAACTATTGTCTTTCCATTCTGAGCATTTCAAAAAAACTTCATTTTTTTATCATTCAGTAGATACCAATGAAATTGTAACTGTACTTCAAAAGCTCTTCTGCTGGCAAAAGAGTAGGAACAGAACTCTGACCACTTCCACCTTCTGGAACAGGAATTGATACAAATCACAGAAGAAGCTAGAAGTGAGAACAATACTGAAGTGAAATAATAGCCCAGATTTTCCTGGGGGCATGCATCGTTGTAATAACACACTTATGGCATAGGCGCCCATGAATGCCATTGAAAAATGATAATTTAGAGGAAGTAACATTCCACATTAGTTGTGGCGCTCAATGTTTTCCTGTACATTTGGGCCAGTCAGCTTTTACACTCAGCAAAAGCAGAATTTTTGTCTGTGAGTTAGTTGCGCAGAGGGAAATTCCACAAACTCAACTTTTAAAAGTGATTGCCTGGATGTTAGTCTGTTTTCAGTCGAATGGGTGGGCTATATTAGAAATCAAGGCAGACGAACTGCACGGTAAGGAGGTTGCCAACTGCAGAGGAGGCCTGGGTGGAAAGCCTTTGGATATCAGCATAGTGCTCAAAATCTTAAAAAAAGAATAAAATATGAAACACAGTTTCAGCTCTCACCCCTCCTCACCCCAACACACTCACCATATCACATCCATGTCAACCCTTGCCATCTCATGCCTTGTACCCACCCTATAACATGGGTATGCCCATGTACCCACTCTGCATTTCCTTTGTAGACCTTATGCAACTTGATGTTGACTCATGCAAACCAATGAATCCATCCTTTGCCCATACATGCACCATGCCAACTCACTCAGTATTCACCATGGGCAGATCACAGAACCATGCAGAGATGAGATAAATGACATTGGAAATATCTATTGCTGATAGCACTCTATTCAATAAAATATTCTAATTCATAAAACCCAATCACAACATTTATGTTCCTTCAGCTAGATAAAGCCTTGTTACAGTAAAGATTTAATATACGTGCACAATCATTTAGATAACAAGTATTGGAATCCACAGTTCCACTTCAAAGAGCATAGAAGTAATTGTATCTGTCAGTCAAATTGTGAAATGGCAGGCACCCTGCTGTGATAATGGCAGTTTGTGAAATCTGTCATGCAACACTAATCCAGTATTAAAGTCCTAGAGCTTAGGTTAACAGCAAGCAATATTTTTTTTTAATATTGCAGACATTTTTTCAAAGATTTAAAGGGCAAGACTTTTAAATGCCTTGACAACTATTCAGCTTTGACTGGTGCCTGAAATTTTCTGTTTGACATGTTTTTGGGACAGGTCCTCGAGACACGATTGATTAGTCTTCTTCACCATTTTGACAATTAATTTTGATAGGTCTGTTTATTGTTCATTTATGTCAACTTTTAATAATTCTAAAGGGCAGCTGATCTCCCCAAAGGAGTTAAATCACCTCTTCAAAGGGATACGCTGACTATCCAAAAACATGTACAAAATTCAGACATACTCTTACCAGGTCCATTCTATATGCTTCAGGTTTCAGGCTCTCTTGGGCTATCAACTTGAATGGAACTAGCTGATGATTTGAATGGCCACATACTTCCCTGAAATATGCAAATGTGAAACACCCCCAAGTCTGTCCCGTCCTCACCCATCTCTGAAAATAAAAAGTGCTATGTTCGGGGTAGGATATACAATTTTCAGGCATTTCCACCATCCTCGCCATCACAGTTTTAAATAATGCTGAAAATCATTATGAATTCCTGAAGAATTTCTTTCAGAATTCAAAAAATGACGATTGCTGGAAGTGTAATATAGAAGTCCCTTCACCAAAATTCCTTTATTTACAAGATCCATCAACATTATGCTGAGTACTCCCTCACAGTATACATTCTACATCCAGAGAATTGACACTCCTGGTTAAATACAAATCAAGAGACTCCCTGACTGGCCCATCATTTCGGCCTTTAACCAGGGAGTTCATATTCTAACAGACAACCTCAATTGCCTGATTAAAGTCATTACAGAAAGGCACAGCAAAGAATTATGTTTCAGCAAGTAAAACTAAACATCTATAAAAGTAATGAGTTACTCCAACTAGTGTCCTTTTGTCAACTCTTGTAGAATCCAAGCTAAAGTAAAATAACTTTATTAACAAGATCTCAAAAAACGGTATTTCAATAAACATTAATGCTCAAATGAAATGCATGAAGTGTGCAATGAAAATGAGATCAAATGAATGAATTGCAGCATTAGCAGGGCTCAACCAAATGACATTGATATAAAACAGCTTAATGAAAATCATAATGCATAATAACCAATTTCCAAAAAATTAAGGTGGAAATTAATTTGTTCAACTTCCTGTGTCAACATGTATACTCCAGTTCTGCTTCAATATAATCTGCACACATGATTTTTTAAACATAATAAAATCAAGTCCATATGTGGAAAAATGAAGACAGCCTACATTAGTTTTTCACCATAAAACTGAGTTTCTTTAATGACCATTGCCTGCGTCACTTCCGATTTACCACAGCTCTTGTTTTGGCTGATTCATATATCTGTCCAGAAGTGTTAATTTGTCACTAGAGGATTGGGATGCACAATGCTCTGGCGTGGGAAATTTGTCACCAAAATCCCAGATGTGGGAAAATCTGGGCCAATAATTATGCAGTGGTGGCAGAAAAGCAAAACTACATAACTGAATCCCACTAATGGAGCTGTTAGGGCAGAGTGTCTCTAATGGGAAGCAGCTGGACTGGCACTTTGAAGGAGGAGAGACAAATAAAAGTCAGACTGCCTGCCAATGTGCTGCATTGTGCTGTCACAAACTCTACAATGTCTGCTGTGCACTCAGCTCTGCAGTCCCCCTCACCTGACGCTCACTGATTTGTACAGACATACTGTTAGTGATTGAAACTTTCGACAGACTTCGGCGAGTGGCTGTGCAGTATGAGTAAGTCTCTCAACTGATGTCAACAGTGGACACTTGCAGCTGTTCTGAAAATTGGATCTTATTTAAGTGGATTTGGAGAACTTTGCATTGATCAACAAGGGTGAAGAGGTTCAGGAGACTGAGGCAGAGATTAAGAGCAGGGTGAGGGGAACAGGATGGGGATGGTGATGATCTGGAAGTGCCTCTGCAAAGCTGTGCTGAATGTTAGAGGTTAAATGGCAAAGCAGGTGGATAAGAAGAAATTTCATTTTCCTTCTGGCTACACAGTATTCTTTTTGAGATATCTTTACCTTTGCGGTTTTGTGATCAGCCTTTAAGGATTGCCATTCCATACTAGTATCAATATTAGTTCAATGCTAGCCATGTTGGCATGGTGCCTTCGCTTGATCCTCCAAATCCGGTGGCAAGAAAGATGGTCCAATAGTAGCAGCCTCTCCCAAGCCATCATACCCAGTTTCGAGATACTGATCACCAAAAACCAGTTCCACTGGGCAGAACATGAATTCCATATGCCTGATGTCAGATCCCTGAAGCAGAATTCTTGAGACCCCCCAGGGTGGAGGACTAATTTCAGCATCCGTGAAGCATCCACGAAGAGGGTCGAACATTCCACTTGACACACGGGAGCCCCTGGCTTGTGACCAATCAATAACACAGAGCACATCAAGAGAATTTGTCAGGAACACATAAGGCAAAGTCAAGGCATTGGAGGGAATGCAAGAAACCCCCCAACATCTCCTCTACCTGGCCAGTCAAACACCAACTGCCCCACATATCCCAGAGTATGCTAATCGCAAATGAAACTTTTTGGCTATCCAGGATCTAATGGAAATCATGGCAAGCATAGGAATAAAGTATTAAGTCCGGCATTATAATCTTCAGAGCACTTCTGCCCTGTTCTCACCTGATAGAGGTATTAAACTTCTGCTCCATCTTCTCAACACTTGAGGGCACACGAGAAGTTTGATTTCTAATCAGTTCCTATAGGGAGGATGTGGAGATGCTGATATGGGACTGGAGTAGGACAGTAAGAAGTTTCACAACACCAGGTTAAAGTCCAAGAGGTTTATTTGGTAGCACGAGCTTTTGGAGCACCGTCCCTTCATCAGTTGAGTAGGGAAAAAATAGTTCCAAAGAGCTTCTATAATATTTTGACCACATAAATAATGTTTTCCATTTCGCTGACGTGACGTCGCGGTCCATTGTTTACGTCCCAGTACTTGTTCTGTTTAAACTAGTCCATCTGTAGAGCTGGTGCCTTTCTTCAACAGACTCCTCCCTGTTTGAAAGGGCCTGTGAATAAACTGGTTTAAGCCTGTCTCTGTCTTCCACTTCACCAAGATCCACTGGGCAAGAACTAGTTCTACTAATCCACGTAATATAGGAGAGAACATTTTTCTCTGTGGCACTTTCAAAAGCAATTGTACATTTAGGTTTAAACAGAAACTACTAGTGCTGTCTACTTTGTATTGTTCGCTATGGGGTCATGCTGATAAATGGAGACACAATGATCCCAACATTTTTATTGCTCCAGCAGCTTCCTTCACTGGTTCAATGTTTATGTCAATCTGATGATTTTAATCTTTCACACCACCTAGTGGAATTTGGAAAAAGTGATTATTACTGCCTTCAAAGTGGAGCCCATTCTGCAGTCATCGTGAACTTTGAATCCATTCTGTGTTTCTCTTCACATAACAGTGAAAGGAATATATTCTGAGGCCGGTTCTAAATCTGAACATTATTTAACAATGTGAAGAATGAAGACTGCCTCCATGTCAGACTCCAGTGTCTGACGGCTGAGCTTTTGTATTATCCAGAAAATTCTTAGTGCCTAAATTATACCCCTCCATTTATGGTAGAAGTATCCGTGCTTCCTTTCCCAATCAAAATAAATATCTACCAAGCCATGCAGCCTCACATGGTTTATCCTCCTTGGGGAACTCTCTCCTACGCAGTCTTTTAAAGCAGAATATCTGAGGCACAACTTGGGAATGGGAAATCCTACTTTTTTTCATTCATTTGTAGGCCATGGGTACCAATGGCTAGCCAGCATTTATTGCCCTCCCTAGTTGCCCTTGAGAAGATGGTAATGAGCTGCCCTCTCAAAATGCTGCATTCCCATGCTATGGGTTGAACCACATTGCTGTTAGGGAAAGAATTCCAGGGTTTTGATCCAGTGACTGCGAAGGAAAGCAATGTATTTCCAAGTCAGGATGGTGAGTGGCTTGGAGGGAAAATTGAAGGGATGATGTTCTCATATATCTGCTGTCCTTGTCCTTCTAGATGGAAATGGCTGTGCGTTTGAAAAGTGCTGTCTAAGGATTTTTGGTGAATTGCTGTAGTGCATCTTGTAGATAGTGCACACTGCTGCCATTGAGCATTGGGGATGGAGAGAGTGGATGTTTGTGGATGTGGTGCCAGTCAAGCAGGCTGCTTTATCCTGGATGATGTCAAGCTTCTTGACTGTTGTAGGAGCTTCACCCATCCAGGCAAGTGTGGAGTATTCATTTTATACTCCTGATTTGTGTCTTGTAGATAACTTTGGGGAGTCAAGAGGTGAGTTACTCGCCACAGTATTCCTAACCTTTGGCTTGTTCTTGTAGCCTCTGTGTTTATGTGATGAATCCACTTGAGTTTCTGGTCAATGGTAACCCCAAGGATGTTAACAGTGAGGAATTCAGTGATGTTAACACCATGAAATATCCAGGAGTAGTGGTTAGAATGTCTGCTACTGGTGATTTCACTGTCTGGCATTTGTATGGTGCACTGTGTAACTCTAAACATTACTTTATTTAACGATGTAAAGAATGAAAATGATTGTCTCCATGCCTGATTCCAGTATCAGATCGCTCACCTCTCCACATATAGCAGAATTACCCATGCTTCCTTTCCCAATCAAACAAAAATCTACCCAGCCATGTCGATTCACATGGTTTATTATCCTTGGGGAACTCTCTCCCACACAGTATAGAGTTCATCTATTAAAAGAGGATATCTGAAGCAGAACTTGGGCAATGGGAAGGCCTGTGAACTTGACCATGGTCCCATAGAGATTGTCATTATCCTGATCTCAGTAATCACTAAGGTCAATAAGACAATGATCTTTCATTGCAACTTATTTTATGCCACCTGATCTGAATAAAAACAAATTATTTTCAAGCTGTATCCGTGAGAAACGTCAAAGTGAACCAAATTAATTTACGAGATGTACCTATAAAAAATATTGCTTCCTGCAATATTTTTTAAACAATTATAAACACCTTTTAGTATTTACTTTATGACACACAAGTTACTCTAATGATATCTTCACAGCAAACGGCTTCACAGCAATAAATCTATATTGTAAATTGGGTGTGAAAGCCCAAGCTGATTGTGGAGTGGAAGAGAAATAGATTTCCTCTGCAAAGGCTGCTTTTCACTGTATTTGCAACTACAGTGTGAAGTGAAACCACTTAGCAGCCATGTTAAATCTGGAGTTTAAATGTTTCCCTGAAGTGTTTAAATAAAATGACAGTCCAAATGTTCTCCTCTATATTATGTTGTGCATTTTCTGTCTGTCATTTTACATGCTTTTTTTTAACATGTTTGTACATTGAGCAGACAAGAAAGGATATAATTTGATTGGTCAGTAGCTATAGGCTTTGGTTTCAAATGTGAACTATTTTATCCACTCTTTTTATTATCTTCCATGTTGTTAGGAAGATGTGCTGGGAACATTCTCTATTTTTATGGAGATTTAAACAATATTTGCAAAAGCAAACATTGCTTTTATGCTACCTTCTGCTTTAGAAGCGCTTCTCAGGATTACTGTTTGGTAATCAGGAAGATGACAATAAAAGCAAATTAATTTGGTTTGCAAAGTTTTAGTGCCCAGGATGTAGCAAGATAGGCATTTATTGGCTATTTCTATTTGTCTTGAGTTTGATACAACTGAGTGGCTTGCTAGGTCAATTCAATTTGAACCACACTGGTATTAAGCTGAGATCATACGTGGGTTAGGCTGACTAAGGCTGACATCTTCCTTCTTAAAATTTAAAATTTAATTAACGAGTTGCTTTTTTAATAATGTTACAAATATGAGTTTCGTAGTATTGGTATTTGTCTTTGACTAAGGATAAAAGTGTTCATGTGACCTGTTCTGAAGTCTGCCTAGTAAGCCTTGGTGAGGTGACTGTTAAAGATTAAAGAGAGGCCTGGCTTGTTTTGCTGTTAAAGAAAGTCTTTAGTGTTTACAAGTGCAGTCAATGAAAGCAGCATCCGTGTTTATGGTGGTTAGATTGCCGTGCTCCAAAACCCCAGTAAGGTGTTGAGAATAGCAAATTGTCAACAGTCATCACAGAATCACAGAATACTACAATGCAGAAGAGACCCTTCAGCCCATTGAGTCTACACTGAGGCTTGAAATGCCCTGACCTGCCCATCTAATCTCACTTTCCAGCACTTGGCCCATAGCCTCGAACAGAAATACTTTAGTCATACTTTAAATAGTCAATTTATTTCAAGATAGAACCGAGGTGGGGTCTAAAGATTAGTTAAACAGCATTCCTACCTGGATAAAAGGCCCATGTGATCCACATTGCCATAAAGATTACTTTTGAGAAGGAAAGAGTCCTCAGGATGTCATTGTGAGATTGAGTTACAGGCTTTCCTAAGAGATAAAACTTACAAACTTAAGACTGTCTGCCAGAATTCAGGAGAGAGAGAGAGAGAGAGAACACCCAACGGTTGAAATACTCTATTGTTCATTGTGCAGGAATGTGAGTGGTGGGGTGGCATGGTGGCACAGTGGTGAGCACAGCTGCCTTATAGTGCCAGGGAACTAGGTTCAATTCTGACCTCAGGTGATCGTTTGCATGTTCTCCGCGTATCTGCATGGGTTTCCTCTGGGTGCTCTGGTTTCCTCTCACATTTCAAAGATGTGCAGGTTAGGTAGATTGGCCATGCTAAATTGCTCCTTAGTGCTAAGGGATTAGTAGGGTAAAAATGTTTTGGGAATTAGGGCATGAGATTGTTGTCGTTGCGTGCTCAATGGGATGACTGGGCTCCTTTTGTACTGTAAGGATTCTATGATTCTATCAGTGGGAGCAGATGCTCTGACACAAATCCTCAATTTGTGAGGATTTGAAATGAGGCTGGTAGATTCATTTGTTTGCGCTCTAGGGAATCTTGCCAAGAAAAAAACCCTTACCTTGAAAGCCAATTCTGGGGTTGGAGGTTACCAGGCTGGGAAAGGAAAGATCTGAAAGTGAACTGTCGGCAGCTCAGGATCAATTTGGCCTGGGTCCAGGCAAATTGAATGCCATATTAAGGACACTGTAAAGTAATTGTGAAGCAGTATTTCTGGTTGTGTTAACAGCGAATGGGGAAAGTTCTATTCAGTAGTTTAAAATACAAATTGACGAGGCAAATAGGCATGAAGTCTACCACCTTGCCCACCACAGAATTGGAACAAGCGAGAGTTCGACAACAAAATCTCTGTTGACTTCGGGTGAGAATTCCCAGTCTTGCTCGAGTAAAGCTGTAAAATCCCGCCCATAGTATTTAGTCAAAGTTACCTCTAGTTTTCTTGTTACAGTAAAAGTCTTAAAATATGAAACATTGTGGCATAAACCTTTCAGCTTTTAATTCGAAGTTTAACTATTTTTAAAAGCTAACGGACTGTTTAAAGTTTATTCATTTATTATTCACAAGTAGGCTTACATTATCACTGCAATGAAGTTATGTGAAAATCCTCTAGACCCCACAATTCGGCGCCTCTTTGGATTCACTGAGGGAGAATTTAGCATGGCCAATGCACATATGGGAGAGAACTAGAGCGCCCAGAGAAAACCCACGCAGACACGGGAGAATGTGCAGACCCCATACAAACAGTATGCCGGGAATGGAGACCGGGACTTGTCTCTGTGGGGATCATAACAATTAGAATCCAGCAATTTCATGGTTAAAAAGCTGATTACAGAATTTATTATTTCCAGATTTTTCCATGGCGAGATTTGATCTCACCTTCTTGGGATCACTAGATAGTAACATGAACTCTACACTGTCATTTCTTCATATCTGTTCATAATATGAAGCAGTTTTCAAATAGTTTAAGTTCAATTAAAATGTGCACCTTGCACAAAACCGATTGCTTTCTTAATATACTTTTTAAGTTGTTTAATAGAATTGAAAAGAATGGAAAATGAATTGCATTTCTTCTAACACATCTGGTAACTTCTGTGTGGCTCCCATCTGGTGACTGTACTAAACATTTGAGATCAAGTGTGCATGGATGAGCAGTAATAATAGGCATCCATGGTATTCACAATGTAGTATTAGCCCCAGACTCCAAACAGCCATCCATACTTTTTCTTCTCCCTATACATCAAGCTTGGCAAGGATGTAATTGTAATATTATTAAAGTTAATGATTGGTAGCAGCTTTCATTACCAACCTGTGAGCCCTTGATCTATATTGTCTTATTTATTTTTGTAGTACAAATGAATGATTGTTCGTCTCCATCCCTTGGTGATATCCAAGGGATAATCTAGAAAACTGAAGCAATAGCTTGAAAAGAAACAGCCAAAATAGAATTGAAGTAAGAAGAAACTGCCTGTTAGTCTTCCTTGATTTCTTTGAGGATTTTATAGAAACAATAAATTGTGGAACTCCCTGTGATATTGTTTAGTTGTATTTTGAGAAGGTCTAATATTAATCACTGTTCTTAGTTCTAAGTATTCTGAGATATAATTCTGATATGTAAGTCATTATATTATTTTTAACTAGTTTTCCAGTTCTTTGGTTTACGTTGCATTCTCAGATAGTAGTTTATTGCTGTTGTCATGATATGAATGTTATCTGCAAAGGCGGCTTACTTGAAACATTGAGTCATAGTGGTGTGTAGTTTTGTGTTTGGAATGGTGTGAGATGTCACATGAAACCCCAGTGAGCACAACCAGTGCAGTCACTATGTGACAATTACTAAAGACTATTTATAAACTGAAAAAAAGACCAATGTACAGAGATAGGACTATCATACTCTGAGACAATTAAATATATGAACTACTAAACAATACAGTTTATACAAAGTTCCTATATATATACATATATATAAACACATATATATATAGCTATGACCCTTAACTCCTTAAGACTTCCCTGCTCCCAAACAACATGCAAATTAAATAAATCTCTAACTCAAATCCAACTTTTAGTTACCACACAATACAAGATGCGTGATCAAGTCTGGGAAATATCCTTTCCTGGTCAAGTGAAGATGTTTAAACTGCCTTTATGAAGATTCCTGCACTACTCTTGGTTCTGAGACTTCTTAAATGTTAAAATGGCCTCTTGGCTGTGAAATGTTAAACTGACTTGGCAGCTATTATGTTACAACACTTTTTTAGTTGCTAGATGTTAAACTGGCCTACCTGCTTCTCCAGGTACTGGCAATTATAACCTGGTTCATTTGGATTCTCCCCTCTGTGTAGTTGGTCTGTTTGCATTTCTCACATTCCATAACTCTTGAAATTAGCACCTGCATACTGCCAATAATCGCTCAGCCCTCACTAGTAAAGAGGCCTCACCAATACATCCTGTCATGACCTCGCATGGGGCGCATGATGACAGATATCACCATCACATCTTGCATAGAGGTGCAATGTTATCTGTGCAATGTTGCAGCCTTGCTGGGAATGTCAGTTCAATGCTAGGGTCATCAGCTTGCAAAAGTTAACACTTGGCCTCCACTAAACAGTTCCTTTTTGGCTGCACACCATTTATTGATGTAACCACTAGTGAAGGAAGGCTGGATGGCTGTTCAGCCAAATATCTGTCTCTTGTGGCAGACGAGGTACAGCTGAAGTGTGCAAAGCCACAATTAGCATGTCCCAGAGGGCACCCTGTTTCTACCAGGTCACAAGTTGTGCAAAGCTGAGCAGCCTTCCATGACTCATTGAGATCTACTATTGCACGCAAGCATCCTTACAACTGGCTTTGGCTTTTGGGGCAGTTTCTCCCCTTTGTCCTCAGACCGTTATCTGAGCGTGGGTTCCAATCATATTGCAGTCATCCTCCCCACTGAGCGGGAGATCCTTTAGGTCACATGAGGGGAGATGCAGCCCATTCCTGAATCCCCCACTCTAATCTGACAGCCTAGACTGTCATGAGACCCACTCGAGAAACTCATTGCCATCCCCAGTACCGAACTGCTTTGGTTTCAACTCTCCTACCTTCTTCTCAGCTCCCACTAAGGAAGAGTGCTTCCTCAGCTGCAATATGGATAGGAACCCAGAATGGGGGACATGAGAAGCATTGCCTGCACACCAGCCTTCATAAACTTCTTAAAGCAAAAGGCAGCCCAATATGAAGGGAAGGTAAGGCCTATAAGTGGCCTTACCTTGCACAATTTGTGTCCCCCGTGTCCACGCTGGTGTCCCTTGCACCATGAACATCCTGGATGTTGATGGTTGTCTGAACACTCACCTCTGAACTCCATCTCAGAGGTGGAGGTGCCAGGTTCAAGTTTATGAAGAGCTGTTCTAAATGGTGTCACGCCAGCCTGTACTGAATATCTAGTGAGAGGGTAAGTCCTGGACAGAGTGCTCGCTAATGACATGTTAATGTATTGAAATGAGCTTCCTGGTGTCCCACGGCATATTTCACAGTACTCCTCAGACGAGGGAGCTGGAAGATCGGAACTCGGAAACTCACTAGCATCAATCGCACTTGCAAATCTCTCCAGATTTTGAGCACATGCCACCATTCCGGCAGACAAAGAGCACGGGCTCCAAATCACCTCTTAAAGGTTTCAATTTTGGAAATAAGCCTATTATGTGGAACATTATCAAATGCCTTTTGAAAGTCCAGTAACACAAAATTAACCACAATTAACAATTGACCCTCTCTTTTACTTCATCATAGAAGTGGAAACTGTTCAAAGAACAAAGAACAAAACAGCACGGGAAATAGGCCCTTTGGCCCAATGAACCCGCGCCGCCACCCCGATGCTCCTACCTCTACCCGTGATCCCTGTCTATGTTTATAGATCTATGGATTAAAAACCAAATTTGAGACAATTTAGGGAGATTTTGTTTTGCCAATTAGCCTAAGAGCACATTTTTGGGATGTGGGAGGAAACCGGAGCACCCGGAGAAAACCCACGCAAGCACAGGAGAATGTGCAAACTCCCAAAGACACAGGGCCAAATCCATGTGTCTGCACAGCACAGCGATAGTCACTGAGCTGTCATGTTGCCCATCAAATGGTCCAGGTCAAGCGTACACTAACGACATGAAGCACTAGGATACTCTCGAAAAAAATCCAAGAGCAGCTCTCTCATGACCCATCACGTGTATGCCCCTTGTTAGACAACAAGGTGGACCAAAGCACCTGTAGGATAAAAACAAGCACATCAATATCATCATCTATTTACACACTTCCCAGGGACTCCCAAGGCTCATGATCCTTATTTTAAATCAGTTTTCTATACCCCTCCACTCCCATTCTGTTCATGTATCCATCTAAGTATTTCTTAAATAACTCCAGAGTGCCTGCCTCCACCACTTTACTTGGCAGCGCATTCCATACCCCCACCACCATCTGTGTGAAAAAACTCCTCTAGCATCCAAATTATACCTTACCCCCCTCACCCTAAGTCTGTGACACCTTGTGCTATTTGAGTCCATCCTAGGGAAAAGCTTAATCCTGTTTACTCTATCTATACCCCTCATAATCTTGTACACCTCTATTAGATCTCCTCTAAGTCTACGTCTTTCTAAGGAAAACAGCCCCAATTTGCTTAACCTGTCCTCATAGCTCAGACCTTCCATACCAGGCAGCATCCTGGTAAACCTCTGCACTCTGTCCAGAGTCTCCACGTCCTTCCGGGAGTAAGGCGACAAGAACTGGACACAATATTCCAAATGAGATCTAACTAACGTTTTATACAACTGCAATATTAAAGGCCAGCTCTTGTACTCTATACCCCTTCCTATAAGGGCTAGCATACTACATGCTTTCTTCACAACCTTCTCCACCTGCTCTGTCACCTTCAGAGACTTGTGCAAATGCACCCTCAGGTCCCTCTGCATTTCTATACTCTTAATAGGTCTACCCTTTATCATATTACCTCCCCCCTACATTCTTTCTCCTGAAATGCATCACCTCGCTTTTGTCAGGATTGAATTCCATCTGCCATCTATCTGCCCAAGCTACCAGCCTATCTATGTCCTGCTGCATCGCCTGACAATGCTCCACACTATACGCAAGTCCAGCCATCTTTGTATCGTCTGCAAACTTGCTGATCACTCCACTTACTCCCTCTTCCAAGTCATTTATATATATTACAAATAGAAGAGGTTCCAGTACCGAGCCCTGCGGCACACCACTAGTGACCGACCTCCAGCTAGAAAAACACCCTTCCACTATTACGCTCTGTCTCCTATTACCAAGCCAGTTATTTATCCATCTAGCTGCCTGGCCTTGTATCCCATGAGCCCTGACTTTTTCAACTAACCTCCCTTGAGGGACTTTGTTAAACGCCTTACTGAAATCCATATAGACGACATCAATAGCTCGTCCTTCGTCCACCGTTTTCATCACCTCCTCAAAAAATTCGACCAGTTTCGTAAGGCACGACCTCCCCTTCACAAAGCCATGTTGCGTATCCCTAATCAGATCACAATGCTCTACATGCCTATACATCCTATCTCTAAGAATCCCCTCCAACAGCTTCCCTACCACTGACTTCAAATTCACCGGCCTATAATTTCCAGGGTTAACCCTATTACCCTTTTTAAACAATGGTACAACATTAGCTATTCTCCAGTCCTCTGGGACCTCACCTGTGTCCAAAGAAGAGACAAAGATTTGCATCAGAGGCCCAGCAATTTCACCTTGCACTTCCCTAAGCAGTCTGGGATAAATGCCATCAGCCCTGCAGATTTATCAGTTTTAATGCTACCTAGAAGCTCTAACACTTCCTCCTTCGGTATGGATATTTCCCTCAACTGGTCCACAGCTCCCTCAGAGACAGGAGCTGTCAACAAGCCCCTCTCCTTCGTGAATACTGACGCAAAGTATTCATTCAGAATCTCCACCATTCCCTCGGGATCTAAGCACAGTTCCCCTCCTCTGTCCCTAAGAGGTCCGATTTTTCCTCTAACCACCCTTTTATTCCTAACATAGGAGTAAAAATCCTTTGGATTTTCCTTAATCCTATCCGCCAAAACCATTTCATGCCCCCTTTTTGCCCTTCTAACTCCCCGTTTGAGCTCCCTCCTACTCTCTCTGTATTCCTCCAACGCTGTCTCCGTTCCCAGCTGCTTTGATCTATCATACGCCTCTCTTTTCTTCCTAACCAAGTCCTCAATATCCCTAGTAATCCACGGCTCTCTAATCCTTCATAGGCCAGGAACCAAAACTCATGATTTATCTTCTATCTGGTGACCCTTACTTTGATGTCAACTTACAGTCAGAGTAAGAAGTCTCACAGCATCAGGTTAAAGTTCAATAGGTTTATTTGGCAGCAAACACCACTAGCTTTTGGAGCACTGCTCCTTCGTCAGGTGAGTGGGAGATCTGTTCACAAACAGGGCATATAAAGACACAAACTCAATTAACAGCATAACGATTGGAATGCAAATCTTTGCAGCTAATCAAGTCTTAAAGGTATAGACAATATGAGTGGAGAGAGTATTAAGCACAGTTTAAAGAGTCAATATATCATTGATGAAGACGAACATCAAGGCCATCCTGCACCCCTACTTCTTGCCTTCAAACAACCGCACATCCTCAAACAGACCACTGTCCGCAGCAAACTACTCAGCCTTTACCAGCGTAACCATGACACCACACAACCCTGCCACAGCAACATCTGTAAGACGTACTGGATCATTGACATGGATACCATCATCTCACACGAGAACACCATCTGTCAGGTACAGAGCAAGTACTCTTGCAATTCGGCCAACGTGGTCTACTTGATACGCTGCAGGAAAGGATGATCCGAGGCATGATACACTGGGGACACCATGCAGACACGATGACAATGGATGAATGAATTCCACTCAACAATTACCAGGCAAGACTGTTCTCTTCCTAATGGGGAACACTTCAGCGGTCACAGGCAATCAGTCTGTGATGTTCAGGTAAACATTCTCCAAGGCAGACTTCATGACACACGACAACACAGAGTCACTGAGCAGAGACTGACAGCCAACTTCCACACACATGAGGACGGCCTCAACTGGGATCTTGGGTTCATGTCACACTATATATAACCCCCAAGACTTGCCTGGACTTGCAAAATCTCACTAACTATCCTGTCTGGAGACAATACACGTCTCTTTAACCTGTGCTTAATATTCTGTCCACTCACATTATCTGCACCTTTAAGACTTGATTAGCTGTAAAGATTTGCATTCTGACAGATCCCCCAGTTACCTGATGAAGGAGCAGTGCTCTGAAATCTAGTGGCGTTTGCTACCAAATAAACCTGTTGAACTTTAACCTAGTGTTGTGAAACTTCTTATTGTGTTTACCCAGTCCAACGCTGGCATCTCCACATCATGACTTACAGTCAGAAACAAGGAAATTTATAATGGGGAACAAAGGAATTGCTGACCAACTAAATACATACACTGATTCTGTCTTCACAAAGGCGATCACAAATAAGATACCTGAAATGTTGGGGAACACAGGGTTTAGCGAGAGGGAGGAACTGAAGGAAATCAGTTTTAGTGGGGAAATGGTGTTAAGGAAATTGATAAATCTACATCCCAGAATACTTAAGGAAGTGGGCCCAGAATGCATTGATAATTATTTTCCAAGATCCTGTAAACTCAGGTCATCTCCTACAAATTGGAGGATAGCTGATATAACGCCACCATTTAAAAAGGGAGGTAGAGAGAAAACAGGAATTATAGATCAGTAAGCCTAATGTCAGTAATGTGAAAAAATGCTAGTGTCCAATATAACTATTTAATAGCAGAGCACATGGAGAACAGTGGCAGGATCAGACAGAGTCAGCGTGGATTTATAAAAGGGAAATCATGATTGACAAATCTATTGGAATTCTTCAAGGATGTAACTAGTGAAGTTGAGGAATGGGAAGTAGTGAATGTGGTTTATTTGGACTTTCTGGAAGCTTTCAGCAAGGACCCACATAAGAGATTAGTGTGTAAAACTAAAGTGCAGATAATGTATTGAGATGGATAGAAAACTGGTTGACACACAAGGAACAGAGGCAGAGTAAATTGGTTATTTTCCCATGTGCAGGCAATGACTAGTGGGGTACCTTGATCAGTACTAGGACCCCAGCTATTCAGAACACCCATTAATGATTTAGATGAGGAAATTAAATATCTCCAGAATTGCAGATGGCACAAAACTGAGTGTGGGGGTGAGCGGTGAGGAGGATGCAAAGATGCTTCAATGTGATTTGGACAAGTTGAGTGAGTGGGCAATTGCATGGCAGATGCAGTATAATGTGGATAAATGTGAGGTTATCCACTCTGATAGCAAAAACAAGGAGGCAGATTATTATCTGAATGGCTATAGATTGGGAGACAGGAATATGCAATGAGACCTATGTCACTTTGTACACTAGATGCTGAAAGTAAGCTAGCGCAGTCGGTGGTGAAGAAGACAAATGGTATGTTTGTCTTCACAACAAGAGAATTTGAGTAGAGAAGCAGGAATGTCTTGCTGCAGTTAGACAGGGCTTTAGTGAGGCCATATCTGGAATATTGTGTGCAGATTTGGACTCCTTACCTGAGGAAAGATGTTCTTGCTATGGAAGGAGTGAGCGAAGGTTTACCAGATTGATTCATGGAATAACAGGACTTATGTAAGATGAATGAGTCGGTTAGGCTTGTATTCACTTCAGTTTAGAAGAATGAGGGGGCATCTCATTGAAACCTACAAAACTGTCACAGCACTAGACAGAGTAGGTTCAGGAAGGATGTTCCTGATGATAGGGACTCAGAACTAGGAGTCATCCACTGAGGATACAGGGTAAACTATTTAGGACTGAGATAAGGAGAAATTTCTTCATCCAGAGATTGGTGAGGCTGTGGAATTCTCTACCACAGAAACCAGTTAGGTCAAAACATTGTGGGTGGGATTTTCTGGCCTTGTTCACCTGAAACCGGAAAATATTGCCCCAGGTCAATGGACCTTTCCATGGTCCTCCCCTCATCGTGGGAGACAGGCTGATAAAATTCACCCTGTAATGGCAGCATGTGGCACAGTAGATAGCACTGCTGCCCTCACAGTGCAAGGGACCCAGGTTTAATTCCCAGTTTGAATCACTGTCTGTGTAGAGTTTACACATTCTCCCTGTTCTGCGTCGGTTTCCTCTCTGGATGCTCTGGTTTCGTCCCATAGTCCGAAAGATGCGCTGGTGAGGTGCACTGGCCATGCTAAATTCTCCTTCAATGTACCCAAACAAAAAAAAAAGAGTAGTAGGAAATTTAAGAATTGATTTCCTTTTTTACAATATTCTGAAGTAACAAGTAAGTGTTGTTCTTGATTCCTGTTATAACACAGGACATCTGATGGGAAAGATAATATTTTACTGCTGCTGCATTCTCTGCAATCTGAAGGGGTCAGCATGCCAGATTATCCTGGAATCTCCCTGAATCTGTCATAATCTGGAAAAAATAATTGTTAAAAAATGGTCTTTATCGTTTTCTTTCAATTGTTATGTTTATTACTTATAGAAATATTTGGAGAGAGTGGGAAAATGCTGTTTGATCAACGGTTGATCATCTAATTGAATAATGAAGAATTTGCTCACTTTCCAGTTGGATGAGAAGGTGGTACAGCTATAGTCAGGATAATTAATGCAGGAGCACGATGGTGACGTGACTGGAAGTGGGAGGTCATGTGATGATGCTTCAAACAGAGTTGTTAACTCCATGACTGTAAGTTTAGTCTAGTGCTCCAGATATTAATCTCTGAGGCTTTGCAGCAGAATCTTGGAACATGAAACACAGGAACAATTTACTCAGTCAAAATAATGTAAAATAATTCCCCAAAACAGTTTTTTTTATTGTGAAGAAAATGAAGTTTGCTTTTATATTCCAAAACAACTTACAGCTCATGAGGTAACTTTAAAATATATTCACTGTTTTAACATAGTAAACACAGCAGCCAATATGTTGCATGGCAAATCCCAACAAATAGCAATGAAATAACAACCAGCTAGTCTGTTTTACTGATGCTGACTGAGTGAGAAATGTTGGCTAGGACACCAGGGATAGCTTCCCTGTTTTTCTTTGAAGTAATGCCTTGGCTTCTTTGACATCTTGTCCATCTTCTCAAGCACTCGGAAAGATGGGAAATAAATACTGGCCTTGCTAGTGAAGCTAACATCCCACGAAAGAGTAACATAATTCCCTCCACCAGGCAGATGTGGCTTCAGTGTTAATGTCTCATCCAAATGAAGACACCAAGACAGTGGACTCCCTCAGTACTGCACTGGAGTGCCGGGGTAAAATTTTATACTCAACTCTGGTGTGGGACTTGAACCTAGGACACTGTGTGCCTCAGTGAGGAGATGCTACCAACTGAGCCATAGCTGACACTACAGTCAAAAATAACACAGTTCAGGCACTTAATCCAAAACATGTTTTAGCTCATTTATGTAAATAACACTAGGACAAAAAGAAACTTTTGTCCAAAACTGTTTGCAATTTGCATGATGGACTGGAAACCCACAAAAATAAATGCTTGTTGTCCTCTGAAATCTTTATCCATGTTTCTGATGTTAACTTGATTGCATAGCCAGGACGGACACAGTTAGCTGACTTCTGAATTATATGTAATATAGTTTTATTTTTTGTATCAATTTTTTGAAGAATTGATTTCAAGAGCTATTGCAATTGCATTCTGCCAAAGTTAGGAAAATTAAATGATAGAGTAATTGTTTTAATGCATGTTTTGTTTTGCAATATTTCCCTCCCTCTTAGCAAGTAAAATTATAAGGTATAACTATTGTCAGTACTGCAATATTGATATTGGATCGGTCACCTGTTATATACACCACCTGTTTTTTCTTTCCATTAAAGTTAATCCTATTGTGCACCTCACATTAAAATGATTTCTATTTGTTGAAAACTGGATGAAAACCTGAGGTCTATTATTTCTATAGTGCAACATTTTGAAGCTACTTGAGTTATAGAGAAAGTTTGAAGAAGTTGTGATTGTCCTCTCTGGCAAAGAGAAGGTTGAAAAGAGATTTGATAGAGTGTATTCAAAGTCATGAGAGGTCTGATCAGAGTAGATTGGGAGAAATTATCCCAATTAGTGGAAGGATTATAAACAAAGGGTACAGATTTAAAATAACTGGTGAAGGAAGCAATGACAACATGAGGAGAAACTTTTTCACACAGCAAGTAGTTGGAATCTGGAATGCATTGCCTGAGAGTGTGGTGAAGGCAGGTTCAATTGAAGCTTTCATATGACAATTGGATCATTATCCAAAAAGGAAAAAAAATTGCAATGCTGTGGGGAAAAGACAGGGGAGTGGCATTACATAAATTATTCCTTCAGAGAGTCAGACATGGGTTTAATGGCCTCCTTCTGTGCTGTAATTATTCTATGATTTTATGATTGTGTAACAAACTAGGAACTATAAGGCAATTTTAAACCCTGGACAGATGAATAAATTCTGATCATGAATGTAACAAGGGCAATTGAAAACACAATAAGGATATTAAAAAGTAAATTCTTGTAGTTTTATAATGTAGTTTGTCAAATCCCTCAATACAGAACACATTCTGTAATCTCCTAATGTTGCAATAAAAATGGAGGTGAAAATGACAGTTGCTCTTATAAAGTATGTGAAGAGACAGGAATGAGGACATGCTGAACTTTACAGAAAACAGGGTAATAGAGTATTGTCTAAATGTCACAAGTAACCTTTCTGCAGTATTTAATCAACTGATTCCCAGTAATTCACCATAAAGCGGTTATGTTATCATATCAGTGGCAGGGTTCCATTGCATTTTTTCTAGTAGATTATGATTTTTTTATTTTACTGTAAATTTGAAGGTATGTTACCAATGCAGAAACGTACTGTACTCAATTAGCCTAAACATGCAACCAACAGATGTCTATCCAGACATATATCCAAGAACTGTCTTGACTTCCTTCCTTGTGAAAAGCTTATTGTAAGGTAAAAACAACTCAAAGAATTGTCACAATGCCCACTGTCACAATAAGCAGTTTCATTTCACAGTTGTTACTTTGATAATACTATGGGATAGTTTTTTAAAAATGTTTACTGCTATTCTGGATCAGCACCCATTATATCAACCATTCAATTTTATTTTCCATTAATATCAAAGAAAGTAAACATTGGGGCATTTTTATAATACAGCACTGACCCACAACACTACCTTTATGACTTTGTGGCAAGTTTGAAGTAGGTTTTACCTAAAGGTACTGACCGTTGGATAAACTACATTAATAAAGTAAATACTTTACACCAATAGCATTTATCAGAAACAGAACAGTAAATCTTAGGCCAAAAATTTTCTCTGGCCTCTGTAAATTAGAAAAATAGTAAACATAGTGAGCAAATTATGAGATGGCACACTGGCACAGTGGTTAGCACTGTTGCCTCACAGCACCAGGGGCCCAGATTTGATTCCTGGCTTGGATCAGTGTCTGTGTGGAGTTTGCTTGCATGTTCTCCCCATGTCTGTGTGGGTTTCCTCTGGGTACTCCGGATTCCTCCCACAGTCTGAAAGATATGCTGGTTTGCTGCATTGACCTGAACAGGTGCCATAGTGTGGTGACTAGGGGATATGGCAGGAAAGCCCTTAAAATGCAGTCCAATTTTTAAAAATACATTAAGATGAAGGGTGGGTACCTCATTATGTCATTGGTTGAGGGACAGGGAAAATCGGAAAATTATTATCGCCGACAAGAATCTCGTTTTCCGGTTCACACAAGATTGCTTGTGATGAACACAGGCAGAAGGCACCCCCTCTCAATGTACTCTATTAGAATGCTCATGGAATGTGGACATCGCTGGCAAGGCCAGCATTTGCTGTTCCAGTCCCTGTGCTGAGTGATCCGCCAGGCTATTGTAGAGGGCAGTTCAGATTCAACCATTTTTGCTGAAATTACTGAACATTGGAAATTGGACTGCATTTTAAGGGCTTTCCTGCCATATCCCCCTCCCTCCCCCCCGTCCCCCAACACCCGCCAACAGTAAGGAAGTCTCGCCTCACCATATTGGCTTGGTTTATAACAGCTAATGCAAAATGGAAAGTAGTGGAGAGGAACCCAGCGGAGGCACAAAGTTAAGGGGAGAGGGAGATGTCAGGACTCTTGCTGGGAGCTGGAGGGGGATGCCCCCCTCCAGGGATCTCCATTTATACACTGGTCTCCCCACTGCTAGTGTATGTGGGGTGTTGCCCAGCTGCTTGTGTGAGGGAGTGGTTTGCCCCAATGCCCTGGGGATGTCCCCCAGTTCTGTGGAAAGGTGAGATAGGGAGTTTATTTTTAATGTGGATCAGGGCACCCTTTAAAAAATGGCACTCTGTGGAGCTGGCATTGTCAGCTCTATCGGTCCCGCCCTGCCAGTGTGGTGGTGGAAACCATGTCCTAGATTCTCTGTGCATGGAGTACCAAAGAATCCAGAGAGAAAACTCGGCTGTGCAGCTGGAGAACTACATGCCGATTTTCTCTCCCCAGCCAGCAATCGGTGGAGAGTGCAAGATTCTGCTGATAATTTTACTAGAATCATTGATGAGAAGAAATCTTCCTGCTGCACTAACACTGCTAACATTTCGCAATGAGAGAAAAATCTCTTCCTTTGAATTTCACCATCAACAGGTCTCAACATTTATAAAGTGTGCATCTATAGTCATTTGGCAGTATAGAACTTGTGTATTGCTGAATAATATCACAGTATAATTTGTTGTTCCCTTCACTGTTAGTATTTCTTACGAGATATCTTGATGGGTGCAAAACGAAAAGATTCAATAGCATGTCTTTTTTTCAGCAATACTCTGGCCGGGATTTTCCAGCCCTGCCCATAGTTGGAATGTTCCAGTGCTACTGACAATCAATAAACCTTTGGCCAGCTCTCCAAATTTTCTGTTCCCGCCCATCTGCAATGGACTGGAAAATCCTGCTCCATGTGTTTATATTTAAGTATACATATACTTTTCTCGATAGCTCATCATAAATAGTGGACATAACAACAATGTGATTGGTAGTCCAACAACCTAAGTACTTTGGGAGCAGGCAATGGTTTCCAGCTTCAGGTGGTCAGAATGTGAAGGTCAGGTACATAGTTGGAGGGATTGGGAGTTAGCCATGAATGGCAGGCTGGGCAGTGTTGAAAGAAACTCTGAAGCAAATTACCACATGGCCTTCTAGGTTCAGGCACAATTTATTGTTAGGAGGCATTACTGCACACAGAAATATCAGCTTGCTAATCTTAGCAAGTCCTATTGATCACAGTCCTATTTATATTTGTTAATCTTCATACACACCCATTATGTTGAAATATTGTTCTCAATCTCCATCTGGGTGGATGCAGCTGCCATTGACATTAAAACTACATCAAAAGCATATCAGAAATTTTATCTCACCAACAATTTGCTCAATGGAAACAATATGGTCACATGAAGAACAATCCAATGTTCTGGGAATATCTCCAGATTTTCCTATCAGAACATAAGGTTAAACACTATAGTCACCCTATGTGTCTGAAACAATGGTCAAAGTACATTGTGGTTCTTGTGACACTGTGACTGATGACCTCAAGCTCAGGCATCCTTAGGACCAAGACAACAGATCTAGTTATGCAACAGAATCAATAACAACTGTTGAGATAATAATTACACATTCAAATTTAATCATCACAGTCATAAGATGAATTCAACTATGTCCTCATTGGATGAGACTGCGATTGATTATACATATTAAATGTATGTTGAAATTGCAGACCATTCTATTGAATTGTACAATTTTGATATGTGGTTTTCCAATATTTCATTTTTGAAATGACGTATATATGAATATTTACCCAAGGAATTCATTTTTTTGTATCCAGGATAGTATTTAATAAGGTAGCAAAGATAGATGCATCATGAATACATTTGATATTGTATGATTTGACAATAAGTTGAGGCTAATTTAAGGTTTGGTTGCCAATTGCTTAGCAACTGATATTTAGAGTCTCAGATTGTGGATGGAAAATTGTAGGTGCACCCCTTCCTTATTTTCTATTGATTGACTTAAATAGATGAAAACCCATGGGTAGTGTATCTGCAATTTTCCAAAAACTTGTTAAAAGCCTGTGAAGTTATGCTAGTAATTAAGGTCTCAGAAAACCTCATCCTAGTGACTACTGTCCTATGATGGAAGTGGTCAATTAGGGAAAGTACTAAAGGCCAGTTAGCAGCCCTGAACCTGCTCCAGCATGAAGATGCTTTAAATTTTGTAGTAGTTTCATCATTTAGAACATTTCTGGTTATCCCTTTGTGAGCAGGGTTACTGAGCATTGGTACTAAACCAGTACTGTGTGAAAAACAACTGACTACGGAATTTGGAGACTGTACGCAGTGAGGATTTTGAGTTGATTTATTATTGTTACATGCATTGGTATTCAGTGAAAAGTGTTGTGTGTTACGTGCTATAAAGACAAAGCATATTGTTCATAGAGTATATAGGGGAGAAGAAAGGAGAGGGTGCACAATGTAGTGTTACAGTCATAGTTAGGGTATAGTGAAAGATCAATTTACTACGAGGTAGTTCCATTCAAACATCTGATGGTAGAAGGGGAGAGGTTATTCTTGAGTTGGTCGGTGCATGAGTTTAGATTTTTTTACCTTTTCCTAATGGAAGGTGAAAAAGAGAATGTCCAGGGTGCGTGGAATGCGAATAAGAATAATAAACATGGATCGGAGAAGCAGATATAAAGAAGAAAAATGGGATACTAAGGAATGATACTGAGAAAAGATGCTGTTTACAAACATACTTGACTTTGAAAATTGACATACATCATAATTTAGAACATAAGAATGATTAATTTAAATGAATAGTTTATTGATTGTACTAACATCGTGCCAACAAGGTTCTAATTTCTAAAAACTACATGGTTTTATAGCTAAGAGATCAGCTACAAACCACAGTATTATTCAGTTCACGGATTAATGTTTTTATCAGGATAAGTGTACAGATATGCTCAGCGAATGCATTGTACATATTCAAACACAACAGTGAAATAATCAGATCAGTGAGAGTCTGGCTCATACAATTATCTTGTGTTTCCAGAACTTAAAACGATGCCTTAAGCTACATGCACTGGTAAAATGGCATCTTGGGTCGATTAATATTTAAGACAGATTGTGTTTCTACCCCACCCTTTCACCAAAGTCGTGCTTCTGATCTCAACAGTTTAGACTTTTTGTGAGCCAGAGAGATAGCAAAGTCATCTTAGGTAGCTCTCAAGCACCTCCTAGTGACCAGTTTCAAGCTACACCGGTGAAGACATGGAAACATATTGTCCTTTGCCTGCCGTGACTGGAACTGGGACACAAGGAGAAATTAAGAAAAATGCCTTCAAAATAGGGTGGCCCTCTTGCCAACAAAAAGAAAGAATCATTTGATTCCTTTCGTATTTAGCAAAATACCACAGCAACTTAATTGCTTCCATACATTTCCTGGAGTGTTTTCACTTATGGGTGTATTCAGGAAAACAGACACGAACACAATCAAGGACTACAGGAAAACTATTGGGAGTGACAGTGCAATAAAAAAAGGAAAAGCATGACCATAATGTTGAAGTGATGCTAGGCTGACAATTAACACCCAGTTCCATAAGTTGGGTTTTCTTGGGAACCATGAATCCTTCTCTTCATGAGAAAAAGAGACAACGGTGGTTTTATTGATTGATTAATAAATATTCGACAGCAGTGATCACTCTGCTCGCAATTGCTTTTAACCCCAGGAACTGCATTTGAACCCTAGGCGGGTGCACTTGCAAGCAAAGGATTGAGGGAGGCTAATGAATGAGCGGACAGACATTCAGGGAAGGGCGACTGGATGTTTTCAAGGCAGCTTTTTGTTTGTTTGTTTTCACTTTTCCTTTTTTTCCAGAAGGAGCTTTTTTTGGGGTGATTCTCTAACGTTAGAAGGATTAAGAAGAAATGGTTTGAACTTTAATTTTTACTGTCCAGCTTTAATGAAAAAATAAAGGAGAAATTTCTGGAGAGAATTATTTGAAAGAAAGACACAGAAACACTTTGAGTTGAAAAAATCTTCCTGTAATCAAAGATTGGAGTTTAATGTGGAAAAGTGTGAGGTAATGCACTTTGGCAGGAACAATAAATGTGTAGAGTATAGGTCTAATGGTAGGGCTCTTAATAGTGTTGAGGAACAGAAGGATCTTGGTGTATGTGTCAATAGATCCCTGAAAGTAGGCAGTCAAGTGGATAAAGTTGTTAAGAAGGCATATGGAGTCTTAGCTTTTATTGGTAGGGGGATTGAATTTAGGAGCCGCAGCATCATGTTGCAACTGTACAAAACTCTAGTGCGGCCGCACTTGGAGTATTGTGTGCAGTTCTGGTCCCCACATTATAAGAAAGATGTGGAGGCATTGGAGAGGGTACAGAGGAGGTTTACCAGGATGTTGCCTGGTATGGAGGGCAGGTCTTATGAAGAGAGGTTGAAGGATTTGAGGTTGTTTTCGTTAGAAAGGAGGCGGCTAAGAGGGGATCTTATTGAAGCATATAAGATGATTAGAGGTTTAGATAGGGTGGACAGTGATAGCCTTTTTCCTAGGATGGAGAAAGCTAGCACGAGGGGACACAGCTTTAAATTAAGGGGTATGAGTTATAGGACGGATATCAGAGGTAGGTTCTTTACTCAAAGAGTGATTAGGGAGTGGAATGCCCTGCCTGCAGCTGTTGTAGATGCGCCAAGTTTGGTGGCGTTTAAGAGGTTAATTGATAAGTATATGGAAGAGAAGGGAATGGTTTAGTTTGGAGGGGCATTGCTTTTTATTTTGGTCGGCACAACATCGAAGGCTGAAGGGCCTGTTCTGTGCTGTAATGTTCTATGTTCTATGTTCTATGTTCTATTTTTAGAATATCATATTTTATCAACTGCAAACATTTAAACTAGACAGTCCCCAGGCTAAGAGATTTGACTAGCTGAAAGAAATTTGTTCTATTTATTTTCCAAGTTTCCTACTTCCTCCATAGACAAATGTCTGGCTCTGTATTAATTTGCTTCTTAGTGCTTCTCATGTGGCCTGCACTCCATACAGTTAACCCTAGTTTTCACTCAATTAATCTGATTGTGTCAATCTGTAGGTTGACATCAGTTGCTCGGCCTGTATGGAAATTCCTATATAAAGTTTGCCTTCATGCAACACTTCATCTTCATTCCTATCTGGATTCATATAATGGAATCAACACAGCAGCAAAAAGCTGTGTTTAATAGATGGTGGCTCATTGTTATTAGCAATGTCGATTAGTCAGGTGAGGAAGGATGCCAGGACTTTCTTTTTCCCAACTCTTCAATTCATTGCAACAAGGTTTTTTTTATAATTTAAGGAAGGATGAATGTGTCAGTGTATGTACTTCACTGTTTAAATGCTGATTACTAAGAACTCAAACAGACAAACTTTCTCGAATTTAAACAAAAATGGGTTTAGATTTATTGTGCAAAAAATCCACCTGAGTAAGGATATTACAAATATCAAAAAGGGCAAACAAACTGACATAATATGTACACATACTTGCAAGTATACAAAAATACAAGTTACAAAGGATAGAATGCTAGCTTTTGGCCAAATTATGGTCGAACATGAAAATACGACGAAATGAAGCATTTACTGTTTGTTACTGTTTTTCATAGCTGAGGAAGTTGCTAAATGGGTGGGTGAATGAGTGAAAGAGCAGTCTTTTTGCAATTTTCAGATATTCCTTCTCCAGATTGATTCAAGTGGTGTTTTATAATAAAGCTGGCTTTGACCATATGACCTCTTTCTTCATGACAATTGAATAGTCCACAGAACATAACTGATTATCTGATATTTGGACAGTCCTTGGTTGTTGTGTTACCCATTCTTCTTTATGCTGAGCTAGGAAGAAATGCATCAATACCTTCAGGATAGCCATTGCCTCTGTAAGCTCTCCACCTTAAGTTTAACAGAATGAAATATAATGATGAAAGTTGAGGCAGTGATTAGCTTCACTCTGTCTCTGAAGTAATCATTGATATCGCAGGTGTGAAATTCCACAGGAGGATTACTTGGGCATGTCCACATTGGGACCTTCCAGAAGCTTGACCAATTTATAGTTGCAGAAATACCAGATGACCTCTGGCAGCCACCTTAAGTCATGCCTTTGTTTCAACAACTAAAACTATCTCTTTTAAAAAAGTCCTCATGCAATTCCAGCAGATTGAATTAAAATGTAATATTTGACTTCAACACTTCTCCATAACTCATTTCTTCAGGAAATTAACTTTATTCCCATAACAATATCGGCAGCACGGTAGCATTGTGGTTAGCACTGTTGCTTCACAGCTCCAGGGACGTGCATTCGATTCTTGGCTTGGGTCACTGTCTATGTGAAGTTTGCACATTCTTCCCGTGTCTGCGTGTGTTTCCTCCAGGTGATCCGGTTTCCTCCCTCGGTCCAAAGATGTGCGGGTTGGGTGGATTGGCTAAGCTAAATTGCCCCTTTGTGTCCCAGGATGTGTAGGTTAGAGGGATTAATGGGTGAATATGTAGGGATATGGGGATAGGATTTGTGTGGGATCGTTGTTGGTGCAGACACGATGGGCCGAATGGTCTCTTTCTGCACTGTAGAGTTTGTATGGTTAATATGCACCTTAAAACTAAAAACTTTGTCTCTATTTTATTGTAATAAGCTTGTTACATTGGTCATTGCTTCATATTTACTATGCGACATCATGAGATGCTTGCTCTTTGTCAACTCTTGATGACAATCAATGATGACAATTGTCATCAAAAATGGGAGTTAACAAGTATCCTCTCCTCCCCCCACTCTTTTAGAGAGGCACAAAGAATAAACTGGAATCTATCTGCAAAATAAAAAATAAAATGTGGTTCGCCATGTCCATGTGCACACCAGTCCTTCTTGTGTTCTTCAGTTGAGAAGTGTCTCAAACATACCCTGAGACACTGTATGCTCCCTCTCCAGAGATATCTTGGCACAAATACAACACTGAACAAGTTGCTCTTTGTTAACCATGAGACACCACATGTCAATCAAATCCTCACAAAAATACCAGTTGGCCATGTTGGGTCTGTGCCTATATAATTAAACAAATAAAGCATTACAGTTCCAATTTAAATCCTGCCTTTAATTTGTTTTAATTCTGTGATTAAGAAAACTGATAAAGCAGAACCAGATAAAAATCATGTGAGAAGTAAGTCCTGGAATGGAAAGGAATATTTATGAACTGAAATGATAGTACTAGAGAGAGAAGAGAAATAACAGACACAGAGAGGGGAAAAGCTAGGAAACACAGAGTGAAATGACAGCCAGTTCCAATCATAATATGCTGTGCATTGCCTACCTGCAGCTATAATGAGGTCGGAGGACAAAGCACGTGAATACGGAGCATTGGCAGAGATGATCTGCTAGTATATTTAGTAAATGTTTGCAAGTGTTCTTGTGGCAATGCAGCAGTAGATATAATTGATTCATAGCAAATACTTCCTCTAAGATGCTCTATGTTTGTAGTATCTAGTGCAATACGACAGTGATTACTCAACTGTGAGAAAATCATAGTTTGTAAGGGAATTAAGCCATATATTCAAATTCTGCAGCTTTAATCTCAAGTACCATAATTTAGATTCTAAGTAAATCTTGCTTTAGCTTGCATATTTCTTTGTAACTGCATGGAAGCATACTGAACTAGGCAAAATCAGATCTGACTGATATGGTAACTGGATGTGTGAGAATTCTCTTACTTAGGAGCCAACATCTGATGGCAGCGACCAACTGAAGATGAATTATGTGCCCTGGTAACTGGTAATTGCCTGTATTGGTCTATAAAGATGAAGACTAATTAATTGTTTTGGGTGTAAGAAAGGTTGAAAGCACGTTTGTACAGCAAACAATGGCAAGATCCAAAAGTGAAGGGATTACTGCCATTCAGGATCAGAGAACTACAGAAGCCTGAATAAGTCTTCTAGACGAATCCAGTTTTGATTTTTATGATTTCTGTTGTTCACAGCTGAAGTGGGAAGTATAACCAGTTAGGTGTGTTAACTGCTGCCTAGTTTGTTGGGTCATATTTTATGTAATGTATCTTTCCACTTTACTACAAGCTGACAGTTTTGCTGTTGACTGATTTATTACAACTGGATTCCTACACTATACCCAATAACGTGCATGTATGTTACGTAGTAATACGGGGCACAAAGGAACTTGCATTTAAATTAGGAATGAAAACTTGTTCCAGATATGCCTATCATGTACAGGTAGAACTACATTACTAGTGAATGCCTGTAAATGACTCAGAGACAGAAGTTGCCATGACATAAATCATGGCATGATATATAAAGCTATCTATCAGGAAATGATAGTTTGATTGCAAATTAAAATTATTTTAGAGCTGGAGCTCTGAAAACAAGTTATGTAATATATACAATATATATATACGTCATGTCCAGATAAATTACATAACACACACTGGTACAGTACTCATATTCATGGAGGTCCTGCCGGCCACAGGAATCTTGTGGACAGGACGAGAAATTTGGTAAACCAATTAAAGGTCCATTGACCTTGGCCGGAATTTCTGGTCTTCAGGCGAGTGGAACAGAAAATCCCACCCATGGCATGTTCTTGATGCAAGTTTCATTACAAAATGACATTAATGATATAACATTTGTTTGAAGTAATAGTTCATTTTTTTCAGGAATCTTTTAAAATTAGAAGAGATTTTCTGGCAGTGATCAGACAGGATGTCTCTAGTTTTGTTGCACAGTAATCAGCTGAGAAGATAGATAGATTTGTGGCACTTTAAATGCTGATATAGATTATTGCTGAAAAATTATTTTTTGTCAAAATTTTTTGACTTGCACTCATCATAACATTTGCAAGAATACTGATATCAGGGGAAATTAACAAACGTATCCTGTATGAAAAGAGAGCTGATTATTTGGCAAGTGGACTCTGATTAGTAGAGGTAGTGCTATGGAGCATGCACCAGTTGATGGTGACTAACTAATTAATTAACTAATTGCCTTGCTTTGTTGCAATTTAAATCAGGCAGCTTGACTCTAAATGGTCAAAGTATTGCGTCTTGAAGAGGAAAGCAGCAGATTACTGTTACTTATTTTGTTTGCTGGAAGAGGTGCGATGTATGCCCTTCCAGGGTGATCTGAGCTATACTGGACACTTTTCAAGGCCAAAAGCTGCAGCCTTCGGCCCACTCATGATTTTATAATGATACCAGCATGAAATAATCTGATCAGTCTTGCCATTATCGTACAAGATAGCATCAAGCTTGCACGATGATCAAGGACCAAGTGAATGGCTGTTACTTATTTGCATGCACTGGAAGCTACATATATGCAGGCAGAAAGAGCACATATACACATTACACCTATAGAAAATATATTCATGGATGTATTGCCATGTCCTACACACTGGAAGTGATATGGTAGTTGCATAGGAGTCTGCAATAGTCTGGCTAAGAGCTGCTGAAGAGCTTTAAAGTAAGTTGTTGAAGTTATAGTCCTTGTCATCATTCCTACATATTATATGTTTCAGCTAAATTAAAGTAACAACTTTTCATTGGCTCATGGCAATACCCTGACTGCCTGATTTAAACTTCAGACAAGCCTTGGGACTTAATGGTCAGTCACGATCAACTGGTGCATTCTCCATGACAACATCTCGACCAGAGTCCACTTGTCAACTAATCAGCAGTCTCTTCCCAGACAGTATAAATTTGTTGATTTCCCTTACATTGTATTCTTATGAATGTCTTAATGAGTGTGAGATGAAAAGTTTAAAAAAAATTCAAAAACTGGACTACCAAATGACTGTTAAGATATTGATTAATTGGAATGTATTGGTTAGTTCAGAGAATTGAACCATATGAGATGAATTTAACTGGTCTGTGAGTGGAAACTAAAGATGAAATTTCTGGTCTTTTTCTCCTTTTTATTTATTGCTAATATTTTCAAATCATAAACTGCAGACATGTCAATCGCAGTGATATATAGCTGCTCCTTCAGCAAGAATGCATTCAACTTTCAAAACTGATGGCACAATGTAATGCATCACGTGTTGTAGTCAGTCCTTTAAAGCCAACATTTAAAAGTTTTTTAAAAAAAGGGTACTATGAAGCTTAGGTTCTTTGTGATGGACAATGTTTAGATGCCTACCAGCATTCTTTCAGCTCAAACCTGTCATACATAGTGACTTTTTCAATATATAACTTGAGAGATTTAATGAAGCCATCAGACCATGAATATGTACAACTGTAAAACTGTAGCTAATACCTACAAATTTGGAGCCACTGGGGCAAGTTTTACTGTCCCAAGGAATCAGAATGGGCAAGGGGCGGATCACGGAAAAATCCGGACCATGGAAAGGTCCATTGATCTCGGGCAGGATTTTCTGGTTTCAGGATCAGCAAGGCTGGAAAGTCCTATGCACTGTATTTAAATGTGCTTTTGTATTCCCGGCAAATACTAATCCCAGGGATTAGTTTCATAAGAGTGAAAGTTACTGCAATCAGGATCACCCTCATTGGAACCACCTTTGTATGGACTATTCATGAAATTGTTACGGTATGTAAAAATTCATAGATTTATCCTGAGTGTGATTTTTGGTATTTAAGAAACTTGGGGATGACTCCCCGAGCCCAGGAGGCATCAGCGGAGGTTGTTTCATGGGCTCCCCCTATGTGTCACGGCCTCGATGAGTCTCCCAGCTGATGATTTCCAGAGTAATCAACTCTGTGCTGGAAATTGGTGCAGAATGATTAGCATATGGAAATCAGCATTTACATCTGATTAGTGGGCCTGGGACAGAGGTCTCCTGGCTTGCTAGCTTGTTCCTCACCAGTTCACTCCAGCAGAGTTTATACTGCTCCCCACGAAGAGGGAACAGGTGACTGCCGGCAGAGGAGGGGGTCAGGACTGTTTGAGGGAGGAATTGGACCTGCCCGGAGTGGTGGGGTGAGTTGGCCAGCGATGGGGGTTGCAGAGCGGTCTCAAGGCTGGTAATGCAGGACCACTGCACCTGCTCCAATCTCCGCACTGACAGATTGGCACATGCTGTGTGGCCTACTGAGCGCTGTGCTGCTGGCCTCTCAGATGGGAATAGGTTCTGCCCACTGATTTCCCGAGTGAATCACACTGGGAGACTCTGTGATGCACAGTGTCGGAGATTCATTCTGAGAATAGAATCACAGAGGTTTACAGCACTGAAACATACCCTTCGGCGCAACTTGTCCATGCTGCCCTTTTTTTTAAACCCCTAAGCTAATCCCGAAAGCCTGATTTCACCCATATCCCTCTATATCCATCTTACCCATATAACTATCTAAATGCTTTATGAAAGACAAAATTATACCTGTGTCTACTACCACCTTTGGCAGTTTGTTCCAGACGCTCACCATCCTCTGTGAAAAAAGTTGCTCCTCCTACTTTTGTATCTCTCCCCTCTCACCTTAAATCTATGCCCTCTAGTTTTAGACTCCCCTAACTTTGAGAAAAGATATTGATTATCTACCTTGTCTATGCCCTCATTATTTTATAGAACTCTATAAGATCAAAGCTCCAGATAAAAAAGTCGCAGTCTATCCAGCCTCTTCTTATAACTCAAATCATTAAGTCCTGGTTGCAACCCAGTAAATCTTTTCTGCACTCTTTCTAGTTTAATAATATCCTTACACTGAATCACGCTGAAAAAATAGTGGGATTTATCCCATTTTCCCTTAGATTGGGGACTTATAATTTTTTTGGGAGAATCCCAGCCCTTGTGTTTCAGCACAGAGAAGTAGTGGTACTAGCAGCTGAACCAAGAAAAGACAGCAGCTGACAGCAGTGGCAGCGTTAAATAATATAGAACTTACAGGAAGTAAGTTTGATAAAGTAATTAATTGGACTAAAATGGGGCAACAATGCTAAAGGAACATCAGGAACCCGAAGAAGCAACTTTTCAGAAGCAGCAATCCAAGTGATAACAATGTGGATTGCTATTGTAATGATACTGCACCCTTAAGAAATATATTTATATCATGTTATGTCATGAAGCATTTGAGCTGGAGATAGATTGATTTCATGATTGTTTAAGGAAGGGGAATAGTGGACAGTGCATTCTGCTGGATGGACCAGGAAAGATGTATCTGATCTGAAGAAAAGGAGTATACAATTGGGATGCATTAGTGAAAAAAGTCCAAAGTGAATCAAAGCTATTATAGAGCAGGAGAAGGAGTGTTTGTCCAACACACACACACAAATGTGGGAGAATCCCAGAGGAAGTTAGTGGAAGGAAAACCCAAGAAAACTTTGCAGAGGTAATATCATTTCCCCAAAGCAGAGAGGGATTTAGCAGTAAGATCCCTCATGGATCAAAGAGTTAAGGCCCTTGACATCACATATTTGTTCATCAATGTGGCCTAAAAAATCCCAAATGAATCATGGATGATGACGATAGGTAAAGTTAAGTATGAATATTCCAGCATATGTCCCAATAGTTACTGCAGTCACAGATTTGATTGGTAATATACCAAGTTCCATAAAAGGGTGCACAGTTCTGGATATTTCTAATGGGTTTTGTTCTTTTCCAATGAGGAAAGAAAAACAGTACAAATCTGTCATTACCTTTAAGCAACATCAATACATGTGGACATAACTGCCACAAGGATTTCAAAACAGTGTCAATACTCCACCAACAAATGGTTAAGTGTTAGTTCGCTGGCAGGGACAAGCTGATTCAGTATGTGGATAATCTGTTAATATTTACACAGATGCCTGAGGAACATATGGTATTGCTGAAGGAATCATTATTACTCCCAATGCAGAGGATAAAGGTAAACTCTAAAAAGGCTCAGATAGGTCAAAAGGATGTATAATTTTTGGAGCTTATGTTGAGACTAGGAGAGAGGTTCATAAATGAGGAATAAAGGAGCATAACCAAGATCAAGAAATGTTTCAGCTTTAAGATCATTTTTAAGACTAATGGGATATTGCTGAGTTTATGCAGGTATAGCTAAGACTGTTGTACATATTAACACAAATGTCAGTCAAAAGGAAGTGGACAGAGGAATGTGGGAGAGCTTATCATACATGTACGCAGAAGCTGCAAACAGCCTCAGCTATGGGAACAACAGAGTTTTTGGCTAGAGTGCACATAAGCTAATTCAAGTGCAGTATTTTGCAATCAGTTGATGGGAAACTTGGACCAGTTGGACCATTAGCTTTAGTGGAAATTACATACTCATCTTGCAAAGACATCTTTTAGTGACCTACTGGGCAAACGCTTTGCTGTTTTGATGGGAACTGCCATGGTAACTCTAGCAAAAGATTATACTCCAATGAGATTATTGGTAGTTGGGAGAATTAAAGAAGGGACAGTGTACAGCCTGACTGTTAGTAGATGGACCGTGTTAATAGGGTCATACATGATCTGAAGCTGGAACTCCTGAACCACCTGACTCATGCAGTAAATATAGGGTACATGGGAAAATAGCAACATTATACATTAAAAAGATGTGAGGAACAGAAGGAAGACTTATTACACTGGCAAGATTTCTAGCAATCTGGTGTGCCAATACGTGTGACAATAATAAATCAAATTAACAGTGAGGATTTAAATTAGCAGACAGAAAACTACTCTTAAGTGACCCTGTGCTGAAGATGATACTGCAGGTGATCAGAAACAATAAAGGGAAATATGACTATTTTAATTCATAAAGTGAAGTAGCAGAGCTGAGATGGAAAGGAAATGAGAAAGCAGACACATGCTCACAGCAGGTTCAGGAGGGGTGCTTTGGGTTCCTGGGTGGAATTATTAACACTGCTGCCTCACAATGCCAGGGACCATGGTTCAATTCCCGGTTTGGGTCACTGTTGGTATGGAATTTGCACATTGTCCCCATGTCTGCTCTGGGTGCTCCGATTTCCTCCCATGTTCTGAAAGAGGTGCTGGTTAGGTGCATTGACCCGAACAGGTGCCAGAGCGTGGCAACTAGGGAAATTTCACAGTAACTTCATTACATTTACTGCCTTATGACACGGTGGCACAGTGATTAGCACTGCTGCTTCACAGCATCAGAGATCTGTGTTCAATTCCCAGCTTGGGTTGTTGTCGGTGTGGAGTTTGCAAGTTTTCCCCATGTCTACGAGGGTTTCCTCTGGGTGCTCCAGTTTCTTCCCACAGACTGAAAGACATGTTGGTGAGGTGCATTGACCTGAACAGACACTGGAATGTGGCGACAAAGGAAATCTCATAGTAACTTCATTGCAGTGTTAATATCAGCCTTACTTGTGACTAATAAATAAACTTTAAAAATTTCACTTTACGTAGAAGGAATGGGATAAATAGCAATGATATCAGCAGTTGAACGAATGAGTGACCTCATGCCAGTGCAGAAGGCCTAGCACTCAGGGAGATGATAAGCAAACTAGAAATTGGGTAGACAACAGAGGAAGCCAATGGCTTGAAATAGAAAATAAATCAAGGGTGTCATTTAAGAATGACAAAAGACGAATACCTATAGCCCAAAGGGAAGATTCTCTCTGATTAGTACAAAGGGGAATCACAGTAGGACACTCTAATGGAGAGGAAACGTGGAAAAGAGTAACTGTAGTGGAATGTTGGCTTCATCAGAAAAATGACATGTTGACTTTTGTCATAATTGTTATTGTCTCCAGTGTTTCTGTCAACGTCAGGTTTTCTCACCAACTTTTTTGCACAGGAAGATAGTTCATTTTACTTCCACAGTTGTCAATTTATCTAGGCTTTTGTTTAAGTCCAATTTAATTTGTCTAAACCTAATTTAGCTTTCTTTCTAAATAACAGCAAAATACAAAAGATGATGGAAATCTGAAATAAAAGAAAAAATGCTAGATTAACTCAGCTGGTCTGGCTATCAGTGCAGAGGGAAAGAATTAACGTTTTGAGTCCCATCCTCACATTCCATAAACTCCAAGACGTCCAAAACTTAGCCCATGCATTCTACTTGCCCATTATTTGTCCTCACTGCCTTCCTGTCCTCATTTCAATCTCCTAATTCTGATCTCCAAGTCTTTTCACAGCATCACACAATACTTATGAAATTCCTTCCTTTGCCCACGTCAGTGCTCCCCCAACTGTGGTCTTGATGCATCGCCGTTTCATTGTCTAAACTTTCAGTTGCCTTTCTTTGCCCCACTGTCTAGATCTGCCTATTTCTCCAGTTCACCACTGTCTCCACCACTGAAATCCTTTTTAAAACCCAAATCATGTTTTCCGTTCTCTCCAGCAATAACGCAAGATCTTTCGCCTTTGCATATGTATTTAATACATTAAAAATGCTCGAGAATGAAACGTAATTCTGCAACTCGTCAAGTGCCTGTACTAATGATGGCGGCGATTTATCTGATTTCACCTACACCGGCAGTGGAAAGCTCATGGTATGAACATTATTTTCGAATTTGTGTCTTCTTTGTTTATAGCAATTCTACTGGTATCGTTTATAATAGCAAGCTTTTGCTATTCTCATCGATGCCTAATATCTGTGCACCAGACCGTGAAAGGTCTTAACTCATGACTCCCTCCCACTGGCTTTACATCGCTAGGGATTGTGGGCCGGTTCGGAGGTCTGCCGCCGGGGATTGTGGGCCGGTTCGGAGGTCTGCCGCTAGGGATTGTGGGCCGGTTCGGAGGTCTGCCGCCGGGGATTGTGGGCCGGTTCGGAGGTCTGCCGCCGGGGATTGTGGGCCGGTTCGGAGGTCTGCCGCCGGGGATTGTGGGCCGGTTCGGAGGTCTGCCGCCGGGGATTGTGGGCCGGTTCGGAGTGCTGACGACTCTTCCGGAGGACTCAGGTTGAGGACGTGGAGACATGGCACCCAAAGGCAGCAACAAGCAGCAGTCCGAGGAGGACTTGTTGTTGCAGGACTTCAGCAGAAACGTCTCGGCCAAGTCATCAGCACTCTTTTATGGAAACGCATTTATTGTGTCGGCCATTCCTATCTGTAAGTATCGGGGCTGCCGGTAGACGCTGACAGGCGATCAGCCTCTTTGAGCATTTGTGCCTGGGTGGACCATAAAATATAGGAGCAGAATTCGGCTACTCGGACCATCGAGTCTGGTCCGCAATTCAGTCATTTTCTTTTCCCCATTCTCCTGCATGTTTCCAGTAACCCCTGATCCCCTTATTAATCAAGAACCTGTCTATCTCTGTCTTAAAGTTACTGAATGACATCAGTGGAGAAGAAGGATAGGGCTTCGTCTCTTGGATTTGGGAGATAATCAGTGAGAATGGAGGGTTGTGTCTGTCTCTGGAATACAATGAATCGCCAACCATCCTCAACGTCAATTACTGGCTCAGGTCCTGCCATATTTACACATAGAAACCCCATAGTACAGAAAGAGGTCATTTGGCTCATTGAGTCTGCACCGACCACAACTCCATCCAGGCCTTAACCTGATATCCCTAAATATTTTACTCACTAATCCTTCTAATCTACACATCTCAGGACACTAAGGGGCAATTTTAGCATGGCCAATCAACCTAACCCGCACATCTTTAGACTGAGAGAGGAAGCCTGAGCACCCAGAGGAAACCCAAGCAGACACAAGGAAAATGTGCAAACTCCACACAGACTGTGTCCCAAGCTGGGAATTGAACACAGGTCTTTGGAGCTGTGAAGCAGCAGTGCTAACCACTATATATTTAGAAATCTATATTATGAAGTAGGGAAAAAAATTGGTGTTTGATGTCTTTAACATTTCAAAGTTCAAATTCCTTTAGATAGAAATTGGTTGCAAGGTTTTTGGTCCTGTCCTGGAATAGGTGAGATTTAATATGGTTTTTTGAGTTTGGTGAGGGGGAAAGGAGGCTGAAGACTGAGAGTCTTAACTGAAGTAGAGCGGATGGGAATGCTCACTAGACCAGAGATGAATGAAGGACGACTGTGTGAATTGCCACATAGAGCTGGAAAATGTTGTAAAATTAAGAGCCTTGTTGGTTAGAAGTCAGTGTGCTAAAGGATAAGGGAACTGGAATCCAGGTAGTTGCATTTACTAAATCTGTTTACTGAGGAGAACCTTTGGATAATTTGGAGGTGACAAAAGACATAGATGAGCATAAGGTCATGATGAAAATGGCGATGTTTCAGAGCATGCAGCCCATTTCAAAACTACATGTTCAGTTTTGTTCAGGGATGAATGAGATGCCTATCACCAGCTATAGGAATGATTTTAGCAAGCTTCTCGGCAGGGATTAGTCCATTCCAGGATTGAGGTTTTTGACGATGACTTCGATCATTTTAAATATAGATGTGTAAGAAGCTGTGGTTTTTCTGTACCTTACTGTCAGTTAGGAATTTATATAACATGACATTTTTGGAGTGGTAATGGAGAGCTGTCATTAGCACACATTAATGTTGGCCCATGTTTATTGAAAATGGAGCAACATTGATCAGAATTGTCCAATAGAAATGGCTGCCTAGTCATAAATGTAGTTTTGGTGACATCATTTAACAGTGCTTTAGTAGAGAATAGCAACTGTACATTTTCAATATTCAATTTTTAGGAATGCATTTGGTGCTTTTAAGCAGGAATAATTCTTAAATTTCACTGAGTTCCATTGGCATCAGAGTTACAAGTACAACTAGAACTAATTGTTTCAGTGCTGATAGCCTGGAGATTCAGTGCTATTTTTGTATAAAGTATTAAAGGTCATGATTCTCAACCATTCGCTATGTGAATTTGACGAAATCTTTGTAGTGAGGAAAGTGAGTTATAATTATTTGAAGTTTGGAGCTGGTCATAACTGACTTTTGTTTCCAGGTTCCTTCTCCGTACCCATGGCATGTGAAGAGCTGTAGCAGTATTTAAAATTCATTTGATTTTCAGTGGCCCTATTAACACACGGTTATTGCATAGCTGTTGTGGTAGCATTATTGCAATATTTTGTTGTTCAATCTATTCCATATAAAACTTTCAAATTGCCAGTATACAGAATATTAATCATGTTGAAGCTTGTTGTTTTGTCAAGATACACTTTTTTTGGATACCATATCTTGTATATTCATTTTTCAAACAAAATGATTTCTCTCCTACCTATGCATGTTTAAATCCCTTCAAATGCTTCTCTAAAGAATAACATTTTTGTTGTACAAATAAAGTTAGACTGTTTTCCTTTCCTCAGCTTTCCCAAAATATAGATGAGTGAAGTATTTATTTTGGAATACTAACAGAACTTTATTAGTGTTAAGAAACATCAGAAATTGTACCCTTAATTTTTAAAAACACTTTAAAAAGGCATGGGTTTTGTTGGCCTGGCTAGCAGCTTTATTATCCTTGAGTAGATTGTAGAGAGCTGCCTTTTTGAATTGCTGCAATCCATGTAGCATAGGTAACCATTATAATGCTGTTATAACACCCTGGAGAGTGTTCCAGGATTTTGGCTCAGCAGTAGCAAAAGAACTAGGATATAGTTCCAAGTTAATACGATGTGTGAATTGGAGAGGAAGTTGAAAGGGCTGTTCCCCTGCATCTGCTGCCATGTCCTTCTACATATAGAAGTTCAGAAGGTGCTGTTAAAGGAGCCATGGTGAGTTGGTGCAGAGTATCTTATAGATGGTACACACTATGCCACTGTGTATTGGTGGTGGATGGGGTGCCAGTCAAATGGGCTGCTTTGTCTTGATTGAGCTTCTTGATGCTATTGGAGCGGCATGGAGGGTATCCCATCACACTTCTGTGCCTTGGAGATGGGGGACAGGATTTGAGGGTCAGGAGGTGACTTATTCTCTGAAGAGCTCTCAGAACTTGGACTGTTTTTAATTCCAAATTAAACTTGATCAAATTAAAATAAATATTGGATGTAGGATTTTGAATTTCCTCAAGTTGAGGTGAGATTTTAGTTTTCCATCTTTCAGGACTGTCTTTGTGAGAATAGACTGATGCAAGAAATAGGCATTTTAAATGTTTTTGTAAGAGGACTTGATTATCTGAATCTGTTGTGTTTTCTTTACTGCTGCAAGCCAGTACCTGCTGATGATATGTGTTAACAATTGCAAGAGTAATGGTCTCTAAACTTTGTCTTTTAGGGCTCTACTGGAGGATCTGGCACATGGACCTTGTCCAGTCTGCAGTTCTGTATTGTGTTATGACCCTTGTCAGCACCTATCTTGTGGCATTTGCTTACAAAAATGTTAAGTTTGTGCTGAAACACAAGTAAGTAATTCCCAGAGAATATTACTTGTACAATTTAACGGATGATGTATTAGCATGTCACATCGTTAACAGGGATTCATTTGTCTAGGGTTGCGCAGAAGAGAGAAGACGCAGTTTCCAAGGAGGTCACTCGGAAACTGTCAGAGGCTGACAACAGGAAGATGTCTCGTAAAGAAAAGGATGAAAGGTGTGTTTTTTAAGTTTTGAAAGTTGCATACTGTATATTGTTTTAAAAATGGACAGCATCAAAACATGCAAAGTACAATTTCTGGTATATAAAATTATAGTATGTGCAAGCTTAGATCTTTTTAAGCAGAGGCAACCAGCTAGTAACAAGGCAAAGCTATTTGGTTCACATGTTTGTGACTCTGTTGTCAAGTGGATGCTGAAACCAAAATAGTTCTGCTAGTCTGTTCCAAAATTGGTTCTCCGAATCTTAAAGTTGAATGCATGCAAATCTGTCTCTTGCCCAGAAGATGCACCACCATTTATGTAAAATTTATACCAACAACCCCACTAATCTGATTGTAGACAAGATTCTTGTGAATCTCAGTATTATTATAGTGTTTTGGACTTTAGTACATAGCTACCAGTCTGAAATGTTCAAAGAATTTAAGGGCTGCAACTCTTGTCTGTTGTCTGATTACTTGATATCACTTCTTTGTAACTTCTACAGTCATGGAGTGAAAAAGCCCAGTGCAGCAATGAATTTCCAAAAAATTGATTTTGTAACTGAAGAGAATGGCTTGGAGCCTGGAAAACTTTTACCTCTTGGCTTTGAATACCGTCCAGGTTCAGAGAAGGAATATCAAATAAGTGGGGCATTATCTCTGTGGCTTCTAAAGGGCAAATGCCAACGTCACACAAAGAAGCAATAAAGTGAGAAATGCAAACCATTGACAGTAGTGCGGTTATTGGTTCATCGCAGGTGGAACTTTAGTTTCCAGCTAGAAACATTCAGAAAAACCTAGTTGACATGTGGCCTAATAAGTCATCCTTGAAAGTCTGCTGCAAGCTCCCACCAAAATGATTACATTTATTTTGAAAAATACATACATCACAGTGAAGCCAGGAGAAAGAGAAGCATCCCTAATCCCTGTCACTTTTTCCTGCTGGGTAATGATCTGCCCTTGTTCCCTTTATGAAGTTATGGAAGTGACGTTATCTTCAAGTCCCCTTTAGTGATCAGCCTGGTGTCGAGATTTGTTGGCTGAAGCTTACTGGTTTATTGATAGAGACTTGAGGCTCAACCTTATATACATCTCAGATCTATCCATTCAGAAATAGAGATTTCTATTGGCTAACACGTTCATTTATGGAGGGGAGAACAGATTTTTACCCTTTGTGTATTTACGCACTTGTTTTTTTCTAGATGTGTATTTCTGGTTCTCGCAAGCCGTGCTTAATTTAGATTGTTTTTCTTCGCGATAGAATTCTGTGGAAAAAGAATGAAGTGGCTGACTATGAAGCTACAACCTTTTCAATCTTCTACAACAACACCCTGTTTCTCGTTATGGTCATCATTGCTTCGTTCTTTGTACTGAAGAATTTCAATCCAACAGTGTATCCTTTTTGATAATATAGCAACAGCAGCATGTAATTATTTGCATTTAGGAAGAAATCTATTTTCTTCTTAGAAATTGGTGAAGACTTTCATCTTCAACAGTTGTGACATTCCTGGTACTATCTGGCACTGAACTGTAGTAAAAAATGATAATAAGAAAAAATGTAACTTTTAAGTTTGTTTTGTTCGTTTATGGGATGTGGGCTTCACTGGCCAGGCCAGGATTTATTGCCAATCCCTAATTACCCTCAAGAGAGTGGTGATGAGCTGCTGCCTTAAACCACTGTAGTTCCTGTGGTGTAGTTAGGGGTAGAATGCCAGGATTTTGACCCGGTGACAGTGAATGGTGATATTTTCGCAAGTCAAGGTAATGTTATTTGGAGGGGAACTTTCATATTGTTGTGCTCCCATGCATCTGTTGCCATTGTCTTTCGAGATGTTAGTGAGTATGAGCTTGGAAGATGCTAAGAAGCCTTGGTGAATTCTTGCAGTGCATCTTGTAGATTGTATGCACTATTGCCAGTATTCTTTGGTGATGGAGGGAATGAATGTTTGTGAATGGGATGCCAACCAAGAGGGTTTATTTGTTCTAAATGGTGTTGAATTTTTTGAGTGTTGAACTTATTACACTCATCCAAGCAAATGATGAGTTATCCATTACACTCCTGACTTGTTGCTTTAGATGGTGGATAGGCTTTGAGGAGTCAGGAGGTGAGTTATTCACCACAGGATTCCTAGCCTCTGACCTGCTTTTGTAGCCACATTATTTATATGGTTAAACAGGTTTGTTTCTGGTCAGTAGTTAGTCCCAGGATGTTGATGATAGGTAATTCAGTGATGGTAATGTTATTGAATATCATCAGGCAATGTTAGATTCTTTTTCCTTGTTGGAGATGTTTATTACCAGGCGTTTGTATGGTGCAAATGCTATTTGCCATTTGTCAGCCTAAGCCTGGATGTTGTCCAAATCTTGCTACATTTGGACATGAACTGCTTCAGTATCTGGGGAGTTATGAATGGTGTGGAACATTGTGCAGTCGTCACCGAACATCCACACTATTGATTTTATGACGACAAGAAAGTATAACGCTACCCTAAGGAATTCCTGCAGCGATGTTGCAAGACTGAGATAGACCTCCAATGACAACAACCTTCCTTTGTGCTAGGTATGACTCCAATGACAAAGAATATTGCAGATTAGAAGCCCTGCCAACTTAGGGAAAGCCAATAATTTATGCCCATTATAAAACAGTCCATTCTACAGATTTCATTATGCACAATAAACACTTTTCCATTGGTGAATTTGAAGCCTGCAGATTCAGTGTAATTGTCGTATTGAAGTTAGACAATAAGTAGGCATTGCTAGTCCTTTTAATCTGTGTGTGAACAATACCATGTCCAGAAATGCAAATTAGAATGCAACATATTTTCTAGAAAATATGAGAAAACAGTGGAGGCATTCTACATTCCAGTTATTGCCTGTGTTGATATAGCCTTTGCCTGAAGATACCATTCAGTCCATCTAGTCAAATACAAATTATGTCATGGGTTTCTTTATAAAACTTGTATTCCTTAATAGTACTCTCAGAAACTACATCCTGTCCATCTGTGCTTCATCAGGATTGATTGCTCTTTTGTCTACTGGCTCAAAATAATTGCCTCTGGCTTTCTTTGGGAGCTGGAACTTAAGAATGCGATCATTTAGATTTTGAGTCTAAAGATGAGATCTGAAACTACAGAATTGGTCACTTAACTGAGACAACTATAGTTCTGTGAACTGCAACTTTTTTTACAATATACCTGCATTCCATGTTTTCAGTTATGGATGTGCTGTAATAAAATGAATGCATTTTGCAATCAGAGTTTTTTATTTGCAAGTCTATTACTAGCAGTTTATAATTTTGCTTCAGCTTAAATGCACATGCGCACAAACTTGATTTATCAATATTTCTGTAAATGCTGTAAAAGGTAAGTAAAAGTTTTGGTGTCAAACCCAGGCATAAGAGTTGGGACCTAGTGTATATTGTGTGCTTGATCTCCAAGCATTGTGTTATAATTTAAGACAGGCATTATTGACCACAAAATAAATATTTGCATAAAAAAACTAATGCACAGAAAGAAGCTAAGTAAATAAGAATCAAAATTAAAAAGGATTGTTGTTATTAATTTCCTAATTGGGTGAGAGGAAGAGGAAATCTGAACAGATGTGGAAGAAAGGTGGGAATAACAAAAGTATGAGGCAATTAATATTACTAATAAGGACATAGCAACAGTAAGTAGAAATTAACTTTCCAGTGATTGAGCAGATAACACAGCAATAAGAATTTATTTACAATAGAACTTTTAACTATATATGCCTCAAGATACAGAGTAAAGTTGGGCACAGAATCACACGAGGTGATAGAATGGCAGATGGCAAAGCTTGGACAAAGAAGTAGGTTTTAAGAAGTGTGAAATAATCTCAATTTTTACAATGCTGAAAGAAGCTATTTGGCCCATCGCTCTCTCATTGCCTCCAATTGAGCAATTCATCTTGTGCCATTCCTCTGGCTTTTCTCCTCAACTATGCACATTCTTCCTTTTTCAGGTGATAGTCTAATTGCTTTTTGAGTGCTGTGATTGAACCTGCCTCCACCACACTCCCAGGTAGTGCATTCAAGACCGCAATGCTAGGTCTACTCTAATTTGTCATTGGATAAGAATATAGGAGGAATGGTGAGTAAGTTTGCCACCAATTTTTGTCATCTGCATAGTGGACAGTGAAGAAGTTATCTCTGATCAAGATCCCATTGCAAACGGGCCAGTAGGCTGACGAATGGCAGATGGAGTTTAATTTGGGCAAATGTGAGGTGAAACATTTTGATAGATTAACTGAGTCCTGCCAAGTTTCAATGGTAGGATGTTTGGGAAAGTTACAGAACAAAGAGATCTAGGGGTACAGGTTCCTGGCTCCTTTTAATGTGGAGTCACAGATGAACAGAGTGGTGAAGAAGGCATTCAATATCCTTGGTTTCATTGGTCAGAATATAGGAGTTGGGATGTCTTATTGAAGTTGTGCAAGATATTGGTAAGGCCACATTTGGAATGCTGTGTGCAGTTCTGGTCACCTATTCTAGAAAAGATGTTATTAAACTAGAAAGTGTGCAGAAGAGATTGACTAGGATGCTACTGGGACTTGATAGTTTGAGTTATAAGAAGAGCTTGATAGATTAGACTTTTTTCTTTGGAGCGTAGAAGGGGTGATCTTTTAGAGGTCTATAAAATAATGAGGGGCATAAATCAGGTAATAATCATATCTTTTCTCAAAAGTAGGAGCATGTAAAACTTGAGGACATAAATTTAAGATGAGAGAGGAGAGATATGAAAAGGTCCAGAGGGGCAATGTTTTCACAGAGAGTGGTGAGTATCTGGAACAAGTGCCAGAGCAAATAGAAGCGTTTAGATTGTTACACAAGTAAGATGGGGAGGGAGAGATATAGACTAAGTGCAGGCAAGTGGGATTAGCTTATGGGTTTAAAAAAACAGCATGGACAAGTTGGGTTAAATGACTAATAACCATTCAGTGCGTAAATAAGTTTTTTCCTCATGTTGCTCTTGCTTTTATTTTAAGGCCGAAATCTTATCACTGTTCACGCCAGTGGGATTTTCCCATCTTGCTGCAGAGAATGGAAATATGGCTGGCTGGCAAGTTCTCCAATCTTGCTGCAGTAGGAATGTGGTGTGAATGGCAGGGAAGATGGTGTCCTAAATCTTTGCCTCCTTGTTCTCGATCCTTTCATGAATGAGAAGTTTCTTCCTAACCACTTTGCAGAACCCTCATGATTTTAAATAAATCTATCAAATCTCCTTTCAGCCTTCTCTTTTTCAAACAAAACAATCAACTTCTCCAATCTGCCTTCACACCTGAAGATTCTCATTCCTGGAACTATTCTTGGGATTTTTTTTTGCATTCTCTCCAGTGCCTTTACATCTTTCCTAAACAAGGATAGCATCCAGAATTGAATGCAATACTCCAATTGAGGCCAAAATAGTCCCATACAAGCTCCTTAATCTTGTACTCTTCTCTTATTCATAACACCGAGTATAATGCATGCTTTATTTCTATCATTCTACCTTTCCTGCTACCATCAACAACTTACAGTGGGATCTGGATGTTTGTGTGAATCAGCACCCCTTATTCTGTATTTTGCATTGAAATATGTTCTTACCAAAATGAATTACTTCACATTTCACTGCATTGAATTTCGAAGGACATATTGCAGACAAGTGGAAGATTAAGTTCAATGCTATCTTTCTGTCGGTTCACATGCTTCCAAGTTTCATATCATTCACAAATTTTGAAACCTAACTTGTACATAGAGGTCTAAGCCATTAATTTATATCTAGGAAAAGTAAGGGTCCCAACAATGACCCCAGGAGAACTCCACTACCAACATTCCAAATACCAATTAACTCTGTTTTCCTGTCATAGCCAAGGATGAGTCAAGAGATTTAGGGACGATGTCCATAAACATTTCTTCCTGAAATATTGCACATTTAAAAACACAGGCAATTACCATGGCAAATTAGATCTTGATGTTAGACATGATGGGGGTGATTCTCCCAAAAGTGCTGCCTTGATGAGAAAACTGATCTGGATAATTACGGTTTCTTTTCAGTACAGCTTTCAGACTTCAATCTCCCCACTTTGTGCACAGCAGAGGTCACAATTGTGAGTATCATTAAAAAACCTGGGGAGGGTGGAACGTATTCATGTCAGAGTCTGACAGCTCCAGAACTCTGCGCATATGCAGTTGATCCGATCCTGTTTGCTGGCCAGCTCAATTGCTAGCCAGCCTGACACTCCCGCAGTGCTGTCCTTCCTGACACCATCACGCCCTGGACGCAGTTGCAACAATTCCTGGGCCATCCCTCCCCCACCTCTGCCCCAGAGCATCCCCATATCCAGCCTGCTGCAATCACTGGCTTCCCTCCATCCCAAACTGATTCTCATGCAAAGTGGCAGCAGTTCCCCCCCCACCATCCCAAAAATAACCCTCTAGGCTCTGCCCACGATAAGTTCTCCCCCCTTGGCCCTGTCACATGCCTGGTGGGACTGCCAGAGTGCTCATGGCTAGAGGACACTCCCCAACCCCCTAGCAGATTCCTGCTAATTCCCTGAACATAGGGAGTTATTCTAAACCCCACTGGAATGAAGTACTCCTGGCGGGGTGTCTGCTGATTAGTCTTGGTTTTTTTATACATGCAGTGATGCAGCAACAATATAACTTGTTAAGATAGTGAAACATAGTGCAGAATGGAACAAATTAATTCACAGCATGGTGGCACAGTGGTTAGTACTGCTGCCGCACAGTGGTTGGTACTGCTGCCTCACAGCACCAGAGACCTGGGTTCAATATCCAGCTTGGGTCACTGTCTATGTGGAGTTTGCATATTCTCCCCATGTCTGTGTGGGTTTCCTCCAGGCACTCTGGTTTCCTCTTACAGTCCGAAAGATGCCTTAGATGCCTTGGCCATGCTAAATTCTCCCTCAGTGTACCCAAACAGGTGCTGGAGTGTGGCGACTAGGGGCTTTTCACAGTAACTTCATTGCAGTGTGAATGTAAGCCCACTTATGACACTAATACATTAAAAAACAATATTATGCCTGCAACTAATCAATTTTATTTATATCTTAAATCAGATCAGATACAGCTTTAATTTAGTTTTCACACTGAGCAAAAGATCTGATTTGTAATTTAAATCTCGTAACTAGCCAGAGTGCATGTACAAAGGTGTGTTACATGATTACTCAATCATCTTCCTACACCTCTCATGCACTTTTTGTTTTACTTCTCATGCTTACCTTTTCACTTTGGCTCTGTCAATATGCTGGCATTCATTAAAAAAATCATGGTCTTTGCAAATTAAATTGTATAACAGATTCTATTAAATGGTATCTCAAGTAATTTAAAGCTATCTCAATTTATTTTGATATCTATGAACACAGGAACAGCAGAATGTCATTCAACCTCTTGAGCCTATTCGAATCAAAATCATGATTGATCCACACTTCAATTAAGATACTTTCCACTGATTCAGGTGCCTGAATATCATAAACTAATAAAATCTGTTCATCTTAGTCATAGACATTTCAGTTGATGGAATACTTCTATGGGAAAAGAACTCCATGTTTCCACTGCCCTTTGTGTGATGGCCTGGATTTAATTTTAACAAGCCCCGCGTGTTCTGGATTTTGTCCCCCAGAGGAACCAGCTTCTCTATGTCTACATGTTGATTCCTTTTAAAATTTTAACATCGCAATAAAAATCATGCTCAAACTTTATAATCAAAGCCTTATGAGCCATTTATGCAACCTGAGCACATTATTTAACTCTTTAAGGCTTGGTATCATTTTGATGAAGATGCTATATAACCCCCTCAAATTCAAATAGCCTTCTTGACGTACAATGCCTAAAACTTGAATGCAGTAGACCAGATCCAGCCTGACCACTGAAACATTGCTTCTGCCACTTTGTATTTCAATCCTTAATACATAAAAGATATCATTCCATTAGCCTTTTGTATCTGTACAATATCTATATTGTGATTTTTGTACTTATACTCTTCACTTTAGTCTCTCAGTGGCAAGAAAGTATTCCAATTTTTTTTCTTGGATCCAACATGGATTACCTTTCACTTTCCACATTGCACTGGTCCAGTGATTATTTTGCCCGCTCATTAATCTGTCCATGTAACTTTAAACTTTCTGCTTCCTTTGACACAACTTAATCTACATCCTAAATTAGTGTCACCTGCAGACTTGCATATGCTCTGCTCTATTCTGTCATCCCAGTTTGACATATACAGTGAATAGCTGAGATGCTGGTACAGATCACTTGGGAACACCATTTGTAAGATTCAGCCAAAGTTACACTCCCCTTAGCCCCATATTCCGTCCGCTGTCCCAAAAAATGAAACCATTAAAAATGGAAAATTTATGGAACAGAGGCGTTTATAGACCATTCATAAAGCAGGTGTTGCTTTCTGAAAAAGGCACCCAGCAGTTGTGTGTCAATGAAAGCCAAGTGGTTTTAACGTGTTTGTAACACATGTACAGTACAATTTAAGCTTTTACCATTGCACACTGACTTGTTATTAGTGACTTTATATAAATGTACTAATTTAGCCCAGAACAGGTTAAAACAAATACTTGTCAGGATATTTTACAACCTGAAATAAAATATCCAGAATGCATCTTTGGGTTTCAATTTACTGATGTAAACACATTTAGATTCCTGTTCTAAAAAAATCAGCAAGTTCCAGCGTAAAGCAAGCCACTAATTACATGTACATGCCTGTGATCTATAATTCACTGGATAAGGTTCTGCTGGGAGGGAAAAGTTGCTTTAACTTGGTACTGGAATTGAGATTCCAAAAGGTACACAAGCTATGAACTTGCTTGTTCTCAGTTTTATATTTTAAGCAAAGAAATAAATGTACAGCTCAGTTTGGGTGAGTAAAAAATTCCAGGAACCACTTTAGCCTGGGAGATTGTAAATGTGCTTCTGTATAAGGGTACATCTCTCATTGTATGGGCATGCACCTGTGGGAATTCAGCAGGAAACAGCTTTAGATTCACAGCCAGTGGTCCAGCAAGTAAAGAGTACCACTTGCATCATGCAGTCCCAGTCATTATCATGCATCTTTAAATTAGGATCTGTAGTCCTTCTTGCTTAATGGTTTATTGCCAAGTATGTTGTCAATCTCATTCACAGTCTGCGTTGTCAACTTTGAGAGAACCTGAAAATATTCCAAACATTTCAGTAAGTAACAGGAAAGAGATTCTGAAAAAAATATTTTATCTAATACAGACTAGAAAAGAAAGGCTTTCAATTTCCACCAAATTGCACTTACAACCTTAGCACATTTCTATGCAGTTTGCATCCAATGAAGTACCTTTCGAAGTGTTGTCACTGTTATTATGTAGGAGATAAAGAAGGTAATTTGCCCACAGTTTGGTCCCAGAACTACCAATGCAGTAATTACATTATTTACAGGTGATCATGGTTGAGGGATAGATATTGGCCAGGCACTGGGAAAACTTCCATGATATAATTTTGAAGAAAGTCTTGTATGTCCAGATTAGAAAACAAATGTGTTATTGTTCCAACACAAGATAATATAAAGGTGTAGCCCTCTCAATACCACACTGCAGTGTCAGTCTCTGGCGTGCTGCTTTGAAACTCATTATCTTCTCACTGGGAGACAAGGGTGCTAGAGCTAACACTAGGTTAAGAGAAACCTTAGGCCTAATATAAGATCTTGAAACAAAACATGCAATGGATACAAAATCAAGTTGGTAAGTGATAGGCTTAATCAATATCAATAAATTGTTCATAAAAGATCCAATTTAGATCTAGCTGTGGACCACAAGTTCTCAATTCTATTTCATTTATAGTTACTTGATGTTTATAACTAAGTAATGGACAAACATGCACTAGAGTGGGCTAGATCGAAGCAGTTAATCTTGTGTAGTCTTTTCCACATCAACGCTTTCAATTGATTGGTTGGTATCCTTATCTTGAAATGACAATAATTGATAAAATTCCAGTTGTATCATGTAGAACTAATACAACCTCCCCTTTAAGATTAGGTTTTATAAACATAATAGTGGGAAAAGGAACAAAATTATATAACACTCAGACCACCATGTGAAAAGTATTTTCTATGTGTAGAATTTAACTTTGCTAATATATGGAGGGACTGGTTTTTGATTTGACTGTAGATTGGAGATTCCTCTCCTCACTGCAGTTAATGAGAGACTGTAATATTGTGGTTGAACACTGAAAAGTCAAAGCATTGAGGTGGCTAATCCTGCAGCAACAGTTTAAAGGAGTAGAGTGCAAGAATCTGGAATTAAAGGAAGCAGCATGGTGAGGGGAAAACATTATGTTTATTACAGAAAGAACATTATATGTTGGAAATCTTTCAGGCTCAGGACACAGGTAAGTAGAATTAGAGCAGCTCCACAGCGCAGTGTTTAGTGCTGCTACCTCACAGCATCAGAGACTGGGTTCAATTCCGGCCTCAGGCCACTGTGTGGAGTTTACACATTTTCTCCGTGTCTGCCTGGATTTCCTTTGGGTGCTCTGGTTTCCTCCCACAGTCCAAAAATGTGCAGGTTAGGTTGACTGGCCATGCTAAATTAACCTTAGTGTTGGGGGATTGGCAGTGTAAATATGTGGAGTCCTAGTACATCCTATGTATCCTATGTACATATCTACATAGGATATGTAGACTATCATATCTACATAGTCTGGATAGGATTATAGTCAGTGCAGACTTGATGGGACGAATGGCCTGCTGCACTGTTGGCTATTCCATGATTCTTGAAAATATTTGGACTTGATTCCATCTTTCTCTATGGCAGCTAAGGATCACTTTAACAATAGTTTAAAATGATCACCTCTCATACTGTGCTGCTCAGAGATTGTGCCTAGTTTAAGGAACTGATGGTAGTCAAAAGTGGTGTTGGGGGTCTTCCCACCTTAACTATCTTCAAATAATAGTAAAGAATAAACACAGTATTTGGTTTGGTTGAAGCAACACTTAAAAGCAAGAGAAAAAGCATTTCTGAAATATGCACTGAACGTTTAAATGTAAAGGTTTTAATGATCATGGTTTTTGTGATCTGTGTGACTTGCTCTTTAAGTTTCAAAGAGTACTGGCAGTCCAATTTTTGAAAGAGAGAGCTTGATCTAACAAAGAACAAAACAGCATGGGAAACAGGTCCTTTGGCCCAACGAGCCTGCGCTGCCACCTCGATGTTCCCACTTCTACCCATGTTGATGAATTTCAGTCCCTGGTATGGGTGTGAGCAATCCTGTTGCAAATAACAATTTCTATCAATAATTTGATCAGAGTTTTCAATAATAACTTGCCTGTATGGCGCCTAGGTTCTCTGTCAGTTGTTCTGCATTGGAGGCTCCCAGGAGAACTGAACTTACACCCTCATTGCGCAGACACCAAGCTGAAAGAAGTGGAGAATTGCTGAGCGTTAAAAATTGTACCAAGTTTGCTGACAGTCTTGCTAAAATACCATGGCACATTACACAGCAAGAAGACAAATGTACAATAATAGTAAAACATAAATTACTATCTTTCATATTATATGCAAGATGTTGTACTGATCAATTTACTTTTTGCTAACTTTCTGGATAGCCACTAGATGGAGCACTTTATCACAGCCAAGACGTTTGAGCTTGAAAAACTAGAAGTAAGATGGCTCCTTATTTTCAAAGCAAATAAAAGTAATGTTAGTAGCTTTGGAGAATGACTCAGCTCAGACCACTATGTTCTTCAATTTATACTTGGTCTTTTAAAAAAATGTTAGAGCGAGGATGAGAGTCTTGGAATGTTGAGTAAGTCTAGGGATATATATAGAAATACATAAAAGTTCTAATTTGGCTCAAGCAGTTTGAGATGGTGATTAACCTTCAAATGATATTTACTCACCCTGTCCCCATATCCTTTTATCTTATTTTTCTTTATCTGCTAGCTCAATTTAATCTTGAATGTAACATTGCCTCACCTCAATCCTGGTAAAGAATTTCAAAGGCTTATAATTCTGTGTAAAGAAGCTTCTCCTGCTCGCTGTCCTAAATCTCTTACCATAGACCCAAAGGAGACAATTCAGCCCATCTTATCTGTATCAGCCTGAGGACACCCAGGTGCATCTGTCCTCTCATCAGCTTTTTCAATGGCCTTTTCTGAGGATTTGCTTCAGTGGACCTGTATACACGGCTCTTCTACCACACCAAACATACTTGTATTTAGTGCATAATCAATGTTATTGTTCTTTTAACTAAACTGCAATACCTCACAATGAAACTAATTTACACCATTCACTCTTTAGTCCACTCCCCACTTCATCAATTTTCTGATACAACTTCCTTTTGTCCTCTCAGAATGAAGTGTTCCAGTCTTATCTGCAAATCCTAACACCATTCCCAAATCAATCTGTACAGTAAACAGAACTGAACTGTTGAGCTATTCGTAGAATCTATACAGTCCAGAAGGAGGCCATTTGGCCCATTGAGCCTACACCAATAACAATTCTACCCAAGCCCTGTTCCTGCAACCCCACAATTATGTTGCTTATCCCCTTGATACTATGGGGCAATTTAGCATGACCAATCAACCTAACCTGCACATCTTTGGAGTGTGGGAGAAAACCAGAGCATCCAGAGGAAACCCATGCAGACACAGAGAGAACATACAGACTCTGCACAGATAGCGACCCGAGGCCAGAATCAAACCTGGGGTCACTGGCATTGTGAAGCAGCAGTGCTAACCACTGTGCTACCATATTCATTATTCCCTTAACTGTGATTCTCTATTCTTTTCGTTACAATCAATTTTCAATCCAGTTTATAATGCTGCCCTTAACCAAATGTGCTCAACTGTCTCTAACAGATTCATGTGTGGTACCTAGCTAATGATCCCCAACAGTTTAGAAGTGGAGTAATGGATGAGCGTATACTGAACCTCACAATCTAAACTCTAACATCTGACAGTCTGGGACTGGGTGTACACTCATTCCTGATAGTCCAAAGTGAATGTACACTGATTAACGGTAGTTAAGTGATGAATGCACAATGCTCTCAAGTAGTAGAGGTGAGTGTTCACAGATCCCTCTGATTCTATGATCGTGATCTCTACTTCCCAACAATCTAGAGATTGATCTCCACTGGAGTATTAAGTGTATGTTGGATCCCAACAGTCTGGATCACACCGCATCTCGACACACTGTGCTGGGTGTACATCTTCTGAGAAGGAGTCAATGAATCAGAGCTCAGGTTCTCAGTGAGCATGCACAGGCGCCATCTGCTTAGACACTTGTGACTACCATAGGATTAAAGGTCTGTGAACCCTGTACCATTAATTAAAAAATATACAAGAGCTAGGGTAGAAAATGGGGGGGCTGGACTGTTTGATTTCAGTGGTGGATAAATTATTGGAAATAATTTGAGAGATAGAATAAACAGTCATTTAGAAAGGTACAGATTGATCAGGAATTAGACAGCATGGTTTTGTTCTGGGAAAACTGTGTCTTATAAGAAAATTTTTTTTTTGAGAAGTAACAAGAGGATTGATGAGGGTATTGCAGTGGATATTGTCTACAAATATTCCAGTAAGATAATTGGCAAGATGCCACACGGCAGACTGGTCAGAAAAGTGAGATCTAATGGGATACAAGGGAAGGTGACAGGTTGGATCCAAAGTCGACTCAGTGACAGGAAACAAATGATAATGACTGATGGATGTATTTGCAAATGGAAAGAGGTTTTCAGTAGTGTTCCACAGAGTTCACCATTGGTGCTTTTGCTGTCTGTTGCATAACTTAATGATCTAGACTTAAATGTGAGTAGCATGATTGGGAAATTTGCAGATGACATTAAAACTGGCTGCGTGGTTAATAGTGAAGAGGATAGCTGTCAACTCCAGAACGATACCAATGGCTTGGTTGAGTGGGCAGAGAATTGACTGGAATTCAATTTGGAAAAGTGTGCAGTAATGCATTTGGGGTGGGCAAACAAAAGAAATATTCCATAAACGGGAAGACATTGAGAGAGACCTTTGAATGCAAGTCCATGGGTCCTTAAAGGTGGGAGCAGATGAACAACGTGGTCAAGAATGCTTTCCTTTATTGGGCAAGGCATTGAATACAAAAATAATGATGGAGCTATATCAATTCTGGTTAGGCCACAGCTGCAAATTTGTGTACAGTTCTGGTCACCACATCACCATTGTTACTCTGTAGAGAGTGTGAATTTATAAGAATATTGCCAGGGTTGAAAATTAGAACTATGAGGAGAGATTGTGTAGGCGACTGTTGATTTCCTTAGAACCGAGGAAACTAAGCAGTGAAGTAATTGAGATGCAAAAAAATTATGAGGGGCTTTGACGGTGTAGATAGGAAAAACTTATTTCTCTGAACTAATGGGTCAGTGACTTGGGGGGACAGAAATTTAAGGTGATTGTTAGAAGCATTAGAGGGGACATGAGGAAAAGCTTTTTCACCCAGAAGATGGTGGGTGCCTGGAATTCACCCACTTAATTGGTGGTTCAGGCTGAAATGCTCAATTCATTTAAAAAATCCACAAATCTATATCTGCAAGGCTATGGAGCTAGTTTCTTTTTTTAATTTTTTTTTTGGCTGGCACTAATATGGTGGGCTGAATGGTCTTTGTCTGTACTGTAACTTTTCTATGGTTCATACTGAAAGCTCAATGATGGAGGTTAGACTGATTTCCTAAAAAGTTAACTTTATTAGTATCACAAATAGACTTATATTAACACTGCAATGAAATTACTGTGAAAATACCCTATTCGCCACACTCCAATGCCTATTCAGGTACTCTGAGAGAGAATTTAACATGACCAATGCACCTAATGTCTTTGTTCTGTGGGAGGAAATCGACACTGGCACGGGGAGAACATTCAGATTCCACACAAACAGACAGTGACCCAAGCCGGGAATTGAACCTAGGTCTCTGCTGCTGTGAGGCAGCAGTGCTAACCATTGTGCCACCATGCTGTCCCTTCTATATTGCAGATTATCTCTGTGCTTGTGGATAATTTCCTCGAGGTGAGGTGTAGTACTGCAGCAAGGAAAATTGAGAAATAGGTTTGTTTGTGACACAACCTTTTTTTGACTTGAGTCTTCATCGAGATAGGATCTGTGATGGTTCCATTGAAGAGGATGACGCCTTGCACATCATTCGTGACAAAGTTCTGGTGACAAAGCCATATTCCATAAGGCTTTGTGGTTGACAGAATTGGGGGTTTTGCAAGATTTAAAAAAAATGGTCATATACTGCAATAATGCAGTTCTTGGCATTTATCTGAAACCTACCAAGCAATGAAGAGCACATCTCAATATGTGTAAATGGCACTGAGACTCTGGAAAGAGTTATTCAACCACTGCAGGGAGATGATTGAGGAAAATCCTTGCAATAATCATTCTAGTGTTAGGGAGACTTCTCAGTAGTTACCACAGTTAGACCTGTCTCCTTCCATGACTGCCTCTCATGCTCCTATTCCACAAGTCCTACTGATTTTCCATGTCAGGGAGAGTTTTTTAGAGACCAAGTGATTTTTCTTCAGACTAGGTGATGGATATACACAACTTTCTTCCACATGTATTGGAGCCAAAAAAAAAAAGAACATCCATGTCATGAATGTTCTGTGCTTTTACAAACAAGCCTTCTCCATTTCAATCAGTTGCAAGCCAGTCCCCATAAGTCACCAAGTATATCTGACTTCCTTAAGAATGTTTTGAGGACATCTCAAAAGGATTTCCATTGTCCTTCTGGGAGTCTCTTGCTGTGATAAAGTTCCGAGTAAAGCAGTTGCTCCATGAGTCTGGTATTTGGCTTACGATCATTATGTCCCAAAGAGCGGACGTGGTTTTGAGTAATTAGTGCCACGATACTGGGCAAGTTGGCCTGGGAGGAGACACTGCTTTTGGGTGGCCTTTCTTACCACCAAATTAGGAGCATCTTAGTGACGACATCACCTGTGATATTTTTCCAGTGTCTCTTGTGGATCATCTGAGTGTCTGAAGCAGATTGGAGTCAGGAATCACTCCTGCCTGGTAAATCATGATCCAAATCTCTAGATGTAGGCCTTAGCCTCTCTTTTCCGCAACTGGCCAAAGGCTGAGCTGGCACAATGCAAGCAATAATGAATTCTATTGTCTTTGTCAAGAAGAAGCTCCCAAGATAGAAAATGGTCAACATTTTCCATGATTGAAGACTCAATAATCTATGATCTTATTTCTGACCTTAAAATTGATATGTGCTGATTCATTTTAAGTACTCAGTAATTATTATATTCCTAATCCAAAAAAAGTAAAACAAAGTGACATTGAATTTTCCCATAGATTATCTTATAACAGGTATTTTCCATATTTAACACTGCACAATTTGGCTCACAATAGACACTTTACCCCTTCCAATTTAATTCACAGAAACACTCCATTCTTTTATGTAGATACTGTCCTACAGCCCTCACTGTCCACACTGACATTCTTCTCCACTCCCCATCAATTCATTTCCTTCATGTTCATCATTTCTCATGATCAGATTAGCATTCTTGCCTCTCAGCCATTTTCTGCCCCACTTTCTTTCATGAAATGCTGACTTTCTCGTTAGTTTCCAATCCCAACTTCTGTCCCAAACCAGCGAGCCAATCTAAGCCTCCTCCTCTTCCCCTTTTACGCTCCCATTCATTTGCTTTTCCTTTGTCGTTCATTGCCACCTCATTGACTTCCCTCTATATCCCCTTGCCATTGCTCCTACCTGGTTCTGGCTACATTGTTTCAGGCACATACACTGTCATATGTTTCTTCTGGATATAAGATAGAGATTCTGAATACAATATATGTGAAATTATAATTGCAAAACCTACTATTTGCCGTGTGCAGAAACAGATCAATCACTGCCCTGAATCAGCAAAGATTGAATCGAGTTATTCAGTCTGTTACTTTATTCAAATTTTATTCATTGGACATGGGCTTTGCTGGTAGGTCAGCATTTATTGCCCATCACTGATTTAAGAGTCAACCACAATGTTATGAGTCTGGAGTCACATTTAAGTCAGACCAGGTAAAAATGGCAGATTTTCTTCCCTAAAGGATATTACTGAATCAGATGGATTTTTGTTTAAGGATGATCAACAATGATTTTATAGACTATTATTAGCCTTTTAAATTCTAGGTTTTTATTGCATTCAAATTTGATCATTAGACATGGTGGGATTCAAACCTGGGTCTTCAGCCTTCATTCAGTCAACATTGGGTCTCTGGATTACTGGTTCAGTGACTATTACCATTATGTCACCACCTCCCCCTGCCAGGCCGACCCAGCTAGAAACAGCAGCAGGGGAGAGGTCCCATTCCAAACTAAATTTTATTGATAGTGGCCATTGTTGACTCATCTTCTTCTCTCTTCTTCGGACTTCCAACGATTTCGATGTTGACTGTGTTGGAAGTTTAGATTCTGCAGGCACGTTGGTGTGTTATAAGGCCTGCATTGGATCGGCATTGTCTCCCACGTCGGTGGCAACTGTGATTTGTCTGATTTGTAACAAAATGTCTGCGTTCATGGTCTGCTTCATATTTTTCCTGCCTTTTTTTCCTCGATGAGTGGGATTGTCTTCTTGACAATGCATTGCCAACTTCTTCTGTCCAAAGCATCCTTCTCCCAGGTGTTGACATCCATGTTAGTGTTCTTCATATGGCGCTTGAGCACATCTTTGTAACGCAGCTTCTGTCCACCATGTTTTCTATTTCCTTCATGTAGCTCGCCATAGAAGACGGTTTTGGGCAAACGATCGTCGCTCATTCTTATGACATGGCCAGTCCACCGCAACTGAGAGGCTGTGATGAGCGATTCTGCGCTGACCGTTCCAGCTCGTTTGAATACCTCCACATCAGGAGCCATCTCTTGCCAATTGATGTTTAATATTTGTCGCAAGTGTCTGAGTTGTATCTTGGTTAGTTTCTTGATATGCTTCCGGTACAATGTCATTGTTTCTGTTGAATAAAGTAGAGATGGTATTATACACTTTGACCTTGGTTGACATTTTAATGTCATGGCGGGACCAAAGTCGCTTCTGCAAGGCACCAAAAGCTTTTGTTGCTGATTGAATCCTCCTTTCTATTTCCAGGTCCGATAAGTTGGTGCTGGTTACAGCGCTTCCTAAGTAAGTGAAGGACTCAGTGTTTTTCAGCGCTAGCCCACTTATCTTTATGACTGGTGATTGGGTTTCATTACACAGAGGTGGAGGTTGGTACAGGAGTTCGGTTTTGGAGGCATTGATTCTTAGGCCAAAAAGAGTGGCAGCAGATGAGAAGTGGTCTACAATTTCTTGAATCACATTTGGATCAGTGGCAACGAGGGCTAAATCATCTGCATACAGAAGTTCTCTGACACATATCTTTCTCGTCTTGGTTGAGGCTTTGAGTCTTGAGAGGTTGAACAATTTTCCATCTGAGCGAGTCCTAATGTACACACCTTTGTCCAGATTTTGGCCCATTGTTTCCAATACTGCAGCAAGATATAGCGTGAACAAAGTTGGAGCAAGCACACATCCCTGCTTTACCCCGTGGTTGATGCTGAAGGCTTCGCTGATATCTCCTTCAATAGTTACTTTGCCATACATATTCTCATGAAATAGTTTGATCATCTTAAGCAGTCTATCTGGACATCCATAAATTTTAAGCACTCTCCAGAGGGTTTCTCTATCCACTGTATCGAATGCTTGTGAAAAATCGACAAAGGCAATGTACAATGGTTGTTGCTGTTCTGCTGCCTTCTCCTGGAGTTGCCTCAAGGTAAAAATCATATCTGTAGTTGCTCTTCCAATCCTAAAGCCACATTGGCTCTCAGGGAGGACATTTTCTGAAATAATTTTAAGTCAATTGAGCAGGATCTTCGCCATTATCTTGCCTGCTACGGAAAAAAGCGCGATGCCTCGGTGGTTTTTGCACTCGTTCAATGATGTCTTTCTTGTTAGTGCATAGTTTGCTCCCATCTGCAGTTTTCACAGGAACCATTGTGTTACTTCTTGGACCATAGATAGCTTTCAGTCCTGAAAAGAGCCCATGGGAATCTTTCCTGTCTGACATTGCTTGCAGTTCTTCTTCTTTCTTATTGACTCATTGTTGACTCATGTAAGACTAATAGAAGGTGTCTGTTTAATTATCATAGAATCCCTGCAGTGCAGAAGGAGGCCATTCAGCCCATCAAGTCTACACCAACAACAATCCTGCCCATGCCCTATTCCTGTTACCTCAAACATGACATGACACTAGGATCAATTTAGCATGGCTAATCAACCTAACTCACACATCTTTGGACTGAGAGTACAGCTGGAGCAAACCCACACAGACATGCAAAGAATGTGCAAACTCCACACAGACAGTGACCCAAGACTAGAATTGAACCCAGGACCCTGGTGCGGTGAAGCAGCAGTGCTAACCACTGTGCCACCGTGCCGCCCCAATAATAGAATTATAGAAACCCTACAGTACAGAAAGAGGCCATTCGACCCATCAAGTCTGCACTGACCACAATCCCATCTAGGCCCTACCCAAACTGATTCAACCTTGAATCTCAGTTTTGGGGTCAGACTAGCTCGGTAAGGTTTCACTCGATGTTACTGTTATAGTGTACCATTTTGATTCAGAGTGGTAGTAAGTTGGAATCTTCTAGAACTGTTCTCACCTATTGCTAACTGGGGTAGCGTACAGCTCAGTCGCTCCACAATTGGAATGAGATCCTTCAGTTTTGCCTGCTGTCTTCTTCCTTCTTCACTGATAATTTTGTCCTTCAACCACTGGTAACACTGAAAGACAGCACAATCTTAGTTAGTATAATGATTATTTTATTGAATACTTTCAATAATTTGATCTATTATGCTAGAAATAGTTGCTGCATATCAAAAATAATCTATTGACTGTGAAGCGCTTTCAGACATCCTGAGAATATAATGAAGCATTAAATGTGTTTTTATTTTGATGATGATCAATATACATTCTTTGCAAATTACTTGGACAATGTGTATCTGAATGTCAATACATATTTTAAGCTTTTTAATGGATCATGAGATGTCATGTATTTCCAATATTCTACAGAACAATGGAACAATTTTGTAAAGTACTGTATATTATGTACTTTTTTTTTTTACAAGCTTCTGTTTTTAAACTTGCCATAATACTGAACATAAATTATGTCCTCAGTAACATTATAATATACATTCAATGTTCTATTTCCTCATTGTCAAGCAAAAATCTTTGTGGCTCTTTTGATCATTTGACATATTTGTTTATTTACTCATTTTGCCATGAACTATAATATGCCCCCTCATCCTGATATTTGACTCAAAAACCCCTGTTGGCTACAGAGACTGCAGTGGTGAACATTTTATGGTATTATCAGTGTAAAAGGAACACATCTGAAGTTGCAGGGGTCTGAGTTTGATGCTGAGCAGCTTTCAATCAGGAATACAGTTATGTAAAATTCCCGTTTAGTAAGGTAAGTGCCCCTGGCTAGCTGCGGTAGTTAGCAGCTGAAGTATTAGCCAAACAGCAGCCATTAGGACCTTCAGGAATGAAGGTTTTTTTTTAAATCAAAAGCTGGAGTCTTTCAAGCTGAAGGAAAAAAAAAGTTGATAGTAGCCCGCAGTGCCTGAACTAATCAAAAAGGACATTGCTCTTCATTATTAAAATAGCTGCAGAGAAAACAGAGAGCATCAAGGGAGTTCAACTGGAGAACAGAACTAGTGCTCTCAATCGAATTATGATAGAGTAAGAAAAGGGACTAAAGTCAAATTGTTGCAAATCAATCCTCTTATAGGAACTGAATCTGACTGAGATTAAGGGAGATGCATTACTCAGACAATCTGTTTCACATCCAGAAGAAAGAACAAAGTTAATGAGCAGATATAGCCTATGAGTATCAACAGCTGTGGTTAAGTTTGAATATACAAGTGCAGAACAGGTCAAGGGAGGACTGGTGCTGCTATTGTCCTCATGTTGAGTTCATTGAATGGTACCATGAATGTTGTGCCATATTATGTCTAATGAATGTTACCTCAATTTATAATAGGTCTGGTCCCCTATACTTCTGTAATGGTTAGAGCCTTCTTGCAAATGAGTTGGAATTCATCCATAGAAATATATTATATAAGACAACAGTTGAACTAGAGTGAATAATGTGCAACCTTAAGCGTGAGTTAATATCACAAATTGCAAGAGGAAATTTTGAAATAAGATTGTGTAATGCATTCACATTCAATGAAGTCTCATTCAATGAAATAAAAGTTGACGTTAGTGCAGTATGAGTCACATTGTATTACAGCGCTGCATCTTTTTGCAGTCATGGGTTCCTGCTATCCAGGAACATTTCAGTCATTTTTGCTGCTGATTTTTATAATACAGTAAGTTCTGCTTCCCTAGTGGCTCAGCATAACATTAAATTTTGCCATATTCATTTAGAAAGCACTGGTATTGGTCTTTGGTCTCTTAAGTTAGTTAACGTCATCTGCCAGTGTAGCAGATATGCAATAATTGATTACTGGCTCGCTGAATTATAGAACAGTAATGCCACATAAGGAGGCCATTCAGTTCACTGTGTCCGTGCTAGCTCTCTGTAAAAGCAATTGAGTTGGTTCCATTGCTTGACTCTTTCTCCATAGCCTTCAACCTTCCCCCCTTCAGGGCTTACCCAACTGCCTTTTGAATCTGGCCCCAACATGTTTTTAGGCAGTCCACTCTCTGTAATGTCTCTTTGCAGTTTAATACTTTGTTGGAATTCAGTACTGAAGCTCACATATGAAGAATAAGTACTGGTATGAAATACTGGAAAGCAATTGGGACGTTTGGGACTGGAGCCAAACAAAAAGACTTTGACCACAACATTTGGTTGCACAGTTACTGTATTTTTCATGATACGAGTGCTAAGTTAGTTCCATGGAGGTGGTTGGGAGGGGCGGAGTCACACATGGTTGATATTAGCTATGCCAGATACCATTTTTGAGAATGTCTTGGCTCAGGTACTGGGAATGTGAACCGGAAGAATTCGGTTAGGCAGATTGTGATGTCAGTCAACATACAGTACTAATTCGACACCATGCTGCTATTTTTGACCTAAGCTTCTAACTAGCTGTAACTGTGCAACCAAATGTTGTGGTCAAAATCTTTTTGTTTGGCTCCAATCCCAAATGTTCCAATTGCTTTCCAGTACTTCACGCATGTACTTATTCTTCATATGTGAGCATTGGTACTGAATTCCAGCAAAGTATTCAACTGCAGAGACATTACAGACAATGGACTGCCTAACAGCATGTTGGAGCCAGATTCAAAAGGCAATTGGATAAGCTCTGAAGGGGGAAAGGTTGCAGAGCCAGGGGGAAAGGGTCAAGCAATGGAATCAGCTGAGTTGCTCTTACAGAGAACTAGCACACACACGGTGGATTGAATGGTTTCCTTCTGTTCTATAACTGTTCTATGATTCAGCGACTCAGTAATCAATTATTGCACATCTGCTACACTGATAGCTATATTAATCTCGTATAGCCAAATACGCATTTGCAACAAGAACCCCATCAGTGTGATTTAAAAAGATCATTAACTACTTTCAGTTTGATTTCTACTGGTGCTTTGTAGAACTGATTGCTGGGTTGTATCATTTAAAGTTGCTGAGTTCTGCAGTGAGTGCTGTCACATGTGCTGAAGGACTTCCTCCTGATTTTAAGGATTCTATTTAGACCACTTGCTCCCAGATAATAGTGCAGCAATTTGCATCTCCCTTATTTAGCAGTTTGATAAAGAAAACAAGCAGGAGTGACACTGAGAAGGACAAGCTGCTTGAAGAGGGAAGAAGGGATGATGCTCAGTTGGAGACTGTACTTGTCCACAGCAAGAATCTCCACTGGCCCATGACCATGAGACTTTATGCAATCTGATCCTTCCAATGGGTATAATCTCAACATTTGCAGTGGCAACAGTTGCATAAGGGAGCTCATTAAGGCTCTGTGTTCAACAAGAGTTAAACATATTTCATTTTCTCTTGCCAGAAAAGAGCAAATAAATTGAACAAACAGCTTCAAGATTGCAGTCTCCCCTGTGGAATGGCATTGCGCTGATTATCTTATTCCATAGCTGTAATATTTTTCAAATTAGTCGGTCATTCTTCTTGAACCAACATTTGCTGATAACATGGTAGCCATCAGCTGTGTGGACCCTCAGGAAGGCCTTTGCTGACCCCAGCACATCCCAGTTTTGAAACACCTGATGCAGAGCATTATCTCTTCCTTGGATAGAGAGATATGCTAGTAAGATGTTGCTGTCTGAAGTTTTGTGCCACGTCGTTAGTGTACGCTTGACCTGGACCATTTGATGGGCGACACGACAGCTCAGTGACTATCGCTGTGCTGTGCAGATACATGGATTTGGGCCTGTGTCTGTGGGAGTTTGCACATTCTCCCCATGCTTGCGTGAGTTTTCTCCGGGTGCTCCGGTTTCCTCCCACATCCGAAAGATGTGCTCTTAGGCTGATTGGCGGAACAAATTCTCCCTAAATTGTCTCAAATTTGGTTTCAATCCATAAATCTATAAACATAGATTGGGATCACGGGTAGAAGTGGAAACATCGAGATGGCAGCATGGGCTCATTGGGCCAAAGGGCCTGTTTCCCGTGCTGTTTTGTTCTTTGTCCTGCAAGAGATGGGGGTGTGGGGTGGGGGGGTGGAAGTGCATTGGGGAATATGGTGCAACCTGTTTGGTTGTGTGGCTATCATAGTTGAATAGCTAGCAGTATGTATGAGATGTGAGTGTGAAGTCTGCAGCAGTGCAATGCAGTGTGTGGGGGTGAGGTGAAACTATAATTGTGATATGTCAATCAGGTTTGATAGTGATTATTCGTGAGTGAGTGATAAATTGAGCAGTGTTTTAGGCTTGTGATTTTTATTATTGGCTATCCCTTGTGAGTGAGGATGATGATCTTCCATAGCCCGAAGATTTATTGAAGCAGATTTGGGACCTGTGGATTTTGCATCACCTGGAATGTCTGGTTGTATATTTTCAGTTTGGTTCATGGCATGTGCTTTTCACCACTTTCACTTTTCCTCTTTATTAATGCTGGGAACCTTCCTCCAGATTCTGCCAAGGTTTGATCCAAGGCAATGGTCTCCAAGGGGCTGATGTTAATGTTGCATTTCTTCACGTTGTCTTCCAAGCATATTCTTAAGCACTTCTTCTGGATTCTTATGCATCTTCCCTGATGCATGAGCTAGGAGAAAACCATCTGTTTTGGGGGCCTGATACCTGATATCTGAACTGAATGAATTGAATTGAATGAAGCTTTTGGTCTCGATGCTTGAGAGAGGATACTGTTGTTAGTGTGTTTGTTCTCTCATATAACATGTAAGATCTTTGCAGGCACAGCTGATGGCACAACTCTAGTGCTTTCGGCTGTCTTCTATACATTGTCCATTTTCAGCCTGTACCATATGGAAGAAATCATCACCATATGGTAGACCATCAGATTATTTTCAGCATTGACATTGTAATCTTCAAACAGTCATGTCCTCAGGTAGCCAAAGGCTGCTCCTGCAGATTTCAGGTGAAGCTGGATTTCTTTGTTAATGTCAGCCTGTAAGGATATAGTTTTGGAGATGAATTCTCTGATCTTGACCACTTGTGTGAAGCCATTGAACTTCTTGTGGCACTGCATCTAGGTCCTCAGCGTTATACTGTTTACATTGACACAAACGCTACTGCTTTCTCAAAGTTGACCTGATGATCCACTGGCTTCCTGTGAATCTTCTCTGCATCTTTTCAACTCTTGTACCGATGTTGAGTTTGTAAACGACAGGAGTTGGACTCTCCCCACTCACTTTTGAGTTAGCACTCGCCCAGCCAGAATGCATTTCCCCTTTAGAAGTTGTAGACTTGCTTTAAGTGGTATTAGCCTTGCACAAACTTGAACCCCTTAGAGGCCTACAGCTGTCCAACAGCATGGTTAAGGTTGAGCAACACATTACTGCTAGCATTACAGTTTGAGGTTTGTGTGATGCCTAGATTGGAAGAAATGGAGATGAGTTATGTCTTGCAATCTCTGTGCCCATTTTCTGGACAGCCATACTTTCCATCACTGACTTCTGGATAGCAGGAAGAAATGGAAAAGAATCAGCGAAGAAAACGTTTTGAAAAGAAGCAATAAATGAGTTACTCTATTTTAAGGTAGTTACATATTGTGAGGCTTTTTGTTGATAGCAGCTTTATTTAACTTATCCTCATTATATTCCTGCTTTGACACTAAATATTCATACACTGAGCACTGAAGAGTTTTGAGTAATTTGATTTGCACAATAAGTGAACTATTAACTGAATCACTGACTAATGTTTTCAGCATCTGAAAACAAGAAATAATTGGATAAGATCACTTAGATTGCTGTTTCCACAAATCCAATACCATCATACAGTCTGTATTATTTCCTTAACCTTCTCAAAGTTTTGCATATGCATAATGCTACATATTATCATTTTGTCTATTATCAAGGAGGTGGATTGTTAATACCACAATATAAAATTTGAAAATAGCAAAACTAAAATCTGCTCTTCCCTAGGGAATCCAGTTATAACATGATTAATGTCATAAAATAAATTAGTTCAGCAAGGCAAAGGTGTCACTTTCTATTTCATTAAAGGTGCCCATTAAATCCAAGAGATTTATTCATTAGTTGTATTACCTTTAATGAAGCCCTTGAACTGTCAGGTACTCCAATGTCATACTTCCCACTGATGATTCCACAGGCAAGGGGAGACCAGGTCATTGCACCAACCCCTACAAAAACAAAGACAACTGAGAATGAGAAAATACAAATCAATACAGTTTAATGGCAAACCCACAGTCCAACAATGTGCAGATTAGGTTGATTTACCATGCTGAAAGTTGTCTTGAGATGTGTGGATTAGAGATTAGTGGGTAAATATATAGGGATATGGGGGTAGGGCTTGTGGTTGGTGCAGACTCAATGGGCTGAATGGCCTCTTTCTGTACTGTAGGGTTTCTATGAATCTAAGAAACAAGGGTTTATGCATTTCCTTCAATATTAATGATAATACACAAAGTATAGCCTGAATTAGAGAAAATATCCAAATTATTTTCATAAATCTGTCCTCCAAATGGAACCACTGGTCAGACTGCACTCTGGGGAATTAAAATGCTAATTCAAGTGTGAAGGTTAATGTAATAAGCTATTCTTACAATTTGGGAATACATAAGCCATCAAGGCAAAGGTCGACAGGTAGTTTGTTCAGAGTTTGAACTGTTTCATTGCTCTGAAAGAGTGCAAGGCTCTTTATTAAAAACAGACCAATGTTTAAGGAGCCAAACTGGCTTATTTGGATTAATCTTCAATAATGTTTCATTCATCAGAATATTGATATAGCTGTTTAAACTGATACTTAAAGAGATGAACTCTTCTAATATGTATCATTCAGACTGATTAGTAAAATTCAGCAGGTTTCTTTGCTTATCAATGATATATAAGATGCAGTTTGGCAGTAATTTTTGGAGTTGTTACAAATTTAGAACATTTTAGTTTTAAGCTTCACAGGTATTATTCAGCACTACAGCGTAGGAGTTATTTTTCCAATGTATGTAAAATTGTAGTAATTACTTCAATGTCAGATGAGATAGAAATAAAGAAAAAAACTGAATTGAGAGAGAAAAAAAGAACAAAGGGAAAAGTGAGCTTTTTTCTCAATTTTAATATTTCTGACAACAACTCACTACCTCATAGAATGAATTTCCAGACTTTCAGTTATTCACTTTCTGGATACGAGGTTGATTACTTATTCTTTCCTTGGAAAGCAACATAAATCACCACTGATAAAAATTGCCAAGTAAATGGCTCAGGATGAAGCATCAGCAGACAATGAGCAAGGACCTTTCTTCAGGCACAGTGCACATGAATGAATGAACAGAATATTTACTTTGTTAATTGCTAGACTTAACTTCTCAGGGCAATTCATGTACAAATACAGCAACTTCATGAAAATCATAGGAGATTAAGAGTGAGCGGCTGTTTTCACAAAGCTAAAGGCAGTGCACTGTAAATTGGGCAAAAACTTCTGGCCTTTCACAACTAATGAGGTTTATTTTCCTTGTCACCAACTGCTGGTTGATTTGTGCATTAATAAAGGTGAATCTGATTCATTCACCATTATTTTTCAGTTCTTTCTAAGTGCTATGGATTGTGATCATGTGAATAAAAAACAATTGTTAGGTCTTGGCTTTATTATTCAGCTGATTATATGTTTTGGTAAGACAGGTTTCATTGATTTTCTTAGTCGCTTGTGTTTATCCTTGTATGAGTTTGGTTGTATAAATGCTAATATAATCCAAGCTAGCAAAATAATTCTGCAGGTCAATCTTTGGCATCATTAACTCTGAGGCATAGGCTGGGGAGGAAACACTAGACTATTTCTTCATAAGGAGTTAAGAATTTTCTGGTGCTCTTAATGCATGTACTTGACAAATTACTAATCAAAGTCATTTTATGCTTTATCGATTTACTACACTGTCATTTAGAGTTGATTGTGACTACATTTTAGTTCATTCCTATCCAGACAATTAATTGACTTTACAGAGAACTCAAAGTGGAACTGCCACACCAGCCATGTCCTATCAGGGTGTACGGAATGTGCAGTATTGAATCTTCCCTTCAATTCAGACTGCTGCAATGTCAGTCACCAGTGAGATTTAGGACAAGGAAAATGAAGTTATACAAGGTCATTTTCCATAAGGCTACTTTCAATAAAGCTAATTATCACTGAAAAATACCCCACAAAATTGGGACAGCTAATCTGCACAGTACGAGATGTATAACATGGAATATTTAATATAGTCATCCCGAGCTGAGCTTTGAATAGATAACATATAATTTTACTTTATTATCTGGATGCATTGACGCTCTTGAAAAAAAAATCAATTATCAATGAAAAGAATCACATCGTACATCATTGCACAGCATATTATTTTACACAAGTTTGGATGCTGCTGCTATACGAAGCATGTAATATTACTGACACTGTAAACAGTTATTATAATGTCAAAATATTGAATTGCATAAAAATTTTGATGGTGTCTAAATCCAGCCAGTAAGGAAAATCTTATATAAGCTTGGCTTATTTGATAGCATTTTGTCTCAGTCAGAAGTTACAAGTACTGCTCCATGACTTGGAACACTTAATAGAGGCTAATGTCCCAGTGCAATAATGAATAAAAGCTGCTGTGAAATGTGCTTTTTGTTAGAGATGTTAAAATAAGGCTCTAGCCTAACTTGACATTTCAAGTGGTTGTTAATGGTCCCAGTATGTTGGTCAGCTACCATCTTCAAAAACTGATTAATCAGTCAACTGCCTCATTGCTGATTGTACGATCTTATTTAACATACCTAAACTGGATTTCAAAGTAGAGTAACTAATTGAATGTGAAGCGCTTTGAAATGCTTCAGGGAAACGGGGCAGGCATTTTATGATAGGACCTTACGTCATTCTCAAACGCAGCTTCTAGTCTGCATCAAGCTGGGAGCAGTCACCAGAGATTGATTTTTTTCCTGAACTAGCTATTTTTTGAGGATCAGAGGATGCAACTCACCATTCAATTAAAGATGATTTCTGGACACTGAAACTGGAGGGCCAAACCAGACAGCGTGTGGGGGGCAGGGAGGTTGGTGCTCAAGGACATCTTGGTGAGCTGGGAGGGCCTCAGGCTGACTGGATGATTCTAGTTGTTATATAGTTTTGATTGGCTGCATATTTACCACAGCAAGCTACCTGAGCAAAATACCCACCACCTTGACCCAGCCTTTTGGTCGATGACTCGGGAGTGACTGGTTACTGGCAAACTAGCATGCAGGCCAGTAGCATTAAAGTCTCAGTTCCCATCCCCATATTGGAGCCAAAACCCTGACCATACAATCAATCAGCCACAAATCTTCCTCTTCACTTACGATGCAGCATATTAGCGTTCATCTTAAAACTAATGGATTTAATCTTGGCAGGACCAGTACATTAACTATAGTGCGGGTACTCACCAATCTTGTGATAGAGTTCAGGGAGTTGCACTTCAATCTTTTCTCTCTGAAAGATATGATATTCCGCTTGTTCACAGACTGGAGGTATCAAATTAAATTGTCTGGCTACTGAGTAAGCCTCCTAAGGAAAATCACAAACCGAAAATCAGTTTCCAACAATACTGTACTAGGAAATAAGAGATGCAGTGACTGTCCTTGTCAATCCATGACTCTCATCAGAAACATTTCAATAATTGGAACAGATGGAGGTGGGAAATGAAACAAGACACTACTCATTTGCACAAAACTTATTTTCAAGAGTTTTAAATAAATATTTGTGTGTAAAGTTCCCCCATTAATGGGTCTGAAATTATCAGCAGGAATTATTAATCCATAAATTGAAGAATGCCTTTTATTCTAACAAATGCATGTTGATGATGCCAATATTACAGACAGAGATTCAAAGGTTTCCTCAGGTAAAATCCATTAAAAGAGAAATATAGATTAACATCAATATTTCATCAGAGTGTTTCTTTTTGAAATGGATGTGAATTTACAGAGTTTAGATTTTTGCATTGTTTAGGATTTCATTTACAAAGTGCTGCCTTTGACCATTTGACAACACACCTAGTTTTTGATTCTATCATATAAAGTTCTGTCGTTGAAGTGCTAGCTCAGGAAATAAAACTACAAGAGGATTAGAAGCTTTTTGGTGCCTTTGGTAAACGGTTTCATTCAATGTAAGGATTCACTTACATTGTTAAATCTGTCAGATCAATTAGCTTTCTTTTAAATGGTGAAAAGATCAAGATCCTTAAATAGCACCGTGACACAAATAAATAACAAATATTTAACTCGATAAAATTCTCTCTGTATGAGACAAAAATAATTTCTGACAAAACCAACAAATGCATTCAAATCATTGCAGTCTTCACATAAATGCTAGTTAGAACTGAAGAATTATTTTCCACACAATAATATAATTTGATTCAAGACTGAGCTCTGCTTACACAGATTAGATCATAATCATAAATTTGAATCGCTATTTTTTTCTGAAGATACTAAATGACCATTTAGTTCCTAAGATGTGTGGTTGATATGCATCTAATAAAGTTTTTACAGATGGATACCATAATCTCCATGGCGCTCCAACGGGATGTTCCCCAGTACATGGTCATTCCTTGGTTTATCACATACGTCATTGCCCGAACAATCTCTAAATGAAGCGGGAAGCAAATAAAAGAAAATAAAAGTTAAATACTTCACCCTTCTTGTTGCTAAAGAACCCCGCATGAACTATGGCTTTTGACAGAACAGTCATATTTCTAGTTAGTAATGCTAACTTTTCCTCTGTTTCCATGACTGAAACACTCATAAAACCTTAAGAAGTTAAACATTTGATCTTTGCAAGACAATTTTGAATTGTGCTTATCCTTTGCTTCAGGGGTTTTAAAGCATGGCTCATTTGACCTGAAGTCCCATTGTCTTTCATGTAACCCTACTTAGATTGCCTTTCAGCACCAGGGTCACGGGTTCAATTCCAGCCTCGAGTTTACATATTCTTCCTATGTCTGCATGGGTTTCCTCTGGGTGCCCCAGTTTCCTCCCACAGTTCAAAAATGTGCTGGTTAAGTTGAACTGCCATGCTAAATTGGGGGATTAGTAGGGTAAGTAATGGTATACAGCCTGGGTGGGATTGTTGTCAATGCAGGCTCAGTGGACTGCGTAGCCTCCTTCCGCAGTGTGGGGATTCCATGATTCAATCATTCTTTAATATGTTTCCTACTCTGTTAAATCCTGGTGATCAGGATGTAATTGGGCAACTCTCATACTCTTTTCATCCCCTTCAAACAGCAAGCATAAGTGTCATTCCCACTCCAATCAATTTGTGCAGAGTGGTTTAAGAAAGCATTTAAGACTAGACAATTTTGCATTTGTTACCCATATCACTGCTGCCGATGCATGATTAAAGTTTAAAAAATGATTGATGCAAGTGTTAACTAGAATTGAAATATTTTCAAGAAATGATGAACTAAATAAAGATAAATTGAACACTAATGGCAAGTAAAACAAACAATGTTTTCAAAGGGCAAAATGAAAAACTTCCTAAGAATTTTCATGGTACATTGGTTAGATGAAAAAAAAGACTATTTTAGCACACTTGATTTTTCACAATATTTCTTAATTTTATTCTGTACCCATTCTTCAGATGGGCTATTAAATGGATGCCCTATATGTCTATTCCAATGTTTCATGTGCACACTATTAGGACTGATGGAACCTATTAAGGAGCAGTTAGTTCTTCCAGTGTTCTGACCAATCCCTTCTTTCAACTGTCACTAAAAGTAGTATAACTGGCAAAATTGCTTCCATATTGCCTGTAACTGAATAACAGTCACTATAAATTGTGGGAGAAGTGCTCTGAGACATTTCTGAAATATGCAATTATTTTGTTTGAGGTAACATTTCATCAGAATAATGGTTTATGTGCATAAGCCACTGACTCTTGGTGACAAGGTTTATGCCACAGCTGCTCCAGAGAATAAACACAGGCCCAGTAATTCCTGACCAATGTCTGCTGCTCCTTTTCAATTGTGTTTATTCTCATGATGCATAATTAAAGCCTGAAAATCCAAAGACAATCTTATGTATGTATGAGTGGAAACAGACATTTGTCTTTCATCTAATGTATTCTATTGTGGAAAAGCTGGTTCCAAGATTTTATAACATTCTATATGTCACAGGAACAGGTAATGAGAAAGAAAAAGAAAACTTCTCATACTTCACTATGAAATGTTGCTGCTAAATTAACATAAACAATATATTGCCATCAAAGTGTACTGCCACGACAGTGTAGGGTTAGCGAAAACAAGCCCTTCAGCCCAACTCATCTATGCCAGCCGTGTTTTCCAAACTAAAGTAGTGCCATTTGACTGCGTTTGGCCCACATTCCTATAAACCTTTCCCATCATTGTACCAATCCAAATGTATTTTAAATGGTGTAATTATACCTGTCTCTACCATCTTCTCTGGCATTTCATATCCCACCACCCTCTGTGAAAAAGTTGCCCCTTAGACCTTTGAAGTCTTTCCCTTCTCACCTTAAACAAATGCCCTGTAATTTTGGACTTCTCTACCCTGGTGAAGACTCTGGCTATTCACCTTATCTACGTTCCTTACTGGTTTTATAAACTTCTATAACGTCACCCCTCATCCTCCCATGCTCCAGAGAAAAAAGTCCGGGCCTATTCAGCCTCCCCTTATAATTTGAACCTTCCAGTCCTGGTACATCCTTGTAAATATGTTTTGTCTGGGAAGGAATAGTATCAAACAATACAAGAAAATAACAGAGGATATTTTCTTCCCAGTAGGATCACAAGCAACAGCTTATTCTATCTAAAAATAAATAAAATACCATAATTTAGTTTTTTTCCACATTTGGAAGTGAATCTTCAGTGCTTGCATGTACTCATTATAGAACCCACATAATTTTTATTTAATTGAAGTGAACGATATTAAAATTGGATGGAATCTGCAATGGGTGAGTGAGCTCCTCTACCAGAGCCAAACAGTGAAGCAATAGCTTTTTCAGTGCCAATATTACTATTCCTTCCGTGCACAACGCTTACACAATAATTACTCAGCAATGAAGAATAAAAACCTGGCACTAATTTCAATACAATAGCACAGGAAGGTAACTCCGATGAAGTGAAATAGGTTTAGTCACAATCTTCAATTAAGGTAGTGATCAATGAAGAATTTCCTCAAAAAATGTTGTTAATGAGAAATATATGTATTAAACTTTCACATTGAGTGTGACAGTTTTGATCACATCTTTCCTCTATTTGTCTGCAGCAGGTTTCTCTACTAGAATAGGCTTCGAAAAAGCAGGCGAAACATTTATTTCTCAAATTTATAAATCTCATTCAGTCCTCAATCCATAACTTGGATTGTTTTTAAGATCTTTCACCAACCAAAAATGGATGTACTTTAATTACTTTATCACTAACAACAAAATCATGATTACTTTTGACTCTTTGTTCTGGCTTTATTACTCACAACTTCATTTGTCAGGCCCTGGTCTATCAACACAGCCACAAGGAGGTGCACCTCCTCCAAAAAAGATGCTTAACTGATATTGGAGGAAGTTTATAGACTGAGACTATTACCAACTGCTTTCTGGACAATCCACGCACTGACATTAAAGAAGCATTTACACTACATGAATATAACAGAGAGCAAATATATGGATGGTTTTCTGAAAACCCAGGGAGGTACATTTTAAACTCGTGTTTTTATGATGCTCCATTCATTTATATAACGTCAGTTGCAGTGAGACTGCCAAACTGGCCATCAGGTAAATCTGAGTAACTTCAACAGCGACACTGCTGGACTGTGTGGAAATGGATACTTGTGGTATTGAGGTTACAGCACTTAAGGAAGCCTTCTGACCCCTCTTGTGCGTGTAGGACCATTTGAAATGAATACCATTGCTGTGTTTTCCCCAATAACCTAAAATATTCCTGTAAAAAAATGAAAATGGCTTCTGTTGGAACTATTCTTTGTGACAAAACATTTCATGTTTGCACAACCCTTTACATAAAGAAACTTATCCAAATCTCTTTCTCTGCAACAAGTTTAAATTGATGGCCCACATCACTGGCTCAACAACTGGGGAAAAAAACTTCACACTATTCACTCTATTAAACTCCTTCATAATTTTAAAACCACTATCAAATCTCCCTTTAATTTTCCCTGCTCCAGTGGAAGTAGTTCCGGTGTCTCTCAGTTCTCCTCCACAATAACAGTTTTTCATCCCTGGTTTATTTTGGAATTAAACTCCTGAATTAATTGGTCTTGTTCAAAGTTGTTATGGACGGGAAGTTTGTTTGTTGGCTGGGAGGTTTGCTAGTGTCACACAGGAAAATTTAAACTAGCTTGTCGGGAGGGTGGGAACCAAAGCAACGGTGAATTAACTGAAGGGGAACCAGAAAGTGGGGCCAATAAGACTCAGAGAAAGAGCAGGCAGCGTGTAGCTGCTAATCAAAGAGGGTCTGGTTTGTTTCAATGCAAGAAGTGTAGCAGGTAAGGCAGATGAACTTAGAGCTTGGATTAGTACTTGGAACTATGTTATGCTATTACAGAAATTGGTTAAGGTAAGGACAGGATTGGCAGTTTAACATTCCAGGATACAGATGTTTCAGGCCGGATAAAGGGGGATGTAAAAGGAGTGGGTGAGTTGCACTACTGGTTACAGAGAATGTCAGAGTTGTACTGCAGGAGCACACCTTGGAGCGCTCATACCAGCAAGGCAATATAGGTAGAGCTCAGAAATAGGAAGTAGTCACAGTGTTGGGTGTTTTTACTATAGGCCACCCAACAGCCAACGGGAGATAGAGGAACAGATAGGTAGGCAGATTTTGGCAAGGTGTAAAAGTAACAGGATTGTTGTGGTGGGAGATTTTAACTTCCCCTATATTGACTGGGACTCACTTAGTGCTAGAGGGGTGGATGGGGTAGAGTTTGTAAGGAACATCCAGGAAGCCTTCTTGAAACAGTATGTAGATAATCCAACTCGGGAAGGGACCATACTGGACCTGATACTGGGGAATGAGCCCGGCCAGGTGGTCGACATTTCATTCGGGTAGCAATTTGGGAACAATGACCACAGTTCAGTAAGCTTTAAGGTACTAATGGATAAAGGTAAGTGTAGTCCTCAAGTTAAGGTGCTAAATTGGGGAAGGCTAATTACAACAACATTAGGCAGGAACTGACACTGTAGGATGGGGACAGATGTTCAATGGCAAATCAACATCTATCTTATGGGAGGTTTTCAAGTTTAAGTCGATAGGGACTGAGGATCAACAGATTCCTGTAAGGATAAAGGATAAGTATGGCAAGTTTTGGGAACCTTCGATAATGAGAGATATTGAGAGCCTCGTCAAAGAGAAAAAGTAAGCAGTTGTCAAGAATAATCCAGATAATTATAGGCCACGTATCAGTTGTAGGGAAATTTTTGGACAGGATTCTTTGAGAAAAAATTTCTCACTCGGAAATAAGTGGACATATCGGCGAAAGACAACATGGTTTTGTGAAGGGGTGCTCATGTCTCACTAACTTGATTGAGTTTTTTGAGGAAGTGACAAAGATGATTGGTAAGGCAGTGAACGTTGTCTACATAGACTTCAGTAAAATCTTTGACCAGGTCCCTTATGGCAGCTTGGTGTGGAAGGTAAAGTCGCATGGGATCAAAGGTGAGCTGACAAGGTGATACAGAACTGGCTTGATCCCAGAAGACAGAGGGTAGCAGTGGAAGGGTGTGTTTCTGAAAGTGGGAGCTGTGACAAATAGCATTCCTCAGGGATCAGTGCTGGGATCTTTGCTATTCATAATGTATATAAATGATTTGGAAGAAAATGTAACTGTGTCATCAGCAAACTTACTAACAAAACCAAAGATTGCTGGATTTGCAGATAGCGATGAGGACCATCAGAGAATACAGCAGAATATGGATCGGTTGGAGGCTTGGGCAGAGAGATGACAGATTGAGTTTAATCTGGACAAATGCAAGTTAATGCATTTTGGAAGGTCTAATAAACACAGGAAATAGACAATAAATGGCAGAATCCAAGAAATGGCAGAAATATACAATAAATGGCAGAGTATTGATAGGCAGCAGGATCTGTGTGTACAGGTATACAGTTTGCTGAAAGCAGCAATGCAGGTGGCAAAAGGTAGTCAAGAAGGCGTATGGCATGCTTGCCTTCATCGGCCAGTGCACTGAGTTTAAAAATTGGCAAGTCATGTTGCAGCTTTATAGAATCTTAGCTGGGCCCCACTTGGAATATAGTGTTCGGTTCCGGTTGCCACACTACCAGAAGGACGTGGAGGCTTTGGAGACGGTACAGAAAAGATTTACCAGGATGTTGCCTGACATGGAAGGCATTAGCTACAAGCAGAGGTAAGTGAAACTTGGTTTGTTTTTACTGGAATGACGGAAGTTGAGGGGGCGACCTGATAGAAGTCTACAAGATTATGAGAGGCATGAACAGAGTGGATAGTCAGAAGCTTTTTCTCAGGATGGAGGAGTCAATTACTAGGGAACATAGGTTTAAGGTGTGAGGGGTGAGGTTTAAAGGAGATTTATGAGGCAAGTTTTTTTTACATAGAGGGTGGTGGGTACCTGGAACTTATCACCCCCCACTGAAGGGCAAAAGGAATGGCAATAAGTTACTGTGCATGGACTGCAAGATTAGAACACCACCCAACCGGATATGAAAAACTCAAAACAGACACTCAATTACCGTAAATAAAAGAGCGTTATCTCAACACACAAACACAGGCTATACTGTAAGGGATTAATTTCAAACATGCCAACAGCAATGCAGAGCTGATGTTATTGAACGGTTTTGGGGCATTAGCACAACAATGGCACATGATTGCTGCCATCGGATAACTCAGGTAGGAAGCCGAGGAGACCACTGTTACAAATGGCCTCAACAATAATAAGAAGCATCACAAAAAGACATGATTGAAGGGTACGACACTGCAGTCAAGGAGAGTCAGAAACAGCCAATCTGGCTCGCAGACCTACAATTCACATCAGAAGGGCCAACCACATGGGGAATTGTAGGTGATCAGCCAAATTCAAGGGTATTGGGGCTGAGGTTTTTAAAGTAATTTAAGAGGAGCAATCAATTCTTGGGGTGATGGGGGAGATGCAATTTGGGTTTTTTAAGGAAGATTCAAGCAGAAACCTGGGTTTTGTCTGTGTTTGTTTTGTAGAGGCTTTCAAATAAGTCGTGATGGTTTTGTGTGTTTAAGTGGAAGCCAAGGTTAAATTGTGGAGGAATTTAAATTGATATAGTGTCATATACTGGTTTAGAGCTCTTTGTATTAGAGTATTAGGAGTGCTTTTAAATAAACAGCAAGTTTGTGGGTGCGCCAAACTCCTTATCTGTGTTATTGTGTCCTTTATAAAATTCGAAAGTCAGGAACCATCTGTAGGGAGAAACTCTTACAGTGCAGACTGCGGAAATTGTCAGTTTCAGTGTAGTGATGGCAATGAATGTTGACAGTTTCTTTACTGCAAAATCTGGGCAAAGATAAAGATAAAGCAGAAATAAGCAGAAACCATTCAGTCCATCTCTCTTGCTGTGTTGTGAAGTTCCTAACAGGACTTGGCCAACTTTTTAAAATATCCAACCTATCATGGTACCAAGCCAGAGGCTCTTCTTCCCATTGTTCTTTTAAAAAGGGAAGGCAACATTATTTTTCTATAATGAAAAGCAACTACTGCCAGCCTTCCAAATTATTTTCTGAATCTATCTGGGATTTTAAGGTGATGTATATTTTCACTATGCTTTTTTTGTTCAGGGGGATCTGGACATTGTTGGCTGGGGCCAGGATTTATTGCCCATTCCTCGTTGTTCTTGAAGTGAATGCTTTGCTAGGTCATTTTCAGAGGACATTTAAGAGTCAACCACATTTGTGTGTGTCTGGAGTCAAATGTTGGCCAGTAAGGATAACAGATTTCCTTCCCCAAAGAACATTTGTGAACAGATTTTTAAAAAATTATTCCCATCATTAGACTTCTAATTAATAAATTTTTATTGAATTCATCTGCTGTGATGGATTTGAACCCAAGTTCCCAGAGCATTAACCTGGGTCTCTGGATTATTACTATTCCACTGACAATACCACTATACCACCACCTCCTCAGTCAGAAGGTTCTGGACTGAGGTTAGACTAATAGGATGAGAAGAAGTGGCAGACACATTTATTTATTCTGATTGAATTAATGGAGAACAAACATGTGCTTATATTTGGGAGTGAAAATTGATTTTGTTTTGGGAACTTAAAAATAACACAGTTTGCACTTTTAGAACTAATCTCCCAGGGTTTGTTCCTAGATGAGAATTAAAGTTTAATTTAGTGCCTCAGTGAGCTGCAGACCCACTGCAGTTACATAAATAAATAAACACTTTCCTGTGCACTTTGCAGCTTTCTAGTTTGTTATGCCTATTTGTACAAGAAGCCAATTTTATACTTCATTAATTTTGTTGATGGTGTCTTCAAAGCAGCAGGTTACCGGGCATTCCTTTACAAATTACTGATTATCTGCCCCCCCTCCCCCCTACCCACCTTCACCGTATGTGATTTTAAAAAAAACTTCCTGAGGATAACTGGGGAAAGAAGCTTAGAATACAGTCTCCATGTTAGAGAGAACTGAGCAGACTGCAAACTCATACATGTCCTGAGACAAAATTAATAGAAAATAATATATTTACACAACACTTACTCTGACTTTGAAGGGGTTAATGTATTTAAAGAGGACTGTCATGCCCTCTATTATTGCCAATAGTAATTTTTAAAACAGTGGCAGCTGGTCACCTTAGATATTGCATGATTTAAAAAGTGGAAGGATGGCAATCAAGTGAGAATGGGGTGGTGCATTTTCAGAGAATATTTTAATTGCACAATTGTTCCATTTCTGCCAGGGACCTGGGTAAAAATAGACCCTATGCTCTTGTTTCTCAAACTGACACTGCTGATTTATTTTTGCTTGTGTTGTGGTTCACAGTAATTACACTCTCTGGAGCCTCTCACTTTTTGTTCAAGACTCTTGTGACTACTATTTCAGTAGTACTCCTGAATCTTACTATTAAACAATTTGATTTAAATTTTGAACTGTCCATGCTGCAAACAATTCAGTGGCAGAATGACCGAATGATAAAATTAATGTAACTTACTTATTTTAGTGTAACTGATTTAACTTCTGTTATATTAGAACTGAACTCCTTTCTCTTCTCATATTTAAGAGCAAGAAAGTTAACTGCTGGACATTTCCCTATGTCAAGGTATGTCTGAAAACATGATCTGGGACACATTACAGGATTTACTAAGGTACAAAATTTGATTTGAACCATGATGGTGAATGAGTCCACCATGAAGCACAGAGATTTGGATGTCCTCATTCATGAGTCACAGAAAACTAGCATTCAGATTCTGCAGAAAATAAAGAAAGCAAATGGAATGTTGGCACTTATAGCTAAAGGAATAGAATATAAAGGTAAGGAAGTATTGTTGCAACCACACAAGGCATTGGTATGACCACACCTGGAGTATTGTGCACAATTTTGGTTCCCTTATTTGAGGAAAGATCAGTGGCATTGGAGGCAGTTCAGAGGACATTCATGAAATTGATTCTAGAGATGAGGGGTTGATCGTATGAAGAAAGACTGAACAGATTAGGCCTATACTCTGAGTTTAGAAGAATGAGGGGAGATCAGGTTGAGGTATACAAAATGATAAAAAGATATGGATAAAGTAGATGTGGAATGACAGGTCTTAGTCTGACAATAAGGGGTAGCAAATTTAAAATAGAGTTGAGGAGAAACTACTTCTTCCATAGGGCTTTGAATCTGTGGAATTTACTCCCTAAAGTGCGGTGGATGATAAGACAGTGAATACATTTAAGGAGGAGTTAGGCAGATTTTTAATTGGTAATGGGTTAAAGAATTATGGGGAAAAGGCAGGAAAATGGGGAAAAGGGGCATATCAGCCATGATCGAATGGCAGAGCAGATTTAATGGGCTAAATGGTCTAATTTTGCTCCGATATCTTATGAACTATTATTCATCAGCCAAGCTCACAACACTACACATTTACATCACTTGAAGCTATTATGAATTGAATATCTATTCATGTACAGGGATCAATTTCTGTAGGAAAAAGGAACTTGCCCTGGCATTATTTCTTTTTTAAAATTAAACAAAAGCAGGGAGGAATGTGAATTCAATAAAAGACTCGATTGACGATCACGAAACCTTGTCAGTTGTTGTGAAAAAAACTGTCGGGTTAACTAATGTCCATTAAGGAAAGAAATCTGCCAACCTTACCTGGTCTGGCCTATATGTGACACACAGCAATGTGGTAGACTCTTAAATGCCCTCTGAAAATGGTTTCGCAAACCATCAATTCAAGGGCAATTAGGGATGGGCAATAAATGCTAGTCCAGCCAGCAATGCCCACATCCCATTAATGAATAAAAAAAACAGTTGGAACTCAATCTCTGCCCATGTTCTCAAGGGACTGCATATGTCCTTTATCATGTCTGCTGGGGATTTATGAGCATCCTTTGGGTATATCCTGGATCTTCCAACATGTCTTTCATCCTTTCATTTTCGTCGTCTTCTTCATCATCCTCTTCAGAGGGTGTCTCCCACAGAGGCTTGGCTTAGTGTAAAAGACTAAGATGATGGTTTAAGAGTAAATTGACTTCTCCGTAGGAGGAATTAGATCTCTAAATACTGTCACTTAGAAGTGCAAACTCTGCTTCTTGCGTGAAACATTTCCAGCAATAACAGAACTCTGAAACATGAAGGTGAAACTCAGGGCCCAGCTAGACTCTCTAAACCTGTCCAATAAAAATATGGGAAACTCATTTAGGGTGAATCATACTTGACAAGAAATTTATTGCTCACACTAAGTTTTACTCCGGTCAATTGTCTGGTTAATGAGCCCCATTTAATGATATTTGAATAGTGCAAGTGGGTTCCTGATTTTTAGCCCCGGTATTAGCAACCCAATCCTAGTGTGCCAGATTTGTTGGTATGGATGCATAATACTCACATTTTGGGAGCTTATTATTCAATCCAGTGACTGTCTACATATCAACAATCATGGCCCTTCAATAAAATGAAAACTAACAAACCGATGTTAAGCATTAAGGCCACTGGTGCAAAAAGGTCACCAAAATTCAAAGGCTTTGAAGAAAGAATGCAAAATAATGATCAGGCAAATATCAAAAGCCAATAGACTGTGACTACTTTGTGATGTTATACTGCCACTGTGATTTCTCAATGGTAGTTCCCTACATATATGTGATAAATAATTATGTTTTAAGTTTGCAAGTTCACAAGTATCCCCTAGACCCTGAAGCTATTGAGAAACATCTGTCACACAGCCATGCTGGGGATTGTCATCAGTTGTGTTGCGTTATCATAACTGACAATTGCTGGCTGCTAAATGACACTTCCATTAGGAAACAGGGAACAGGTTTCTTACTGAATGGTCTCACCAAGTCTGGCCTAAAGGGTAAAAACAATCATTGAAATCATAAATGTAAATTGTGGGATGTTGTAATAGGCTTTTAATAGTCTTGCCAAGAAATGCTGGATGATAATCTGTCAGCAAACTGGTCTGTTGCAATGATTAAAAGCAGAAGGTGCTATAAATTGCCTCAATGATATCAGTGTGCGTCACAGTGATAATATACCATATCTAATTTCTTAATTTTTAATGTTGCTATGCAACACTTTAAACTCCACACAGCAAACTGTTCAGCTGGATAACTATTTGACAAGATTAAGTGCCGCACTGTTGCATTTCGTGATATAGCATGTTGCATAGTTTTTTTCAAGTTGTATATGTGGAATCTATATTTATATACATTCATAAATACCCTATAATCTGTATCTATATAATTAAAATCAGAACTTTTGTGTGATTGTACAAAATATAAAGATGTCTTCAAATACAGAATTGGCAGGTTAGCATCCTTTTCTCTTTCATAGCATCCTTCTTTAAAGACCTTAGTAGCTCTTCTGTTGCACCACATTTCAGGTCTGAAATTTTTTATAAAAGAAATTTTTGGCAGTGCAATTCACCACAAAGTTCAATGAGATGGAACCTCCACTTGCCTCTTTCACCATCACTTTCTCACATCCCACAACATGGATCACTGCTATAATAGGGATGGGTGCCTGTGCTGTAGTAACTCTATTTGTGCAGCGACGTTAGCAGAATCTTTGAGTGACATCAAAAAGCAGAAACTACAATGCCATCCAGTCAGAAAATGGAAGTGCTGCCAGCATCTTTGGGCAAGGCCCATGTTAATACCTCACAAATCAACCAGTAATTGTTCCTTCTGGGTTATCTGGTGAGGGCCACTGTCCCCTCCTGCAAGCGTCGGTACCATTGGGCTGTGTACCTCCAGCACACTCACAAATTGTCACTGTGACGCTGGGCATAGGCAGAAAAAATGCACCCCTCAGAATTTCAGTCAATTGATCTCTTGAAGTAGAAATGCAGCAAATCTGGTTATGCATCAAGAGGCCCTCTACCTCTACTAGATCGGAAGGAGTTCAACTTCTGATCTTTTCTCAATGAGGAGTTTTTAAATGACAGATTTTGAATATCTCATTAGTCAGTAGCAATGAGACATGATAACCTGTTTCTAAGCAGGAACAATTTCTGATTCTATCCCTTGACTATGAGCCAGTCACACAATCTGCTGGATGTCGGTAGGTTTTTTTCCTCCTCTTGTACTCTCACTCTTGCCAATTTTCCTGTCAGGAAAACACACTGGTAGTTCCTATGATTTGGAAATGTTACATCCACTATTCCTCACCTTCCTTTGAGCTACCAAAGGAACTCTATGGCTTGTGTCGTACATCAAACAAAATTGCCTCTAAAGAATTCCACTGGCATAATCTCAAAAAGTCTACTTCCTCTGAATATGGAAATGTTTTCTCAGATACTGTCAACTGGTGAAAGTCTGTCTTCCTACTAAGTTTTCACATTTCACTGTATATTTTCACCTTTTTGGTGCTACTGTCTCACAGGTAACCTTTAGTTACTGTTTTGCTCAGTCAATTTATAAAGATTCAAGAGCCTTCCTCTATTGGTATGACAAAATGAGGTGTGATATCTTTTCTGGGATGATACTGGAAGAATGTTACTTGGATTATTATCATATACCTCAAGTTGAGAACATAAGGTAACTTTTTGTTTGGCTGTAGATGGGAAAATGATTGTTGTTGACGCCTGTTATACAGCCTGGCTACTTTCCCTTTGCAATGAAGCTGATAGAAAGAAAAATCGGGTAGGTGTTTGATCCTTTACTACCAGTTTTCCCATTCTTGTCAGAGCTGAAAATTGCCCACTGTTTCAAAATATTTTGCACGGCATGCATAGAAGATGAACATCAACTAGTCAGCGAGAAAACAGGGATTAAGGTGGAGAATTGAAGACATGTGCTCAAATTTTACTACCATGTCTACCCAGGAATCGGGGCAGGCGAGGCTCACAGAACAGAATTCTCCATTGCCCTCGGCAGGATTTTACTAGCCTTGCCTGAGTGAGGTTGTAAAATATTAATTATGGTCCGTGAAGGGAATCACAGGGGGTTTTAAGATCTGGAAGAAAGGTGGTAATGCAGTCCGAAATAGAATGCTTTGATAAATCTGAAGCAGAGGAATAATTCTCCAACTAAAAACTCATTCGTGACCATCCATTCCAACCTCACCTCTTGTGCCCAACAGATTGTGGAAAAAATAGAATTCTTGGCTCTTTGTATTGTGTAGATTGAAGCAGCCACCTGCTTGTCAGAGTTCCAAGTCTTTCTCCGTAGTTATGCTGAAGTCACATGTCTAGCCCTGACTGGTACTGGCAAGGCTTTCTCACGGTTCACAGCCATCTCTGAGAACAGCTGAACACCTCACTGATATTCCCTACTTATGGAGTACTAGAGAAATATAACCCCTGTGTCATTCCAGAAAAGACACATTTAAAGTTACTTTATACAAGCAACAAATTAAATAAAAACAGCAATTGAATAATTTCGGCACATATGCCAGAGGTTTAGTGAGTATTAAAAAGAATAGATTGGATAAAGTTACACACTGTAACTTAAATATTTTGCAAGTTTATACCGAAGTGTTCCTATGTGATGTTTTCATCTTTACCGTTCTGATTCAGAATTTTAACCAAAGCCAACAGCCTTACCAAGAGTGGAAAGATTTGCTTTTATTCTGTGGTAAGATACTTTTATAAGTGCAATTGGTGCAAGTTGCAATATTCCCATTAACAATGGTGCATTGTAATTCAAAGCAAATGAACTCTGATGTTGAAAAAGCCTCGAGTGTGGGACTGTCAGTGTATAAGCACAGTGCAGAGACATCAGCTGGTGCAGAGCTCCACTCAACTAAATTTGATTGTCAAAACAGAACGTTACTGACCTTCCATTGGGGTATTGGTGTCCGGCCGATTTGCAAACACAACATCGACGTATTCAAGTTGCATTCTCTGCAGAGAGGCCTTTAAACCTAAAGGTAGTACACAATATAAGTATGCTCAGTTCTACTAGCAAGAAGAAGCATTCAACCAGCAAATCAAGCCAGGCACTGTGATTGACTGTTCAATCATTGATAGGAATATGCCACTGTCTATGTTCAGCATCTAATGCAACAAAGTCATATTAAAAAACAAAGCAGCAATGCTACTGCTGTCAGCAACACTGGAATAATACCTTAAAAGTGCTTCTTGCCTCACAAATTCGATTGAATTTTTTGAGGAAGTAACTAATTGTGTAGATGAAGGTAGAGCAATTGATGTCGTATACATGGATTTCGGTAAGGTGTTTGATCAGTTCTCCCTGGTCGATCATGAAGGTGTGGGATACAGGGAAATTTGGCCAATTGGATAAATAACTGGCTATCTCATAGAAGACAGAGGGTGATGGTGGATAGAAAATTTTCAGGTGGAGACTACTTACCAGCGACGTACCACAGGAATCAGTGCTGGGTCTTCTACTTGTTGTGATTTTTATCAATGACTTGGAAGGGGGTGGGGAGGAGCTGAATGGTGGGTCAGTAAATTTGTTGATGACAGAAAAATTGGTGGAGTAGTGGATGAAGTGGAAGGCTGTTGTAGACTGCAAAGGGACATTGATAGGATGCAAAGAACAAAGAACAAAACAGCACGGGAAACAGGCCTTTCGGCCCAACGAGCCTGCGCCGCCACCTCGATGTTCCCACTTCTACACGCGATCCCTGTCCATGTTTATAGATCTATGGATTAAAAACCAAATTTGAGACAACTTAGGGAGAATTTGTTTTGCCAATTAGCCTAAGAGCACATCTTTGGGATGTGGGAGGAAACCGGAGCTCCCGGAGAAAACCCACGCAAGCACGGGAAGAATGCGCAAACTCCCACAGACACAGGCCCAAATCCATGTATCTGCACAGCACAGCTATAGTCACTGCGCTGTCGTGTTGCCCATCAGATGGTCCAGGTCAAGCATACACTGACGATGTGAAGCAGTAGGATACTCTCGAAAAAGGTCCAAGAGCAGCACTCTCACGACCCATCGCGTGTATGCCCCTCGTTAGACAACAAGGTGGACCAAAGCACCTGTAGGATAAAAACAAGTACATCAATATCATCAACTAGTTACACACTTCCCAGGGACTCCCAAGGCTCATGATCCCTATTTTAAATCAGTTTTCTATACCCCTCCATTCCCATTCTGTTCATGTGCCCATTTAAGTATTTCTTAAATATCTCCAGAGTACCTGCCTCCACCACTTTACTTGGCAGCGCATTCCATACCCCCACCACCCTCTGTGTGAAAAAACTCCCTCTAGCATCCAAATTATACCTTATCCCCCTCACCCTAAGCCCGTGACCCCTTGTGCTACTTGAGTCCATCCTGGGAAAAAGCTTAGCTCTGTTTACTCTATCTATCCCCTTCAAAATCTTGTACACCTCTATCAGATCTCCTCTAAGTCTACGACTTTCTAAGGAAAACAGTCCCAATTTGCCTAAACTCTCCTCGTAACTTAGACCTTCCATACCAGGCAGCATCCTGGTAAACCTCCTCTGCACTCTTTCCAGAGTCTCCACGTCGTTCCAGGAGTAAGGCGACCAGAACTGGACACAATATTCCAAATGAGGTCTAACCAGCGTTTTATACAACTGCAACATTAAAGGCCAGCTCTTGTACTCTATAACCCTTCCTATAAAGGCTAACATACTATATGCTTTCTTCACAACCTTCTCCACTTGCTCTGCCACCTTCAGAGACTTGTTCACCTGCACCCCCAGGTCCCTCTGCGTTTCTATACTCTTACTAGGTCTACCCTTTATCATATACCTCCCCTCTACATTTTTTCTCCCGAAATGCATCACCTCACATTTATCAGGATTGAATTCCATCTGCCATCTGTCTGCCCAAGCTACCAGTCTATGTCCTGCTGCATCGCCTGACAATGCTCCTCGCTATCCGCAAGCCATCTTTGTATCGTCTGCAAACTTGCTGATCACTCCACTTACTCCCTCTTCCAAGTCATTTATATATATTACAAATAAAAGAGGTCCCAGTACCGAGCCCTGTGGCATACCACTAGTGACCGACCTCCAGCTAGAGAAACACCCTTCCACTATTACTCTGTCTCCTGTTACCAACTCAGTAAGAATTTAGCAACACCAATTTATAATCCAACCGATTTATTTGATAGTAAAAAAGCGAGCTTTCAACTCTTGTGTCTTCTTCAGGCAAATGCAGTGTTCTGGTCTGCAATAGCACACATCAGCACAGTCAGAGATTGCTGATTAGAATGCGAATCCTTACATCTAACCTGCTATTCAAGTGTTAAAGTGGCGAACAATGTGTGTGAAGGGAATCCTGAGCATTGTTAGAGAATTGTGTATTTTCTCCAGACAGCACAGTAAGTGAGGTTTTTTGCTAACCCAGGCAAGTTACGGGGGTTACAGATAGTGTGTCATGAAGCCAAGATCCCTGTTAAGACCGTCCTCATGTGTGCGGAGCTTGGCTATCAGTCTCTGCTCAGCGACTCTGCGCTGTCGTGTATCACGAAAGCCCCCTTGAAGAACATTTACCCGCAGGTCGGAGGCCGAATGCCCATGACTGCTGAAGTGTTCGCCCACAGGAAGGGAACTGTTTTGCCTGGTGATTGTTGAGCGATGCTCATTCATCCGCTGTCGTAGTGTCTGCATGGTCTCCCCAATGTACCATGCTTCGGGACATCCTTTCTTGCAACGTATTAGGTAGACAACGTTGGCCGAGTTGCAAGAGTATGTACCGTGTACCTGGTGAATGGTATCCTCACGTTTGATGATGTCGTCCATGTCTATGATCCGGCATGTCTTGCAGAGGTTGCTGTGGCAGGGTTGTGTGGTATTGTGGTCACTGTTCTCCTGAAGGTTGGGTAGTTTGCTGCGAACAATGATCTGTTTGAGGTTGTGCGGTTGTCTGAAAGCAAGAAGTGGGGGTGGGGATGGCCCTAGCGAGATGTTCATCGTCATCAATGATATGTTGAAGATTCCGGAGAAGATGTCGTAGCTTCTCCGCTCCGGGGAAGTACTGGACAACAAAGGGTACTCTGTCCACCGTGTCCCGTGTTCGTCTTCTGAGGAGGTCAGTGCGGTTTATCGTTGTGGCACGTCGGAACTGTCGATCGATGAGTCGAGCGCCATAACCTGTTCTCACGAGGGCATCCTTCAGCGTCAGGAGGTGTCTGTCACGATCCTCTTTATCTGAGCAAATTCTGTGTATACGGAGGGCTTGTCCGTAGGGAATGGCTTCTTTAACGTGTCTAGGGTGGAAGCTGGAGAAGTGGAGCATTCTGAGGTTGTCTGTCGGTTTGTGGTACAGTGAGGTGCTGAGGTGACCGTCCTTGATGGAGATGCGTGTGTCCAAGAATGCAACTGATTCTGGAGAATAGTCCATGGTGAGTCTGATGGTGGGATGGAACTTGTTGATATCATCATACAGTTGTTTCAATGATTGTTCACCATGAGTCCAAAGGAAAAAGATGTCATCAATGTATCTAGTATATAACCTTGGTTGGAGATCTCGTGTGGTGAAGAAGTCTTGTTCGAACCTGTGCATGAAGATGTTGGCATACTGAGGTGCGAATTTGGTCCCCATGGCTGTTCCGTGTGTCTGGATGAAAAGCTGATTGTTGAAGGTGAAGACATTGTGGTCCAAGATGAAGCGGATGAGTTGTAAAATTGCATCCGGAAACTGGCAGTTGTTGGCATTGAGTACTGAGGCAGTTGCAGCAATACCATCGTCGTGGGGGATGTTGGTGTAGAGTGCCGAGACATCCATTGTGACAAGGAGTGTCCCTGGTTCAACTGCTCCATGTGTGCTGAGTTTCTGTAGGAAGTCCGTAGTGTGAAGACAAAAGCTGGGGGTTCTTTGTACGATGGGTTTCAGGATGCCCTCGATATAGCCGGAGAGGTTCTCACACAGGGTCCCATTGCCTGTTTCCCATTGGGTCCCTTTGCCTGTTTCCAATGGGTCCCATTGCCCATTCCCAAGTTTCCTGTTCTTGGTGTGCATGTAAATGGTGTAGTTTCTTTGTCTCATCTGCTTGGCAAAGTTTCGCAACTGATCTGCGTCCTGAGTGCAAGTTGAGAATATGTATTCCATTTTACTTTCCAGGGTGCGGCGTTTGCTATAGAGCTGGTGTATGAGGTGATTGAGGAGTGTGAGAGAGGTGCGACGGCAAAGCCTCTCAGCGTAGTCTGTGTTACAGGTTGACCTGAGTGGGTTCATGATCTGTAGTCCCCTTGGTATCCTGTCTGCTTTCTTGCATCTTTGTAGAAACGTCCCATAAAAGTCCTGTAGAAACGATACGATGGGCCGTCCCATCGTATCAGGCAATGGGACCCTGTGTGAGAACCTCTCCGGCTATATCGAGGGCATCCTGAAACCCATCGTACAATGAACCCCCAGCTTTTGTCTTCACACTATGGACTTCCTACAGAAACTCAGCACACATGGAGCAGTTGAACCAGGGACACTCCTTGTCACAATGGATGTCTCGGCGCTCTACACCAACATCCCCCACGACGATGGTATCGCTGCAACTGCCTCAGTACTCAATGCCAACAACTGCCAGTTTCCGGATGCAATTTTACAGCTCATCCGCTTCATCTTGGACCACAATGTCTTCACCTTCAACAATCAGCTTTTCATCCAGACACACGGAACAGCCATGGGGACCAAATTCGCACCTCAGTATGCCAACATCTTCATGCACAGGCTCGAACAAGACTTCTTCACCACACGAGATCTCCAACCAAGGTTATATACTAGATACATTGATGACATCTTTTTCCTTTGGACTCATGGTGAACAATCATTGAAACAACTGTATGAGGATATCAACAAGTTCCATCCCACCATCAGACTCACCATGGACTATTCTCCAGAATCATTTGCATTCTTGGACACACGCATCTCCATCAAGGACGGTCACCTCAGCACCTCACTGTACCACAAACCAACAGACAACCTCACAATGCTCCACTTCTCCAGCTTCCACCCTAGACACGTTAAAGAAGCCATTCCCTATGGACAAGCCCTCCGTATACACAAAATTTGCTCAGATGAGGAGGATCGTGACAGACACCTCCAGACGCTGAAAGATGCCCTCGTGAGAACAGGATATGGTGCTCGACTCATCGATCGACAGTTCCGACATGCCACAGCGATAAACCGCACTGACCTCCTCAGAAGACGAACACGGGACACGGTGGACAGAGTACCCTTTGTTGTCCAGTACTTCCCCAGAGCAGAGAAGCTACGACATCTTCTCTGGAGTCTTCAACATATCATTGATGATGATGAACATCTCGCTAGGGCCATCCCCACCCCCCCACTTCTTGCTTTCAGACAACAGCACAACCTCAAACAGATCATTGTTCGCAGCAAACTACCCAACCTTCAGGAGAACAGTGACCACAATACCACACAACCCTGCCACAGCAACCTCTGCAAGACATGCCAGATCATAGACATGGATGACATCATCAAACGTGAGGATACCATTCACCAGGTACACGGTACGTACTCTTGCAACTCGGCCAACGTTGTCTACCAAATACGTTGCAAGAAAGGATGTCCCGAAGCAGGGTACATTGGGGAGACCATGCAGGCACTACGACAGCGGATGAATGAGCATCGCTCAACAATCACCAGGCAAAACAGTTCCCTTCCTGTGGGCGAACACTTCAGCAGTCATGGGCATTCGGCCTCCGACCTGCGGGTAAATGTTTTTCAAGGGGGCTTTCGTGATACACGACAGCGCAGAGTCGCTGAACAGAGACTGATAGCCAAGCTCCGCACACATGAGGACGGTCTTAACAGGGATCTTGGCTTCAAGACACACTATCTGTAACCCCCGTAACTTGCCTGGGTTAGCAAAAAACCTCACTTACTGTGCTGTCTGGAGAAAATACACAATTCTCTAATCAATGCTCAGGATTCCCTTCACATACATTGTTAGCCACTTTAACACTTGAATAGCAGGTTAGATGTAAGGATTCGCATTCTAATCAGCAATCTCTGACTGTCTGTGCTGATATGTGCTATTGCAGACCAGAACACTGCATTTGCCTGAAGAAGACACAAGAGTCGAAAACTCGCTTTTTTACTATCAAATAAATCGGTTGGATTATAAATTGGTGTTGCTAAATTCTTACTGAGTTCTTACCACCCGAGTCCAACGCCGACATCTGTACATCCTGTTACCAAGCCAGTTGCTTATCCATCTAGCTACCTGTCCTTGTATCCCATTTGCCTTGACCTTCTCGACTAACCTCTCATGAGGGACTTTGTCAAACACCTTACTAAAATCCATATAGACAACATCAACGGCTCGCCCTTCGCCCACCGTTTTCGTCACCTCCTCAAAAAATTCTACCAGATTTGTAAGGCACGACCACCCCTTAACAAATCCATGCTGCGTATCCCTAATCAGATTGCAATGCTCTAAGTGCCTATACATCCTATCTCTAAGGATCCCCTCCAACAGCTTCCCTACCACTGACGTCAAACTCACCGGCCTATAAATTCCAGGGTTATCCCTACCACCCTTTTTAAACAACGGTACAACATTAGCTATTCTCCAGTCCTCTGGGACCTCACCTGTGTCCAAGGAAGAGACAAAGATTTGCGTAAGAGGCCCAGCAATTTCACCTCGCACCTCTCTAAGCAGTCTGGGATAAATGCCATCAGGCCCTGGAGATTTATCAGTTTTAATGCTATCTAGAAGCTCTAACACTTCCTCCCTCGGTATGGATATTTCCCTCAATTGGTCCACAGCTCCCTCAGAATCAGGAGCAGTCAACAAGCCCCTCTCCTTCATGAATACCAACGCAAAGTATTCATTCAGGATCTCCGCTATTCCCTCGGGCTCTAAGCACAGTTCCCCTCCTCTGTCCCTAAGAGGTCCGATTTTTCCTCTAACCACCCTTTTATTCCTAACATAGGAGTAAAAAGCCTTTGGGTTTTCTTTAATCCTATCCGCCAAAATCATTTCATGCCCCCTTTTTGCCCTTCTAACTCCCTGTTTGAGCTCCCTCCCACTCTCTCTATATTCCTTCAATGCTGTCTCGGTTCCCAGCTGCTTCGACCTATCATACGCTTCTCTTTTCTTCCTAACCAAGTCCTCAATATCCCCAGTAATCCACGGCTCTTTAATCCTACCTTTCCCATCTTTCCTCTTGGCTGGCACATACTTATCTTGCAACATTTTCAGTATTCCCTTGAAAGAGTCCCACATGCCTAGCGTGGACTTACCCTCAAAAAACCGTTCCCAATCAGTTTCCCTAAGTTCCTGCCTAATCCGACCGTAGTTAGCCTTCCCCCAATTCAGCACCCTGCCCCTAAGGCAACAAGCATCCTTTTCCATCTGTATCCTAAAGTAGACAGAATTGTGGTCACTGTTAGCCACGTGTTCCCCCTACTACAACATCAACCACCTGCCCTGGGCTGAAAAATGGCAGATGGAGTTTAACCCTGTGAAGTGTGAGGTGATTCATTTTGGTAGGACAAATTTGAATGCAGATTACAGGATCAATGGCAGGTTCTGAGGAATGTGAAGGAATAAAGAGATCATGGGGTTCATATCCACAGGTCTCTGAAGGTTGCCACTTAAGTGGATAAAGCCGTGAAGAAGGCCTATAGCGTGTCAACGTTTATTAACAGGGAGTTTGAGTTTATGAGCCGTGGGGTTATGCTACAACTGTACAGGACCTTGGTAAGACCACATTTGGAATATTGTGTGTAGTTCTGGTCACCTCACTATAAGAAGGATGTGAAAGCATTCATAGATTTACCAGGCTGCTGCCTGGTTTGGAGAGTATGTCTTATGAGGAATAGTTCAGCAAGTTAGCACTTCCTCTTTAGGAAGATGAGAGGTGACTGAATAGAGGTTTATAAGATGATGAGAGGGATTGATAGAGTGGACATTCAGAGACTATTTCCTCAGGTGGATGTAGCTGTTACTAGGGGGCATAGCTATAACATTCATGGTGGAAGATACAGAAATGTTATCCGAGATAGGTTCTTTTTCAGAGAATGGTTGGGATATGGAATGGGACTGCCTGCTGTGATAGTGGAATCAGACATTTTAAGGACTTTCAAGTGGTTATTGGATAGGCACATGGAGCACACCAGAATTATAGGAAGTGGATAACTTGATCTTGATTTCGGACAACACTCAGCACAACGAGGGCCGAAGGACCTGTACTGTGCTGTACTTTTCTATGTCTATTTTAAATTCCTGTACAATGAGGTGTTTAAGGTGAATTAAAAAGTTCTTTTTCATAAGAGGAAGAAATAAATTTGGAAGACATCAATTGAACTTGAGGGGCTGGATTTTCAATCTAGGGTCAGGAACCAAACACTTGGATCATTTCTGGGTCTGAACCTTGCATTATAAGTGTCAGTGGCATAATGTGATTTTAGATACTAATTGGCCAATTACCACAAGTTCAGTGACGGTTTTGGGAATGGTTTGGAAGTGGAACATAAGAAACAAAGGCTCTTGGAAAAAGTGAGTGGCAGCCATGACTGGGTCTGACACATGCTGAGGAGATGGTACAAAAGGATTCACAGAGGATCAGCACCAGCATAGGTAAGTGTCCAGGGGTGGCTTCAAGGTTCTCCACTGCCCCTCTTGGGCCATTAACTGAGGCAGTTGTTGAGAAGACAGAAATATCGCCCCCAGCATCAGGTAGAAAACATCCATCCTCAGACACCGAAAGTGCTGGATGGAGGAAATTGTAGGATCAGCATTAAGGGAATGATCAGGAGGACGTGGATCCTCCTGGAAAACATTCAATGAACTTATACATTCTGGAAAAGATGAATGGGAAGTGATGTTGGGGTGGCAGTCCTCAAACTCTGAACACAACATCATGCACGCAAGCTCTTCCATTCTTCCTTTGAAAACCATGTTTTGGAGCATGGGGATCCAATGAAGCGGGAATGTGATTTTGAAATCATGCCCGCATCCGTTCTCCACTCCAATGGCATTTCAAAATCCAGCCTCTGAGTTGAGGAAGTAGTAGTGGAATTAAGTTAGACAAAAATGTAAAAAGCATGTGTCAAGATTAAAGTACAAAAGGATAAAGCTCCACCTGGGGGATGAACACCATTGATTATTTTACACCTAATTTTCTTTATGGCTTTTCCATGAGAGACACAAGAAAGGAGATCTTTTCATTTATTCATTAAGATCTGAAGTTACTCACAAATAGCATTCAGTCGTTTTGATGGCTATGTTTCTCAATGAGTGTTTGAATTGTCTGTAATCTCACCCTGACAGCTACTGGCAGGCTTGTTCTCTCAGTTTGTAGCTAAATCACTGAAAACAGTTGAACACATCTCTGTGCTGGGATGTTCCATTTCGGAGAGAGAGATAGGAAATAAAAATGGCATCATAGATTGATCCCCTTATAAATACAATTCCCATTGGCTAAATTACAAACATTACAGATGGATTTATTCTGCTCAAGGCAGCTGGGTGGGCCAGGACAATGAAAAAGTTAAACCTCCATGGTTCTATATTCATAATTCTTCTTTACAAGTATTTTGCACAAAATCTGAATATACCCAACCCACACTACATGAAAGAGCTGTCACGACTGTATTTCATCCAGCAGTCCCTGAGTGGGAGGAACCATGATACAAAAACAAGGCCATCATATAACCACAACTGATCATTATTCTCTTAAAGTTCCTGTTCCATTATTTATACCCCCTTTTCAATAATCTGTATAATTCCAGTCTGACAGCTAAGTAGAATTCCTGTTGGTAAATTAATTGGGAATAAGCAGTTTCACAAAAGCAGAGGCAAATTTTCAAAGATAAATGTGCAGAGTTACTGAATAATATTTGATTACATACTGTGATGCATACCTTCAATGATATGTTTTCGAGAAAGGCCTCTTTCAGTCTCAGCCCTGTAGATGACATCAAATACACATCAGTACCTTGTGCTTCCCCACAGGACACAGACAATGAATACAAAATCAACTGACACTGACTGGTTGAAGATTTTTTGATCGAGTTTATCTCATTCTCCAGGCCCTTATCCCCAAAGGAGAGTTATTCGCTGACAAGAAATTACATTTGCTATACAGCTGTTCAGAATTTTTTTTATTGTCAGTGGTTGTTTCTGAGTGTAAATCCAATGGACCTATCATCAGAAGAAAAGAAGAAATAATCGATATAAAAGCAAATATCCAGACTTGAAACGTTAATACTGTTCTCTCTCCACAGATGCTGTCTGACCTGCTAAGATTTTTTTGTGCAAGTGGTAACTGATGTTAATCATTTACAAGTCATTGCTTTATGTTTGAAATTCAAAGCCCATTCAACTTCAAACAAGCGAATAAAAACATATGCTTAAAGATACTTATGAGCTTCTGAACTTGGTATATGAAAGTGGTTCAACACCAGATCCCCAAACTCAAGGCCAGAAATGACCTCCATCAAATAGGAATGTCTACTTGGTTTCCAAAAGGCTCCAGATGGAGCACTAGCCAGAAGAGAAATTGCACTGACCACCTCTGCCATTCAGATGGGATTCCTACCAACTGATTACAGATTGGTTGCTATTTACTTTCAGCAGTTCTGTTTTTGGTCATAGGCTGTTATTAATGATGGCCAGATGTCCCAGCACATCTTATCCTCCTGTAAATGCAGAATAACATACAATCCGAAAAGGAACGTTTGAAACAACATCATGAATGTTGAGGACATTTGCAAAACACAACCAAATTCAAGTTAACAGGCAGCTGAATTTTCTCTACACTCTTTGGATATTTGACATTACCTTTGGCGTATTTTTCGAAATGTACGGTGCTGTTCCACTTTTCCGGAAGTATTTACCGAAATTTTTTGCAGATACAAAAACAAATCCAATCTATTTTTGCAATTGGTACTTTGCTTTACAAGTAATTGCATCTGGCTCCCTTGATGGTTGGGGTAAAGTTTACAGGGCTGATATACGTCCTAACATAATCCCAATGGTTACACGTGTTCGTGGCTATCGGGACTTGCCAACATTTAACATACTGGAATTTGGGGTGCCATATGGAAAAAAATACAATAGCACATGGCAAACAGTTTGGATTCTGTTGGCACAAAGGGCAGAAACTCAGATCACTTGCAATGGGATTGTGAATTGTTTGCACAGGTTCCCATCACCATCCCTGATCTTGGCCAGGCTCCTCTTAGCTTCCTGAATTGCTGAAATAACTTTTACTGCAAGTAAGTTTATCTATTACTTTGGAACTCTTGTGCTGTTTGGCCAAGCCCCATTGGTGGAATCCATATCGATCATGAAGGAAAATGAGTGAGTGCCTTGTCTCATTCAGTGTACTTGATTTCTGTTACACTAGCCCCAGCATAAGCCTAATAATAAGCATAGGGAGAGTCCACCCTTTTTCCAAATTTTTGTCTTCATTTGTCTTATCAAAGGCGGCAGTTTGGAGCCTTTTCATTTTTTCTGAGGGAATGTTTGTGCAGGAAATTTAAAATTTTACACTATCATCCAAATGTTGGCCCCATCACACAAACTCGTACTGCATTTTGGGAGATATGTTTGAGAGGTTGCACCTCTGGAAACCTTTGAAGTTTAATAAAAGCTGATTTATAACATCGGAAAATTTTACAATTAAGAGCTATTGTAGGGGATTTTCACAATAATTTCATTGTGTTGTTAATGTAAGGCTACTTGTGACACTAGTAAATTAAATAAATTAAACTAATAAATAAACTATTTAATTGGAAAAATAAGACAATAATGATAACTTGGGTTCATCTATATTTAATAGATTAAACAGACGAACACCTCCAAGATACCACGACAATCGCAATCTCATCCACCCCTGGCAGTAAGATAAATTCCCTCTCTTCATCTGCTCTGGTTTCGTAAGTACTCCATATGTTTAGTTTCTCCATCATTCCTAGTTCAGAGACATTGAACCAGATTTCCTTCAAATGGGTGGACTATCCCACCAGTTACAACTCCAGGCAGACACAAAAGAATGGAGTTGGGAAGATGGAAAATGAACAGTCAATAATATGTAGATAAAGGCATCGGATGAAAGGATCACTATGTGAAATTGCAAAGTTTCTAACTGGGCACGGACAGAGTGGCTCTTTGCTTTGAAACTTCAAGGCACAAACTTCTCAATTCCTCTCCTATATTCACAACGTGGAGATGCTGTTGTTGGACTAGGGTAAACACAGTAAGAAGTCTCACAACACCAGTATAAAGTCCAACAGGTTTATTTGGTAGCAAAAGCCATTAGCTTTCAGAGCACTTCTCCTTCATCAGATAAGTGGGAGTTCTGTTCTGAACTCATCTGACGAAGGAGCAGCGAGCGCTCCGAAAGCTACCAAATAAACCTGTTGGACATTAACCTGGTGTTGTGAAACTTCTTATCATTTCTCTGACCCTAGACACAGCTTAAGCGCATCAATGATCAGCGTGAGAGAGGACTGAATAGTCCAATTAAATCCTAGAAGACTTTCATGATAAGGCTGATCCTCAAGTCCTTGAATACAATAGTGCTAGCTACCACTCCAGAAACCATCAAACACCTTGGTACTTCCTCATGTCACCTTCTCGTCACAGGTAATGCCTGATCTGATACCTTTCTGAGGGTGTTACGATGGAATAGTAAATTCCATGGGTGTAATGGACCCTTCCACACTCACATCAGCACTGTCATTTTCATAAAGTCATTGAAGATGCTTCTCATATCAGGTTGATGCTCCCTTATCATTGATCCTTTGAAGATTGCTTCCCCAGCTAATAGTGGGGCTCTCAATCACCTGAAGAAGGAGCCATGCTCCGAAAGCTTGTGGCTTGTGCTACCAAATAAACCTGGTGGACTTTAACCTGGTGTTGGGAGACTTTTGATTGTGCTTACTCTAGTCCAATGTTGGCATCTCCACATCAGAGAAATGGTGACAGATATCACTGTCTTTCATGAGAAGGAGAATGCATTGCTTTTTCACTGTCTTTTCAAATGCTAGCGTATGAAAGAAATCCAAGTTTGGAACCAAACTGTTTTACCCAAAAGAAAGATGACTGGAAGACAGTTTGATTGCTGAAGAACAAACTGAACCACCCAGCTCCCAAACCTTATATTTGTAAGAGAGCATGTCATAGAAACAGAAGAATAACAGCCTCAGTAAGAACCTTAGCAAGGATGGAATTGTAATGCTAAAATGCAGATGTCAACTGAATGTTTGAGATTGTTGATTTCATTTGGAAAAAGCCATTGAAGAATTTTTTTGGAAAAATTTGAGACTACAGAGTTTTGAGATCAGCAGGTTGCAGAGAGGTCATTGTAGATCATTGATAGAATGAGGAAAAATTTGTTAAGCACGACTCAGTGACTTACTAAGTTTGCTGAGCTATTAAAGGAGTCCATTGATTGAATAGTTAGCAACTGTTATAGACTCTAATAAAATCAATTCAATGCAGCAAAATTAATTATGGCTGGGATTTCCTGCACTCTCACCCTTCCAGCCAGATTTTCCCATATCAGATGCAGTAAGCCATTGCTCAGTGGCTGGACTACTTTTGCGTGGCTCATCCATCCCACCACCAGGAAACCAGCTGCAAGGGTTCAGTTTCAATGGCACTGGAAGGTCCTGCTGGCAGGAGGGGGCAGGAACTCCTGTCTACATGTTATTTCTGAATTTGAATAAAAATAGATCTAAAGGCAAAGAAACAGAGGGACATAACAACTTTTCTAAACACTCACTTTCCTCCCCAGTACAACTTCGTCGTTATCACCAGGCTTGATCGTCTGAAAGAGAAACACAAGAATATCTCAAATCACATGCACAAAAAAGGGCACCAAAATCTAGGCTGGTGCTTTTACTACTTACATCAACTGTTAAACTTTATGATAGATTAAACTTTCAATCTACCATAAATATCTTAGCACATTCAATGGTGTCAGTCACACTCATTAGCAGTCTGAGAGTGTTACTTTCATGAGATTTGACTTACACAGTTCTAGACCTATTGTATGAGTTCATAAACCAGTGCACAAGTGTTCTCTCCTGACCTAAACTGAATGCTTGAGTTTTCTACACATGTATTTGTTTAATCTTCTTGAAGACCAAGAAAGTACTTGAGATTAAGCCTGATGTAAATCGATACACTGCTTTATCTTAAAGTGAATATACAGATAACACAATCAGAATCAATTTGATTCAATTATTACAATCTTAGCTTCAATGACAATACACTGTAAAGCTCATGTCACCTTTCTCCCAACATCTTACTTTTGGAAAGCCACAAATGTAATAATTCTGTTCAAGAAGGAAGAAAACAGAAAGCAGGAAGTTACAGATCAGTTAGCCTAACATCCGTCATTGGGAATATGCTAAAATCCTGAGTTAAGAGGGTAGTAGCAGCGTATTTAAAAAATCATGATATAATGTGGCAGAGTTAACACAGTTTTGCAAAGGAAGAATCATGTTTGGAAGAGTTATTAGACTTTTTTAATGATTTAACAAGCAAGATGGATAAAGGGGAACAAGTAGATATAATGTATTTGCATTATGAAAAGGTATTTGATAAGATGCCACATAAAAGATTTCTAAACATAATGAGAGCTCATAGTGTTGGGGTGATATAGTAGTGTAACAATATGCCTAAGAATTCCTGTATAAGCTTGCTTACAATGATGCCTGGGATTGATGCCAAAATATTATTGCTGACGAAGGAGCTTACTGTGCTTGTGTTTACCTTTCATTCAAAAGATGCCTCATGTGCCCTTTCAGAAACAAATGAGACCCTGAAGCAAACACAGACGGAAGGCCTACCATTCCTGCAGTTAAATAACTACTTATTGCAGAGTCTCATGAGAAACTATAGGATTAAGTCCACTGGGGTTTGGACCAAAGATTGAGCACACATCCTGGAGACCAATCAGTGGCCTTAGACAAATCAGGCATGAGGACAATTGCTGTGCACGTGTAGGTACAACAAGTAATCAGGGAGGCAAATGGAATGTTGACGTTTATTGAAATAAATGCAGGGAAGTCTTGCTACAACTATTGCCAAGCCACACTGAGCACAGTTTTGGTCTCCTTGCTCAAGGACGGAAAGCAGTTCATTTGAAACAGTTCAGTGAAGATTCACACGGCTGATTCCTGGGATAAAGAGATTGTCTTAAGAGCAATGATTGAGCAGGTCTGGCCTGTAGTCACTAACATTTAGAAGAATGAGAAGTGATCTTATTGAAGAATATAAGTTTTTCAGCAGGCTTGATAGGGTAGATGATGAGAGGATGTTTCCCCTTTGTGGGGGAACCCAGAATTATAGGAAGCACTTTTTCAAAATAAACAATGATGTTTTTGTTTCCTGACTTGGAGCAAATCCGAGTTCAGAGGGTCAAAGTAGATGCCCGCAGGACCACAACTCTGAATTTCCTTAATAATTCCATTATTGGAATTGTTAAGAAATTGTCAGAATCATAATGGGTCAGGACCTAACACTCAAAGAGACATCAGGCTTGCAATTTAAATTTCTACTGGAAATTCAAATCTACCTGTCTTAGGTGCTTTTATGTCAGCAGGTGGGTTTGGGAGCTGACCAGGTAAGTCAGTTTGCCGAGAGCTGGCACTTATTGGCAGTTTAAAAGGTGTTGCAATGTTTACTCACAGTACCCATGCCCCTTCACACGCCCATGCTCTTTCCATGTCCACTCATATTCCCAAGCCTTTTCCATGCCTCTCATATCCCCCATGCCCTTTCTGTACCCTTTCTGTGGGAGAGTAAGGCTCCCACTCCTCACTCTCCCCCAAGGAGATCTGGTAAAAGTGAAAATTGGCCCTCAAGTCAGTGCAACGTCCAGTGGCGCCAGCACCATATGTGAATATGGAGGTGGTAGCAACAGGTTGGTTGGAGGTGGACACAGCGCTCACAGGATTTTACACACACTTACTTTTTCAAACGCCTCCATTGCAAATGCAAGATCCAGGCCCGAGTTTCAGAGCTTTATTTTAAACAGCATTAATACACCAGGTAGGTTTTCATCAATGTATTTTTTTTGTTTTGGAGGCAGAGTACACACAAAATAAGAGAATTGAGAATTACTAGGAATTGGTCCTTGTTGCTGCACAAAAACTCACTCCTTGAGAATAATCTTTGGGTTGTCTGCTTTGGTGTCCAGGAGGTATTGCTGCAGCAGGCAATAGGGCAGGGTGAAGGGGAGGCCTGATTACCATGGCTATGCAGATTGGGAGGGTAGCAGAAGGGTGGCAGGATGGAGGATGAAGGTGGTAACACCTCTTAGCTTCACATAAAGGATTAACAAAGGATTGGTGACCATAAGATAGCACGTGAAGAATTTGGAGTGGGTCCCAATGAAAAATAATAAAATTTTACATGGGGATGCTTCAACAGGTGCTGGGCCCCAGAGGTATTCAGGTGTGTTATGTGTGCTTTAAGTGGCTGACTGGGATTACCAAATATTGAGCCACGAGTATAGCAGTGGGGTCAATGCCTGTGCTGATAAGTGGATGGGTGTCTCACTACTAACTTGGCTCCACCCCTCCCCCCCTTTTACATACTTAAAACAGAATGATTTCATTTCAAACCAACTAAACTTAAAAATGTTAATGTAACAATTTTTCCTCAATGTGTATTGTGGAAAACTAATAATAAATCATAAAGTACCTCAAGGGTTTTTTAGGAAATAAATATTTCCTTATGCTTCAGTTCTGTAAGTTAAGCATTTATTTTAAAGATATGTGATTTTATCGTGACTTCATCTTAATACCCTTATGTACCAAAAGCAAGTTGTTAATGATAAATGACAACTCCTTTCAGGCTGAGAAAGACGTGACTCATAAGTGACCAATATTGTAAATAAATGCTGCACTTCCTTCGGGACTAAATGGAACAACAGTGTCTGTCATTAATATATTTTTATCTTATAAAACACAACAAAATGGAGCACAGGTATAAAAAAAGTTCACCACTGCTTGAATGACAAACCTTCCAGACAATTGCTTCTTCTTAGTCATTTCCCATTATCTATGCATTGATGTAATCTGATTACTTAACCAGAAAATTCATGTGATGCTTCAGTGGCTGTTCTCTTTTATAATTATTTGTTCAGGATGTGGGTGTTGCTGACTAGCCAGCATTTATTATCCATCCCTACTTGTCCTTGAGAAGGTAGAATGAACTGTCTTCTCGAAACGCTCCAAGCCATGTGTTGTAGGAACACTCACGGTGCTGTCACAAAGGACTTTGGTCCAGCAAGAGTAAAGGAAAAGTGATATAGTTCCAAGTCAGGATTCGTGTGTGGCTTGGAGGAGAACTTGCAGGTGGTGGTGTTAGCATGCATCATTAAAGTACAAGGGGTTGCAGGTAATGTCTTGAGATCGATAGAAAGCTGACTAGCGGATAGGAAGCAAAGAGTTGGCATGAATGGTCTTTTTTTGACTGGCAGTCACTGACTAATAGGGATCTGTGCTAGGAACCCGATTGCTCACATTATATATTAATGATCTGGAAGAAGAAACTGAATGGGTAATCTCCAAATTTGCAGATGCTACAAAGTTGGATGGGAGGGCGAGCGGTGAGGAGGATGCAGAGAGGCTTCAGCATGATTTGGACAGGCTAAGTATGCAGGCATATGCGTGTAGATGCAGTATAATGTAGATAAATGTGAAGTTATCCACTTTGGTAGCAATAATAGGAAGACAGGTTATTACTTGAATGAGTGTAAAATGAAAGAGGTGGATACTCAGCGAGACTTGCTGTTCTTATGCATTAGTCATTAAAAGTAAACATGTAGGTACAGCAAGCAGTAAAGAAGGCAAATAGCATGTTGGTCTTCATGGTGAGAGGATTTGAGTATAGGGATAGAGTTGTTTTACTGCAATTGTATAGGCCATTGGTGAGGCTACACTGGAGTATTGTGTACAGTTTTGGTGCAGAAAGAGTGTTTCCAATTGTAGGGGAGTCCAGAACTAGGGGTCATAGTTTGAGGATAAAGGATAAACCTTTTAGAGGGTGAGGACGAATTTCTTCAGTCAGAGAGTGGTGGATGTGTGGAATTCACTACCACGGGATGTAGTTGAGGCCAAAATGTCTGATTTGAAGAAGAAATTAAGTATAGCCCTAGGAGCTAAAGGGATATGGGAGGAAGGGGGGGCAGGGTGCAGAAATCAGGAAGTTTATTTTATTTATTATTCACAAATAAGGCTTACATTAACACTACAATGAAGTTATTGTGAAATTCCTCTAGTCGCCACAGTCCAGCACCTGTTTGGGTCAATGCACCTAACCAGCACATCTGTCAGAATGCGTGAGGAAATCGGAGCACCCGGAAGAAACCCACACAGACATGGAGAGAACATGCAAACTTCACACAGTCAATGATCCAAGCCAGGAATCGAATCCGGGTCTCTGGTGCTCGAAGCAGCAGGGCTAACCACTGTGCTACCGTGAATGTGACGATCAACCATGATCAAAATGAATGGTGGAGCAGACTTGAAGGACCAAGTGGCCTAATCCTGCTTTGAGTTTCTATATTTCCATCTACTGCCCTTGTCCTTCTAGGTGGGAAAGGTTGTGGATTTGGAAGTTGTTGTCGAGGGAGCCTTGGTGAACTGCTGCAGTGCACCTTGTGTGTGATACATGCACCATTGTGCATTGGTGATGATAGGAGTGAATGAGATGCCAATGAAGCAGAGTGTGTTGTTTTGGATAGTGTCAAGCTTCGCAACTGTTGGAGCTACACTCATCAGGCAAGTGAAGATGCATTTGTTATTTTGTATTTACACCACACAGTGCATGTGGACATAGAGTTTATTGCAAGGAAGACTATAAAAGTAAGGATGATCTGCTATGTTTGTACAGGGTGTTGGGGAGACAACGTATGGATTTCTGTTTCATTTGACTGAAACCTAGCTTGGGGATGTTATCAAATGAAAAAAAATGTAGGGCTGTATCTATTGGAGTTCCAAAGATTGAGAGATCATAATACATAGGAATAGTAGGCCATTCACCTCCTCAAGCTTGCTCTGCCATTCAACAAGATCATGGCTGAACCAACATTCCTCATGTCAATTTTCCTGTATTTTCCCAGTAACTCTTGATTCCCTTCCTGCTCAAAATTCTATCCCAGTCTTTGATATGCAGAAGGACTTTGCCTGCACAGTGATCTGTGGCAAGGAATTCCAAAGACTCAACCCTCAGAAGAAATTCTTCCTCATCTTAGTCTGAAAATGGTGCTTTTTTTATTCTGAAACTATGTTCCCTCGTTGTAGACTCTCTCATGAGGAGAAACATCCTCTCAGCATTTAGCCTGTCAGGCCTCTTAAGAATCCTGTACATTTCAATGAGATCACCTCTCATTCTACTAAATTCCAATTAACGGAGTTCTAACCTATTTAACCATTCTTTATAAGATAGTCCCTCCATATTGGGGATCATCCTAGTGAACCTTCTCTGAACTGCCTTCAGGGAAATAATCTTTCATTAAATAAGTGGCCTAAAACTACTCATAGTACTCAGAGGTGGTCTCACCAATACCTTGTATGATTGCAGCAACACTTCTCTACTCTTATAATCCAATCACCTTGAAATAAGGACCGACATTCCATTAGCTAGATTACCTGCCGGACCTCTTGTGCTTGACTTTGGTGCACAAGTCCCTTTGTGTTACAACTTTCTGCAGTTTTTCTCCAATTCTTTTGTTCGCCAAAATAATAATTTCACATATTCCCATTTATACTGCATTTGCCAGTTTATTGCCCACTACCTAACCTCTGTGTAAACTTCTGGTATCCCTGCCTTTCCACCTATTTTTGTGTCATCTGCAAATTTGGCTACAGTATATTTGCTTCTTTCCTTCAATCATTAATATATTATAAATAGTTGCAGACCCAATACTAATCCCGATGAAACCCCACTAGTCACCAATCTAAAAAGAACTCCTTATCCCCACTTGCTGTTTTCTTTCATTCACTTGTGGGACATGGGTGTCACTGGCTAGCCAGCATTTATTGCCCATCCCTAGTTGCCCTTGGAGGGCAGTTGAAAGTCAACCACAATGCTGTAGCTCTGAAGTCATATGTAGGCCAAACTAGGTAAGGATGGCAGATTTCCTTCCTTAAAGGACATTAATGAATCAGATGGGTTTTTATGACGATCGACAATGGTTTCATAGTCATCAGTAGATTCTTAATTTCAGATTTTTTTTTTAATTGAATTCAAATTCCACCATCTGCCATGGCAGGATTCGAACCCAGGTCCCAGAACATTAGCTAAATTTCTGGATTAATTAATACCAGGAGGTCTTTCTGCCTATTAGCCAATTCTCTGTCCATGAGGTGAAGATCATCTGTGGCCTCGACAGGTTGGATGCTGGAAAGGTTCCCCTTGTGGTGAACTCTGCTTAAGAGAAAAGGATTCTTTTTCTCTGAAAGGGTGGTGTCTAGGGAACTCTCTTCCCAGAGAATGATGGAGGTGGGGTCATTGAATATGAATAAGGCAAAAATAGATAGATTCTTGACTATCAAGGGAGTCAAAGGTAGTGGGGCACAGATGGAATGTGAAGTTAAGGCCACAATTAGATCAGCCAAGATATGATGGACCAGGCTCAAAAAGTCTGCCTTTTTGTTCATTGGATGTTCATCTCCAATTCCAAATTCATATGTTCACACTGGGGATCCATTGTGTTGTGTGGCATTACCACTGTGCTAAATGCATTTGATTTCAAATTCAAAGCTGGACACAAAGGCGGCAATGTGGTCCATCAGCAGCAGCAGACTTGTATTCAATTACAATCCGTTCATCATGGGCCAACATATTGCCCATAATCTAGGAGAGTAACCCAAGTTCAATGAAGAATGCAAGAGGGCATGCCAGGAGCAGCACGAGGCATATCTAAAATGAGCTGCCTACCTGAAGTTACAACACAGGACTAATTGCATGTTGAACAATTGCGATCAATAGAGCTAAACAACCTTACAGTCAATGGATCAGATCTAAGCTCAGCAATCCTGCTACATCCAGCCAGAACTTTCTCAAATCCCCTCTTTATCCTCCTAATTGCTTTCTTCCACCCTGCACTCTGTTCCCCACTAATGCCTCTGCCGATTTTTTTCCTTTTGTACCTGCTAAAAGCTTCTCTTTCCCTTATCACCATTTTAATATACAAAATGACTGGAGTCAATTTTCAACTGGCATTTGCTACTTATACTTGGAAAGGGGAGCTAACGATTGAAAATCAGGGTGAGAGGGCATTTCAGCCTATGTTAATACGAAGGCACAGCCAATGAAATTTAGCAGAATAGAGCCACCGTATTCTGCAAATTGCAGTCCAACGATAGTTGTAAGACTCTGTTTGCAAACCTCAGGTACAGATTAACAGAATGAATGCTCTTGCCTGCTCCGCACTGGATATGTAAACTTCAATGGACACACCAAGCTATGCTTTCTAATGCTGGTCAAATGTTTTATTCAGCCCTGCTCATTTGCTACAAACTACATTTCTCTTTCTCCTATCTTTCTCAGCAGCTTACACCTTGCAATTTTGTCAAATATCATTTGAAATCCAAGGGCAGTACACCCACTCAGACTGCTGCATGCCTTCCCCTATGGGCACTGGCAAAAAAAATCTTATCATGCATAAGGTTATGAGCACAAATCCAAGTTTCACCTCTCCATGCTGTAGTGCACTTGAATGTCGAGTACTGTGCCACCTACTCAGGCCATCTGCTTCAACAACACTGTCTTACAAACACTTACATAACCACATCTCATGAACTATGAATGAATCTCCATTACAGAAGCTTCATTAAAAAATCATTTTCATCAATGTTCTGTTTCTTGGACTGAAGTTTGTGACATTGAAAAACAAACCCAAACTATAAAACAATGAATCAACACATCATTTATGGGATCGAATTTAACTCTCAGCAGGTTCCTGGCAGGAAATGTGTCGCAGGGTGAAAAGTGGCTTTCAGCCCATGAAAAGCTGGAAGCCAGGGACCAGCTGCCAGCGCTCAGATATACGTGGAGTTCTGGGAGAATATTAAGATGTGTAAGGCAGATATTTTTGGCCCTGCACTCAACTCTGGAACACCTTGATAACGACGACACCCACGTCAGACTCCTATTTATTGACTACACCTCAGCCTTCAACACTATTATTCCCACAATGCCCATCTGTAAACTCTGTGGCCTGAGCCTCTGTGACTAGATCCTGAACTTCCTGACTCACAATCAGTAAGGATAGGCAGCAATAGCTCCCCCACGGCCATCCCCAACACTGGTGCCCCACAAGGCTGTGTTCTCAGCTTGCTACTATACTCCTTAAACACTTATGACTGTATGGTCAGATTCCCTTCCAATTCAATTTTAAAGTTTGCTGACAACCACTGCTCTAGACTGGATCTCAAACAATGATGATTCAGAGTGCAGAAATGAGATAAAGAATCTGATGAACTTATGCAGCAATAATAATCTCTCCCTCAATGTCAACAAAACAAAGGAGATTGTCATCAAAGGAGAAGTCTAAAGGAAAACATGTCCTTGTCTACATCAACGGGAATGAAATAGAAAGGAACGAGAGCTTCAAGTTTTTAGATGTCCCAATCACCAATAACCTGTCCTAATCCCCCTATGCTGACACTAGTTAAGGAAGCTCACTAACGCCTCTCTCAGAAGACTAAGGAAATTGGCATATTAGCTATGACTCTCACCAACTTTTACAGATGCACCATAGAAAGCATTCTTCCTAGTGGTATCATAGTTTGGTATGTCTCCTGCTCTGCCCAAGACCACAAGAAACTACAAAAAATCATGAATGTAGCCCAATACATCACACAAACCAGCCTCCCATCTGTCTACACTTCCCACTGCATTGGCAAAGCAGCCAGCATAATTAAGGACCCCAAATATTCCGGACATTCTCTCTTCTACCTTCTTCCTTCAGGAAAAAGATACAAAAGTCTGAGGTCACATAGCAACCAATTCAAGGGCAGCTTCTTCCCTGCTGCAGTCAGACTTTTGAATGGACTAACCTTGCATTAAGTTGATCTTTCTCTACATTCTAGCTGTAACACTACATGCTGCACTCTCTCATTTCCTTCTCTATGATTGGTATGTTTTATCTGTGTAGCACGCAAGAAACAATACTTTTCACTATATGTTAACACGTGACAATAATAAATCAAATCAAATCAAAAATTTCAATGTGGAAGGCCTGAACTTGCTTGCCAAACCCCCAAAATACAATTCTTTGCAATGGAAAGTTAAAATAAGCTTACTTTTAATGGCCTCTTTTGCTTCCCAACATTTTTTGATGGTTCTCACCTAGTTGGAAAAGCTGCTCAGGCAAATGTACAATTTGCAGCAAGGGCTCAACAGGGGTCACTGGACCATAATCTGCAATTACAAGGGTGGCACGGTGGCATAGTGGTTAGCACTGCTGCCTCACAGCACCAGAGACCCAGGTTCGATTCCCAGTTTGGGTCACTGTTTGTGTGGAGACAGTGAATGCTCTCCCAGTGTCTGTGTTGGTTTCCTCCAGGTGGTCTGGTTTCCTCCCAGATTCCAAAGATACGTGGGTTGGGTGAACTGGCCATGCTAAATCCTCCCTTAGTATACCTGAGCAGTTGCCGAAGTGTGGTGGCTAGGGGATTTTCACAGTTAACTTAATTGCGGTGTTAATGAAATTGTGACTAATAAATAAAAACTTATTTACTTGCATAGTTAAAGAAGAGTTTCACCAGCTTTAGGTGGATGGCGTAGTCACCCATCAGGAAATACCACTAAGAATCAGCAATGGCCAGTTTCTGGCAGGGCTTCTGCAGTTATCATGTAGAATTCAACTTCTTTCCAGAAGCACAGTAGGTCGCGTTAAATTCTTGACGTATTTGTTTAAAAATTGGCAATATATTTAAGTACGTGGGTAAGTCCATTGTATGTTGTTTAGTGCTTCTTTTTGTTTAAACACAACTTACTCATAATTACTGTTATCTTAATATCATACTTAAATATATTTAATATTTTAAAAATAGAAAAAAGCAACAAATAGTGACTTATTTTAGGTTCTTACTGTAATTAAAGTCATTGGTTGTAAAGACAAGCTGAGCTAAGTATGCTGTCACAGCCCCTTTAGTAGTTTAGTTAATTAATGTACAGGAAAATCACTGACTTAATCTCCATGGCAAATGGAAATGAATTAATTAATCAAATAAAACCAAGACAAAGCATTTATCAAATACAAATCTGTACATTAATGTGAAAATTGAGACACTTGCTATTTCTTCTGAAGTTCAGACTTGTGATCTGATGTCATGGCCAGTAGTTGACTAAGAACCAAATAACATTAACTTTGCAGGACTGAGTGCATTACTTCAAACTCCAAACGTCAGGAAGATAAATGGCATGTCACTCTTTTTTTTTTACAAGGGTATAGGAATAAAGAATAAAGAAGTCTGCAAACATTGTACATGATTTTGGTGAAACCAGAGTTGTGTGTGCAGTTTTGAACTCTACATTTAAGAATAGATATCCTTAGTTGGAGATGGCACAGTGACACAGTGATTCACACTGCTGCCTCACAGTGCCAGCGGTTCTCAGCTTGGGTCACTGTCTCTGCAGAGTCTGCACGTTCTGCCCATGCCCTCCAGATCCATCGGTTTCCTTCCACAGTCTGAAGGATGTGCTGGTTAGGTAAATTAACAATGCTAAATTCTCCCTCAGTGTACTCAAAGAGGTGCTGGAATTTGGCAACAAGGGGATTTTCACAGTAACTTCACTGCAGTGCTTCTGTAAACTACTTGTGACACTAATGAAAAAACAAAATAAGGGGGTGCAACAAAGTTTCACTAAATTGGTCCCTGCGTTCAGGGGATTGTCCTATGATGACAGGCTGGTCAAATTATGTTCACTTTTCTGCAGTTTGGAAGAAATGAGAGGTGATCTCATTGAAATGTACAAAGTTTTGAAATGGCTTGGTATGACACAGAGTATTTCTGCTGGTTGGGGAATCTGAAAAGGGGACAGTCATTTGGGATTGAGCTAAAGGGGTACTACTTCATTCAAACCTTTAAAATTCACTCCACCAGAAAGTTATGAGTCCTCTGTCAGTGAATACATTTAATACAGATTTTTGGTCTCAGGGAATCAAGGGCTATGGGGAACAGGTAGGGAAGTGGAGTTGAAATCCAAGATCATTCTACGATCGAATTGAATGGCATAACAGGCTTAACTGACCATATGGTCTTATTAGGAAATCAAAGGTAGTTTTAACAGATTGATATTTGTATGGGTAAACATTAGAAGGTACAGTTTAAGTGGGTTTAATTTAACATTTCTGTGCCTAGAAGGGATCTGCAGTTAGTCCATCATGTTGGACAAAAGTGCTTGTGTATGTGCGGGTTAGTTTAATTTCTAACGAGGATCCTATTGTGCTTAGAAAGGGTTACAGTGGATAAAACAAATAGATAAGGTTGTTTAGCAAAAAAGGCCCACTTTCCACAGAGGGAGCGTTTTTCTTTGATTTTTAGTTTTAACTGGAAACCACAGCAGTTGATGACAGGTAGCCATAGAGGGAACATCAGGAAACAGGCAGCACGGTGGCGCAGAGGTTAGCACTGCTGCCTCACAGCACTGGGGACCTGGGTTCAATTCCAGCCCTGGATTATTGTCTGTTTGGAGTTTGTGTATTCTCCACAATTCTGCATGGTTTTTCCCTACGCTCTGGTTTCCTCCCCCACTCAAAGATGTGCAGGTCAGGCAGATTGGCCATGCTAAATTGCCTCTTAGTATCCCAAGATGTCTTGGATAAGGGGATTAGCACATTAAATACATGGGTTATAGGGATTGAGTCTGGATAAAGTGCAGACTTGATGGGCCAAATGGCCTACTTTATCTTTGTAGTTGTTCTAATTTCAAACTTTTCATCTCTCTTTCAGCTTTGCTGGAAGAAAATCCATGCAATGGAATATTGGTTAAGAAAGCCAGTGCCAGAAATCTAAAGGGCAACTACTCAAGGAATCTAGAGGAATGAAGATGAGTCTTGAGGAAGTTTTATATTAAAGGAACCAACTGCAGCTTGTGAGACAATAATTAAAATAATTCTGGAGCAATCAGTGACTGGATATCAGAATTTGTGGATGTAAAAACAATTAAGACAAAGAAATCTTAAAAAAATTGGTGCAAAACCGACATGGATTCACTCAGAGTGGGACAAAAAGCTTTTGTTCAAAAAAGAGTTGTTTGGAAAACATGCAGTGGATTTCAGAATGCAACCTGCCAATGGAAAGCATTATTATGAGAGAAGATTTTAAAATGTATTGGGTTTGGAAACTTTCATGTGACAATCATTGGGGAGCTTTGGAAGAATAAATCACAGATACTAACTTGGGTTGGGGTCAGAGTGTATGTTTGATCAAAGCCTTTAAAAAAGGACTTTGGGTTAATCAGATCCTTGTAGATACAAATATACTTTGTCATCCACAGTAATCGTAAAATCTGTGTGGATTTGTTAAGCTAAGAGGAGAATAAATGAGTATAGTATTATAATCCAATTTTTCCATGTTCAATAATTTTTTTTATGGTTAAAACTAATCAGCAAAGCTGTTACTCTGTTCCTCCATGTTTGAAAAAAGAAGAAAAAGTTGTGGTCCTATGAGCCAGTGTTCCATTCTGGGATCTTCCTGTCTCATTATAACATCAAGTGGGATTGTAACAAACTACTCTTGCTTCTATTTCTTGTGTTCTTGTTTACAGCACTCAAAGTTCATTACTGCAGGTGACTTGAACATCACTGATTCCCAAAAGAATTCTACACAAAAAAATTACAACTCCCCTAGCTGACTTTCACTTCGTTACCCTCAGTAAACTTCATTTCCTTCAAAACATTGCTACTGGTATCTTATCTTGCACCAAATTTACTTACCCATCACCCTTGTTCCTATATTAGCTCTTTGTTAATTATATATACTAGGCATGTTGTTAATTTTGCTAATTACATATACTAGGCAATGCCCAAAATTCAAAATTCCCATCACAACGTTTAAATTCTTCCAAAGTCGTATTTTTCCCTAATCCTCTAACTTTCTCCAGCCCTACAAACCCTCTTTTGCTCTGATTCTAGCATTATACAGCTGCTCTTTTCCCTAAGCTGTGCCACTCCTTGCCCTGCCTTTGGTCGTTTAGGCCTCCTTTCTACAATTATCTCTTGAAGACCCTCTAACTTTATCATAGAACATTACTGTATGGAAACAGGGCGTTTGGCCCTTCTTGGCTGTGCCGGACCATTTTTCTGCTTAGTCCCACCGACCTATACCTGGATCATATTCCTCCACACCCCTGTCACCCAAGTACCTGTACCAGACCTCACAGATTTTTTAAGGCCTTGCTGTCTCACTGTGCCAGGGACCCAGTTCAATTCCCGGATTGGGTGACTGTACGGAGACTGCACTTTTTCCTCATTTCTGCGCAGGTTTCCACCAGGTGCTCCGGTTTACTCCCACAGTCCAAAAGATCTGCTAGTTAGGTGCATTGACCATGCTAAATTCTCGCTCAGTGTACCCAAGAAGGCACCAGAGTGCGGTGACTGGGGGATTTTCACAGTAACTTCATTGCCGTGTTAATGCAAGTCTACTTGTGACAGTAATAAATTTTAAACTATATCCATTTCTTTGATCAAAGATTTTGGTCACTCACTCCAGTAAGACTAAGGTTGCTCTTTCAGCCTGTCAATCAGCCAGGGGAGGGCAGGGAGGGTGGCACTAGGGAAGCAGCATTCCTAGAGAGATTGGAATGAACATGTAAGCATCAAATGTGTGTTTTCAATAAAATTTAAGCTTATCTGCACCAAATTGGTTCCTCTCTCAAGTTATTACTCCTTCTAAACTCTTTCAGTTTAGTCTCCATTTGTTCCTTATCTCTTTATGAAGCATCTTGATATTTTCTCCCCCCAGATTTAAGGTGCTATATAAATCCAAGTTGCTGTTATTGGCTAGTAGTGCTGACCTTTTTTATTCATTGCTTTATATAGGTTGCTGTGGATTCCTGTGTCCCTGGAGATTTAGTGACTTTTCAATCTCATCAGGTAGATAGAGGTTTCAAATTGTTTCCAACAGAATATTTGACCCTTGCTTGACACCTTTCAAAACAGAATCATCAGTAAACAAATCCCACCATAAAACTTAGAACTTGCATCCATCAGAGCACCGCTCTTTGGAATACTAAAGTTGGGCCACTGAACTTCCACTACATTCTTAAAAACAGAATTCTGAATTTCATTTTGATAGGAGGCACACTGTTAATCTCAAGTTACGTTTCACTCATTCACCAACAATGGCAATGAGTGATCTGCTATTGTTTATAGAGTGGCTAGTGTTAGAAATTAACAACATGCCTAGTGTATGTAATTAGCTTAGCATAGATAGAGAGATAGCTTACAGCACTAACCTTTCTTTCACTGGATATTGATCAAAGTTTTATTTTGCTGGAAGCAAAAGTTAGTGGAATGATTATTCTGACATGGTGATAATTGCAGCTAGACTGAAAAACAGGTCATCATCAGATGAGGACTCTGCATTTATGGGAAAACAACTTGGTAGTTACTTCAAATAAATAACCATAGCACAAAGCTGTGTTAGGTTTCTCAATTAACCTTGCTCAATTAAGATGCTTGCTGATGTGTGAAAATTAATTAGGGTGTGGAAGTAGACCTTAATGAATAACCCTATGATTCAATAGTTTGATCAGGGATGAGACCACTTTGACCGGATAGTTATTATGAACAGCTCATTATCAGATTTTACAACCAGATTGGGCACAGCTAATTGATAACATGAATGATGGAGCCCTGAGATTATCTGAAGATTAGAGATCAGATGGAAGGGACTGACTGACAAAACAGACTGCAGGACAGCCGAGAGTGAGACGGGGAAAGATAATGTAGAAGCTTGGTCAATCAATAGAAGAAAGCAACTGACAGGTGATTAACATTACGCTGAACTTCTAATCCGTGGCTTAGACTAAGAACTTGATATATCGCTGGGTATTTTATAATAAAATACATCATTTTAGGACAATCAGATTCTAGCAATAATTAGTAATCCATCCAGGTTGACCCTGCAAAAGACCTTGCGAGGTTTGAGATAAACAGGTAGTGCTGAGGAATTCCAATGGATACATCCATGCTAACCATTTTGAATAGTGTTAGGAACAGCGTATGGCTTCACGCTGAATTTATATTTTGTAGTTAAATGTTAAGAAAGATAAAATCTGAGTCTAGTTTCATTTGGAATTTTCTTTGTGAATTAGGTGCTGCCAAGTCTAGGTCTTGTATGTACACATGCATTTCCAATGTGTTTTCATATCTCGAGTCAACTTGGTTACCAAGGGTTTACACTTTAGTCAGGTTAAAACAAAAAACAAAGTAGAAAAAACAGTGCTATTGCATAACATGACTGACACAGTGGTATAGTGGTTAGCACTGCTGCCTCACAGCACCAGGAACCTGTGTTCAACTCCTGGTTTGGGTCACTGTCTGTGCAGAGTCTGCACTCTCTCCCCATTTCTGCATGGATTTCCTCCGGGTGCTTCGGTTTTCTCCAAAAGTCTACAGATGTGCAGGTTAGGAGCATTGGCCATGCTAAATTCTTCCTTTGTGTACCTGAACAGGCACCGGAATGTGGCGACTAGGTGATTTTCACAGTAATTTCATTGTGGCATTAATGCAAGCCTACTTGTGACAATAATAAATAAATTTAAACAATGGGGATCAGAAACACACACAGGTAAAGAGAGGACTGTTTAAATAGTTAGTTAGTGTGTGGATACCAGAGTGCAGGCAGAAAGTCGACAATTCTTTAGGAAGACATCCTGCAGACTGTTGGGGAACTGAGTTTAGGGAAAGCATGTGTTTGCTTTGAAGTTAAAGTAATATTGAAACCAGAGTGCAGTTTTTGGCCTTCTTGGGGAGAGCTATCAATTGAGGAAGAGCATCTAGTGAATGTTTAGAAGTCCTCTGAAGAAAACTATTTAGAACTGAGCCAGTCCAAGCCTTGATGTTGAGATACATCTTCACTGGTGTTTTGGGGTTTAAAGGAATAAAAGAAACAGTTGCGGTTGAATCATTTTCTGGTAATTGCATTGAGACGTTTCCAACCTTTAGTGTAGCGTAATATAAAGAGAAAGATGAAGAAATAATTCTTTGTGCACATCAATGTTCTGATTGATCGCAGCAGGCATTTTTGACTGTCATGGTTACAGCCATAGAAAGTATTCATGCAAAAAGAAACTAGCTGCTTATTTTAATTCCATTTTCCAGCATCTGCTTCATAGCCGTGAAGGCTACAGCACTTCAGATATCGATTCAGATACCTTGTAAAATGAGTTGAACCTTTCAGTCTCCATCACCAATGTAAACAGTGAATTCCAGATGCTCACCACCCTCTGGGTGAAAAGTTGCCTCAGAGCTGCAATTTTCAAGCCCTGGCAACATTTGTGTAAATCTCCTCTGTCTAGAGAAATTATGTCTTCCTGTAATGTGACCAGAACTGTACATAAAACTCCAGTTGTTGCCATCATTTTATACAGTTCCATCATTATCTCCAGGCTTTTATATTCAATACATTGCCCAATAAAGAAAAATATTCCATATATTTTCTTGACCACTTTATACACCTGACCTGCCACCTTCAAGGACCTGTGACATGGACTCCAAGGTTTGTCACTTTCTCAATATCTTCCCATTTACTGAATTTTTGCTTCTTTATAAGCTTTCTCCAAATGCATTGTCTCATACTTTTCTGAATTGAATATTATTTGCCATTTCTTTGTTTACTCAAGCAAACCACCACTATTATGCTGTATAACTAGTGTGTTAAACTCTTGTCGTAAACTTTGATTAAATTCAATATAACCCCCGTATTGGTTGAGGTCAATTGGTTAGATAATTGATGACCACAACATATTTTGCTTAAATGAAAATACCAAACAGGAAAGATAGATGGAGAAACACAAAAAGGCAAGAATTCTTTCTTGAATTGAAATGGGAGGTCAAAATGACATTAGAACAGCAATACAACTTTGCAGTTACATTTGATATTTATATTAAACACATTTGATTATTAAGCATCACAAATAGCAATTAGTATTTAAAAAAAATCAGTGACTGAGCTTTAGAGGAAGAAGGAAAAACCCTACTAAACTGAAATTAATCCATAGCAGCCTCTTCATCGGCATATATAAGCCTTTTCTTATGTTTACCAAACTTATGTTGAATGTTCTGTCAGTACTCAGCAGACAAGAGCTTAAATCATGTCAGCATTGCTAAAATGAGAAGAGTTTGTAGGTGACAGTTCAGCTTTTTCAGCGCTATTTGATAGTTCTACATAATAAAGCCCATTGCCAATTAAAAAAATGGTAGATGCCAGAAACTATTCATCAGCTGAAGCAAGAAAACACTGTGAAGTCTCTGAGGCATGATTTCTAATGGAGAGAACCGGAGCTTCAGTTGGCAAAATGCTCAGAGTTTCTGCATCCTTAATGGAGCCTTGTATGTAGCAAGCGGATGGTCAGAAAAATATGGGTACACTGTCCTGCAATTTTAGTGCTATTGTAATCCATGACTTGAAAGCAAGAGTTGACCTGATAATGGTTGGTTCTGATAATGACAAACAGAATGAAAATTGTGGGGGCGTTGAGAGATTTCTGTCCAATTTGATAACAACGTGACAGAAATTGTTTCCCAGCCAGACTGAAGTTTGACAGGTAGGCCTGAGGCTCCAGGCTACAACAAGAGGCTCTGTATCAACAAGAGTAAGTCACTGGAAGGTGAGATTACTGGAGAGGGGAATGGGTTAATCCCATAATGGAAGAGGGTCATGCAGCTCATGCAATGAGAGTTTTTGCAGATTTGCTGGAAAATGTGGGAAAACGTTGTTGGCATACTAGCAATGCTGTAAAGGCACTCATGTATCTGGCTCTTCATGCCTCCCTTCAAATGACCCCACTTCCCGAGGCCCAAGAGATGCATCTTGCAGGTGGTTAAAAATCAAACTGACATTAAAATTTACAAGGAAGCTGGGTGTCGCTATTTTAAGAGAATATACATTTTGAGAGTGGTTTCAACAGCTGCCCCCTTTTTCTATTTTCTTATTTATTAATCACAATCCAACATCTTTCAGACTGTGGGAGTCATCTGTAGCAGCCTGAGGAAATCCACTCAGACATGGGAAGAATGGGCAGACTCTGCACAGTGACCCAAGCCAGGAATCAAACCCAGGTCCGTGGCGGTGTGAGGCAGCAGTGCTAACCATTGTGCCACCATGCCACATGGTTAAAACTGAGAATGGATGGAATTGAGCCAGAGTGAGCTGGGTTGCTCGTATTTTAAAAAAAACTTTTAACCACCATCTTCCTTTGGAGAATTCAGGATGGCTGCAGTGTCAGGACATAACTTCTACATCGAAAGCAGATGGAGGGTGAGTGAAACTGAGAGGGAAAAACAAATATCCAACTTTTCATAGAAGTGATCCTCCTCAATTTACAAAATAAAGGGATTCCTTGGATGGAAGGAGTATTGGAGAAGAAGCCATTGCAATTCACAGTACAGACCACATGGAAGGAGGTAACCATAGTTTTATGATTTACTGAACCTGGAGGGTGCCCGTGTAATGTTGAAAAACGTTGGATAAACTAACCAGGTCTGCAAAAATAAGTTTGGAGGTGAATAACGGGACAGCTGACTGAACAACTGAGAAATTCCAGGGCATTTCCTGGTGCAACAACTAATCAATGCTCTTTAGAGGTGTCACACTGCATCATGCCCTTTGACCCAGAAGCAAATTTAATTGCATAGAACATAACAGCGCAGTACAGGCCCTTTGGCCCTCGATGTTGCGCCGGCCAGTGGACCCTCTAACCTAAACTATTCCAATATCATCCATATGCCTATCCACCGAACATTTGAATGCCTCCAAAGTAGGCGAGTCCACAACTGCTGCAGGCAGGGCATTCCACGCCCTCACCACCCTCTGTGTGAAGAACCTGCCTCTGACATCCTTCCTATAACTACCACCTCTTAATTTAAAGTTACGTCCCCTCGTGTTGGTCATCACCATCTGAGGAAAAAGGCTCTCACTATCCACCCTATCCAATCCCTTGATCATCTTATACGCCTCAATTAGGTCACCGCGTAACCTTCTTCTCTCTAATGAAAATAACCTCAGGTCCCTCAGCCTTTCCTCATAAGGCCTTCCCACCATACCAGGCAACACCCTGGTAAACCTCCTCTGCACCCTTTCCAATGCTTCCACATCTTTCTTATAATGCGGCGACCAGAACTGTACGCAATACTCCAAATGCGGCCGCACCAGAGTTTTGTACAGTTGTAACATAACCTCACGGCTCCTAAATTCAATCCCTCTACCAATAAAAGCTAACACACCGTACGCCTTCCTAACAACTTTATCAACCTGGGTGCCAACTTTCAAAGAGCTATGTACTTGTACCCCAAGATCCCTGTGCTCGACAACACTATTAAGGGTCCTTCCATTAGCCCTATATTTCATATGCCTGTTATTCCTACCAAAGTGAATCACCTCACACTTATCCGTATTGAATTCCATTTGCCACCTCACGGCCCAGCTCTGCAACCTATCTATGTCCCTCTGCAAACTGTAACATCCATCCTCGCTGTCTACAACTCCCCCCACTTTGGTATCGTCAGCAAATTTACTAATCCAACCCTCTACACCCTCATCTAGGTCATTTATAAAAATGACAAACAGCAGTGGCCCTAAAACAGATCCTTGAGGTACACCACTTGTAACTGCACTCCAGGTTGAATATTTCCCATCAACCACCACCCTCTGTCTTCTATCAGCTAGCCAATTCCTAATCCAAACTGCTAAATCACCTTCAATCCCATGCATCTGCACTTTCTGCAGTAGCCTACCATGGGGAACCTTATCAAACGCTTTGCTAAAATCCATATACACTACATCAACTGCCTTACCCTTATCTACCTCTTTGGTCACCTCCTCAAAAAACTCAATAAGGTTTGTGAGGCACGACCTACCCTTCACAAAACCGTGCTGACTATCCCTAATCAATTTATTTCTCTCTAGATGCTTATAAATCCTATCCCTTATAATTCTTTCCAAGACTTTGCCCACAACAGAAGTCAGGCTCACCGGTCTATAATTTCCAGGATGGTCCCTACTCCCCTTTTTGAACAAAGGGACAACATTTGCCATCCTCCAGTCTTCCGGCACTATACCTGTAGCTAACGACGACATGAAGATCAAAGCCAAAGGCTCTGCAATCTCCTCTCTAGCCTCCCAGAGAATCCTAGGGTAAATCCCATCTGGCCCAGGGGACTTATCAATCTTCATACCCTCAAGATTCGCTAACACCTCCTCCTTATGAACCTCAATCCTACCCAGTCTACAACCTGGTATCGCAGTATTCTCCCTGACAACACTGTCTTTCTCCTGCGTGAATACTGACGAAAAATACTCATTCAGTGTCTCTCCTATCTCCTCAGGCTCCATGCACAACTTCCCACTGCTATCTCTGACTGGCCCTAATCTTGCCCTAACCAATCTTTTATTATTTATATACCTATAAAAAGCTTTAGGATTCTCCTTAATCCTATCCGCCAAAGTCTTCTCGTGTTCTCTTCTAGCTCTTCTCAACTCCCTCTTTAGCTCCTTCCTGGCTGATTTATAGCTCTCTATTGCCCTAACTGAGCCTTCACATCTCATCATCATATAAGCCTCCTTCTTACTCCACCAGAGATTCAACTTCCCTAGTACACCATGGTTCCCTCACTCGACCACTTCCTCCCTGCCTGGCAGGTACATATTCATTAAGGACATGCAGAAGCTGTTCCTTAAATATGCTCCACATTTCAGATGTCCCCAGCCCCTTCAATTTCCTGCTCCACCCTATGCATCCCAAATCTCTCCTAATAGCCTCATAATTACCTTTCCCCCAGCTATAACTACTGTTATTCGGTACGTGCCCATCCCTTTCCATCACTAAGGTAAACGTAACCAAATTGTGGTCACTATCACCAAAGTGCTCACCCACCTCCAAGTCTAACACCTGGTCTGGTTCATTACCCAATACCAAATCCAATATAGCCTCGCCTCTTGTTGGCCTATCTACATACTGAGTCATGAAACCTTCCTGCACGCATTGAACAAAAACTGACCCCTCTAACGTACTTGAACTATAGCTTTTCCAATCGATATTAGAAAAGTTAAAGTCCCCCATTACAACTACCCTGTTACTTTCAAACCTATCCAGGATCAACTTTGCAATCCCTTCCTCTACTTCTCTGGAACTTTTTGGAGGCCTATAGAAAACTCCCAACAGTGTGACCTCTCCTTTCTTGTTTCTAATCTCAGCCCACACTACCTCAGCAGACAAGTCCATATCAAACGTCTTTTCTGCCACCGTAATGCTGTCCTTAACTAACAATGCCACTCCTCCCCCTCTTCTACCACCACTTCTGCTCTGACTGAAACATCTGAACCCCGGAACCTGCAACAACCATTCCTGCCCCTGCTCTATCCACGTCTCTGAAATGGCCACAACATCGAAGTCCCAAGCACCAATCCAGGCTGCAAGTCCATCCACCTTATTGCGTATGCTCCTCGCATTAAAGTATACACATTTCAAACCACCCTCCCGTTTGCCACTATACTGCTGCGACCTAGAAACCTTATCCGTGACCTCCCTATTCACATCCTCCTGTATACTGGCACAACAATTCAGGTTCCCATCCCCCCCCGAATCAGTTTAAACCCCCCCCGAATAGCACTGGTAAATTTACCCCCCAAGATATTGGTACCTCCCTGGTTCAGGTGCAGACCATCCCTCTTGTAGAGGTCCCACCTTCCCCAGAATGAGCCCCAATTGTCCAAATACCTGAACCCTTCCCTCCTGCACCATCCCTTTAGCCATGAGTTCAAATGTTCTCTCTCCATATTCTTTTCTATGCTATCCCGCGGCACAGGTAACAAACCAGAGATAACCACTCTGTTAGTTTTAGCCCTAAGTTTCCACCCCAACTCTCTGAATTCCTGCTTTATATCCCCATCCCTTTTCCTACCTACATCATGGGTACCTACATGCATCACAACTTGGGGCTGGTTCCCCTCCTCCTTAAGGATCCCGAACACTCGGTCAGAGATATCACTGACCCCAGCGCCCGGGAGGCAACATACCAACCGCGAGTCCCGCTCCTTCCCACAGACCCTCCTATCTATCCCCTTAACTAGGGAGTCCCCAATCACTAATCCAGATCTTTTCTTCCCCCTTCCCACCTGAGCATCAAGGGCAGGCTCAACTCCTGAGACCTGTACTCCGTGGCTTACCCCGGTTGTGTCTACATCCCCAACAGCATCCAAAGCAGGGTACTTATTGTGTAGAGGAACAGCCTCAGGGGAACTCTGCGTTGACTGCTTCTTACCCCTTCTAACAGTCACCCATGTATCACATTTAGGAGTAACTATCTCCCTGTAGCTTTTATCAACAGCCATCTCTGCTTCCCTAATAATTCTTAATTCCTCCAGTTCCAGCTCCAGGTCCCTAACACGGTCCTCAAGGAGGTGGAACTGGATGCACCTCTGGCAGGTGTAATCAGCTGGGACACTACCAATGTCCCTCACCTCAAACATCCCACAGGAGGTACATCGCACTGCCTGCACTGCCATCCCTATTACTTCCTATACTCAGAAACAAATATAAACTTAAACTTACCCACTCACACTCCTAGTCTCCTTTTTTTTAATTAGGTTAGAGAAGGGGGGAGGGTTGGGATACTCTACACGTGTAGAGTATCGGGATTCTTCACCTTCCCAATTTATGGAGGTCCAGGTGAAAAAAAAACTCCTGCACAGGCCTCCCTGTGACTAGTTCCTGTTTCCGGTTTTAAGAGTTAAAAAAAAACCAGACACGATTTTGGAAAAAACACAGAAATTTACTCACAGCTCTCCTCACACCAGCCGCTCCCAAGGAACAATAAGGAACAATTACGTGTTCAAGTTCCTGGCGTGGCCCTTGTACAGTCTTGGACCTCAGAGAGAAAAGTACCATCACTTTTCCCATTTTAATCAAAGATGTTGTCTTTATACCCGCTGCCTGTTGTTGAAGCTACAAAAAAAGTGCAAGGGCCAATTGAAGACACCCCCATTAAATGAAAAAAAAAGCTTTAAAAGGCTTTAACCTGCTGGTACTCTTTAACTAGTAAGGAGGAGGTGTACCACGCAACTGAGTTTAATTTTGTGTGGCTGGAAAGTGGCTGCAGAAAACAGTTCAAAATTGCTGCAGTTCTTAAATCGATGTTTCTCAACAGATTTTGGGGGTTTGAATTTCAAATCCTATAAAATCAATTCATTAAATTGCAAATTCATCCAAATGTCTATTCTTCATGACTATTATTGTTTCTCCCCCACACTCATTTGATGCGCAAGGCAGAATTGCATCTGTTTCCATGGTGAGTTTTCTCTGCAACTAGCCTGTCACCCAAGACTTATAGCTTATGGAGCACCATTCTGCATTAAGTTTAGCTGACCAGGGATATCTCCCACTTTTACCGCCTGCCATTGACATGTGCTGGAAGGATTCTGCAGGTTGCTCAGCCGGATTACAAACATATCTTTCTTAGTCATCAAGTCCTGGGGTGGGAGTCAAATCCAAACTTCTAGATCAGAGGCAGGATGCTACCTATGGAGCTGCAAGACCTCCACCCATTATTACAGTGCCATTCCATACATCTTTTATTTGGCCAGTGGGTAAAAATTGGTTCCCAAAGACCAGCCACTTGTAACAAACAATACTTTATACACTTACTGAGCAGTTACTTCAGCTTATGCTCAGGGGAGAATGCCTGCCTTTCCATCACATGACCACTTAAGTCATCACATGATCACCTGGTCTATTTAGTGCATGCTGATATAAGATTGAAGTTATTGTTCAGTTGCAAACACATTAGATTGCATTTACAATCCTTATTGTCCAAATGCTGTAATTATTTTATAAATATATATTTTTGAAAATCACAAATGTTACTCACATCTATTTGCATCATCAGTATACACAGAGGTGTGAACATATTTGGGAAGAGGGGTACAACAGATCAAATAGGAGAAAGAGAAAACAAACGTGCCAAACTGAGTAATAAAAATATTACCTCCAGCCCTTTTTCTTGATGATGTTTCCAAGTAAGACTTCTGCCCTGAAACAATATTAAATAGATCAAAATTAATGTTATAAAATACAGCCATCATTACACTAGGACATCAAACAGAGGTTTGGAGATCGGATTGGTATTCTGGAACTCCAACCTACAATGTGTGCCCCTTACACTGTGCTACTTTGTCCTCACATGAAATGCAATCAGCTGAAGAAGGAACAGCACCAACAACAGCTGCTGGTGCTCACAGAGCTGTAGTTCCATAGGGGAGGGGGAAATCAACAGAGCGGTGTGGCCTGGAGGAGGGGCATAACCAATACACAGATTCTGCAGAGAGGATCGCAGAGGATAAGTTTCCTCAACATGCAAGAACAGAAATAACTTAGGAAGTTCAGAATCTAGCATTGAGGGGTAGCAAATGTGTGTGGCCTGCCGGAACCAGATTCACGGGACCTGGTGGCCTTACTTTACAGTGCGTGTCAAATATATCAATGACGCCAACTCTTTTTTCCTTCTGAAATTTTCCAGGACTCTGCTCGGGATATTAGTAAGATTTCACAGTTGGTGGCCCACAAGAAAAACAAAAGACAGGTGACCGATTTCTTTGAGATAGCTGGCAATTATATCAACTTTGATAACATCAGAGTGAGGAAGGGCCTAGGTTTGCAGCTCTAACTGGCTTTTCACATATGGAGGGTATCATAGACTACACAGCGACAGAGCACCCATTAATAATTCAGGAGTGTTTGTTAATCACACTGCCTCCTGGCTGAAATAGAAATGGATTGGCTAACTTCTCCCTTCCTCATGCATCTCCTCCTCCTCAGCTGGTTGCTGTATACCTAGTGGCAAAGGCTGTGTCTTCATAATAGTGAGATCATGCAGCAGAATATTGCCTGGCTCCTTGAGAATACTCTCCGCAGCTGAAGCATTGTTTAGGCATCACAATGGTCTTCTCTATCATATTTTGTGTGACAACATAGCTTTCATCATATGCATGCTTTCCACATTTATGTGGGTTGTGCACCAAAGTCATGAGCCATGTTGTCAAATGATAGTCTTTGTTGTTTAGCCTCCACTCTTTGGTTTGTCATGGTGGTTGAATTACAAATGGAAACCAGAAAATGAAAACAACTTGGTTAATGCCAGAATATTGGGAATTCCTTGTGTATGGTTACACTGAGCATTCAGGAAATGGAATCCTTTTTAATTTGATACATTTCACACTTGGCATTTGGTACCACGTGGCACCATAAGAAATGCCTGCATACCTTATGAATGCACACACTTATTTTGCTTGCCTCTGTGTGGCAAGAGAGGAAGAAATATATTCAGTCATCTTGGAATACAGAGCTCCTTTATGCAACAATGGACAGCAAACAGGGAGATGTTGCCAATATCAGCTGTTCCAACCTGGAGGGATTCTGATGCATAAAGGCTCATTGTCACATTCGTTACCAGTTCCACTGGCAATGCCACCTTCATCCTAAAGTTAGAATTTATTTATTAGTGTCACAAGTAGGCTTACACTAACATTACAATGAAATTACTGTGAAAAACCCCTAGTCACCACAGTCCAGTGGCACTTGTTCAGATAAACCGAGGCAAAGTTTATCATTGCCAATGTACCTAGCCAGTACATCTTTTGGACTGAGAGAGGAAACTGGAGCACCCAGAGGAAACTCTTCTAGGGAGAATGTGCAAACTCCATTCAGTGACTGGAGGCCAGGTATCAAACCTGGGTCCCTGGTGCTATGAGGCAGCAGTGCTAACCATTGTAATACTGTGCTGCCTTTTTGAGATTGCAGCTGTGGCTGCAACAAATAAGAAATCTCACAACACCAGGTTAAAGTCCAATAGGTTTATTTGGCAGCAAATAAACATGTTGTACTTTAACCTGATGTTGTGAAACTTCTTACTGCGTTTACCCCAGTCCAAGCTTGGCATCTCCACATCATTGCTGCAACAAATGGCAGGTTTCAGTGAGGTCTTTTTGAAATGGAGATATCTGATGCACTGTTCCTTACTATGGTTTAGCTAGAAAAATTGCACCTGAACACCACAGCTCAATATGGCCTCCTGCTGAGAATTCTTGTCCTTACTCATCAGCAGCATGTCCTGCTCTGCAACACTTCTGCTTATCCTCCCTGCTATATTCTAGTCCAAGAGAATATCAGCTAATGCCTGCGAGCAGGAAGTTTGTGCAAAATCCTTCAAGTCATTACCAAGACCTTCTTACTATTGACCAGAAACTGAACTAGACTAGGTCACATAAATATGGTGCCTACCAGACCAGATTAAATGCTATGAATTATTTCGCAAGTAATTACCTCCTGACCTCCCAAAGCCTGTCCACCATCTACAAGGCACAAGTCAGCAGTGTATTGGAATACTCTCTACTTGCCTGCGTGCATACTACATTTTTTTCTCTACTGCCATTATGTGCTGTCTGGCTTCACTAACTGCCTATTCTGTATTGTTTTGCTGATTACTATGTGTACTCATCAAAATGGCAGCTAGAGTGCTTAGCACCAGAATTTAGTATGCATCTTGTAGGTGGAGGCAAAACAGCATTCATAGTACCAATAAAATAGGTGTTAGAGAGCTGAATTCATGGCCAAAATCTGTTAGTTGACTGTAGTATAGTTCAGATAGCTGCAGATATCAGTAATAATATAGTTGTCCTGTAGCAGTAAGCTATAGGACTACATTTAGAAATAATCTTCACTGCTCAGTATTAGCCAGAGAAAAGCATCCTGATACAAATATGAAATTTCAGTTCAGTCAATCAAGTTCCATACGCTTCCATTAAATAGAAATTTTGTTGCAACGAGCAATGAGCAAAGAACTCTCCTAATTATTCATGTATTCAGTGTTTGCTGACAGGTAGGTTTCATTTTAATGAACACAACTGGCTATCTGTCTAACCTTTTCACACCAATTATTTTTCTTCATACTTCTTCAACAAGAATATCACTTTTGGCAATGTACTTCCAATGTAACTCCACAATGAAAAAAACAATTCCATTAGGCTATACAATATTAAAATAACATTAAATAAAAATCTTTGCTAGGAACATTGCAGGCAGGCCGACATTATTTATCAATCACTATCTGTCGTGAGAAGCAGATGGTGGGCCTTCTTCTTGAACCACTGTCAGTGTGGTGAGGATGCTTCTACAATGCTTTTGGAAAGGAGTCTTTGTATTACTTTGATAGACTGACTGTTGCAAGGCAACTTGAGAGTCCACCATATTGATATGGAATTGGAATCAACATCCTGGAGATTACCATTGACCAGAAACTGAACCAGACTAGCCGCATAAATACTGGGTCTACCAGAACAGGTCAAAGACTATGAATCATTTGGCAAGACCTCCTGACCTCCCAAAGCCTGTCCACCATCTACAAGGCACAAGTCACAGTAGATTGGAATGCTCTCAACTCGCCTGGATAAGTGCAGCTCCAACAGCATCATGAAACTCGACAACATCCAGGACAAAGCAACTGCTCGATTACTATCCCTTCCAGGAACATTCAATCCCTCCACTGTCAACAAATGGTGCCAGCAGTGTTTACCATCTATAAGATGCACTGTTGCAAGGTTCCTTAACCAGCACTTTCAAATCCATAACCATCTAGAAGGATAAGAGCAGTAGATAGCTGGGAATACCACCATCTGGAGGTTCTCCTCCAAGTCATTCACCATCCTAACCTAAAAATATATTGCGATCACTGTCACTGCATCAAAATCCTCGAATTCCCTCCCTAACAGCATAGTGAGTGTACCTAGCTCAAGAAGTCAGCTGACCACTACCTTCTAAAAGGCATCTAAAGGTGGACAATAAATGCTGGCCTAGCCAAGCAACACCCATATCCTGTAAATACATTTTTTAAAAAGTCAGACTGGGTAAGGACAGTACATTTCATTCCCTTTAAAAAAATATTAGATTTGTTGCATGGCAATCCAAAATTGTCACGGTCGCATGTTATTGATATTGGGTTTTATTTCCAGATTATAAAAACTGAATACAAATTTTCAAACTGCCATGGTTAGATTTGATTTCTGGATTATTCCAATGACATAACTACAACACATAGTTATGTGTTTATATAGAATGTACAAATTTGAAGTGCTAAATCTGGTGACTATGTATCCTAACCCAATTGCCTCAGTTAGATGCATTTCCCATGACAATAGCATGCTCTGTCTAAAGGCTGGAAACCTGACACTGTCTGGCTCTCCACAACAACAATTACTACTGAGTCATGAGACTGATGGCAGCCACAAAAAAACAATTTTAACCCTACCTATCCAATGGAAACCAGATGGTTAGATGGTAAGATAGTTACACAACTCCACTGAAGCTGCAAGGACCTACATTCCCTCCAATTTTAATCTGGCAGTGGCAAGAACATCCTCCCAAAATCAGCAAGGTCAATATGCATGTTTTTTTTTATTATTCATTTGTGGGTGGTGCTAGCTGGCCAGCATTTATTGCACATCAGTAACTGCCCTCCATTTCAGAGGGCATGTGACAGTCAACCACATTGCTGTGGCTCTGGAATCACATAGGCCAGACCAGGTAAGGACAGCAGATTTCCTTCCTTCAAGGACATTAGTGAATTAATGGGTTTTTCCAGACAATCAACAATGGTTTCATGGTCATCAGTAGATTATTAATTCCAGATATTCTTTCATTATTGAATTCAAATTCCACCATCTGCTAAGGTGGGATTCTAACTCGGGTCCCCAGACCATTTGCTGAGTTTCTAGATTAATTGTCTAGCGATCATACCACTAGGCTATCGCCTCTCAACGTTGATCTCAGGCTCCAAATGCAATGTTAACTCAGGCTTGAACAAGGAAACAGTTGTGACTATATCATCAAGCCAAGACTAGACAAAAGAATATCAATTGCAGCAGCAGACAAAAACTAGTGCGCCAATTTTCTTTGTTGGGCTAGGAGTGCTTCTTGGACTAGGCAAACTTAATTTGTCCCGCCCCAGATCTCCATCTTCCTGAATGTGGAGGAACCTAATCCTGTCACACATTATAGTCAAGCAATGTTCCACTGGTTTGGGTGAATGGGGTTTAATGGAAACCTGGTTGATTGTACTGCAGATCGTACAATCTGGGAACTAACTTGCTAGTGCAATTTCTTACTTATATATAAAAAAAAACACTGGCAGTTAAAATGACAAGGTGTTTAAATCATGTCTAAGTAATCAATAGAAATCTTCAAACCAGCAAAATCTTGGGATAGAATAATAACAAATTCTGGTGAGCAAATCAACTAGTTTGGAATATTCAGTAGGTTTTGTTTGATTTGTAATGTCATGTCTACAGTGGGGGTCACACAGGAGGCAATTTTCAAATTCAGCTTTCTTGCCTGAAAAACAAATACTGAGGGGAAAATGTGTTTACCCCAAAGATGCCCAAAGCCCAGCTGCTGCCATGCTGAGGAGAATGGATGAACAGCTGTATGAGCGCTTCCAGCAGGAAACTATGCAAGTGTGCAAATTGAGACCCTATGGCACTAATGTTTGCAATTTTTCATGTATAAGTGAGCATAGCATCCGCCATCTATATTCTGTCCAATAGTGCCAAGTATAAAGGGAGCACTGGAATCAAACTTAAAGTGCTCCTTTGGGGCTGGCAGTTACGTGCAGCCTCCTGTCAGACCACAATAGGCATCTCCCACGCCACACCCACACAATCTCCATCGCCCCAAATCTCTCTGATTATATCTCCACTTTCAAAGCCTGGTGTGCTGGTTTTCTCAATGTGGAAGACATCCAATATCCTACCTTATTCTACAGCTGGACTAGCTGCTGGGCCGCTAAAACTGACCTTGGTTTTTAAATGAGGCCCGAGCCAAAAAAATTAGTTTGGGACTAGATTCAGATAGCCAGCTCAATCTCTCTGCTGATCTCACATTGGATTGGTTTTGGGTACGAGTCGTGATTGCACCCATAAAGTCCAAAGCTGGATAAGAAACTTAGCTGGCGTAAAAATTAATAGCTGAATTACCTCTAACCCAAGGTTCACTAATTTGAACTAAATTCTGTGGTTGATTAGTTGTTGCTAGTAGTGAATGGCTCAGACTCTGGTTAGTTAAGGCCAGATAACATATTTAAAATGTAAATTGAATTCTTATGACTCTATTAGGAATTAATGTCTAATCAAGGACAATCAGATCATGATTAATAATTTGCCTATTAGTATGAAATTCATATTCCAATACAGAAAGATGTCTGGTTTGATGGATATTCTGTGTTCAGTATTATAAATTTGAGAACAAAGGAGTCCTGCATCACAGTGAGATCTCATGAAATGAAGAAGTCCATTTTCATTCTGTCACAACTACTAACGTGCAAGATCAATTTGAAAGTTGAACTATGGGTTGCAGCGAGGGCATGGCATTATTCATGTGGCACTGTTCTGATCCAATGAGCCATGATTCATTCATATACCCTATCAATGGGATAACAATGGTTTGATCACTGGTGAATTACTTTGTAACATCAGTTTCTGGTCTATGTCATTTTTATTCAGAAGGATCATTTCAAACAGCAAATAGTTTCTAGAATAATTACGCAAAAGTGTTAAAATTCTGCACTTATAGAAAATAAGCATCTGAAAGTGGAAATTCCAGAAACGTACAAATGAATTTTGAATAAAGTAGAAAATACAGAGAAAATAATGCCACTGCCCGAAAGGTTTTGAATGTCTATTCCTTACTTTTAAGTATCTGTTTAAAAATAAAATCTCAAAATAATAATTTGATACAAACTATGGAGTTAGGTGACAATGGTTGCTTTTCTTTTATCTCAGAGTAGTAAGGCAGTTTACTTACTTGCCAGCTGCGTATACCTCTGCTGTATCAAAGAGATTTATTCCATGTTCATAGGCAATTGTCATTAGCTGCTCAGCCACCTGGAAATACAAAATAAACAAAGACAGCTGAGTTGTGCCATTTTGAAATGTCTGACTACTGTGTCTTAGGAACATGTTTTCCATTTTTCATTCAGCACATGTCTTCAAGCTTGGGATTACATTTCCTGTCCAATGGCCCTCAGCAGTCACATGTTTGATAATATCTGATATGTGGTTATTACTTCCTACAAAGAGGAAGCAATCCTGAGAGAGCACGTATCATCAGCAGTTTAGTTTTTCCCCCAACTGCCCTTATGTGTCCTTTATTGTTTGATATTATGTAAGTTGAGTCAAATTTTGGAACTAGCCCCAGCTAAATAAACTAATATAAAACTACAACCAGTTTGTTCTCTTCATAAAACAAGGAATGACAATCAGTAAATTAATAAATTTGCCAATATCAGGTACAGGTCACTAAAACTTTAATTGTTATTCCTCCAGACATGATTGACATTAAGGTGGAGAACTTGGTTAGAAGTAAGCCAATCACTGGGATCAAAAAGGAAGTCTGGCCTCATGCAAGCAGACAGCAACCCTGAGCCGCATATTACCATGATATAGAACACCGTCGTTGGACTGGGGTAAACACAATAAGAAGTCTCACAACACCAGGTTTAAGTCCAACCAGTTTATTTGATAATAATCCTATGTGGTACTTGTGGAATTACTATCAAATAAACTGGTTGGACTTAAACCTGGTGTTGTGAGACTTCTTACTGCATTTTACCAGCCAGAGACAATCCAAAGGCTGGTGCAGGGACTGCCATCCAAATGACGGTGGAGGCCTGCTTCTGAGAATTGTCAGCACAATTAGCACAGGCAGCTTTTCATGCAACAGACTGGTGCAGGATTTTATGTCACACATAGAGATTAGCTGTCAGTGCTACAAGAAAATTTTTGATACCTTAAATTGGATGGTATTGACAAACACTTTTTACCTTTAATTCAAGGAAGATTATTATGTGTTTACAGTGACAATTTGATTTGCTAACTGAACGAATGGGGGAGAAATCTACTCAAGAAAACCATGCCTCAGAGTCCATTTTATCCTTGAAGTTTGAATCAACAGATAACTGTTTACACTTTACCACTTGCAGGTATTTCAGTGCAGCAGTGAATACGCTCAACCATTTTACCAACCAACTACATGGATGGAAATTCTAGCCTGGTCATCAAATATATTGAAGAGCGTTATTGAATGATAGGTTGCTTTGCTTCTCAGAAATTAAGTTTGTTACTCAATTCCTTGCTCTTAGTTCAAGTAACATTATTTACATTTCCATTATTTTCAAAGAATGGAAATCTCAGATTGAGAGTTAAAACTGTAATTAATGACCTATCTGAATGTTTAACTTACATATCCAATAGCAGCATGGGCATGCCATACTGCCCTTCAGTCTCACTCTGGGTAAATCCAGGAAATGGCAGGATGATATAACATCCCAACATTGCATTACTTTTTTGGGGAGGAAGGGGGGCGGTTTAACTCCTTGCATGCATCCAAATCCACCCCATCTTGCTGGGAAAATTCCATCCATGATTAAATATGCTTTTTTTTGTGATAAGCCCATTTTCCGCTTTACACCACACCAGGTTAAATTTCTTCAGTATAACAAAGAATATTTCTAAAGGGTTATTTCTAAAAAAAATTATGATCTAAGACACTGCTTAATTGGCCTGCTTCAGGCAAGCGTTCCACTCAGAAATATGCAAATGAATTTGAGTGGAAAGTTCTCAAAGCATAATTTCAGCTTCAATTCACACCTGGATCACTAATTGCACTCAAAGCAGATGTTGCTATTTAGCTACAGAATCTCTTGATAACGTTCCTTCTGAAAATGATGTGGAAATTGTGAATGACTTTATTCCATTTGTTCTGAATTGAGACTAAAACTTACTTTTTCAAAAGTGAATATGGTCCTCATTTGAGGCACAAATCTGACATCAAATTTAAAGTACTGCTAACAGCATTAATCCCAGCCTGTAAAATGAATAAACTGAATCATGCCCTCACTGTGGATGAGCCCTATTTATTTATTTCTTTTGACCACATGGAACCCAGCCTCGCCGTAAGCAGCATCTATCAGTTTCATTTAGAGAAGCAAATTGTTGTTCTGTTATTTTGTGCTCCTCTCCATAAGCTTAACCGTGAAAGGCAGCTTCATTGCTTCAATACCAATCTTATATTAAACAAACTGAACTTTGAAAAACTCAGGGCAATTAATCTTCCTTGGCCCCAAGACAATAACAAAACCACTAATTTATCAGCATATAGCCCTAATAATAAAAAACATCATGTACTATTATCTTTCTGCCAGAGTGCCCAGGATATAATAAGATAATTTCATCTAGTCAACAGCCACAACTGGTTGTTTTACTCTGTCAGGAGACTGGCAGTATTATTTGCATAGTGGTGACATGAAGCAACTTTAGTGTGTCATTCACAAGGCAGTACATCCTACAAGTAACTTTGAACTTTGTGAGATCTCAATCTTTTTATTTGTTCTTTAAACTTCATTGTAAGATCTTCTGTGCTGGCAATAATTTATCATATTCCTGCTGACTTTGCTGAATGATGAAGAAGAAGATTATTACTTCATTTTAGAATCCCTACAGTGCAGAAGAAGGTCATTCAGCCCATCAAGTCTGCATCAACCGCAATCCCACTGAGGCCTTATTTCTAAAATCCTATATATTTACTTTACTGATCCACCTGACACTACGGTCAATTTAGCAAGACCAATCAACCTAACCTGCACATCTTTGGACTGTGGGACAAAACCCGAAGGAAACACACGCAAACACGGAAGAACGTGCAAATTCCACAGACAGCGACCTGAGGCTGAAATTGAACCCGGGTCCCTGGTGCTGTGAGGCAGCAGTACTAACCACTGTGCCACCCCTTAATAAATTAGTCTTCCTCAGTAAAATCTAGTTCAGTTCTTGAATGGATGGACTCTTCTTCTCCACCATCTCACTCATATCTTTGATGTGACTTCCATTTCCTTAGCTCTGATAGACTTCCATTTCTAAATCAAGGTGCCCCACCTAGTTAGGTTTTATAGGAATAAGCTAAAATGCACTGATCAAACATACTGCTTCTATTTTACAGACTGCCTCAACAAACATGACATACCCTTTTTAAATACCAAACCCTAGAAATGTGTGACATATTCTTTTGAAAAATGAAGACCATAACAAAATAGAGAATCTCATTTCCAAATTAGAACTATATTAAATTCAAAACTCTTTCTCTCTGCTGTCAGACATGCTGAGTTTTTTCTAGTTCCTATTTTTATTTTACATTCAGGAATCTAACCTCTGCTTAAAAGCTTTCAGTTCACTGGTTAGGAGGTCATTAGGTTTTGTTGTATACTTAATTTAAGGTTTCATTGTCCTAGTGATAATTAACAGGATTGCACCAACTATTTACCACAGTGGGAACAAAATAATTACCACAGGGCCTAGAGACGGATAGATAATTGCACATACTGAAGAATTGCTTAGAAACCACTGAATGTATTTGCATAGACTCTTCTCAAGAGTTGAGTTTCCAAAACCACCTACTAATTCTGCCTTTGCTCTGTCTCAATTTGTGAACTTGTTGAATCGGCAGAAGCTACTTTGCTAATGGCATTTGTAAATAGGTGCACCATTGGGTTAATAGCAGCCCATTGTCAATTTTTTATAGAGTTATTGGTTAAATAATATTAATTATTTCTAAAAATTCTATAAACATCATGTTGGACTAAATTTTCTATATCATCTGATTGATGAGAGTTACAGTGGAAAAATAGATGTAATCGAGAGGGTTTTGTAATGTCCAATGATAAAAGTTTCACACTTCACAATGATATATATAAATATATATGTATATAAAAAAACTGGATCTGGATCAGCTAAAAATGGCTCTGCACTTTTTTCTGGAGCGGTGCTTTATGATTCATTGTCTGTCTTCACACGTTGAGAGAAGTAATGTGCAAAATTCATACTGCCTTCTCATAACTTCTGTATGTATCCCAGAACGACTCAACCTGCAGGATGACTACATGCACAATAAGACCGAGGAGCACGTGAGACGAGTACTGGTTGCATATTCCTATTCGCCAACACCACCCACTTGCTTCCCTTGCTCTTGCATGACAAGCTGACATGAAGTTGAAGACGCCAGCAGAGATCTGATAGCTTCCATTTCTTAAATGCAGTCTGTCCCTCAAAGGGAAGCTGCACCCAAACAAAGGCAGCTGCAATCAGTGATCCAATATAACTAGACTAGAATATTCAGTGCTGCAGTGGGAACTCGGGTAAGAAGTCACAAGATCTGCCACGCAGGCTCAGACTGCTGCCGTCATCGCTGGAGCCCCAGCATTTACAGGAATTTGAGGTTTCCAGTCCAGCAATTGCAGATTATGAGTATTGCTGGGGTTTTGCCTAGAGGAGTGGCAGTAGCACTATGATAGTGGCAGTAGCACTATGATGCATGATGAGCATGCTGATCTTTCTCAGAATAAATGCATGTATGCTCTCAATACTCCGTTCCTTGTCATTGCTGGTCAGTCAGTCAGCCCAGATTGCAGCCATCACTGCCAAATTGAACACTAGGACAGAGAGAAGGCTGTGAGATTCACGTATGCAACACTGGAGGCATTAGCCATGGAGACTGGCAGGACGAGAGATGTCATGTTTCTATGGGTCCCAGGGGGCTGTAGAAGGAAGCGGTTAGTGCAAGGGATCTGAACTCTGTAGTCTGACAGGAGTGTAGAAAGAAGTGTATTGACTTCACAAGTGTTCAAAGACAGTGAATGCATCTTTGAGTGACATCTCCTATTCACCACACCAACTACCTCTCACACTGCTCAATGCATTACAGTCCTATCTCACACACAGCACCAGTCTCTGCCACTCAGAATTCATATCTAACATTCAGATGCTCCACCTCATTCTCACATACCTTCCAATAATGCCAGCTCGCAACAACCACATACTGTTCTAGCATACATCCAGTTAGTCAGTAGGCACATCACCCTAATATGGTGAACACTTCCACTGACTTGCTTCCCTTGCTCTTATATGACAAGCTGGCATGAAGTTGAAGAGGCAGAGAATTGGTAACCTGGCACACTTTCACCCCCTAAACTTGATGGAGGAGATGGTGCTCTAAATCATGGAATAATCTATGACAGACAGAGCTGATGACATCCAGGGTGATGATCCAGGGTGGTATGGTGGCATAGCGGATTAGTGCAGCTGCCTCACAGCGCAAGGATCCGGTTCAATTCCAGCAGCGGGGCGATGTGGGATTTACACGTTCTCCTTGTATCTGCATGATTTTTTCAGGTGCTCTGGCTTCCTCCCACTGTCCAAAGATGTGTAGGTTAGGTTGATTGACTATGCTAAAGATTAGCAAAATAAATAAAGGTTATGGGGATTGGGCCTGGGTGGAATTGTGCTTAGCATCAACTTGATGGGCTGAATGGCCTTATTCTGTGCTGTAGGGAATTCTATGATAAATGTTACTGCCTCATGATCCTTTTTAACTCCCAACCCCCCTCCCATTTCATCTTGCTATCTGGAATGCCAAGCAAGCTTTAGATGGTGTGGCCAGGGGCCTCTTTCTTTACTCTCCATCCCATCCTCCCTTCATCCCCATCCTCCCCTGGTGACTTTGTTTTTAAGTATCCAAGAAATGCCATTTAGCCAGCCAATGCAGCACCAGGAGGAAGAGAGAGAATAACATCATCTCACTGATGAAGAAGCATCGGACACACTCAGCCACCATCCCAAATACAGGCATTGTGCACACTTTAGAGGTTAATATTAGTTATAATTGCCAGGTAGTGAATGTCTGGATACAAGTAGACTGCAGCTAGGAAAGGCTAGTTCACATTCACCAGAGGATGAGATCACAGAAAAGTACTACCAAAGGGAACTCAGATGAGGACTTTGTTGGGAGAACCTACAGGAAAATGTTGATGAACCTGTACACTAAGGTGCCTGGTCCATAGACAGACCTACCATGCAGTCTTCTGTCATTATCAAGGGACAGGGAGAGGTCCAACTCGTGCTAAACGTGAAGGCCATCCTTTGAAATTTGAAGGTCATCCTTCCCGTTGCTAAGTGGTGGCCAATTCCACAACCACACCAGTGAATGCTGTTGAATAACTGGACGTATGTCAGAAGAATGGCCATGTGTTCATTACAATATAGATTGAAGCCACCCTATTCAGTGCTACAGTGGGAGCTCAGGTAAGAAGTCACAAGATCTGCCATGCAGGGTCAGACTACTGCCGTCATGGCTGGAGCCCTCAGCACTTACAGGAATTTGAGGTTTCAAACAGCAGTCCAGCAATCGCAGATTATGAGGATTGCTGGGGTTTTGCCTAGAGTAGCAGTAGCACTATGATGCATGACAAGTCTGCTGATCTTTCTCAGGATAAACGCATGTATGCTCCCAATATTCCGTTCCTTGTCATTGCTGGTCAGTCAGTCAGCCCAAACTGCAGCCATCATGGCCAAATCGGTGCTGGAGAAATTAATAGTAATGAAAGCGAATAAATCCCCAGGGCCTGAATCATCTACATCTCAGTGTACTAAAGGACGTGGCCATGGAAATAGTGGATGCTATTTTCTAAAATTCTATAGATTCTGGAACAGCCTGGATAGATTGATGGTGGCAAATGAAACCCTGTTATTTTAAAGAGGAAGGAAGCAAACAGGGAATTACAGAGCAGTTAGCTTATCAGTAATAGCAAAAACGTTAGAGTCTATTATAAAAGATGTGATAATAGGAACTTAGAAAATATCAGCAGGATTAGACAAAATCAACATGGATTTACAAAAAGAAAATCATGTTTGACAAAACCCCTAGAGTTTTTTGAGGACATAATTAGAATAGATAAAGATCAACCAATGGATGTGATGCATTTGGATTTTCAGACAACTTTTGACAAAGTCCCACATGAGACAATAGTGCACAAAATTAAAGTGCATAAGGTTGGGCTATTGTAATGCCATGAACTGAGAATTACTTAGCAGACAGGAAACAAAGTAGAAATAAATTGGTCTTTTCTGAAATGGCAGGCAGTGATTAGTGGGATCAGTGCTTGGGCCCCAATCATTCACAATATACATCAACAATTTGGTTGAGGGAACTAAATGCATTATTTCCAAGTTTGCTGACAACACAAACTTGGTAGGAATGAAAGTGCTGAGGACGACGCCAAGAAGCTTCAAGGTTATTTAGACAAATTGAGTGAGTGGCAAATATGTGGCGGATAAATGTGAAAATATCCACTTTGGATGGTAAAATAGAATGGCAGAGCATTATGTACGTAGTGATAGATTAGGAAATGTTGATATACAACAGGATCTAGGTGTTCTGGGGCACCAGTCACTGACAGCAAGCATGCAGGTATAACAAGCAGTTAGAGAGGCAAATGATATGTTGGCCTTCATTGCAAGAGGATTTGAATACAGGAGCAAAAATGTCTTACTGCAGCTAATATGGGGTCTTCTGGTCACCTTATCTAAGAAAAAAATACTCTTGCTAAGTGGGGGGTGCAGCGAAGGTTCACCAGACAGACTGCTGAGATGGCAGGATTGTCAATACGAGGAGGAAGCGGGTCAACTAGGCCTGTACTCACTGGAATTTAGAAGAATGAGAGGGATTCCAATTGAAATATATAAAATTCTGACAGGACTCGACAGACTGGATGCAGATACATCATTTCCAACGGCTGGAGACTCTGGAATGTGGGATTGCAGTCTCAGGATATAGTGTAAGCCACTTAGGACTGAGATGAGGAGAAACTACTTCACTCAGAGTCTGATGAACCTGTGGAATTCTCTATCACAGAAATCTGTAGAGGCCAATCACTGACTATATATGAGGAAACAGATTTCCAAATTCCAAACATGTCAAGATGTACGGGGAGAATGCTGTTAAGATAGAAGACCAGCCATAATCACATTAAATGATGGTTTGAATGGCCAACTCCTACTCTTGTTTCTATCTCCTGCAGATTTGACAAATATAAAATTCTGCACAATTAGTCTCTGCAGAAATCACACCTAATCAGAGCACGCATCGGTTTTAGATGTACTGGAACTTGAGAAACATTTTAGAAACTTTTGCCTTCAACTTCTAGCTCCCTATCCATTAGATTTCCTGGCAAGCATTCAAAGAAGTTACGCCTGTTGCACCTTTACCAGTGAAGAAACGTACTAGAATTGAGGGAATACCTTCACTTGGAATTTTACCTTTCACAACGGGTACAAATCTGCTTAGCTTTACAATTGCTTCAGAAATGTTTAATTATTCAATAATTCCACACTCTTAAGTGAAAAAAAAACATTCTTACCTCATCAGAAATTTGACCTCCAAATGTCACCCAGGTTCCTGGAAACAGAGAAATATACTGTCAAACATGTCAATGAAATGAACAGACAGACAGTTTCACACTGTATTTTTAAATATATTTAATTGAAATGGCCATATATGTTATTATATTATGTTACTCACTTACGATATTTATCTTTAGACTCCTTCCTATCCTTGCTCCTTCCTACTTTCAGAGACACCACCTACTGTGCAACTTCTTTCCTTCAATCTCTGGATGTAGCCTCACATCCATCTGCCCACACCAATATCCTCCAATCTCTGTATGTCCCATTATTAACAGTCATTGCTTTTAGTTATCTGGAGTTCAATCCCAAAAAGACTCTTTCTAAATAATTACATTTCTAACTTCTTTAATCCTCTGTAAAATCCACAACTTTGTTTTTTGGCAACTCCTCCTAATCTCTTCTTATTTAGTTCCGCAAGCATTGTTGATCATCAGCCATTACGCTCGGAGAAAATGCAACATATCAGGACATATTGAGTCTAGACTGGGTTAATTGGTTCAAAGACAATTGGAGTCAGAGTGTGTCATATCATCTATACAATGGCATAACTTGATTCCAGTACATCATGCAACAAAGCTGCGCATAATTAAACATGTGACGATACTGTGTCTTTAAGAAATGTATTTTAATCATCTTTCCCTGCGATTTACCAGCAGGCCTGGTTATTTTTGTTTTGTGGCCATACTGGTATCTTTAATTGTTGAAGCAGGATAATTGAAACAGTTTATTTTTAATCTGGGCCTACTGCAGAATCCTCGGGTTTTATGAGCCTTTTGGGATTGATGCCTGGGGTTTGATTTGCGAAAGATTGACAGGTCGGATGGTACCTTGGAGCAGTTTTTCCCCCACAGAGAAAATCCAAGATTTTTAGTTTGTTTGTCAGAAGCTGTTTGGATTGCAGACTAAAAGCAGTGTTCTCTGTCTGTCTCTGGAGTGAAAATTCTGCTCTGAGATGCAGCCAGAAGCTAGAGGCAAACAGTATCTTTGTGTCTCAAGGTATGCTAGAAGTTCCAGGGCTGAGGAGGCCTCAGTGTTTTCATTTCAACATTCAAAGGAGTAATACATAACAGGAGTTGCAAGATCCTGATTCACGTGAGCATACTTGCCTTTTTGTGCTAAGCATAGAACAGAATGTATGTCTGTGGGGTTGTTTAACATGTAACAGTATTTTTAGCTGTTGAGGTTTAAAATGGTTGTTCTTTTTGTAATTGGGAAAAGTTACACTCATTTTCTTATTATATGTTAACTGTGTTCTTAAATAAGTTTTGTCTGATTAAAGCTCCCTAGTGGGTTACACGAATCATACTCGGAGTGAAACACCTTGTGTTCACTCATACGAAATGTAAAAAGTGCAAAACTTATGATCTAGGCTGCCTTTGCAAAACACCCTGCAGTTTCTGGCCTGGATTATAACAAACAAATTTAGTTCCCCTTTAAATTAACCTGATTATTACATTGCTAACCAGTGAATCTGAGATACTTGATTCCAATACATCCATGAAACAATTGGTTAAGATTGAAGATCAATCTTGATTGCTCTGTGACAACTATGTCAGTTTCCACTGAGGCTCCTTCAGTGCTGATTCTTACCCCAGAACAGGATTAACATGTTATACATATTTTAGAATGACCTTTTATTAGCAACTTCAATTACCATTTTTCAAACACAGACACTTGCTGCATGTCTGATCATCTCAAGCAAATTAAAACATTTCATTAGTGCAAAGCAAATAGTAAGATGAATTGGAGTTGATTTTGAAAATCTGTCTCTTCCATGCAGACATATATAAAGAAATGTAGCTGCAGTTGTGTCTAGGAGAATTGTCTTCAAAACTATTTCACAAGCTACACAAATACACACAGTATACAGCATGAGGATAAGATCTTAAGATAATTGGGGCAATTCTCCCAGTCCTCTGAGCCACAAACTCTGCGAGCCACCAGGTGCTGGATTTCCAGCACCATTAGCTCTGAGCCAGAAAGCAGGTCCAGGACTAAAGCCTCCAGGCACAGTAGAGTCTGTGCTCTTGCTAGGGATGTTTCACTCCAGCAGGATTTACAATAACTCCCCAATTGCGGGGAGCTGGAGGCTTGATCTTGCAGGAGTGAACGGGGACCATGGAGGCCCCCTCAGAGGTTGGGAATGAGGGGGTGCCCCCGATCATTGTGAGACTGAAATGCCAGCCTGGCATTACCCAAGGGGCAAAGTGACAATGCCCAGAGGGTATCTTGGCATTGCCTGATGCCTGGTAGGCAATGCCAAAGGGGGCAAGCCTAATGGTGGGGTCCCTCTGCATTAGAGATTAGTGACGGAGGGAAGGAGGCCAGCAATCAGGGGCTGACGGTGGTGTAGAAGGGAGGGAGGTCTCTGTGCCAGTGATGGGAGGAGGTGGTCATGGGGCTGACCAGCAAATAAGCTGGTCATTGATTGGAAAACTGGCATTGCAGGGCTACTGTGCATGTGCCACTCTCTGCCCTGACAAATTGGCGCATGCACAATGGCTGCTCCAGCAGACCATGCCGTCTAATTTTTAATTAGCTTCACACTAGTGCAGTCTACAGTACACAGAGCGTGGGAGATTCATTTTGAAAATTGTAGTTGAGAATTCTGATTAATTCTAAATACCCAACATAAGGATAATTAGCAGCTAATGTTTTAATATATGGTTTGAGAATACAAAATATGTAACTAACATCTTAATGTCTCTAAGAAATATTTTTAACATGCCATTAGAACAAAAGATATACTCAGCACAAATAATGCAACAAAGTAAATTACCAATGCATATCTAAGCTGGGGAAAATAAGTCCAATGGAGAAAGGTACCTTCAGCAGAACTGGTTTAAATTGGTTAGAGAAAATGCTGAATCATAAGAAGCCACTTTTTGGGAAAGAATTTCCATAAAACAGACTGACGAATAACAAGTTATATTTGAAGGTGTCAGAAAATTATTGATTGAAAGACATACCATCAATAGATTGACACATCAGTGAATGAATAAAATTACAGTTAAATAAGTGCTGGGCAGATTAATCTAATAAAAAAAGAGTAAGTATTCTACTTTTTTGGCATGAAATCTGAGATCTTTTGTGGAAGCCTTCTAGCACATTAGCTGTGTAGGTGGAACCATTGATCTCCCATTTTGTCCACAATGAGATTTGTTTTGTCCTAATTGTATGTTTGCTTGAATATTGTTAATTTGTAATGTTTTTGATTCTAACATTTCAACGTTTCAATAAAACTAGTATAATTAAAGAATTCATTGAACTGAATAAATTTTGTGAAATGAAATGTTTAATGAAAAGATTTTAATTAAATCAGACCACCAAAAAAATTTCCCCACAACAAAAATCCCACTGAAAAATACAGCAGGATTATTGGGACCCAAAATGTCAGCTCTTTTCTCTCCTTACAGATGCTGCCAGACCTGCTGAGAATTTCCAGCATTTTTTCTTTTGATTTCAGATTCCAGCATCCACAGTAATTTGCTTTTATGCAAAACTCTAAGTTTTCCCACGAATTTGATGTCGGGCCTGATTTTACCATTTTGATTCAAAGTGCTGAATCTGGGTACAATTCAGATCAGACTTGGAGAACTGCTCCCAGGTGTCCCCTATATGCACTTAAAAAAAATCACAAGTCTGAATCACGCTGTGGGTGGGATTTATCGCATCGAAAACAGTGCAGCTCCGATTGGAGCTTTGAACTATGCACGCGCAGTGAGAAAAAATTTTGAAAAACATTCCCTGAGCTGCAAAAGGCACATAAAGCGACTCGGAAGTGAAAAGCGGGAGCGATGGCTCCCACAGACGTTGCCTCACCTCCAAAAACATAACTGCCCCCACCTTATCCACCCCCTCCCGTCCCGCTACCCAGATCGATTGTGACCCTCTTATCCCTTTCTCCCCCACTGATCGCCCAGAGTGTCAGTGGGTCCCCCCGACACCCGTCCACCAGAGATCCATCTAGCTTCCCTCCCTTTGCCCCACCAGTAAGCGATCGGGCCACCCACCAACACCTCTACACCAGAGGCACATCTTACCCATGTCCCTTCCCCTCCTCACTAGAGAATGATCAGGCATTACCCCCATGAGAACGATCAGGTTTTCCCCCCACCAGAGGATGATCGGGCCTCAACCTGCTACCACATTCGGGTGTAATATTTAAAAGGTGCTTGGATACCAATTGACCCACCACTGAAGATAGAAGGTCCACCTTCTAGAAGATACACAAGTCAGAAGGTTCATGTCGTGCATGTCCCATTCAACCAGGGGTTCCACAATCTTGTTGCTGAAGGCCTCCATCGATGTCCAAAATAAGCATACCATGTTGGTGCAGACATGTGTCCTGGACTGGCATGAAAATCCACCGGCAACATAAATAGCTGGGTAGGTGGGGGTAACGTTTTCAGTCAGGCTCTCATCAACGCTAATGAGAATCTTTATTCACCTTCTACTGCTTTGTCTTGCCTGCCCATCAATAAACCTGCAGTCTGGAAAATTCTGCTCATTTATTTTTACATTTTATTCAGCTGGCCCTCCCCACATGTCCTTGGTGAGCTTATGTGAGGTACCTCTCTCATGACATTCACATTATTGACGTTCATTTAATCAGTAATTTGCAATTCCAATATGTAATTTTATTGTAAAACAGTTCAACCAAAAATACATTTAAAAAGTAGTGTAATTTAATATGTTCTCTATAGATTCAAAGGAAGACTGTTTTCCATCTTTTGTCATTATTTCTTTTAACTATTGTAAAAAATTTAATGGTGTAGCTGCAGAATAAGGAAAAGAGATTATAAATTAGGGCAGCGAGTGTTACCCTAGAATGCCACAAAGCGAAATGCCAGAATATTATCTATCGGATAAAAAGCCATAGCATAACACAGATAGAATTGCAACAGGAAAATGCTGGAAAATCTCAGTAGGTCTGATAGTATCTGTGGAGAGAGAATAGAGCCAATGTTTCGAGATTAGATGACCTTTCGTCAGCTTTCTTTCAGATTTCAGCATTAACAGTATTTTGCCTTTATACAGATGGAATTATTCCATTGCCCACACCTTCTAAATTCTCTCTCCTTTTCTCTTATGCTGTCTGGAATACATGGCCTCATCCTGGATTCAGTTCCAGAACATCAGGAACCTTATCTAAGTGCCTATTTTATATGGTGATGTGTTAAGAGGAAAGAAGTTGCATTTATATAATACCGTTCACATGTTCAGGGTATTCCAAAGCATTGTATAAGTTGAGGTGTGATTGTTGTTGTTTTATGGGCAAACACTGCAATCAAAGTTCACATAAGGATCAAACAATTAGATGAAGGCCCAGTTAATATTTTTTTTAAATGGTGTTGCTTGACGGACTTATGCTAGCCAGGAGTCAGGGAAAATTCTCCTATTATTCCCTGTAATGTGGCATTGGACCTTTTACATCCACTTGTCAGCATAAAGCTTGAGGTTAATGTCTCATCCAAAAAAATGGCACTTCTAACAGTGCCACACAGAGATATCAGTCTGGATTATCTGAGGTCTGGGATTTAATTTAATGAGCCACTGGAGCAAGGCTGACACATGCAGAGTTCGCAGATGGATACAGACAGGTTGAGTGAGTGGACAAAAATCTGGCATATGGAGCCGATGTTGTTCACTTTGGAAGGGAGAGTGAAAAAGCAGAGTGTTACTTAAAACACAGAACAACGACACAACACCGAGATGCAGAGGGATCTAGGTGTTCGTGTACATGAGGCACAAAAAAATTAATATACAGCTGCAGCGTGCAATCAAGATGGTTAATCAAATGCTGTCCCTTAATTACAAGAGGAATGAACATTAAATTATGTTTTAGATTACTAAATTATGTTTCAGTTATAGAGGGCATTGGTGTGACCACATCTTGAATACTGTGTGAATCTTGCTCTCTTTATTTAAAGAAGGATGTAAATGTGTCGGAGGTGATTCAGAGGTGGTTTACTGGACTAAAAACTAAACTGAACAGGTTGTCTTACGAGGATAGATTGGACAGGCTGGGCCTGTTTTTACTAGACTGAGGAGTGGCTTGTATGTAAGATTCTGAATAGTGGAAGGACATTAGATGGAAAAAGTGGATATTGAAAGGACATTTCTTCTTGTGGATGAGACCAGAACTAGGGGTCACACTTTTAGGACAGAGATTAGGAGAATTACTTTTCTTTTGGAGGGTTGTGCGATTGTGGAACTCACTGTCTCAGAAGACAGTGGAAGCAGGGTGGTTGAATATTTATAAGGCAGAGGTAGTTAGATTCTTGTTAGGCAAGGGGATGAAAGATTATCCTAGATTTTTCTGTGGAACTCAACAGATCAGCCATGATCATATTAAATGGCAGAGCAGACTCAAAGGGCTGAATGGCCTACTTCAGCTCCTGATGTTTATATAAAATATTATAGTGTGATCAAGCCATGTTTACATACTCAATGTTTTCCACCACCGAGTTTGCTAATGGGCAATCAATTTGTATTTCGTGATGCAGAAATGCAATGTCGAACTGTAAAAGATTAAAAACATGTTTGAAGCCTTGAGGCTCTTCCCACTAACAGATGTGCCAAAAGTTAAGAGACAGCTTCTAAATGGTTGATATGTTTGTTAATGTTTCGCAGTGCTATTTTGATGATTGTGCCCAACTTTTTATGAGTTTGCTTTATGGAAATTTCATCTGCTTCATTTAATTTTTTTCAGCAGTCCTATATTCATTGGGAGTATTTAGCAACACAAGGCCCATTCAATCTACTTCCCATAACATTTTCTTACTACTTTCCTCCTCTGACTCAAAGCACTTTAATGGGACTATTACAGAATGATCACTCGTGGGAAGAGATATGGAGTAGTCATAAGTATGGATATTACTAAGAAATAATCTAATGAAGAAATCAGGTTTCAAAATGAGACAGCAAAACAAGCCATGTTTTTAAAAATTTTCTACTGTACAAAATCTTCTAATACTCATTGTTAATAACGTGGAATCAATTCCCCAAGCCGCTACATAATCTCTGTGATCCCATCATACACTTCTGTCTACATCTTTAGCTATTAGAGGAGACAGCAGCTGTGCGTTAGAGCCGACAGAGGCAGAGTAGGCATTGGCTGTTTATTAGAGTGAACAGAGACTATTTATTAGAGTAGATAGCGGCTGCTTATTAGAGTGGACAGCAACTCTTTATTGGAGAGAAGATGTTTATTAGAATGGACAGCCACTATTTATTAGAGGAGACAATGGCTCTTTACTACAGTGAAGAGTAGCTATTTATCAGCAGCATTTTGATGGGTAGACTTCAAACTATCACCCTCTAGCAACAGGGCTGTGCATGGGTGGGGACAGCACTAGAAGTATTACTCTTTGATAACAGTGATTATTTGAATCAGGTTAAACAAATTTGTTGAGGATTACAAGCACCACTTAACAACACACTCATCTTCCAGTTTTCACTTTTAAAAAACATTTGAGTCTTTCTGGAATGACTTTTCATAACTACACCAAGACTCTATAAAAATATTTATTCTGTAAATTCATCAGGAGAAAGGGAGCGCTTGGTCACAGGCATCTTGCCAGAGATCACCCATGGTCTGCAGGAAGTACTGGAGGAAGAAGTGATGCAGTCAGTAATTCCTGTGGACCTCCTGCAGTGTTGGGTCGAACAGCCTGTGTGCCCTCTCCTCTGGTCCCTAGGTAATCCTAAAACACGCCATTGTGTTTCAGTCAGAACCTTCTTTGGAGGTTGGTTCGTGGAGCCACATATACTGTTCTCTTAAAATTGCATCTCATCAGTGCTTTGGTACTGAACCTCTATTTTAATATCTGAAGGCAAGTTCAAATTACAGTAATCAGTAAGGCCCAAAATTACATGACTAAAATCAGACATTCAAAGGAGTGTTTGTTTACAAGAAGCACCACTTAGAGAATATTTGAACTCTTTCACCACAGAACTCACTTCAGTGAGAATGGGTGAAAGCCTGTTTTCACCTTATCATCTGAATTTATTATGGTGAGCCACAGAGTGGAGCAGCAAGAATCAGGAGATGGTTATATAAATATATTAATAATCAGTGTGAGTACTACAAAACCCAAGACCCTTTGACATTTTTGTTCAATCAACCTTGTATAATTTATTTTGACAGAAGCAGGGGTGATTTCCCCAGTGGCCTGGTCAATATTTATCCCTTAACTAATAAAACATATCATTAGTGATTATCACACTGCTGTTCATGACTGCTTGCAGGCATTTGTGGAAATTAATTGCTGAATCCTACATTACAACAGCAGTTACACTTGCAAAACACTTAATTGGCTCAAAAGCATTTTTGGGAAACAAACAGCCATTCTATAAATGCATATCTTTTCTTCTTCCTTTAATAGCCATTAAAGAATTGTGAAAAAATATGTTTATTTAAAGTTTTCTTTCTTGAACTCACTAGGATAATCAAGTAAAACAATATCAAAGGAAATAATAATACATTCATACAGCACAGAAGAGGCCTCTTGGCCCATTGAGGCTGCACAGACACATTAGAAACTCACTTATTCCCATCTGCCAGCACTTGGCCAATAGCCTTGAATATTATGACGTGCCAAGTGTACATCCAGATACTTTTTAAAGCTACCTGTACCATTCTCCAAGGTAACGCATTTCAGAATGTCACCACACACTCTGGGTAAAAAAATTTGTCCTCACATTCCCCCCTAAACTTCCTGCCCCTCACCTTGAACCTATGTCCCCTTATGACTGACCCTTCAAGTAAGAGGAACAGCTGCTCCTTATTCACTCTGTCCATGTCTCTCAATCTTACACACTTCAATCAGGTCACTGATATTTATATTGAATGCAAGAGAATGCTGATTAGTTAGGAAGTGGACTTGGATTGGTAGAGACTATTGCTGTGAAGAATGCATTAATTGATAGTGCCTGATAGTTAACAGCCAAGAGTTGATTAAAAATTTAAACCAACCCTTGGCTGTTAAATATTAGGGCACCATCAACTAGTACCTAACTTCGATTGGTTCATTCCACAGGGCAATGCCATGACCAGAGAATCATTTATTTTGTTTAGCTGAAACTGGTGCAAGTGCTTCCTGTCTGCAAAGGACAGATTGCTCAAGTTCATTCAAACATACCACACTATTAGCCCAACCGACAATGTTAACAAAGAACAAAACAGCACAGAAAACAGGCCCTTCAGCCCAATGAGCCCACGCCACCACCTCAATGTTCCCACTTCTACCCATGATCCATATGTTTATGGATCTATACATTGAATCCAAATTTGAGACAATTTAGGGAGAATTTGTTCTGCCAATTAGCCTAAGAGCTTAAGTTGGTTATCAGTATAATTTTTAGTACAAGAGGGTTATTTGACAAAAGTTTGTTCAGTCATAGAATCACATCTAACAGTGGGCACTCTTGTATTTAGCAAGCACAGTTTGATTGGGTATGGTCTGTGCTTTGCCTGTTGTGGACATTGGATGGGACATGCTATTTGATATAAACCACCAGTCTACGGCCTACACACTTCATCATACTGGCACTGGAATTCAAAATCAGTTCACTCATTGTTATCCGTCAAATATAGGATGCTGTTGTCAAGCCAAAAAGACATTCGACCAAAGAGATCCAACAGGTCAGCCAGTGTCCTCACATTTTGGTGTCCATGGCTATCAATGTTCTCCTGTATGCCACCCCAGCAAAGTCCTCTGTAGAACTTGTCTGCAATCTTCAATGAACTGGCTGCAGCCCACTCAAGCCTGTTGAATCACTGAGGGCAATTCTCCCAAAAGTGCTGAATTGGTGGGAAAACTGTTCTAGATCATAACTATTTTTTCAGTGCAGCTTCAGACTGGAATTTCTCCACTCTGGGACCTCTGCATTGCACAATCGTGAATTTCAATAAAATCCTAGGGAGGCAGTGCCTATTTGCGCCATAGTCTGACAGCTACAGAACTCTGCGCATTAGCAGTGGCCCCGGTCTGTCAGTGTCCCTGTTTGCTGGCCAGTTCGATCACTGGCCAGCCCAGGACCCTAACAGTGCTGCCTCTCCAACCACACCCCCTCACCCATGACCCAATTGTGGCCCCCACTATTCCCAGGCCAGCCCTAACTCCCCCAGCCCAGAACTCACCACCCAGTAGTGGCAATCCTCTCACCCCAGCAGACCCTTCCCCACCACCTCCTCCAAAAGGAGTAGGCCCCCTCCCGTCCCTGGCAATCATCGCACCTCCCCCCAGCCTGCCCCAATTACTGACCTCCATTCAGCCCAGACCAATCCCCATGCAGAGTGGCAGTGGGATCCCCAATCCCATCAATTACCCCAAGGCCCTGTCCACAATAGGCCCTTCCTTGGGATTATCCAATAGGCGATGCCAAGGTGCTCTTTGCACATGGGCATTTTGCCCCTTAGCAGTACCAGGAGGCATAGGCTGGCACTGCCAGGGTGCCATGCCCAGGGGGCACAACCCCCTCATCGTGTGATTCTCTGGAGTGAAGGGGGGACAGAGAGGTCTCCCACTAATTCCGAATGTGGAGAGCTACTCTAAACACCACCGGAATGAAACACTCCTAGTGGGGTGGGAAATGCTAATCAGGCCCGGCAAGTTCCATGCTAGGCCCAATAGTCACATGTAAAACATATTCAAATGACTTAGCTCACTTCCCACCGGTTTTCTGTACATTCCTGACAGCACCATTTTCTTCCGGTCGGAAGATGCGCACGGGTTGTAAACACTTGCGAGGAACCCGCAAAATGGCGCACACTAATATCTCCCGACCCAATCTGTCAGGAAAGTTGCAGGTCACAATGGGAGAATCAGACCCACCACATGCAGACCCTAAATCTGTACTAAGCAGCAAGGTAAGGACGGTATCAGTATCTGAGCTGGTGGCTGTGGGTAAGGATGGGGGGAGGGTCTCCATCAGTGCTGCCATACTGTTCTTCTACTTCTAGTGACGATTGCAATTATTGGGTGTCTAAAAGCAGGAATCCAGAAGAGCAAGTTTAGTGCAAGGGAACTGGACTGGGATAGGAAGGGAAGCGAAGCAAGGGGTGTAAGGTTACACAATCAGCAGCTTGCTCGTCAGACCTGTCTTAGGGAGAGCTGAGAAAGAGAACAAGAGTTCAAATATGTCATCCTCAATATTTGGAATGATGTCACACGTCATAGGCCCCATCACAATGGCATAGAGGATTCAAGGAAACATATATGTCCTTGTTGCACCAGTTATGCCCCGAAGCTTTCTATTTTGTGTCACCGTGTCCTCCAAGAGAGGGGGCAGAATACAAATGACGATGTAGCACTGTCTGGGTAACGTGCTTGCTGCTGCTGCTGAATAGCTGTAAGTATGTGGGGGCAGAGAGAGGTGGGCATGAGGCCTGTTTGATAGGTTTGTGAGGGTGAGGTGGAATATCAGAGTGTTAGCCACGGGATCCAAGTGCCAGGGTGAATAATGGGATGTGACGTGGAAAGAATTTGTGGGCATGTTGGAGAGGTTTTGTGAAGTGCATTCATTGATCTTGACCATGGGCCTAAGGTCATTAAACTTTTTGGAGCTGTGTTGCCAGGTCTTCAGGTCAGAATTCTGGTAGAGTTCACTGATCAGGTCTCCCCTTCCAGCAGCTGGTTCCTGACAGGATTGTTCTTCACCCATCCTCTTCCTGGGCTATAACTTGTCATCTTCTGCTCATTACTCATGCATTCATCACTTTGGACGAACCGTCACTCTGCCTGCCCCACATAGCAACAATTTACAAGGCAACAATACTTTCTGCACAGGTTACCTTTACGATAAAGCCTACCTTTAACAGAGTAGGCTGATTGCATAGTTTTTGGCAACTTTGTTTTGAGTGCACAATGAGGCCACAGGCAGCCTGGAGGAGAGAGATGACACTAGAGCAATTAATGCCAACAATCATACAGATACAACAGGAACACTATAACTGAATGTCCCCACTTGCTCTGTCTGGGCAGAGGCAGATTGCAAATCATGAACCCCCCCACCCACACTCACTAATCCCCGCACAACACCCCCTACACTTGCCCTAATCCCTGCACAGCCCAGTCAATAGCCTCAGGAGTAACCACCGTTAAAACATCGTATAGAAAATGATTGCAAGTTTGTTTGAAAACAAGTAATTCTATCTCCTGATAATTCAATGTCCCACTTATACTGCTTTTTCCCTATCCAATAATGAATACAGGCTGTATCCAGTATCTACACATTCTGCTTCATTATAATACTGCTCCAGGCAACTAAAAGATAATTATGCTCATACCTCTGTTGGGGGCTCTAAAGAATTAGCTGAAGAGGCTCTGAGCACCACTTCCTTGAGGCACTGGCCTGTCCAGTGTCAAATTGAATTCTGATGTTATAGGCACAGGCACATTTCCAGCACGCTGGCTGCCTGAGAAACTGACCAAACCTCACGATTTTGTACAATTGTTTCACTGCTACTGGGGACTATATATAAATGGCCAGAAATATGGACAATTTTAATGGATTTTAATATTAACGGAAACACAAAATGCTTGTGATTGAGATGTAGGGCTATTCACCACAGAGAGCACTGATAGGAAATACCTTCTAACATTTTAGATCAATAAATCTAGTGTATTGTAAATACAAATACATTTCAGGCTCAGACCTTGCTCCATGTCAGTTATTTTCTACTATTGAACAAATATTTCAATTTCCAAAAAGTGGAATGGCCACAGTTGGTGCACTTGCTTATTGGCAGGGCAGAGCTGCTATGAATGCAGAAAGGGAGTGAGTTAAATGAGTACTAGCTAACCCTTTGAACTTTTCACACTGTTATTGCACTAAGTATCAAAGCGTATTTGGTCAAACTTAAGGGAAAGTGCATTTTGTACTGTGAAAAGCAAGTTGGTGTTGGCACAGGTGGGTGGACAAGTGAAAAGAACGTTTAAAAAGGAATCCTTGCAATAATGATTAAATGCTGTTTATAGGGCAGAGTCTTTAAATGTATTTATTTTTATTGCCGTACAGTGCGAAGCACAGTATTAAAAACAAGATCAAAAACAACAATATTAAACAATACATAGATAGAAATCATGTGCACTGGATCTTACAGTTCTGCTAACATCAATGGGGGTTATCCTGTTGGATGCAACCCTCATCACCAGAAAACCCGCAGCGGGGATGCACCATCAGTAGGAACACAAAATCTTGCTGGCACGAATGGCAGCAAGATTTTGGCATATGTTACTAACAAGTCTTCTTAAAAAAATCACTACATTTTCAGGATTCACAACAACAAAAAAAAAAATCAGGCAAACCATTCCAAGTATCAACAATTCAATGTGAAAAAAATAAATTTGTGAATATCACAATATGAACCAAGCTGCAGCAGTTTGCACTGATGACCACACAAAATACCGTCATTGCAACTAAAGAATTTTTCAGGCTTAGAGGTAGTAAGGCCATCAATTTATAAACTTCAGACTTCTTAAACATTCCTCATAAGGTATTTCCCCCAGGCCCCCTTCCATTTTCCTCGGTAACACAAGTTTTCACACTCTCTCTAAGCTGCACATCTCTCTGAAAACAGATTCTAAACCATGGATGCATACTCCAGATGTGGGCGAACTAGTTGCTTATAGAGTTGAAGATAAGCTCTGACATCCCAACTCAAACAGCTTGTTGTCAGTCTCACTTTATTCAGACAAATTTATCCATTTACCCAAAACTAATGCAAAAGATTGCACAATTCTGTTCTACACAAATAAAAAATTACCATGATCTTTCATATTGGTTGACAAAATATAGCTCTGGAAGTTGGCAAAACTGGCCAAGACCCCAATTAAAATTATGGTAATCATCAATGCAATTGTGCACATTTATAAGCCTCCAAGGTGGCCCCTTTGGGTTCAGAATTACTAACAGAAGCTTTTGAATGGATTTTTTCTTGAGGATCTTCAAGAGTGCAAGGCTGAAGTGGAGATTGTGATGAACTGGGACAAGTAGCTGAGTCTTGCTACCCATTGTCTCACATGGTATCAGAGGTTTCATGTGATATTACAATGCAAAATAGAAAGCTCTCATTAGTTTAATTATTTCCAATAGATAGGAAATCAACATAATGGAGAAGTATAGAATCACTGACAGCAACACCTGGATTTCCACATTTTTTCCTCATGGTCTGCTGTCAATGTCAGAGGTGTAATGACCCTAAACACCAACAAAAACACTATTATTACTATAAAACCTGGACAATCATTTTAAACAATACATTCAGCTTCCTCAGTGATCCAGTTACTTAAAATAAATAGCTGACTAAAAAAGTCTGGAACATCTATAGTGTGATCCCTCCATGCCAAACTGCATGCTTGGTAGATGTGCAGAATCACTAACCCAGTAGCCCATATTGGAATCACTGAATGTTATGGACATTGACTCCAATCAATTTATCTTACAACATAACCAATCCTGAAGTATGGTAACTTAAGAGAGGCACTGGAGAGTTGGTAGTGTTTATGGAAAGTACACTAGCAAAGAGCCTCTCAATTACAGTCAAAGTAGAGGTGGAAACTCAAAAGGTTACTCTAAAGTAATGTTAATCAACATTAAATGAGCATTTTAATTGTTGTTACAATTCATATACTCTTTTCAAAGTAATTCAGTAAAATTACTTGCTAATTTTGCTAAATAAAATTATTAAAGAGATTTCCATTTAACTAATTTGATTTTATGGGTCTCCTGTATGATCCACTCCAAAAGAAAAATGCTCAGACTGTAAAGGCAAAAATCCTGTCCCGCTGCTATATATTCTTAAAGGATATGCAGAAGTGTTTAACAATAACTTCAGTTTTATTACAGATATCACTGTGAAACCGGCATTTCAGAATCTTATTTTGCCAAAATCACTACTGTATTTTTAAAGGCTGGTTTCACACTATATTATATTCCTTAAAGCAGAGTGATCCAGCAGAAACTATTGATTTTTCACAGATGCAGCTTTGGTGTACCATTTCACCCATATGCACCGATATCCATAGAAATATCATGAATGAATATTTACACAACATGCATCTGCAGCCATTCTGTATGTTACCCTAGGTACAGCCTGTCCCTTTCATCAAAGTTTGGAATTCCACCATTAATTTTTTGGAATCAACATTTTATTACAACTTCCAGGTTTTTATCCAGCAGTGTCAGTTTTTAATGTGCAGTCCTTAGGCTTCATCAATGAATGTTGACATGCATAATGTGATGCACCAGATTCACCCACATCTTTCATCCAGAACAAGATTGGATTGCTTGCCCTTTGCTAAGATCATTGAAGATGCTTAATATTACTTTGCTTTCTTCTGCTGTTTCATTCTTTAATTTTCATTTGTCAAGTTAACCACAAAGACTGCTTCCCTTCATGCGCTATATTACTAGTGTTTGTTGGTAAAATGGTAGGTGGAAAAGTGTTTGACATGTATGTATGTATTACTTTTTTCGGTATTACTTATTGACTGTCTGTTAATGTGATGTGTAACTGGGTGAACTTTGGCACCATAGTATTATGGCCAGAAACTCCAAAGTATTTTATACAGCCTGCCTGAGTCATAAGTTTTGCCTCAAATTTGGCAAGGATAAGCATGCGTTATACATTCTAGTGATTGTTTTGTTTCTTGTTTGTAATTGATAAAAATTCTTGCTAATTTTCTTACTATATATGGTAACTACATTAAATAAACTTTGTTTGATAAAAGCTCCATGGTGGGTCACTTGAATCATACCTGAAGTGAAACATACGCTAGGTATGGATATGATCGGTGCAACTTGTGTGCTGAATGGCCTGTTTGTGCTGTAGTGTTCTATGTTCTATATCATGTTTACCTTAGCCAAATTCAAGAGGCAAAATGTACAATCCAGGCGGGCTCCATAAACCACTTTGGAGTTTCTGACCTGAACCATAATACCATGGTGCCAAAGTTCACTCAGGTTACACGTCACATTAGCAGAAATTCAATAAGCAATATCCAAGAAAGTAAAGCACACAGTCTACTTTTCCACCTACCATTTTAGCAACAAACCAAAGCTCTAAAGTACACATGTAGATCTCATGCTGAATGATTATTGGCATCATATCATACAGACCATTCAGCCCATCAACTCCACATTGACTCTCTGGTAGATCATCCTACCAACACTTATCTCCATAACTACATGTATTTATCTTGTTAATACCCTTAACTTACACATCTTTGGATACTAATGGGCAATTTAGCATGACCAATCAACCTATCTTGCACATTGTTGGACTATGGGAGTAGCATCTGGAGGCAACCCACACAGATACAGGGAGAATGTGCAAACTTCACACAGTGACTCAAGGCTGGAATCAAACTAAGGTCCTGGCAATGTGAGACAGTGCCGCTATCCACTGTGCCATCTTGCCCCCTAGCCAATGACAGTATTACTTAATTTTTGCTTACTAATTAACAATTAGTCATGTACATCTGAATTTCCAATTAGCTACATGTGGCTAGTGACTAACATATTGGACTGTACTACAGCCATACAAATTCAAGATTCATATCAGATGTTGGACGTCACTCTTCAGATTGTTTGTCTTTTGGCAGTCTGAACTCCAGACCCATTACTGATATTCTATTATCACTTTAAATCAACATGTACCAAAAATCATTTTACCAAGGTAATCATGTTACAGCAACATACTTTATATTTTTCAGATTTACCTTGTGAACTATTTAAGACGACACATATAAAGTAGTAATTTTAGGAGCTTCTATTACTAGTGCTGAACTTCATGAGGCCAGTCCGTAGGTTGAAGATGATACTTTAATCAGATTGTCTGACTCACACTTATCTTGAGCCAAGTTCTGCACCAACAGTGCTGTCTTACAAAATGCCTCAACAATGTTCTAATCCAAAATCATGTTAAATATCAACACTTACCAAGTCCTAAGCAAGATACTCGCAGTCCTGATTTTCCCAAGTTCCTTTAAATTAAAAAGAGTAACAGTTAGGAAAATAAATGAAAGCAAAGAAATACACACGTTTTGTTTGTCTTTTAAGCATTTTTTTTTAAAATGGACCAAAATAGATTTCAATTATCTTTTTGGGAAGAGGTAAAGAAGCTACAGTAAACTGTTATCATCATGTGCAGAGATTACATCAGAGCTTGCATTAATAATAAACTGCATTGTCCTGGCAAATGTGCACAAAGTCCACAAGTGGGCTTTTCCATTGCTAGAAAAATCCATCTGGTTCACTAATGTTCTTTTGGGTGGTAAGAACTCAGTAAGAATTTAGCAACACCAATTATTAATCCAACCGATTTATTTGATAGTAAAAAAGCGAGCTTTCAACACTCCCGTGTCTTCCTCCAGTGGCACAGTGGTTAGCACTGCTGCCTCACATTACTAGGGACCCAGGTTTGATTTCCAGCTTGGGTAACTGTGTGTTGAGTCTGCAAGTTCTCCCCGACTACATGGGTTTCCTCCCACAGTCCAAAGACATGCAGATTAGGTGGATAGGCTATGCTAAATTGCCCCTTAGTATCAGGGGATGAGTCAGGTAAATATGTGGGATTACAGGAATAGGGTTTGGGTGGGATTGTGGTCATGCAGACTTGATGCATTGATTGGCCTTCTTCTGTACTGTAGGGATTCTATGAAGCTATTATTCCATCAGAGTTAATTTTCTTCCTATTATTATCTTTAGTACCACAGTATAACAGTAATAGCTTTAACAATAGATTAATTTTCACAAGAGGGCATATGAATGCAATTATGCAGCAATAACAGAAATACAATTGAAAGTCAAAGACAAGGTAATTAAGGGTTTGTTTTATGAAGGTTATGAGTGCTAAAATTGGGTACCAAAGTATTTATTTTCATGTTGAAATTCCCTTTGCTCTGCATCAACCCAACCCTTGAAAGAATCTTTTATTGCAGCACTGAAGGCTTTTTCTCCCTCTTTTGTTTTTAAATCTGTTAAACAAGACATCATTTTTTAATCATAATTTTACAGCAAGTTAGCAATCAATTGAAGTTATTTTAATATAAAAAAGGTAGCATGGTAGGAAATCAAGGTTAGCTGTGCAATGTTAACATACCATTGGAACCAACAACTGCAACAAAAACAATGGTTTTATAACATCCAGGGCTTAGTTACACAACAAGATTTTAAGAAGAAAAACTATAAATGCTGAAAATGGAAATAAGTAACAGACTGGACAGGGATATAAAGCAGGTCATGTATCTTCTGAAAGGAACTACATTCACACTGTTTCGGGTGGGTAATAATAATCTCTTCCTTTTCCCCACATTCATTGGATCCTCCTGTTTCTCGCACTGCAATTGTCATTAAGCAGCCATTTTGTGCTGTAGGTTCTTATTCATTAGAAATTCACAAAAAGCTGTCACTCATTAGAAATTGAGACTGTCTAAAGTCATTTCATGTGTGAATCCTTACAGTCAGATAAAGGGAGGAGACTCTTGATTCATTGGGAACACTATTAATTGGATCTATAAGTAGTCCAGATGGTAGAGGTCATTTTAAGTGCGTCACTAACCAAATGAAATACTTACATCGGAACATATTCTGCGCACACCGAAACTATGCTCCAATCAGTGCCATCTATTCCAAGATCCAGCACCCCTAATTCTACACAGCTACAGTCTATCAGTGAGAATATTGTTTGTTTTAGATAGTAATATATGATGGCACTGTGATTGAACTTGTAAGATTGCTATATGTTTTAAATTCATATTTATATGTACATTTTCTATAAAAATGGATTAGAGTCTTTGACTCTAGAAATAATAAAGCATGTTAAGGAAATATACATCATGAATAATTTAAGGGGGGAAATTGGGCTAATGACAAAAACATTAATATGCAAGTCTTTACATAATGAATTTTCACAGCATTATGGGAACCTACTGGAGTCTATTGTTTGGTTCTAACATCTCTCAAATTGTGAGACCAAGAACAGAGTTTTACAGTAATGTAGCCCAGTCGACTCTGGTTGCCCCACAGCTCTTTGAAGAGTGGATACAGATGGTTATTTATGCCACTTTCTTGGCAGGAAGGCCTGCCTCAGAGAGATGCCAGCCAATATGATTGGCCAGCAGTCCTGAGGTTCCAGGGATACCTCAGGAGCAGTGACCAGGACTCGAACTGCAAGCAGTCTCCAGGTTCTAAAGCCAGAATTTTTATGCTTCCCCCCCAGCAGATATTGAGGTGGAGCGAGGAGTGTGAATTTGCGTGGATGGGATTCTTTCCAGGATCCCACCTACCCTGACTTGGTTGCAAGTTTACACTAGGGCAGACAGGGCCTTGGACACCCTCCCCCCTGCCCCTTGCCTCCTGCCCCCATTCAGGCCATTAGGTGGCCAGTTAATGGCCACATAAGAGCTTTTTCCCACCTAGCCTCAAATTTAGGCTGGAAGGAGTCAGATGATAGACCAGGAGGGCAGACTTGAAAATGAGCAGAAGTTGCTCTCAGGTGGGAAGGAAGGGGGAATACCTCCATCAGAAGCCATCTTCTTAGTAAATTTAAAAAGATTAGTAAATTTGCGGATGACACCAAAGTCGGAGGAGTGGTAAATAGTGAAGAGGGGTATTATAGTTTGCAGAGAGACTTGGACAAGTTGCAGAGCTAGGCCGAGAGGTGGCAAATGGAGTTTAATGTGGAAAAATGAGAGTTAATTCACTTTGGCAAGAATAACAAATGTGTAGAGTATAGGGCTGATGGTAGGACTCTTAATAGTGTTGATGAACAGAGGGATCTTGGTGTGTATGTGCATAGATCCCTGAAAGTTGGCAATCAAGTCAATAAGGTTGTTAAGAAGGCATATGGAGTCTTAGCTTTTATTGGTAGGGGGATTGAATGTCGGAGCCACAACGTCATGTTGCAACTGTACAAAACTCTAGTGCGGCTGCACTTGGAGTATTGTGTGCAGTTCTGGTCCCCACATTATAAGAAAGATGTGGATGATTGGAAGAGGGTACAGAGGAGGTTTACCAGGATGTTGCCTGGTATGGAGGGCAGGTCTTATGAAGAGAGGCTGAGGGATTTGAGGTTGTTTTCGTTAGAAAGGCGGCAGCTAAGAGAAGACCTTATTGAAACATATAAGATGATTAGAGGTTTAGATAGGGTGGACAGTGATAGCCTTTTTCCTAGGATGGAGAAAGCTAGCACAGGGGACATAGCTTTAAATTAAGGGGTGGTGGTTATAGGACAGATGTCAGAGGTAGGTTCTTTACCCAGAGGGTGGTAAGGGTATGGAATGCCCTGCCTGCGTCAGTTGTAGATGCGCCAAGTTTGGTGGCATTTAAGAGTTTATTAGATAAGTTTATGGATGAAAAGGGAATGGTTTAGGTTAGAGGGTCATTGCTTTTTCCTAATTGGTCAGCGCAACATCGAAGGCCGAAAGGCCTGTTCTGCGCCGTAATGTTCTATGTTCTTAATATCCAATGACCTCCAGATCTCTCTCCTCCTCCAAGCTTTCCCTGGAAAGCCAATCACCCCCTCACTAGGACCCTAGGCCTTTCCTACCATGCCACTTACCTCTCCTCTGGTTCCCAGGACTTACTTCAGGCAGCTGCTTGCAGTACTTATTCTAACCATTACTGGAGAGCTGCTGGTCAACCTGATTGGCTGACAGCTCTTTAAAGGTAGCACTTCCTTATGGTGTGGACTGGAATTCCTTATGCCAATCAATGCTCATCACAGTGTGAAGTAGCTTGGTTCTGCTGGAGTCAGCAGGAAGTTAGCATGTGCTTCCCATCAACTCTTTAGCCAGGCCCCATCCATTCTGAAAATTCAGGCCCCAGTCTCAGAGCCAGGATGGAGTAAAGTGTGAGGGTCTCACAGTAGGAATGGGAGGGGTGGTGGGGAGTGGCGTCAGGGCAAGAACCATCAGGGATTCAAAGTTTCTGGGGAGACTACACCTAATCTCAGAAGGACCAAGAATTGGAGGCACCATCATTGTTCCCACTTGAGGCCCAAGCAGTGTGATTTACTGGGTTTATCCCTTAGACACTGCCCATTGGCTGAAAAGTTGAGACCAATAAAAGTTGGGCCCTTAAATAACCTATAATTGGCCACTTAAAGGCTTCAATTTTTGGAGAGGGCAGGAAGGCCTGAGGCTTTAACCACTCCCAATTGCTTCCAGTAAAACTGTGGACAGGTCAGGGAGAGGGAAGACAACGAGTATGCAATCCTGAGAAAATCTATAAGCTTCCTGCTGCCTGAAAAACCAATCAGCAAGTAAAATTCAGTGCTCTGTTCTGGAACTGCAGGCAAATTGTTCTAAGGGTTGTAAACAATGAATCCTTTAGAAGTATGCAACTAAATTAAGCTTGGAATTGAGCAATAGTTATTACAGAAGACCTTTCTAATTAAAAAGTTGAACCTTAGTCAGTTAAGTTAAATAACTAGAGCTCTTAATAGCCAGCAAGATAATTTCACAGATTGGAAAGAGCCACGTCAGAATGTCGAATAGCAGATTTACTCAGGCCAAGGAGGAACGTGGGGAAAAACAGAACTTAACAACTGGCATTCAATAATACTTTCAAATTAAGACTGCAAAAAGTAACATTCAAAAATCTGTAGAAGGCATCAGTTATATGTGAACATATAATGCAGCTGTTAAGCTTTGTTGCCATACAAATGGATTAGATTGAAAATTGTTAGAATAATTAAGAAATTGTAGCCAGGCTATCCAAACACTCTTCTTTTCAACATTTTCAGTGTTGGGAAAAAATGAGAGAGGAAAGGAAATCACAATTTTTTTCTCTATATTTGAACAACTGTAAATTTGGAAACATAAGGGAAAGAAAAGCTTTTCAAAGTATAATAAGCATAGCAAATGATAAACATTTGACCAACACACTTAACTGTTATTATAAGCAAAGCGTGTAACTTAAAGAGAAAGCAAAAAAGATTGGAATCTGGGTAAATACCTAAAAATGAAGGTTCAGCTAAATTTATGACCTTCATAATATAGGGGCACAGAGCAAGGTTGTATTACAGTGCAAGAATTATGATCTCCATAGAGACTAATAACTTTAAGATTCAAATTCCCAGTGATTACATCTTTAGATTTCATGATTTAAGACTTTTATTATAATAAACAAACTAAAATAAACATTAACTAAACATTGCCTAATTGGCAACTAATACACTTAATTACAGGAAAGTTATTTCCCTTGACTTCATAATATGTTTAAATGTTGCACTGCACTCTCCACAAATTGTAGTTTTACATGAACCAGTCCAAAGTTATTCTCAGCTTCCAAAAGACTCGCTGTCCCTGTTTGACTTAGTTACAACTTCTTGTATATTGAAAATAATTTCTATCACTCTGCTGAGAACCCCTGAACTGATTTCCAGCAAGGTCCACTTTGGCAACTCCTCCTCCTGGCCATGCCAGGTTGAATTTTTCAGTGTTCCTAAATCTCCTCTGGTGCCACCTCTTCAACCAGAGAATAAGCTCCCACCAGCATCAGATTTGGTAGTAAACAGAGGGCAGCCTTTCCATAGCAGCTGCTGTTTCCCCTGTCTCTCTCTTTCTCTCTTTCTGTGTGGAATCCACTCCCTCACTTTACCCAGCATCTCTCTCTCTCTCTCTCTCTGTGGAATCCACTCCCTCACTTTGCCCAGCATCTAAGTCAATAAGACTGCAACCAGAAAGAACAGCTACCTCTCCCTTTGTGTTCAGATGTTAAATCTGGCACTTGACTTTGAATAAATTTCAGCCTGGTTCTGTCTCTATGATAGCCAGATCTTCTGGGCTGAATACCGGAAAGAACTAGTAGAAAGTTACACGATGCTCTCCACTGCTCCATTTATAAAGAATCGGACATTTTAGGAACTTTTAAGCAGTTACTGGATCGGCACTTGGAGTGCGCCGGAATGATAGGGAGTGGGATAGTTTGATCTTGGGTTTGGACATAGCTTGGTACAACATTGAGGCGGAAGGGCCTGTATTGTGCTGTATTGTTCTATGTTCTAAACAGTACAGCACAGAAACAGGGCCTTCAGCCCACCAAGCCTGCGCCAATCACGTTGTCCTATCTCGACCAACTGCTTGTATCACTCTATTCCCTGCCTGTTCATATACAGATAAGTCTTAAATGTCACTAATGTATCTGCCTCAACAACCTCACTTAGCAATGCATTCCAGGCCCCCAGGACCCTCAATGTAAAAAACTTCCCCTGCACATCTCTACTGAACCTTTCCCACCTTACCCTGAACTTATGCCCCCTTGTAAACAGTATTTCTGTCCTGGGAAAAAATTTCCACTGTTGACCTTATCTATGTCCCTCATAATTTTATAAACTTCTATCACGTCACGCCTCAGCCTTCATCTTTCCAGGGAGAACAATCCCAGTTTATTCAATGTCTACTCATAGATAATACCCTCCATACCAGACAACATCCTGGTAAACATTTTCTGTACTCTCTCCAAAGCCTCCACGTCCTTCTGGTAGCGTGGTGAGCAGAATTGGACACAGTATTCCAAATGTGATATAATCAACATTTTATACAATTGTAACATAATTTGCCAATTTTATTATTCAATGCCCTGTCTGATGAAGTTAGGCATACCATATACTTTCTTCACCACCTTTTCTACATATGTTGCCCCTTTTAAGGATTTATGGATCTGTACTCCTAGATCTCTCTGTGTGTATATGCTCTTGATGGTTCTACCATGGATACAAAATTGGCTTGATGACAAAAGAGGGTTGTAAAAGGTTGTTTTACCAACTGGAGGTCTGTGACTAGTAATGTGCTTCAGGGATCAGTGCTGGGCCCACTGTTATTTGTCATTTATATTAATGATTTGGATGAGAATTTAGGAGGCTTGGTTAGTAAATTTGAAGATGTGCAGGTTAGGTGCATTGGCCATGTTACATTCTCCCTCAATGTACCTGAATAGGTGCCAAAGTATGGCGACCAGGAAATTTTCACAGTAGCTTCATTGCAGAGGTAGTGTAAACCTACTTGTGACTAATAAGTAAACTTTTTTTTAGTGGATAGCAAAAAAATTTATCGAGGATTGCAATGAGATCTTGGTCAATTGGGCCTGTGGGCTGACAAATGGCAGATGGAATTTAATTTAGATAAATGCAAGATGCTGCATTTTGGCAGATCAAACCAGGGCAGGACTCACTCAGTTAATGGGAGAGTGTTGGGGAGAGTTATAGAGAAAAGGAGATCTGGGGGTACAGATTCATAATTCCTTAAATGTGGAGTCATAAGTGGACAGAGTGGTGAAGAATGCTTTGTTTCATTGGTCAGAACATTAGAACATAGAACATAGAACAATACAGCACAGAACAGGCCCTTCGGCCTTCGATGTTGTGCCGACCAAAATAAAAAGCAATGCCCCTCCTAACTAAACCATTCCCTTCTCTTCCATATACTTATCACCTAACCTCTTAAACGCCACCAAACTTGGCGCATCTACAACTGCTGCAGGCAGGGCATTCCACTCCCGAACCACCCTTTGGGTAAAGAACCTACCTCTGATATCCGTCCTATAACTATCACCCCTTAATTTAAAGCTGTGTCCCTCGTGCTAGCTTTTTCCATCCTAGGAAAAAGGCTATCACTGTCCACCCTATCCAAACCTCTAATTATCTTATATGCTTCAATAAGATGCCCCCTTAGCCGCCTCCTTTCTAACGAAAACAACCTCAAATCCTTCAACCTCTCTTCATAGGACCTGCCCTCCATACCAGGCAACATCCTTGTAAACCTCCTCTGTACCCTCTCCAATGCCTCCACATCTTTCTTATAATGTGGGGACCAGAACTGCACACAATACTCCAAGTGCGGCCGCACTAGAGTTTTGTACAGTTGCAACATGATGCTGCGGCTCCTAAATTCAATCCCCCTACCAATAAAAACTAAGCCTCCATATGCCTTCTTAACAACTTTATCCACTTGACTGCCTACTTTCAGGGATCTATTGACACATACACCAAGATCCTTCTGTTCTTCAACACTATTAAGAGCCCTACCATTAGCCCTATACTCTACACATTTATTGTTCCTGCCAAAGTGCATTACCTCACACTTTTCCACATTAAACTCCATTGGCCACCTCTCGGCCCAGCTCTGCAACTTGTCCAAGTCACTCTGTAAACTAAAACACCCCTCTTCACTATCTACCACACCACCAACTTTAGTATCATCTGCAAATTTACTGATCCATCCCTCAATACCCTCATCCAGATCATTTATAAAAATCACAAACAGCAGGGGCCCCAAAAAAGACCCCTGAGGCACACCACTCGTCACCGAACTCCACGATGAATATCTCCCATCAACCACCACCCTCTGTCTTCTATCTGCCAGCCAATTTCTAATCCAATTAGCTAAATCACCCTCTATCTCACACATCTGCATTTTCTGTAGAAGTCTTCCATGGGCCACCTTATCAAAAGCCTTACTAAAGTCCATATATACTACATCAACCGCCTTACCCCCATCCACCTCTCTGGTCACTTTCTCAAAAAACTCAATGAGGTTAGTAAGGCATGACCTACCCTTCACGAAACCATCCATCCAGAATACAGGAATTGGAACATCTTGTTGAAGTTGTACAAAACATTGGTAAGGCCATGCTTAAAATATTGTCTGCAGTTCTGATCATCCTATTATAGAATGGATATTATTAAATTAGAAAGAGTGCAGAAAAGATTGACTAGGATGCTACTGGGGCTTGATGGTTTGAGTTATAAGGAGAGACTGGATAGACTGGTACTTTTTTCCCTGCAGTGTAGGAGGCTTCAGGGTAATTTTATAGAGGACCATAAAATAATAAGGGATATAGATCAGCTGGAAAGTCAGCATCTTTTCCCAAAGAGAGTATAAAACTAGAGTTTTAAGATGAGAGGGGAGAGATACAAAAGTGTACAGAGCAACATCTTTTTTACACAGACAGTGGTGAGTGCTTAGAACAAGCTGCCAAAGGTAGTACTAGAAGTAGGTACAATTTTGTCATTTAAAAAGCACTTAGACAGTTGTATGGATAAAATGGTTATAAAGGGATATGGGCCCAATATGGGGTTAGCTTAGTAGTTAAAAACAGTGGTATCAGTAATGAGTTAGGCCAAAAGGCCTGTTTCCATGATGTAAACCTTTATAACCCTATTTATTTTATAGCTCCCATGTAAATTGGATCTACCAAAATGTATCACCTGGCATTTGTCCAGACTAAATTCCATCTTCCATTTCTCTGCCCAATTTTCCACCCTATCAACATCCCGTGTATTCTCTGATAATCTTCACCACTATCTGCACTACTGCTGTCCAGCAATCGTTTATCATCCTTGATCTTGAATTTACCTTGAATTAAGAAAGACAATTCAAAACATATCTGTCTGAGAAAGCCTGTCATTCATAACAGAATAAAACCTGCATGTGTTTTAAGACTGAGCATTCTTGAGTTTGGGAGGCATCCAACTATGAGAAGAGCTTGGTCATTCCAAGATTTGGGAATGAACTGTGTTGTTCTCTTTGGTTGGAGCACACTCTCAAGTGTCAAAGCAGGAAACCAGGTTGTATTATTTGCATGTCATCTTACCATTTAATATAAATGGAACACCATGGCAATAAAGCTTATTATTATAAGAATAAATCTTGTGTGAATCACAACTGGAAATATTGGCTACCAGACTAACAACAATTTATCGTGGTGGTATTCACAGGAGAAAATTCTCCAGCATGCCTATTTTTCTCCCTCTTCTAGTGTATAAAAGAAACTGGAAAAGCTTTGAGAGTTCATGTGACTAATTCCTGTTGTCATACCCAGTAAAAGACAGGTCTTATGCATAACTTTAAACATAGACTGAGGTTGATAGGAGTTTCTGGAACTGCCTTTATTTAAAAATGGACACTGATGTGTCGGACAGGTAGGCTGTAGAATTAAAAGCGCTGCATTGATTGTACAGTGTGGATGAGGAAGCGCAAATCGCATGAGAACAGTGAAGAGCTCTGAAGAAACATCAATTCTATTTCTCTTTCCACAAATGTTGCCAGACCTACTGAGTTTTCCCAGAATTTTCTATTTTTATTATGTGAGACTAGTGTTGTTGGTAGAATGCATAAAATGAGCTTTGGTTTACATTATGAAGATCTTATCCAGCCTGCTGTAATTATAACTATAGTTGTTCTTGTCTGGTAACATGAAAGACTTTATAACCTAAACAGTGGGTTAGTTATTCCTTTAAAGTTTTACATTACCTTTCATCCAGAAGCGATACGCTTTAGTTCAAAGTAAAGGAGCCAAGCTCAAAACCACAATTGAAATGATGATTAAAATCCAACAATCTGGCTCAGCACAAACGTGCCCACAGCAGCAAGTGACTCTTTCCATCTAGGGTGGCACAGTAGTTTACACTGCTGCTTCACAGCACCAGGGACCCGGATTTGATTCCTGGCTTGGGCCGCTGTCTGTGTGGAGTTTACATATTCTCTCTGTGTCTACATGGATTTCCTCTGGGTGCTCCGATTTCCTCCCACAGTCCAAAGATGTGCAGGTTAGGTGCATTAGCCATGGTAAATTCTCCCTCAGTGTACCCGAACAAGTGCCGGAGTGTGGCAACTAGGTGATTTTCACAGAAACTTCATTGCAGTGTTCATGTAAGCCTGCTTGTGATTAATAAATAAAAATCTAGCATTTGGCAAGGCCTTTTATCGTCCACTACTATAATCTAACTGATCATGCAGACCAGACATCCTTCCTTCCTCTGCCTGGGAAGGACTTGAGTCCTGTGTTCTGAATAAGCACTGATGTGACCATAAAGGAGTCTTGCGCCTGCAAACATTCAGCTTCCTATGTTCCAATCAGTTGGTGATGGACCAAAGTACAGATTGTAGGCCTGGCTCCTTCATCAGAGTGACATGAGGACAAGGTTCCACCACCCACAGAAATGATAGCAGGCACTGAGATATCCAATCAGGCTAATGCCTCTTCAATTGGAACACTTGCAGCAAAGCTTGGTCCACTGCAATGAATGTTATATTAATGTCATGTTATTCAGCACAAGAAACATTAAATAATAAGAATAATTATCAACTTCATTGCTCGGCCAGTAAACCATCAAAGTGAATCACACCCCCGTTATAGAACCTCTCTGAACCCAATGATCAATGTTAGAGAAATTGGGTACACGCTAATGCAGAGGTGGAAGCATTCAGTTCTGCTGGATTAGCAGCCAAACAGTGGTGGCACAAACGACCTTTGGTGTTTCTATTCTGGGATCTGATAAAATGCACAGTAAGCAAATAATACTTGAGGAAAAAAAAACCACGACGTCAATTCAGAGTATATGGAGCAGTAAAGCTCAAATCTGGGCCCTGAGGGATTACTGTACTCAGTACTGCTCTGCTCTTGAGCACTCATTCCATGATGTAGTACTTAAAATCATGTTGATCTAAGCAGTGCTCTACCTAACCTGCAGATTTGCAATTACATTTCATTGCTAAATAAATAATAAACACACTGCACATATTTTTCACTGGAGTAGTTATTTGCTGCATAATGGATTGAAGCATTGCCCTATCTACGTAATCAAAAACTTCCTTCACAGCTGCTACAGTTCTCAACACCATTATGTTCTGTAAATTATTGTTGGAAAATAATAAAGACAATTAAAATAATGCCATCATAATAAAGTAAAAATGAAAACTAAGTTAATGTAAATCAACATCATTAGCATATTTTATATTTGGAGAGAAAAGGGGGATTCTCCCAAAAGAATTCTAAGTACCGAATTCACGTGAAAACAGGAGTAACAGGAGATTTTTTTTAGTATGATTTTCAGAATGTATCTCCCACACTCTGAGTACTGCAGAGTGTCCTAGTAGGATTCACTCTGGAAATCAGGAAGCGGGGCCTATTCCTACCGAGAGGCCAGCAGCAAAGCGCTGTGCGAGCCACTGTACACGTGTTGATTTGTCAGCACTGAGATCGGCACATGCATAGCAGTGCTGTATCGCCACCCAATCACTGACCAGCCCTGTGATCCTGTATTGCTGCCTCCCACCCCCAACCTTATCATCTCCTGATTGCTGGCCTCTCGGACATCTCTGAGCAAGCCCCAATGTTCCCGCCAATCCCAAGGAATCCCGAGTAAGCATAATAAGATGCAGAAATGTGTGGGTACATTTTCAAACACAGAATGGTGCTGTGCAAGCATTTCATTCCACAACCAAAAGGTCTGTGAACAGCCCACAATTAGGTCTCATTTCAGTAAAATTTGCAACTTCCTGAATCTCCTCCTTGATTTCAAAATTCAGGACACTTACACTGCTGGCAGGAGTCCTCAAGTAAGTGCTACAAGAGGAGGAAAGGAAGTAAGAAGTGGCAGGAGCAGATATCAGCTATCAGAGGGTGAACAGAGTTCTGTGGAGCTGGAATTGAAGATCATTGGTAAAAGAACCAGAGGTGAAAAGAGGAGCTTTTTCAGTGTAGAGATCTGCAATGCACTGCCTGAAAATTGGATTGATGCTGATTCAATAATAGGGGTTGGAAAAAGATTAAATAAATTGCAGCATTATGGGTAAAGGGCAAAGGAGCAGTTCTAATTGGATAGTGTTCTCAAAGAGCAGATACGGGCGCAAAGGGCCATATAGCCTTCCTCAGTACTATATCACCATGTGATTCATTAGCACATGCCATTATGGATGACTGTCCCAAACATCTGAAAATTCAAAGTCAAAAGCACTGCAGATTTTTTTCCACATGCCCATGAAGAAGAGAAGCTGAAATTCATCATTTTTGGTCCAGTAAACAGGCACAGCAATGACCAATTATTAACCCTCAGAATGACAACTAGGTATACACATATAATACAGTAGAATCTTGTTGAGGTGTCAGGTCTTGCCTATCAGCTGGCAAACGGGCAACAGACTTGCACTGTCTCTTTTCAGGAAGGCTCACCAAACCACCAGCCAATAGGCAGTACAAAGGTGAGCTTCCTCAGGAATCAAGATGCCAGGAGTGGAAGTCTCACTTACCAAAAATTGAAGGCCACTGGAGAAGTTGTGGCTGCTGCAGGAAAAGGACCTACCCACATCTGATGATTGTGAAAAATGATGTGGAGATGCCAGTTTTAGACTGGGGTAAACATAGTAAGAGGTCTGACAACACCTATTTTAAATCCAACCAATTTATTTGATAGTAAACTTGCAAGCTTTCGGCTTTTGTAGCCTTCCTCAGGCAAATGAAGTGTTCTGGTCTGCAATAGCACACATATCAGCACAGACAGTTTACAGATTCCTGATTAGAATGTGAATCCTTACACCTAACCTGCTATTCAAGTCTTAAAGTGGCTAACAATGTGAGTAGAAGGAGCACTGAGCACAGGTTAGAGAGATGTGTATTGTCTCCAGACAGCACAGCAAGTGAAGTTTTTTGCTAACCCAGGCAAGTCATGGGGGTTACAGATAGTGTGACATGAAGCCAAGATCCCTGCTAAGACCGTACTCATGTGTGCGGAACTTGGCTATCAGTCTCTGCTCAGCAGCTCTGCACTGTCGTGTGTCATGAAGGCCCCCTTGAAGAACGTTTACCCGAAAGGTCGGAGGCCGAATGCCCATGACCGCTGAAGTGTTCACCCACAGGAAGGGAACTGTTTTGCCTGGTGATCGTCGAATGATGTTCATTCATCCGCTGTCGTAATGTCTGCATGGTCTCCCAGGCAACCAAAGAGGAAGGAATCCAATTGGACTCCTCCGGAAGGCCGCTGCCCCCGACTGGACATGTATGCCCAAGCCATCAGGAGGTGCGTGAACACCGGATTCATCAACCGCACTTACAAGACAGTCCTGAACATCACCCAAGCACAACGCAACGCCATCCATGCTCTCAAGACCAACCACAAATTGTCATCAAACCAGCAGACAAAGGAGGCGCCATTGTCATACTGAACAGAACGGATTACTGTGAAGAAGTGTATCGACAACTAAACAATGAGAAACACTACAGACAGTTATCAGCAGATCCAACCAAAGAACACACTCGTCAACTCAACACTCTGATCAAAACTTTTGAACCGGACCTTCAGAACACCCTCCGGACTCTCATTCCATGTACTGCCCGCATTGGAGATTTCTACTGCCTCCCCAAGATACACAAGGCAAATATATCCCGCCATCCTATTGTATCAGGCAATGGGACCCTGTGTGAGAATCTCTCTGGCTATGTCGAGGGCATCCTGAAACCTATTGTACAAAGAACCCCCAGCTTTTGTCGCAACACTACGGACTTCCTACAGAAACTCAGCACACATGGAGCAGTTGAACCAGGGAGACTCCTTGTCACAATTGATGTCTCGGCGCTCTACATCAACATTCCCCCGACGATGGCATTGCTGCAACTGCCTCAGTACTCAATGCCAACAACTGCCAGTTTCCAGATGCAATTTTACAACTTATCCACTTCATCTTGGACCACAAAGTCTTCACCTTCAACAATCAGCTTTTCATCCAGACATGGGGACCAAATTCGCACCTCAACATGCCAACATCTTCATGCACAGGTTTGAACAAGACTTCTTCACCACATGGGATCTTCAACCAAGGCTATACACTAGATACATTGATGACATTTTTTTCCTTTGGACTCATGGTGAACAATCATTGAAACAACTGTATGATGATATCAACAAGTTTCATCCCACCATCAGACTCACCATGGACTATTCTCCAGAATCAGTTGCATTCTTGGACACACGCATCTCCATCAAGGACGGTCACCTCAGCACCTCACTGTACCGCAAGCCGACAGACAACCTCACAATGCTCCACTTCTCCAGCTTCCACCCTAAACACATTAAAGAGGCCATCTCCTACGGACAAGCCCTCCGTATACACAGAATTTGCTCAGATGAGGAGGATCGTGACAGACACCTGCAGACGCTGAAAGATATCCTCGTGAGAACAGGATATGGCGCTCGACTCATCGCTCAACAGTTTCAACATGCCACAGCGATAAACCGCACTGACCTCCTCAGAAGACGAACACAGGACACAGTGGACAGAGTGCCTTTTGTTGTCCAGTACTTCCCTGGAGCGGAGAAGCTACAACATCTTTTCCAGAGTCTTCAACATATCATTGATGATGATGAACATCTCGCTAGGGCCATCCCCACCCCCCCACTTCTTGCCTTCAGACAACCGCACAACCTCAAACAGATCATTGTTCGCAGCAAACTACCCAACCTTCAGGAGAACAGTGACCACAATACCACACAACCCTGCCACAGCAACCTCTGCAAGACATGCCGGGTCATCAACATGGATAACATCATCAAACATGAGAATACCATTCACCAGGTACATGGTACATACTCTTACAACTCGGCCAACGTTGTCTACCTAATACGTTGCAAGAAAGGATGTCACGAAGCATGGTACATTGGGGAGACCATGCAGACACTACGACAGTGGATGAATGAACATCATTCGACAATCACCAGGCAAAACAGTTCCCTTCCTGTGGGTGAACACTTCATGGGCATTCGGCCTCCAACCTTCGGGTAAACGTTCTTCAAAGGGGCCTTCATGACACACGACAGTGCAGAGCTGCTGAGCAGAGACTGATAGCCAAGCTCCGCACTCATGAGTACAGTCTTAACAGGGATCTTGGCTTCATGTCACACTGTCTGTAACCCCCATGACTTGCCTGGGTTAGCAAAAAACCTCACTTACTGTACTGTCTGGAGACAATACACATCTCTCTAACCTGTGCTCAGTACTCCTTTCACTCACATTATTAGCCACTTTAAGACTTGAATAGCAGGTTAGGTGTAAGGATTCACATTCAATCAGCAATCTGTAAATTGTCTGTGCTGATATGTAGGCTATTGCAGACCAGAACACCTCATTTGCCTGAGGAAGGCTACAAAAGCCGAAAGCTTGCAAGTTTACTATCAAATAAATTGGTTGGATTTAAAATTGATGTTGACAGACCTCTGATTGTGAAAAACCCAGGCCACTGTTAAATAATTGGAGGGATGGGCGGGGGAAAGTGCTGGCAGTCAGCAGAAAGAACAGGATGGTGTCTCTCAGTGAGTATCTGCTTCTTGATGTGCAGCCTTTTGATCAGACACAGAGTGACTTTGACCCCCTCCCCGCTTCCCTGAAAGAACAAGCAGGCATGGTTTTTGCTATCATGGACACTGCACAGTGACAAGCCCACTGGCAGGATTATTCATTGCCCACTTAAGGAGTTCAATGGGCGTTAATAGCTTGCCACTATCAATCATTCTCTAATTGTTTAATAGAAACAGAGTTATAAATGTGTCAGGAGTCTGAAGGGCAACTAAAGGGCTTCCTGCCCAGAACTTCATTCCACAAGAGGTTAGAGAGAGGTGGGGTTCCAGTATGCCATCATCTCATGTAACTATATGCCCATTTCTATCTCCGAGCTCACTACCATCGAGAGCAGAAGGTTCCACCCATGGTCAGCAGATATGATTAAATTTTACATGACCTGGAAGAAACAATGGCTGCAAACAATATTTATGTGTTTAATTTTAAAAAGAACAACTTCAAAGAAGTAAAGAAAAACCTAAACATAGAACATAGAACATAGAACAATACAGCACAGAACAGGCCCTTCGGCCTTCGATGTTGTGCCGACCAAAATAAAAAGCAATGCCCCTCCTAACTAAACCATTCCCTTCTCATCCATATACTTATCAACTAACCTCTTAAACGCCACCAAACTTGGCGCATCTACAACAGCTGCAGGCAGGGCATTCCACTCCCTAATCACTCTTTGAGTAAAGAACCTACCTCTGATATCCGTCCTATAACTCATACCCCTTAATTTAAAGTTGTGTCCCCTCGTGCTAGCTTTCTCCATCCTAGGAAAAAGGCTATCACTGTCCACCCTATCCAAACCTCTAATCATCTTATATGCTTCAATAAGATCCCCCCTTAGCCGCCTCCTTTCTAACGAAAACAACCTCAAATCCTTCAACCTCTCTTCATAGGACCTGCCCTCCATACCAGGCAACATCCTAGTAAACCTCCTCTGTACCCTCTCCAATGCCTTCACATCTTTCTTCCACATCAACAAAGCAACTGTGATAGTTAGACTGAATAAATCCTCATTTCAGGACAAATGGAATATCTTTTTATTTTAAGATTATTCATGTGAGCATGCAGGATGAATAAAAACGTAAGACTGAAGAGTCCAGAAAATATTTAATTGATTGACAATAATCTAAGGCAAACAAAAGCCTTTAAAGTCTTTTCGAAAATGGTGAGGAGAATCACTGGAGAGAATACATGAGCTCTCATATACTTGTACAACAGGCTGGAAGGGGCAAAGAGGAAAATGGGCATAAATAGTTTTTTCTAGCATTATAATAGCAAAAGGAGTATTGAGATGTGTAACGGTGCAACAATGGTGCTATGAATGGCGAGTTAAAAGTAATACACATTAAATTATCAGTTTATGAAAGTATTTATGACTAAAGACTCTTCTTACTTTAAACTTGCTAAAAGTATATTATTATAATACGTTTATAATTTATGCTAGAAACATGTTATGAAAACTGCTGAGGTGCAACATGCACCATAATTATATAAATCTAAGAGGATTTTTGGCACTGTTGGATTATTCTATTTAGAACAAAAAGCCAATATTTCTCATTTGGCAGCTTGCCACCACCAACCATTCTCTAATTGTTTAAAAGACGCAGAGTTATCTATGTGTCAGGATTGAGTTCCTATACTGTAATGTACAAACACAATTCAAACAAATTCCACATGAAATATTTGTGCAATTATTATCCTGCGGTTTATTTCAAGACTGAGTGTAATCCATTTGCACTGTTTTTCTAAAGTTACATTCTGTGCACTTGTGACCACCGTTTCTCTATTGGAGTGAATTCAATTCCAACCATTATATTTTCCACAAGTGTTACACCACTCCTCACCAATCAAATAGATTGATATAACAGGCCATGATGACATACCTGTCCAAATCTCAGTGCTTCAAATAGCACTGCCTCCACAATGTGGAATTGCAAATGGGATGATGATCAGGTGATTCAAATACTTCTTAGAGAGGAATCTCTCATTTCAAGAACCTCAAAATCTAATGTGATAACCAAGTGCCTGGAGCAGCAGTTGCAAATTAAAATCATGGTTTAGCTAATTTCACCGATTATCCTAACTTGACATAACGTAATATTATTAATGTTTTAAGGTTTAAATATGGTGTTAATGGTTATTGTAATATAACTTGTAAATATGTCAACTGTCAGCTGTAATGAATCGTATGCACTATCTATACAAAAGAATTGATGTGAGAACGATCAAAACAATTTTGTGAAAGAGAAAAGGGATCTGACAGGAATGTATTTTTTCTCCACATTTATTCAATATGTATAGTGAAAATATTCTTTGAGAGACTGAAGACATCACTGGATTATTAGTTAGAGCTTATAATGTAATATATGCCAACAGTACAATTTTATTGACAACTAGTAAGGAAGGTTTTGGATACAATATAGAATGAAAAGAAGAAGAAAGAGTTGAACAGAAATTGGAAGGAAACAAAATGTCTCGCTGTATACAAAGAGAATTTTATATCAGAATGTAAGGTCATATTGAAGAATGAAAGGATCAAACAGGCAGACAGATATTCTTACCTAGGAACTATCTTAACATTGGGCAGAAAGTGCAACCAAGAAATAAGACAAAGAGTGGAATGGCCAAAGATGCATTTCAAAAATTGTAAAAGATTATGATCAGAGCGGCGAGTTTTGGATGATCAGCGAGGTAATGCAGAGAAGAATTGAGGCCGCAGGATTGTGGCTTTTCAGGCCAATATTGAATGTATATTGGGCATGTTACATTAAGCATAAGGAATTCCTAGCGAAATCAGAGATCAAGAGAATTCTGGGGATCAAGATCAGGAAGAGACATTGGAATTTCTTGGCACCTTTGTAAGAAATCATGATTAAGAAATCTGATGCTGATCGGAAAGATCAATGGTAAATGAGTTTGAGGGAGACAAAGAATAGCATTTTTAAAGAACCTTCTAAACTGGATGAATATACGACCAATGAAGAAGATCCATTTCTCTACAGCAAGATGAACATGAAGTCCATCAAGGCTCTCTTAGGGCAAGCTACCTGAAGAGAGAGAACAAGAATATACAGACCAGGATGGTGTCTCAGAGGTGTGAAAGCATCCTGAGCAAGAATAGGTATTCAAATGTTTTAAGTGTTACCATTTACCTATCTTAATGTGTGAAATGATTATTGCTTATGTATTCATCAATTAGACAATTATATATCACTTTTGATTAGTTAAACATCCAATTATTACTGCTTCAATAATTCAGTTATTTTTGACTGAATCACAGTCATATAACATTGATTTGTGTGGAAAAAAAATTATCACTTATTTTCTTTGTTCCATATCTCCAAAAGATATCTTATATTTTCATCAACGTGTTTAGACTTGTTTAGATATACTGCTGTCATCAGCACCTTTCATGAAAGATGAGCCAAGGCCTCACTTATAAATAGTTATTGAAATTCCATATGAAGTCTGACATCTTTTTCAACATGAGGATTTTTGAGAAACTAACTGCCAATTGCTTGTTCAACGGGGTGTCTTAAAAGCAGTAGATAGTAAATTACAAGCATAAGATTTAACAGGCCACTGAGGGTCTATATTCTTGAATAAATATTTATTACCATTTTCAGCATCCTGACTTTAAAAGATGAAATGGTGGATATTTTGAATGCGCCTTTTCTGGAATTTTAAAAGACCTGGCACTGCAGTTTATGGCTTCTGTCTGATGCTTCACGATTGAATCACTTAAGTAAAGGCCAGACTGAAAGCTTGGATCGGAACCAAGGTATATGCAGCAAATACGGTAAAGACAACCGGTCATTTTTGCATTCAGGGCACTAACGTAAAGGGAACAATGCTTTGCTCCGATCAAGAATGACTGGCTATTATTTTTCCACATGAGCATTTTCATCAATACCTGCTTGGGGAGACAAAGAAACAGTGGAATCCAAACACAATCTCCTTCAAAGTACTTTTTTCAATTAGCTAATATCTGTTCCAAAGCAAATGTTACTTCATTCACTGACAAAGTAATACTGTTAAGTATTCTCCTTTCACACCTAGTAACTGCAGGAATATCTCATCTTTTTCATGAATGTTCGGAATAAAGTCAGAAGGGGAAATAATGAACATTAACCTTGCCATTTGCTTTTATCATTGGAGTTTGCTGCGAGAGCTGAGATTACCGATACTGATGATTTTTTTGTTTGATTGTCACAATTACTGAACAGTGGAGTTATTTCCCCCCTCGCAAACACTAGTGGCAGGGAAGCTAAAGAAAGAAAATGGGGTTTGATGGCAGAATATCCACTTAACTCCCAAGTTTTCATTTTATACAATCAGCTCAAATAGAAATTGTATTTAATAAATAGCAGTCTTGCCAATGTAAATGCTCACATACAAAGAATTTTTTGTTACAATTCTGAGTCCTTTTATCAATTGAAGATTCCTGTAAAATGGACCTAAATTTCTAGATCTCCCTGTTTTACCACTTCATTGACAATTTTATAGCTTAAGATATTTTTAATTCCATGACACCAAAAGAGAAAATGTTGGAAAATCTCAGCAGGTCTGGCGGCATCTGTAAAGAGAGAAAAGAATTGACATTTCGAGTCCAGATGACCCTTTGTCAAAGCTCAATTTTTTTCAATTCCATGATATTGTATATCACATTTATCTACACTGAACTGCATTCATGATTCTGAATATTCCTTACCTCTTATTACCTCTATTACCCCATTTCATATTATCAGCAAATATTAATATTCCCTTAAACCCATGTAGTTGGAGAATAACAAGGCTGAAATTGCCCATGACCCAAATTCAATCAAAGCCAGAATGACACTGCAATTATCATTGTAAGATTACAGAGAGCTATGAACCTTATTTGCAAGGGAATGAATATTGTGGAGCAAAATGCCGAGAATGGTACTGTTAATCTATCCACTGACAGATTGCAAGGTACTAGTATTTAGTGAGTGAGTGATAGATTAGGTAGATTTCTGGTCACCATGGGAGTTGAAGGTTTCAGTGAGAGGGCACGCAGTGTAGTTGAAGCCAGAATTAGATCAGCCATGATCTTATTGAATGGCAGAGCATGCTCAAGGGGAGTCTGTTTTCCAGCCTGTTTTGCAAGCTTATGTATTCTCCCCAATGATTTTCCTCTTGTGTTGATAGGAGTGGGTGTGAATGAAATTGGTAGATTTGCTCCCAGAGCCAGACTATGCAAAAAGACTGGTGAGAGAGAAGGATGAGGCACTTGGCTTTCTGTTTTTAAAGAGGTAGTGGCAAGTACCTTGACTCCACCGTGAACTGTAGGATTATTAAAGAAAGACTGATCCTTGGGTCAATGATAAGAAAGTAGAGGACAACAAAATATTCATGGTTTGTTTTGGGGAATGATGGCCAGGGGATGGGGAGTGCTGATAGAGGACAAAGAGGGAGCAAAGATACCCAATTGGGAAGAAACAACAAAGGTGGTACAACTAGATGAAGGAAAAAGAGACAGAAGAAAAGGATCACAAGTTAAAAAAGGGAGAAAACAATGTACTTAGATTTGGAGAAGCAGTCATGATGTGTTTGCACCTGGAAATAGAGATGCTTTGGCCAGAAATCTCTGGCTATTCACGCCAGCTGGATTCTCTGGTCCAGTTCCAGTGAATGGAGATTTAGCTGACCAACAAATTCCTGCAGTGATGGCAGGGCATGAACAACTGGAGAATTCCAACCTTTGTTTTCCAAAGGATGACAGATGAGAGAAATATCCTGGCTGCAAATAATCAAGAGGAAAAGGATGGTATGAAACAGTTCAAAGTCTGAGACTCTTTGGTGAAATTATATTGACCAGGGATTCTCCCATCGTGACCTGCAATTGGGATCGGTCTGGGGGAGGTGTCTGCCGGAGATGGGGGGCGGGGGGAGAGTGGTCTGACCCTGGGAGGTCAGCAGGAGGAGTCTGCCAGGGTTGAAGGGGATCGCCACTGCTGGGAGGGAAGGAGGAGGGGCAGGGGCTGAATATTGGGGTGCTCTGGGACAGAGGGGTCAGGGAATTGTTGTAGGGGTTATGATCAGGCCATGGTGGGGGGCTGGAAGGGCAGCATTGTGACGGTCCCAAGCTGGCCAGCGATCGAGCTGGCCAGCAAACAAGGAGACTGACAGATCGGGGCCACTGCACATGTGCAGAGTAAGAAGTCTGACAACACCAGGTTTAAATCCAACTGATTTATTTGATAGTAAACTCGCAAGCTTTCAACTCTATGGCCTTCATCAGGCAAATGAGGTGTTCTGGTCTCCAATAGCACACATACCAGCACAGACAGTTTACAGATTACTGATTAGAATGCGAATCTTTACACCTAACCTGCTGTTCAAGTCTTAAAGTGGCTAACAATGTGAGTGGATGGAGCATTGAGCACAGGTTAAAGAGATGTGTATTGTCTGCAGACAGCACAGTAAGTGAGGTTTTTTGCTAACCCAGGCAAGTCATGGGGGTTACAGATAGTGTGACATAAAGCCAAGATCCCTGTTAACACCGTCCTTATGTTTTTTTTTAAAAGAAGAGCAACACAGCACGGGAAACAGGCCCTTCGGCCCAACGAGCCCGCGCCGCCGTCATAACTATATAGTAGCAATTCCATTATCCTATTCTAAATTTAGGTTATTCCTAATATGGAAGACTCTCACTATAGGGACAATTTGTTTCCCAATCAGCCTAAGAGCGAATTTTTGGGTTGTGGGAGGAAACCGGAGCGCCCGGAGAAAACCCACGCAACCCCCACGGGGAGAACACGCAAACTCCCGCAGACACCGGCCCAATTCCAAGTGTCTGCACAGCTACAGCGATAGTCTCTGTGCTGTCATGGTGCCCTTCAGATGGTCCACATAAAGCACTCATTTACGACATGAAGCACCAGGCAACCCATGAATCAACATCCAAGAGCTGTCCTCGCACCACCTGCCGAATGCATGCTCCTTGATGGTCAAGTATGGACTGAATTACCAGTGGAAAAAAGCCATAGTTAAACAGTCCTACTATATCCCTCTATCTGCATACCGCTCATGTGGCTGTCCAAGAGACCCTTAAACAGCCCTAGCGTGCCTGCTCCCACCACCTTACTCGGCAGTGCATTCCACACCCCCACTACCCTTTGTGTGAAAAACTACCCTCTAATATTCGTCTTATACATAGCCCCCCTCACCCTAAGGCCATGACCCCGCGTCCTATCCATTTCTGAAGGTGGAAAAAGTTTACCACCATTTACTCTATCTATACCCCTTATAATCTTATACACCTCTATTAGATCCCCTCTAAGCCGACGTCTTTCAAGGGAAAACAACCCCAGTCTACTTAATCGTTCCTCATAAGACAGTCCTTCCATACCAGGCAGCATCCTGGTAAACCTCCTCTGCACTCTCTCCAAGGACTCCACATCCTTCCGATAGTACGGTGACCAGAACTGGACGCAGTATTCCAAGTGAGGCCTAACCAACGTTCTATACAACTGCAGCATCAAACTCCTACTCTTGTATTCTATACCCTTTTCTATGAAAGCTAACATACTATACGCCTTCTTTATCACCTTCTCCACCTGTGAGGACACCTTCAGAGACTTGTGAACCTGCACCCCCAAGTCTCTCTGAGTCTCTATGCTCCGTATAGTTTTACCTTTTATCCTATAACTCTCTTCTACATTTTTCTGGCCAAAATGCATCACCTCGCATTTATCCAGATTAAATTCCATTTGCCATCTATCTGCCCAGTCTACCAACCTATCTATGTCCTGTTGTATTGCCTGGCACTGCTCCTCTGTACCCGCCAATCCAAGCATCTTAGTGTCATCAGAAAATTTGCTGATCTCATCACCTACCCCAACTTCCAAGTCGTTTATGTAGACCACAAATAGAAGAGGACCTAGTACTGAGCCTTGTGGCACCCCACTAGTGACAGGCTTCCAGCCGGAAAAAGAGCCTTCCACTACTACCCTCTGTCTCCTCCTCCCGAGCCAGTTCTCGACCCATCTACATACCCGACCCTGTATCCCATGCACCTTCACCCTTCTCTATCAGTCTACCATGAGGAACCTTGTCAAACGCCTTACTGAAATCCATGTAGACGACATCAACAGCATGTCCTTCATCAACTGTTTTTGTCACTTCTTCAAAAAATTCCACTAGATTTGTAAGACAAGACTTCCCCTTGACGAAGCCATGCTGCGTATCCCTGATCAGATCACAGCACTCCAGATGCTCATACATCCTGTCCCTGAGGACCCTCTCCATTAGCTTAGCTATAACTGAAGTCAAGCTCACCGGCCTATAGTTCCCTGGGTTATCCCTCTGACCTTTTTTAAACAACGGTACTACGTTTGCTATCCTCCAGTCCTCTGGGACTTCACCTGTGTCCAAGGAAGAGACAAAGATTTGCGTCAGAGGCCCAGCTAGGTCTTCCCTCAACTCCCTTAGCAGCCTGGGGTAAATGCCATCAGGCCCCGGAGCTTTATTTGTCTTTAAGCTGCCTAACAGCCCCAACACCTCTTTCCTCGTAATCCTTATTTCCCTCAACCGATCCTCAACTTTGTCAACATCAGGCACAGACATCTGGCCAGTCTCCTGCGTGAATACCGACGCAAAGTATTCATTCAGGATCTCCCCCATTCCCTCAGGCTCTAAGCCTCCTCTGTCCCTGAGAGGTCCAATCTTGCCTCTAACCATCCTTTTGCTCCTTACATAGGTGTAAAATGCCTTAGGATTTTCCTTAATCCTACCTGCCAGAGCCACTTCGTGGCCCCTTTTTGCCTTTCTAACACCCCTTTTAATATCCCGTCTACACTCTCTATAAGCTTCCAGCGCTGTCTCAGTCCCCAGTTGCCTAGATCTAATGTAAGCCTCTTGCTTCTTCCTGATCAAGTCCTCACCCTCCCTGGTAAGCCACGGTTCTCTAATCCTACCTTTCCCATCCTTCCTCCTTGCCGGCACGTATCTTTCCTGCACAGAGTTTAGTTTTCCCTTGAAAGACTCCCACATGTACCTCGTCGACCTGCCCTCGAAAAGCTCGACCTGCCCTCGAAAAGCTTGTGTGTGGAACTTGGCTATCAGTCTCTGCTCAGCAGCTCTGCGCTGTCGTGTGTCGTGAAGGCCCCCTTGAAGAACGTTTACCTGAAGGTCAGAGGCCGAATTGGTTGGATTTAAACTGGTGTTGTCAGACTTCTTTCTGTGTTTATCCCAGTCCAACGCCAGCATCTCTACATCATGTGCAGAGTTCCAGAGCTGTCAAATTCTGATGTGAACAGGCCCCGCCTCCATTGGGTTTTTAATGATATTCACAATTGTGACCTCTGCAATGCACAGAGTGTGGAGATTCAAGTGAAAAGCTGCACTGAAAAATCAGTTGTGATCTAGAATAATTTTCCCATCAATTCAGCACTTAGATTAATACAGCCATAGAGTCACAGAGGTTTACAGCATGAAAACAGGCCCTTTGGCCCAACTTGTCTATGCTGCCCTTTTTTTTCTAAATCTCTAAGCTAAACCCAATTGCCTGCATTTGGCCCTTATCCTTCTATTACCCAAGTTATCCTTGTAACTATCCAAATGCTTTTTGAAAAGACAAAATTGTACCAGCCTCTACTACTGTCTCTGGCAGCTTGTTCCAGACATTCACCACCCTCTGTGTGAACAAATTGCCCCTTTGGACAGTTCTGTATCTCTCCCTTCTTACTTTAAACTTATGCCCTCTAGTTTTAGACTCCCCTACCTTTGGGAAAAGATATTGACTGACTAGCTGATCTGTGCCCTTCATTATTTTATAGATCTTTATAAGATCATCCCTCAACGTCCAATGCTCCAAAGACAAAAGTCCCAATCTCTCCAGTCCCTCCTTATAACTCAAACCATCAAGTCCCAGTAGCATCCTAGTAAATCTTTCCTGCACTCTTTCTGGTTTAATAATATCCTTTCTAAAATAGGGTGACCAGAATGGCACACAGTATTCCAAGTGCTGTCTTACCAATGTCTTGTACAACTTCAACAAGACATCCCAACTCCTATATTCAATGTTCTGACCGAATGCCTTCTTCACCATTCTGTCCACCTGTGGCTCCACTTTCAAAGAGCTATGAACATATACCCTAGATCTCTTTGTTCTATAACTCTCCCCAGTACCCTACCATTAACTGAGTAAGTCCTGCCCTGGTTGAATCCACCAAAATGCATCACCTCATATTTGTCTAAATTAAACTCCATTTGCCATTCAGCCACTGGCCCAATTGATCATGATCCTGTTGAAATCAAGATAGCTTTCTTCACTGTCCACTATGCCGCCAATCTTGGTGTCATCTGCAAATTTATTAACAATGCTTCCTAAATTCTCAATCAAACCATTAATATAAATGACAAATAACAGCAACGATAATCAAAGGACACTTAATCATACATTCTTTTCATTGGACCTTAATGTCTCTTTATCTGATGTCTGTATGTGTGTGTAACATCACATTTTTATTATTTTCTGTCTTAGCTTTAGTGATTAAAACTTCTTTGACTCAAGAAAACTTTGTTTAATTGCTCCTCATTGCCCAAAACTCAAATAGCTAAATGCATTTGGATTTAGGAAAGGCATTTCCTCATTTAAAAAGAAACTTAAACCCTTGTTATAACCAACTGAGGATGATGAATAGAGAGGAGCCAATTCACTCCTTCTCGGCTGATCATTACAAAAATGAGATAGCTCTTTGGGATTTTTCTGGCCTGGACTCCTGTTCCTGTTAGGTAAGGGAGCATTATGCTGCACTCTCTGGAAATGCACCTTCAGCATTTGAATTCCTCCTTCAAGCTTTCAAGCACATGTCCCTCTAATGCAAGTGAAAGAATGTCGTCCGTACTAGTTGTTTTAGATGTGTCAGGGTTGTTTTTGAGTTGTCAGCTCTCCCTCACGCTGTGGTCAGCTTTTCTTAGCTTTCTGTGATGCCAATAATAAAAAAATGTTCACTGATTTGACAGACTAGGTGACAGTTCGTAAAATGAAAATGACTAAAGACCAGAACAGGATTAATGTCATTTGGAAGACTTTCACTTTGTGCTGTTTTCCCTTCACATTTATTTGAAATAACAAATCACAGTCATCTAAACACTAATATTTGAAGCACTACTATGGAATAACTCATGCACTCCTTGTCGGGGTAAAGTTCCACTCTTTGATTTCCCCTCAAAACTTATTACTAATAATGTTGAATCTTGATAAATAATTTCAGCAAGGTATTCAAGCAATGGGTATGCACTGGTGTGTATGTCCAACAGTTCTTCATTGTAATCAGTAGCGTAAATCTGTCTAAGCTTGAGTGACTGTGCTGTTTTTCAGTGCTATTCACCAGAAATCATCCAAACCATATAAACGATAGTAGAGTTTCAAGCACAAATTATGTTTCCAAGATTTAATTTCAAAATGCTCATTTCAAAAACATTACACTGAAAGGTGGCCTGCTTATAAAACTGGCCACTGCTTTATAAAACTATAAAACAATACCACCAGTGAGAATTTCTGCTAATTGTGTTTGTTTGCGAGACTTTGAGGAGGCTCTTAAAATCAAACTGGTTCCTTTAAGCATAAGACACATTTTGAAAACTTTCAAATATAATATTTCTTTAATTTACCTTATACAATGTAACTAGCAATAGCTCCGTATAGTTTAACAAAACCAAATTTTCTGTTGTTTAAAATCAGGCGGTGATCTAGAGACTGGTTAAGATGCTTATATTTTTTATGATGAGCCAATTCACAACTATATTAATCAAATTCCACCAACTTTAATGCTTAAATAGATGAGGATTTAAAAAAAACAAAGCTTAAGGAACATTTCAAATATATTTCCCAATGCACTGATTTATGGCAGATTTTATGTTCAATGCCTTTCAGCAGAAGTTGAAGGAAAGAAAACACTTCTCAAAACTAGTTCAATGTTGGGCACAATTTGTGACTATATCATTGATTGTTCCCAAAGCAGTAAATCTATTCCATTGCACCAAGTTCCTATTGGTTGGTTATAGCATCAGATCAATGGAAGCCAGTAATTACTATCTGAGTGCTTAATCTCTGCCAGCCTACTGACTGAATCTTTTAATTACTCTCTTTAAAACTCTTTCTCTATTCAGGCTTAAGGTTAGGAATCAAAATCAATCTATTGCAAGAGACACATTTTGTTTCAGGTCCACTTTACAACATGGAATATTATTTATATTCCAATATGGAGTATTAGTACTAAAGTATTATTCAATGTAAAGGCCAATTTTAAGAAAATGAGATTTGGTTATGCCAAATGGAATTATAATTTTAAAAATGCAGCAATTGGTATTGTTTAACATGTTAAGAAGAAAAGTAAGTGGATAGTTTGGTGCTGCATGCATCTGTGTTTTGACATCCAATGAAGGACAAAGTATTCAATTAACTTCTCTAATGGGGTGAATTAGAGAATTCAAAGGGTGAATTCTCAACCTTACCTCAACTACTGGATTGAAACGCAGGATAGAGAGTTATAAAGGGTCCTCTGCATGCACACTTGCTATCAATGAAGTTGCAATAAAACCAGTGAATCACATTGAATGTATGGAGGAACAAACACAGACTGCAGAAACAACTATAGTAAAATGAGAGCACATATTGTAGGTTGACTGCGAGTAATTGCACTGGGGTACCAACAGATAGATGGATTGCAACAAATTCATCAAATTTTCTTCAGGAAGTGATTGAAGTTCTGCATGGGAGATAAGGTTCCAGTTGGTAACTTTGTCAGCTGTTTTGACAGGACAGTGTACGAGGTTCCTATAAAAGTCATTAAAACTGATTTTGGATTGAAACGATGGAGGTAGATCAAAGAGAGGAATTTTTTTAGAAATTTTTGACCTATCAAGAGCAGAAGGAAAGTCTGATGAAGTAAAGGAAACTTAAAAGGTGGATTTTCTCTGTGCTGTGTTATTTTAACTCAGTAACATGTGTAATGTCATCACTAACTGGTTCTTCATGTCCCACAAATGAATATAAACAGATTTTAACAATCCCTTTTTAGGACTATTGATTTGGTTTGTGTACAGAAATAATATTGGGTAAACTGTAATACTGAGTGAGGACAGATATTGCAATCCAGCAGGAAAACTTAACCTATTGTATAAAATATATTTATTGCCTTCCCAGACTAATTTATGGTAATGGTATACTAATGGTAGTTCGGTCTCAGTGACACACTCCAGAAAAATTGTGTTCACAAAGATACCTTGGCTATTTCATTTCTTCAACCTTTTGTGGTTTAAATTGCTATCAATGTAATCACAAGTAGTAATTTAAACGAATATACCCAGCTGTCAAGAAAACCCACATTTTATTTGTTGATTCAGAATTATGTAAAATTTATCCCACCCTCAGACACTGCCCTGTGTTATGGCTCAGGACCAGAATCCCAAATTACATTAGGCAGCCAGACTAGACCCCAACAATTTTTCTATTTTTACATAAATATGAGCATGTGATGCTTCACTCCAGAAGCTATTAGGCCTAATTTATAGTAAACAAACTTTATTTAATAACACACTTTAATTATATCTTAAGCAAATGAAGCAGTTTATTATCACCCATTGAATAATATTTTAACATGAAAAGAACCAACTCTAATTTCTAACTTATCAATTTTCCAGTTCCAAATAAGCAACATTCTTCTGATAGATGCAAAAACAACTTCACATAAAGTTACCAACTACAACTGTACTTATTATAAGGGATGTAATCAGTCTTGAAGCTTTCAGGGGGATTTTGTGGAGAGAACAGTTTGCATACCTCTATCTTTAAACAAGCCCCAACCAGAACTTTCTCTCTGCTATATACATAACTCCTCCCATTAAACATATTATCACATGACCCTGTCAATCTAAACTTACCTGCTATTCCTCCTGGTCCTTAAAACTCCAGATGACCTTTTATTTTGTAAACTAAATGTCATTAGCCCTGTCCTAAGTAAACACTGCATGGCTAAAATGAGTAATTAACCTACTTCCCCAGCATCTGAACTGTATTCCATCTAAACATACTGAAAACCTGTAGAAAGAAAATTGAACTTTAAAACATATATGTATTATATAATATATATATATATACATCCAAAGCAATGGCACACTAACATTACGCCTGAGAAAACGTTCAGTACAGCAGAGTGATAGAACACTTCATAAGGCAGTTAAGGATCAACTATGTTTATGTGGGTTTAGTGTACACAGAGGCTGGTGTGGGCAAGGAAAGACAGTTTTCTGTCCTAAAGGACATTAGAGTAATAGAGGTAAGCTTACAGCAACAATCTGGCAGCTTTGCTTTTCCAAGTATCAGATTTTTATCTCCAGATGTTTTATATTGATTTCAAATTCTCACATTGCTATGTTTGCACTGTAGGATTTGTACTCACATTTTCTGAATTATTGATCCAGTCCTTTGGATTACTGTTCTAGTTACATAACCATTACTCTAACAGTGGTCTACAGTGCATTGGAACTAGCACTGAGGCATACATCAGTGAAGCAATCCCAGATGTAACTGCTTTGGCAGTTTTGAAGCTGTATGAATTATACTCTCTGATACTGGGAAGCTAAGCCTAGAAAGTGTGAGAATCAAGTCTTGCAGACCTGTCACTCAACCTAAGATTTGAAGTCATATGGACATCAATGTTTTTCAATATTACATTACAAAAATCAATTTCTTACACTCATATGTCATTCCTATCAATCTGATCCTTGGCAACTTAGGTTTCCTGTATACATTATCTGTTTTATCTTTTTCAGCATGACCCTGACTTTTGGAAAATTCTGTTGGAGCAAACTGAATAATGTAAAAATACATTCAGATCTGAAATAGGCTCGGGTGCAACCTGCAAAGCTCTAATATTGCACACTCATCAGTGCATGATGCTTCTCTTCCTCTGAGATAGTCCCTTGGGATTGAGGAAGACAAAGCAAAGAACAAAGTAAAGTATAGCAAATGAACAAGCCTCTGCTGATCAAGATGTTCTAACCAAAAAAACTTAAGCACTTATTCGGTTCTATCCCTCTATTAAAGGGCAAAAGATTCTCTCTCAGTGCAGGAAATTTCTCTATCAGGGAATTGAACCTCGGTCTCCTTCATGACAGGTAGTGATATTAAACACTATACTAACGAAGACTTGCTTCCATTCTTGTGCAAAAGATTCTGAAATGGTTGATAAGTCCAAATATTTGATCTGCAGACTTTTAAACATGCAGGGCAGGTGATACCGGAAGGATTCAGTAGATGAACTGTTTGGAGGTTTGTGCATTCACTCTGAAGCATTGACTTCATCTTTGTAAATTCCCGACTAAGTCTCTCAATATGTTCAGTGTCTTTCCGAATCAACCTCTTCCATTTTGATTGGTCATAATCCAGGATCTTCCATGAGTCTGTCTGATCTCTTCAGAAATGTTTTAAGAACATTCGCAAACCCGTTTCTGCTGTTCTCCTGGGAGTCACTTGCCCCAAGTAGAATCATGAGTTTATTGACTGGCACATGAATAACACATTCTACCCGACGTTGCTGAGTACTTGACATATGCTAGTATTAAAGGCATGTACAACATTTCAATAATTTAATTGTAAAAAGAATAACATAGCACCAAAAGGTTTTGGCTTTGATGAAGGAGCGGCGTTTCAAAAGCTTGTGATTCCAAATAAACTTGTTGGACTTTAACCTGGTTTTGTGATATTTCTTACAGAATGCGATAAGAAGGCATGGAGAGTACAAACATGAGAGTGCACCAGCAAATAAGCTCAGAGTGAAATAGTAAACAGACATGGTGCTCACCACACTCAGAACAAGATTGATGGGTTAATGACATAAATTGAAATAAGAGATATGGTTACAAGGTAGCCAAGGTGAATATTCAATGATATTTGATATCTCAGTAGGATATGAAGAAAGTGAAATGGAGGTGGGGTGGTTCTATTCATAAAGGATGAGATCAGTACAGTGGTGAGAAATGATTGTGGTTTGTAAAATTAAGATGTTAAATCAGTTTGGATAGAGATGAAAAATAGTGAAAGAAGGAAATCACTGGTAGAAGTCATTTATTGGCAACCTAACAGTAGCTGCACTGTAGGATTGCATTAGATCATAAAATAAGATGGGGTTGTAAGACAGGTACTGAAATAATGGTGAACAATTTTAATCTACATCTAGATTTAATTGGCAAAGGTAGCCTACAGCAGGAGTCCATGGAGTGTATCTCCAGAGTTTCAAAGAACGGGAGGTGATCACATTGAAACTTACAGAATTCTTACAGGGTGTGACAGGATAGGTGTGGACAGGATGCCAGCCCTGGCTGGTCAGTCTAGAACTACAAGGCATGATCCAGAATAAGGGGCCAGCCATTTAGGACTAAGATATGGAGGAGTGTATCACTCAGAGGGTGGCACATTTTTGGAATTCTCTACTCCAGAGGGCTTTAGAATCCTTGCAACATTATAGCATACAAGGAAATCGGCCAAGTGCTAGAAAATAGCTTGAAAAAAGTTAGATGTTTGAGGCTGCTGCAGACCCAATGGGCCAATGAGCCACTTTCTTTACTTAAAACTCCATGACTGTATAATAATTATTGAGCATATTTAAGATAGAAATTGATAGGTTCTAGATACTAATGACCTCAAGAAATATTGGGACCGTAAAGAAAAATGGCATTGAGCTAGATAATCAGCCATGATCTATTTGAATGTGGAGAAAATTCAATGGACTGTTCCTATGTTGCCATGAATTCAGGACAGTTTCTTAGACAATATATTCTTGAACTTATCAGGAACTAGGTAATTTTGGGCCTGGTGATATGTAATGAGACAGGATTATTTAAGGATCTTATAATCAAGGATTCTCCAAGCAACAGATTCTATAACATGATAGAATTTCACAGTTTGAGCGTGGGAAATGTGGATCTAAAATTAATGTCCTAAACTTAAAAAAAGGCAGCTAGAAAGACAGAGTTTGCAAAAGTGAACTGGAAAAATAAGTTATAATAAAAAGCACTGATGCCTTCAAGATTAATCCAACTTTATGTGCTTTTTCTCTTTGTGGAAGTCCTTACTTCTGGAAAAACAGATCATCCTGTGACAGTTAACCAAACTACTTTCGGAATAGAAACATTTGTCTTTTGATTCTGGACTCACATAAACCATGTTTATTATGGCCTGGCCATGGAACCCTTTCTTTCCCCGAAAACTCTTTTATTGAATTGGAGCAAAAAGCGGTGGACATTGGAAAACCCTTTCTCATATTTTGTGTGTGTATGAAACAAATCAATCTTTTACTTTATCTTATTTTGAATTTGCTGTGTGTTATTTATAGAGAATTGGAACACTCCAAATTTTACAGTTGGGAAAAATACATAACCTCTTATAAAAGGATGAATCAAAAATCAAAAACATCTTTTTATTCAGGATAGCAGTGAGAGGAGAAGTCAGGACTGTTTAAATTAATCCCCCTTGCAAGACTCTGAAAATACACAGCATTTGAGACCAAGTCTGGAAATTAAGGATGGTATCAAATTGAAAGAAGAGGCTTACAATATTACAAAGATGAGTGTAGTCCTGAAGCTTGGGGATATTGCGAAATCAGCAAAGGATTATAAAAACATAAAGAAGGAAAAATTAGAAAAAAATTCGTAAGATACTTTTAAAAAGAGTAAAAGCTTTTACAAGTATAAGAGAAGAGTAGCTAAAATAAACAGTGGTCTGTTAGATTGTGAGATGGCGAATTAATAATTGGAAACAAGGAAATAGTGGAGATTTTGAACAACTATTTTGAATCTGTTATGATAGTTGAAGACACAGCAAGCATTGCTAGAATAGTAGGAAATCAAGAGGCAAAAAAGAGGGAGGAATTTAAAACAATCAGAATCACTGGAGAAAGAGTATTGGGAAAACTAATGAGATCTAATGGCTTGCCTCCTCGGATCTTAAAAGAATTGTTGGCAGCGATAATGGGTGCATTGTTGGTAATCTTCCAAAAGATTTTCAAGAAAGTGACAATGCTGACTGACTGGATTGGCAGCAAAATAGCTGTAAAAAAAGCCTGGAAAGCTGAGAGTGTGCATTGATCCAAAGGTCCTCAATAAAGCTTTGAACAAATCTCATTATCCTTTGCCAACTAGTGAAGACATTTTGCTGCAACTTGCCAAGGCAAAGGTTTTTATCACCCGAGGTGTGAAAGATGGTTAGAGGCAAGTGAATGAAAGCAGCAGTTTTCTGACTAAATTCCGGACACTATTTAGGAAGTACAGATGGTTGTGTATGCCCTTTGGCATTTCTACTACTCCAGAGAAATATTAACATAGACAGCATGAAATAGCCCAGAAGTGAAAGCGATTGTGGGTGATCTGCTAGTCTATGGATGTGGAGATACAAAGAGGCCATTACAGACCTTAATCAGAATATACTCAGACTGCTGGGAGAGCTCACCAGATGACCCAAAAACTGTATAAGATAAAACTAAAGACAACAGGTCAGTAACTGGTGGCAAAAGGTGTTCACCCTGACCCTGATAAGGTATTCATTGAAATTCAGCAACTAACAGATATGAAGTGATGGAGCAATTTGTTTAATTTGTAAACTACCTGGGAAAATCCTTCCCAATTTGTCACCAGAGTATGAATCTCTATGCAAGCTGACTGCAAAGAATGTTCAATGGTATTGAAGTAGCTTTCACTCACATCAAATAACCAATGATGAAAACACCAAAACTGAGATTTTATGATGTTCATTACAAGGACACTGAAAGGTGGCAGGACTTAGAGCAACTCCCAAGTAACAAGTACAATCTGCTGTGTTTATGTCCAAAGCATTAATGCCAATTGACAATAACACGCATGGTTTGAGAAAAAATACCTAGCAATTGTCTTTGTGAATATTTTAATCTGTACCTGTTTTGGAGAGACAAAATGACAGTACAGCCTGATCATAAGCCATTTCCAAGCATCTTCTTATCTGCTCCAAAGCATCAGCAAAGGATATTACTTTGTTTGCGAGGTATTTCTGCCCTACCATTTAATAAGATCTTGGCTGATGTGATTGTGGCCTTAGCTGTTAAAAGTGGTGGATGAAATGGCTCCTATTCTCAACACCAAAGATGATATCAGAGGCCATATAGTTATTGCTTTTCACATTGCATAATAGCTTTTCTCCATCTATCCCCTTTACATAGAAATGGTGCAGGATGCCAATTGACCCACCATGTCTGCATTGGCATTCCAAATGAATATCATGACTTAATGCCATTCCCCTGAACCCATACCCCCACTCATTCTTTCTATTCAAGTAATCATCCAATGCCTTTGTGAATGCCTCAAATGAGCCTGCCTCCACCACACTTCCAGGCAATACTCTCCAGATCCAAAAAAATTGTTGCATGAAAAGGTTTTTTCTCAACTCATATTTGCTTCTCTTGTAAATCACTTTAAATCTGGGCCTCTCATTCTTGATCCTTTTAAAAGTGGAAATAGTTTCTCTTTATCTACTCTGTTCAGCCCCTTCACGATTTTGAACATCTTTATCAAACCTCCTCCTGGCTCTCTTCTCTCCAAGTAGAACTGTCCTAATCTCTCCTATCTATCCTCATAACTGAAGTATCATATCTTTGGAAACAGTCTTGTAAAGCATTGCTGTACACATCTTTCCTATAGTGCGGCACCCAAAATTGTCCGCAATATTCTAGCTGACGTCTAATTAGTGTCTGTATAATTGCAGCATCACCTCCTTGCTCTTGTACTCTCTATTTTGGATAAGTACATGGATGGGAAAGGATTAGAGAGATAGGGCCAAATGTGGGCAATTGAGACTAGCTGAGAGGGCATCCTTTCCACAGTATCTTTATTAGTTAGAATGAATGGAAGTTGACCTGTTACAGTTATTACTGGAGATATTGCTAAATATTAGTATATCATTTTGTTTTCAATGTACAAGATTCTGGAATTATGTTGAAAAATAGAAGCTATGATCAACAAACAATCTTAATAAATTTAAAGAAGGCGCATTTCCTTCACAGGATGCTTTCAGACAGTTATGCAATACTCAGGGCATCATAAATCATAGATAGGAGGTAATTCAATCTATCATGTCTGAATCAACTGAACCCATTGCCCTGGTGTGTCCCCATAGTTCTGCATCTTTCTCTAATTCAACCATATCCTATGAGCAGACATTCTATTCTGCAATCTGAGTACATAAAGAATCTTTTGCTAACCAATTTTCCCATTCTTAGGGTGGTATTTGATGCAATCTCCAGAAGTGGGAAATGAAACAGATAGAGAATTAATGAAATGTGATATTAAATTCCAGTTTTGTAATAGCAGATTGAGATGTGGAAATTAAGTACGCAGTGTTGTACTGGCAAGTCGGGCTTCATGCTGTCCTATTTTCAGCATATTTCTATTTGAGAAATATTCATCATATTAAAACTTTTTAAAATTAAGCCCTACCATTGAGATTAAGTACGTGGCATATGTGAATCCCATGGCACCAGTTTCATGCTGGTTTAAAGATGGCTACACCAGCAAAGTTTGTCCATTTGGATCTGAAATGTTTATAGGATTTGTTTGGTTGGAATGGTATTTAGCTGTTAAGATTTATACAATATCACGGTTGCATTTATCTTGTTTGTAATTGATATAAGTTATTGTTAATTTTCTTTCTTTATATGTTAACATATTCTTAAATAAACATTGTTTGATAAAAGCTCCCTGGTGTGTTATTTGAATCATACCCGAAGTGAAACATCTTATGCTTACTCTAGCCAAATTCATATTGCAAAACATATGGTCCACGTGGACTTCATAAAATACTTTGGAGTTTTTGACCTGCATTATAACAGGAGCAAGGGAGTTTTGAGAAAGGAGAGTGGGTGAAGTCAGGCCATGAAGAGCAGGAGGGACTTTCAGGAAAGGGGCAGGTGGGGTTGTACCATGAAGGGGGGAAACCAGAGTTTCAAGAAAGAGAAGGAGATGGGGATTGGGCATGGAAGTGCACAATAGAAAGGTCCTGGTACATTGAGTGTGATCAGAATGGGAGGGGCAATTAGAAAATGCAAAATGAGTAGCTTAAAGGATGGATTCAGGGGATTTCCTATAAGGTCCTGGGTGTCTATATGAGGAAGATTTATTGCCGTGGAGAAGATCCACCATTACCATGGAGGAAATTCAATGCAGCTTATACCTCTGAGCTATCACCAAACAAATCACCAACTTACTTAAAGCATGCTGTTGTTGCCTTGATCAGTAAGAAGGGGCTATGCTGTACACACCACAGAGGGTATTCTGAATAGTTGTGATCTGCTGTGCATTGCACAACGTGATCATGCAACCACTAAAACAGGATGACAGGGCAGAGCAGTACTTCAATCAGATGAAGATGAATTAAATGAACTGAAGGAAGAGGTCATGAATGTGCAAGAATCTTTATAGAATACAGGGGCCACAAGAAGATCACCAGGGATATCAGGGATAACATTACATATAGCCAAGCTGCCCCACTCAGCCTGTGCACCAACCTCCCATTCAGGGTTCCAGAGCGCCCTCTGAATCTGTGTCCTATACCAACCAGAAGAGCAAGGTGAGTAGGCCACGGTATGTATTCCACATACATACATACTTGTGGATTCTATTCCTGAGGATACCTGCTTTGCAATTGGGCATTTGTCAATCAGCCTACCATGACCAAGAAGTCAGATCCTGCACCACTGTTACAGAGCAATGAATGCAATAGCTCATTGGCTCCTGTTGAAAGTGAGTTCGGCAAAAATTGTTGGTACTGCATATAAGGGGCAACCAACTGAGGGGTACCCTGAGTGGAAGTCTATATGATGAATAACACCTGTCGTCCCTCTTGCCACGCCATGGCATCTTTCTGTCTCCCTGAGGAAAAGAGGTGCCTGAAGGGAAGTACTGAGTCCACTGACAGGGTGACTGAATACAACTCCTTCCACATATGAAGCATACGATAGACCGGGCTCTCTATGGCAGTTGCCAACCTCTCCATGCAGAAAGCCAATGTGCTCACATGCTGGAGTTGTTGATGAATTCAAGCCATGGATAGAATCCTCCACTGTATGGGCAAGGTTCTGCACAGACTCTGGCACCTCTTCCCAGATTTCCCTGCAGGTATCTCCAGTAGGTTTATTGAGGCCAAGGCCAGAGGCTCATCAGCACAGAGCTCAATATGAGCCAGACCTCCCAACGATCCTCCAACAATAAGAGATCTCAGCTGACACAGTCTCTGTCAGCTGCTGGGACAAGTCTATGATGTAATCACCAGCTTGAGCCCTCTAATTATACATACAAACCCTCACAAAACTATGTAACAGGAAGGTGAAGCAGAGGTAGATGATGGGTGCATGTTCTGATTATTTTCTTCTTAAGCAGAAGTGGAGCTGTCGGTTGACACTATTGGCTTTGTCTTTCTCATGTTTTGGCTCCTCCTTTGCATTGAATGTTTTCTTATTCTAACCACCTAACTCCCTTCTTCATGCATCCACATACTAGCCTAGCATTTTATCTGGTACCTCATCACCTTATCATGGACATTGTCCTGGCTGATTGGAGCAGTCCATCCACTGGACCTAGGATCTTGGCTTTTATCTCCTCTGTGCAGCTCACCTTACTCAAGCAGGAGAGTCCTTTATTACCATTCCCAAGAGAACTTCCTGCCTTTCTCAGACAGCTTGAGAAGTAACTGCAAGAAGGCATTTCTAAACTGTATCTGTGGCAAATCAACTTGATGAATGGTGGCAAGTTGGGGGTGGTAGGAGAGAGTCAACAGATGGTGAGGGCGGACATTCCGTGCCATCCCTAAGCATGCGATTGTACATGGAACACATGCCCACCACATGCACTGACAGCTTACATTGTGACTGTGCACATGACAGTTCTACTTTCTGTCCCTGCCACAGGAACCACTCTTTTTATTAAATTCCATCCTTAGTCATAGTTTGAAATGGATTAACTTTGTCACAGATGGGAGGTAGAAATCTGGGACTCCTTCCCCAAAAGGTTGTTGATAATGGATTTTCTAAACTAAGATTGAGAGATTTGTTAGGCTATAATATATGTTCTATAATATCAAGGGTAGAATATCGAGAGGCGTGGACAAAGGTGGATAACTGGAGTTGAGTTATGGGTCAGACATAATATAACTGAATGGTGGAACTGGTTTGAGGGGCTTAATGTTCTACTTCAGTTCTTCTGTTACAAAGCTTCAACCTATCAGGCCTAATGTGTGACACAAGAATTCACCTGAATTTGAAATCCTGTTCTGTAACTTTAAATACCTTATGTAAAGACCATCAACCTGTCGTTTACACAGTCATTGCTACACATGGAAATTGTGGCTTTTGGCTGTTCTGACATGTAAATTCCAGAAAAATGTCCTCCACAATCAAGACATGGGTATCTTTAGCTGTTGTTTAAGTTGATTGATCTTTAGTTTTGAACAAATATATCTAGAGATATCAATTGCATTCCTCTGAATCAAGAAATTTTGATTCTTAAAAATGTTATTTTTTTAATATACATTTTGTCATCATGATTTTTTTAGACCACTTTCTCTGATCTCTTTTAAATTAGTTTGTTGTTTCAGAGAAGATGGTAAGATAGGTTAACAGAATTGTAAGTATCTTTTCACTTTCTACTACCATTGATCCTTTAGGCACAAGATTACAGTGCTTGCATTTTGAGTAATCCATTTTTCTCCTCAAGTGAGAAAAAGCTCAGCATGTTGAGTTTATTATCACTGAGGGAAAAAACAAGTTGGTCTGTTCAAAGCTTTCAAAATTCTGAATAGGACTGAAGGTACAGATGAATTGTTGACACTGCTAAAGTGTTTCAGTTAGAGTACATATTTCAAAATTGGGTAATGAGCTATACATGTGGTAAATGAGGCAGAACATATTTAAACAAATTGTATGATATTGGAATTAATTACAAAGAATGGTTAATGATATAAATAGTATAAGTAGGTTCCAGAGATAGTCAGTAGTGAAGGAGGAAATAGGTAAGAGGATCAAAGGTGTAGTTGATATCAAAGAAAAGATAATCGAAATATTAGACCAAGGATTTCTTCCCATCTCTAAAATACCCTATTTCCTCTGTCACAGAGCTCATTTTTTGAATAAAATGTCATCTTTACTAGAAGGAGATTAAGAAAGAGATCCCTAATAAGGGTGGTATAGTGGTTAGCACTGCTGCCTCAAAGCTCCAAGGGCCTGGTTTCGGTGTGGGTCACTGTCCATGTGGACTTTGCACATTCTCCCTCTATCTGTGCAGATTTCCTCCCACAGTCCAAAGATGTGCGGGTTAAGGTGATTGGTATGCTAAATCTCCTCTTAGTGTCCCCCGGATGCGTAGGTTAGAGGGATTAGCAGGGTAAATATGTGGGATTATGGGAATAAAGCCTGAATGGGATTGTTGTTGGTGCAGACTCAATGAGCCAAGTGGCCTCCTTCTGCACTGTAGGGATTCTATAACAAAGTTAAGGTACAGGAAAATAAGTGAAGAAGTATTGTGCATATCCATTGCTTAAATTACAAACTTCATGTACCTACCTGTGTTAGCATCTGAGAGACATTTGTTAAGTTGTCAACTTTGGACACTGTGTCAACATATTGGAACTATTGATCCTCATTTTCTAGATAGATGTTGAGTACAGACAGGCAAATTAATTACTTATCAACCCCAATCTAAATTAGGTGTAACATAAAACTGGACATTTTAAATCAATATGGCTAAAAACTATTTCTATGCGTTTACCACAGGTCAAAAGCCAACAGAGACATCTATTAGAACTGTCTTGGATACCAAACTGGAGTTCTTCACTTTAACAAGGAGGTCATCATGACCTGAAAGCAGAACTCTTACATATTGAATGGAGAGGCTCAAACTTTACAATGTAAGAGTCATTATCGCCTGAAACCCATGAACAGGCACTCAGACAGAAGACATTATGATTGTGTATGCCGAAGCTTCAGTCAGACTCCTGGCCATTAAAGAGGTGTGTACAACTGTGATGCCTGGCCTAACCTTATTGGGGGTTGTGACCCCCAACCCCACTACGTCAACCCCATTGGCCAAAAGCCAAGAAATGTTACAAGAATGGAAGAGAAGGATAAAGCAGCCATGTTCAAAACAAATCCAGCGAAACCACCACCAAATGATGCAAAAGGGTATAACAGACCCACCTTTGTGCTGAGGACCTAAGTTCATCTGTCGCTGTGAGCTCAGTGAATTAAATCCAACAGTCCAATTGATTTCACCAGGCTGGGTAATATTTATTTTTCAGGCAAGTAGCCAAGTTTGGAGAGAGTTAATTTATTGAGTAAAAATGATTTCTTGAATCTGTGAGTGTTTTTTTATATAAAACTAAGTTTGAACCCCAGTTCTCTGTCTCATAAAGTAAAAGCACCTGAGCAAATGTGGTACATTGATCAAAGTGTCTGGATAGAATACTTCATAGACAACAAAATGCTCATAATTACAGTGTGTGAAAATAGTCCGTTAATAGCTTCAAGAAAACAGGTATTTATTTACAAATGAGACGAATTCGCCTGCTCCTCAGTCGGAGCTATCAATCTGATATTTGACAATGACATTCATTCCATAAAGAAGCCAATGTTTCTTAGTTTTCAGAAACTGGAATTATCTTTTACCTAAAAATGCCCATTAAAATACCATTTAATTAACAACAGAGTTTGATTTATTCAGTCTGGTAAAAGCAATCAACTTGCACAGCACTGCAGACCAGCTGAAGATTATAGTCTGAGACTAGTTTGGCAGCTCAATGACCTCCTGTCTGCACCAATGAAAGAGGCCACAGCAAATGTAAACATTTGCCATAATCACAGTGGATGGAGTTTTTAACCAAAAGGTCTAGTACATTTTAATAGCAGGCATAGTGGCAAGATGAGATCCAAAGCCTGACTGTGCCTTCCAGGCAGTCGCCCAAGATTCCCACTTATAAGGCCAGTCTTGCTCAGTGAGCAGTTTCCACAGTGGAAAGTCTTTGTCAGTCCCAGTGGTCTAACCATGTGAGGGCCAGCTATCCCACTGCTAAGAATTGGACATTCATTTGTACTTGAGGTGAAGTCCCTTCTTGTAGGCTGAGAAATGACTAACACAAAGTCAATAGGCAGTTGTCAATTTCTACTCAAAACATTAAAAGAATTGCTGGACAGGATTTCAAATTTGGCCTTATAAACTTAAGCTCAAGCGGGGGCGTGTGCTGCAATGAATTTTCTGGAGAAGACCAATAACCTTTTCTGGAAACACATGATGACCTACTTTTCACAGTTTGCAAGATTGATGCTCAACTGCTGCTGATATGATCAGCGTCCTTGCTTAAAATACAACTATTGTGGGCAGATTTTATATGGAGGATTAAGAGGCTGAAGTTTCAGTGCTGATGTATAGTAGTAAAAGATGTAACACTGCAGTTATCTCTTGCAGCAACCTTGGTAACAAACAATGAAAGGACAGTTTACAACTTACTTGTGTTTATAATTTACAAAGTATATTTTTCTCTGTAAATATGCTCAGCAAGACTGACAGCATCCATGGGAACAGAAGTGGAGTAAAAGTTTCAAGTCATATCAGAACTGCGTCTTGATCTGAAGCATTAACTCTATTTTTCTTTCTCTCGCTCTGTTTGACCTGCAGAATATTTCCAGCATTTTCTATTGTTATATAATTTCCAGCATCCTCAGCATTTCCAGCTTGTCACAGTAAATATATGCTGCTGTCAGAGTGAGAACTCTTCAGAACCTCCGTGAATAATGTTTCCTTTGCCCTCTTTGTGTCCTTGGAAGGCTTTAGAGTCGCATTCTTAAATGATAATTGATGATGGACCTGAATACTTTGATGTTGCAAACTCACTTTTTAGATCAGTTAGATTGAGAAATATTTGATCCCATTTACCTTCTGGCATCACGAAAGGAGACCTTTATTCAGTGCATTTGACTTTCACTGTGATCTATGCCACAGGTAGAAACTTTAATCTCCCGTATTAACTGTTCTATAAATTGATAGGAGTCACAGATAATTTAATTTGGTGACCATTGTTCATTTCTCACCAAACTGAGGCACTGGATATCTCAAAATAGTGAATACTGTAACAAACTCAAAATGCAGAGGCAGACTGGTAACTGAAATGTTGCATTATCAACTTTAAAACCCAAGTTCAAGTTTCCTGTCTCAGTTCACATTTATTGTGTAACATTCTCAATGGGAGAGTTTGTCAACTTTGGCTTGATTATCAGGAATGAAAAGATCACATGTCTGTCTCTATGTGTCTACTAACGAGTTGCAATGCCAATTTTTGTTATCCTTTGTTACTTACCTTCATAAGGATGTAGAGAACTTCTCCCAAAGAATTAGAAATTAACAGATTGTAAAATACTGGTATTTTTTGGTATGGATTTCAGATAGTTGCAATGTTTATGTGGTATTATATTAACCAGAGTGATTTCCTCCATGCTCTTATGCAGATGTATCGAAACATTAAATATGTGAATTTTATGATACATCACACGTCAAGTTGCAGATAATCATTTCTACCATGAACTCTTAAGATACAGCAATCCCACAGTACATATTTTTGCAATGGGCTTTTCCAGGTTCTGGTAGTATCCCACATGGTTATCTGGCCAGGACATTAGGGAGTGTTTTGTTCCCAAAATATGGTATTTATTTTCCCGCTTTTGCCCCTATTAATCATTCCACACTGAGATTATTATTCAATTCCGAATCACCTTTCACAAGAGTGAAGTGAATTCTACTGCTTGTGGAACTGCTGTCACCGACCAATCATCTTATTTGCTAACTCATGTTCCTGCTCTGTCTGTTAGGATAGCTACTGAGAAATAGGAAGTGTGCTTTGCACTTCGTGGGTAGGATCTTTCAGTCTTACTGACTACAGGACCAGAAATTCCTGCCCAAACTCAACAGACCCCTTGTTGGTCCTGTCAAATTCTCCGTCCTGCCTGCAATGATTTCCGAGACAGGTGGGACTGGAAAATCCCAGATGTACAATCTGCTAACAATGCCAATACCATAAGACCATAAGATATTGGAGCAGAATTAGGTCATTTGGCCCATTAAGTCTGCTCTGCCATTCAGTCATAGTTGATATGATTCTCATACCCAAGATGTAAAATTGTATCACTAATATACGATATTTCTCTGATTTTTTTTAGCACAAGACTTGTGCCCTATGCGTTAGGTAGAAAGGTTACAGGCAAAGCCAAAATAATTGAATGGGCCCGTACAATTTGCAGAGTGGGTAGCACCCATTGAACCACTAGTTAAACCAGACAAGAGCACCTATATCTGCAGGGATTACAAGCTAACAGTAAACCAAGCTGCAAAACTGAACATGTACCCCATCCCCATGATAGAGTGTCTGCATGTGAAGTTATCTGAGGTTATAACATATACCAAACTGGACATGAGCTACGCTTACTAAAAGTCAGAGCTAGACAACAGATCAAGACCTCATGTCACCATAAATACACATAAAGGGCTGCATCAATATTTATCATTTGGGGTTTGTCAGCTTGATCCATTTTTCAGCAAACAATGGAAAGTTTGCTGCAGAATTTGGCCAGAGTTGTTGTTAATTTGGATGACATTCTAACAATAGGGTCCACCAAAGTTTGGCAAATTGGGACAAAATTTTGATGAGATTTCAGAGGGCAAAAGTGTGCCTAAAAAGTGAAAAGTGCACCTTCAAGACAAGTGAGGTGGCTAATCTTGGTTATTGGGTTGACGTCAGGAGTACACCCAATGGAGGGCAAAGAGAAAACAATTAAAGTAACACCAGCCCCTAGGAGTACCTCAGATTTCAGATCCTCATTGTTATGGTTAACTATTACAGGCAGTTCCTGCCTTTTTTTATATTCATTCATGGGACATGGGTGTCGCTGGCTGGCCAGCATTTACTGCCCATCAATGTTGAGGGTTCCTACTGCTGCTCTCTCCTAACTATTTATCATGGCCTGGCAACTCTGGTAAGAAATACCTAGAGATGGCGATGGAGCAGTATGGGACATTGGTTATTGCCTGACTATACTATGGGATACCTCTCCAATTTTGTTACACAGATGTTAGTGGAGAGGATTTTTACACTGTTGACTCTGCTTTGTTGATGCTGGCGATCTATCCAGTTTCATTCTTAAAATGTTTGTCCTTTTGATTTAACCAAATGATTTACTAGGACATTTCAGAAGGAATTTAAGAGTCAACCTGGATCTGGAGTTAGATATAGACCAAAACAGGTAAGGACATTAGTGAATCTGATGAGATTTTATGATAGAGTATTTTATGTAGGTTACCATTAAGTTACCATTACTGATATTAGCTTCTCAATCCAGATTTTTTAACTTGCTAACTTTAAGTTCTCAAGCAGCTTTTATGGAATTTGTGTCTTGGCAACTTTCTTCCTGGAGCCTCCGGATTACTAGCTCAGGACCGTAACCACAGTGCTACCATAACTAGTTGACATCATTTTGAGCAAAACTCATCTATCCGTCAACTCTTGAAATTGTTGTATCTGTTGTCAGTTACAAAAATCTATCTGACAGAGTTTAAATAAAGTACTGGGCAAGTTAAAACCTGCAGCTTTGTAACATTTGATTGATCCTTTATAGCAATCCATTGTCCATTTATCATCCTGTCAAAACACATTCACAATATAAAAATGGTCCATTCATATGGTTGTGAAGAATTAGCACTCAGAACACAGTAGGTGAATTAACACTTCATTTCCCAGTGAAGAAGTAAATAAAGGCTGAAATTTTATCATCCCACCTGCCACAGGGAATCTGGGCGAGCCATAGAAAGGTCCGTTGATCTCGGGTGGGATTTTACAGTTTTGGGACAAGAGAGGCCCAAAGACATTTGTTTATATAGACCGGAGTTCTCCAGCCATTCACACCCTGCTGCCATTGCCAGCAGGAACAGAGAATTTGGCAGTCAGCCAAATCTCCATCAACTGCAATGGGACCACAGAATCCCAGCTGAAGTTGGAGAATCTGGTCCATAGAGTCTTTCATAACTTCAGGATGTCACAAAGTATTTTACAACCAAAATGAAGTACGTTTTAAGAGTAATCACTGTTGTAATGTAGGAAATGATTGGGGTAAGTTAACCCGCTGCCTTGCAGCATCTCAATGCTTTAACCGACATATCAAATGCACACTGACAACACACTAGCCTTTTTTTGCACGCTGCATGTTTCAATATTCTGAGCTATACTACAGAAACAGAATTAAATGAGAAAGCATGATTATGTTACTGTGGGTTCAGAAATCAGACTATTGCTGCAAACTGCTATTTATAGTGACATGCAGCATTTATATAATGTGGAATCTATTTTTGTCTTTCCTTCCTTAACCACCCACTGTTTTCACTGATGCCACTATTTGAATGCCCAATTTTTCCCCACACATTGCTGCTAAATAGCAGACTTTTAAAATGTCCCATGAAATACACCAAATCCAGGAAAGAAACACCGTATTATTTCTTCTGATAGTATTTCAATAATTCTATACCAGCTTTCTGTATTAGTGAAAATACAGTGGGTTATCAAACATTCGTAACACTTTCTCTTATAGCAATGTGGAAACACAGCTTGTTTTTGTCAAAACTGAGGCTGCACAAACAAAAATAAAATCTTATATACAAATTAAATTAATGAATATCATACATTAAGTTCATGTTTAAAACCCTTATCTGTCCTTGCAATAACAATGCCATCTCCAGCTTCCTTTTCTTCCCAAAGTCCTCAAGTGCAATGACCCCTCCCAAATCCATTCCCATATTTTCCAGAACTCATGTTTAGATTTCTGCAGTTAAGTTTCCTTCCATGCCAAAGTGCCCAAATAAAGCCACAAAATGGCAACCCAACTCCTCAGTGTGTCTGAATCTACTGATATGTAAATCTGCAATTTAGAATCACATCACTCATAGGTGAAAGACTGGAACTTCTTATTAAAAGGATTCTTTTTTCTGTGATAAATCCAGTTTCAGTTGTATCAACAAATGTGAATCAGATTACATCTTGCTGAAAAAAAGACATACGTTGCTGAAATGCTTTGGCTTGTTTTCATCAGAACAAATACAAGAATGCTACAGTTCAAATAATCACAACAATTTATACTACTGAAGGAAAATATGCTGATTGGTTGGCAAGTTAATGCCAATTGGCTTAGGCATTGCCATGGAGAAAGCAACAATAAACTATAGGTTCCCAAGCCCCTGGGTAATTCAAAAAAGGTGCAAAGCTTGAATATATTTCTTTTGCTTACAGAGAACAGGTCCGTGTGTGTGAATGTATGTTGTTTCTAGCAAGTGTAAATAAGTCATGTTATGAGATCGACTGGTTATCTTAAATTAATTGCTTGCAAAGCAACTAGCATACTCAAGATTCGGCAACACTTGTTGAACAATCATGAAATCACATTTAACAGGAGATATTTTGTTTTAGGGTTTGCAAGCATAGGCTAGTTGACTATGCTCCGTACTCTGCTTATTTTGATCAGCCCATTGTTGGGATGGATAGTTTATATACCTGGCAGCACAATGGCACTGAAATTTATGTACTGTATTGCTCAATTGTGTGGTAGGCAGAACATCTTCAAAACATCTTATCGGCAGAAAACTGTACATGCAAATACCATCTGTGCCGTCATTGCATGCTAGCAGCCTGAAATCATTTATTTAATCAGTTGTTCAGATTTCTGAAGTGTTTTGCCTTTCCAGGGTAATTTAAGAGAGACTGGGCAGTTTTCCAATCCAAAAGTTGCAGTCTTTGATCCTTACGCAAGTTTGTGTGACATGCAGTGAACATTGATCTGATCAGAATAGCCACTGTCCTACAGATTAGCTTTGACAAGATCTAATTTACATCAAGCTTGCAATGTGACCAAATGACCAGGGCCCTATTTAAAAGATTGCTGAAAGGCCAATGTTTTAACACATGAAACTATGTGAATTCCAATCAGCATATTAATCAGTAAAGGTAGGCTTGTGGGAGATTGTAGTGGAAAATCCATCAGCAGAGTTCTCAACCAGCATGTTGAGGAAAGGAAGCACATTAGACTGCTCCATGTTAAAGTTGAATTTAAGCATAGAACAAACTATACCTTTGAATTGGAGCACTCAATGTACCCCTGCAAATGGACAGCACTTGTTGAACAATGTTGAATGCACTAAGAGATACACAAACAACAATTTAAGATAACTAGTCAAGATCATAACGTGGCTTACTTACATTCATACATAGGGACTTGCTTTCTGTAAAGAAAATGAATATACTCATGCTTATGCCTTTTTTTGAATTATCCAAAAGTTTTGTAAACATATTGTTCCACATTGCCTTCTCCATGACCAATGTCTTTGCCAATCAGAATCAATCTGCCAACCAATCAGCACCCTTTTCTCCTGTAGTTTAAATTGTTGGGAGCATTTGAAATTTGATATTCTTGCATTTGTCCTGATGAGAGTGCAAGGTTAAAAGCTTCAGCAACATGTCTCTATTTTCATCAATATTCAAGTTCTATACTGTTTGCAGGTAACATCTTTTAAATAATGAATATCTTCTAATGAAAATAAGATTAAAATCTATCATGGCGACAAATGCTACTGGTTCACGGAACTTTTTAAATTTGTATTTATGCAAATGAGTTTGGGCAGATAACTGTAGTACAACAGCACTACAGAAAACTGCACCACTTCAAGTGTAATTTACATCCAGTTTCCTGACTGTGTTCAAAGCAGAAACTCTATCCCAGAAGAACTTTTACGAGCTTGGTTTAATAATGGAATTAATCATGCTAATTTGATATGAGTGTGATTTATTAATAAGTGGATATGACACTTAATGTTGCTTGCTTAATTCACTGGAAATGCTTAGGTAAAAATTCAAACAAATTAAAATAATTTGAAAATTTTAACAGATGAACTTAGAGTTTAATGCCATTTGAATTATGAGATGATGCAAGCAGCACAGTGGTTACAGGGGCCTCAACACCAAAATTATGATTTAATGGATTAGCAGCCAATTTATCATTCTCCAAAACATTCTTGTGTGATAAGTAATTACTACCCGAGCAAACTGTTCGTGGGAGCACAGTAACAATGCAGTTAGGTTACCGGACTAATAAGTGAGAAGCCTGGATTTATGATTCTTAGACATGAATTCAAACCCCACAGTGATAGTTGAGAAATTCAAATTGAGTTCGTCAGATAAATCTGTGATTAAAAACTAGTACGAGTATTGGGCAACCAATGTTAACACTCATTTGGTTCACTAATATCCCTTAGGAAAAGAAACCTTATATAATATATTGGCAAGTCTATATATGACGTAGAGATGCCGGCATTGGACTGGGGTAAACACAGTAAGAAATCTGACAACACCAGGTTTAAATCACCTGACAAAGTCCAGAGGGTCAAAAGCTTGTGACTTTACTATCAAATAAATCGGTTGGATTTAAACCTGATGTTGTCAGACTTCTTACTGTGGTTTATACATGCCACCAGAACCACAACTGGGTGGTTAACTCAACTGCTGTATAAAATGGCATTACAAGCTATACAGCAATAAGTGCTGTCCTTGCCAGCAACCAGCCTACTTCCCCAATCCAACAATGAATGATTAAATGTAAACTGTACATAAATAAACTGTACAATAAAGATTACCAAGCTTTACCTCATGATTCTTAACATTTGGAGTGTTCAACCATTAATTTTAAAAAATCTTTATTTACTCATCAAATTCTATCAAGGTACTCCTGAAGATGTCTTTCCTGAAACCCTATATTATAGCTATGGAGAGTCTCAAGAAAAACAACAGTAAGAAGGCTGAAATTCTACTGCTCTGTCTGCCACAGGAATCGGTGTGGGCAAGGGGTGGATAATGGGAAAGTTGATTAACGTTGGAAGGGATTTTCAGGTTTCATTGAGCGAGGCCATAAAAGTGCACCCAAAGTTTTTAAAATTCTTTCATGGAACACAGGCACCATTGACAAGGCCAACATTTGTTACCCATCCCAAGTTACCCTTAATTTCAGTGGCTTACTAGGTGATTTCAGAGGACAGTTAAGAGTCAACCACATTGCTGTGGGTCCAGAGTCACATGCAAGTCAAATCAGATATAGATGCCGATTTCTCTCCATAAAGAACATTTGTAAACCTGATTAAATTTATACACAATCAGTGATAGTTATCATGGTCACCATTACTGTAATCATTTTTACAGTCCCATTTTCAAAAAATTAATTGAATTTAAATAGCTCCAGGTGCCAGTGTGTGATTTGAACCCATGTCCTCAGGGCAATGAAAGGTGCAGGAAGGCACATCAAAAGTAATGCCAGGCAGACGTAAAATGAGATATCAACTGGTGAAGCTACAACACAGGATTACTTGCATGCCAAACAGCAGCAGCAACAAGTAACAGATACAGTAAGCAATTCCATAGCCAACTGAACAGATATAAGCAGTCCTATCTCATCCAGCCATGAATGGTAGTGGATTATTAAACAATTCAATCAGAGGAAGGTCCACAAATATCCATTTCCTCAATGATAGCGGAAGCCCAACACATCAGTGCAAAGAAGTATTTGCAACAATCTTCAGTCAGAAAGGCTAAGGGAGTGATCCATCTTGGTTTCCTCCAGAGGTCTCCAGCTTCACATATGTCAGACTTCATCCAATTTGATTTGAAAAGACTATGGGCGCTAACAAAGTTCCAGAATTGTACTGAAGACTCGTGTTCCAGAATTTGCAGCACCCCTAGCCAAGCTGTTCTAACACAGTTATAGCACTGGCATCTACTCGGAAATGTGGAAAGCTGCCCTGGTATTTCCTGTACACATAAAACCTGAAAATCCAACCCAGCTAATTATCGCCTCATCGATCTACTCAAGATCATCAGTAAACAGATGGAAGGTGTCATTGACAGTGCTATCAAGTGGCACTTATTCAGCAATAAACTGCTCAATGACGTTCAGTTTGGGTTCTGCAAGGATCACTTAGCCTTGGTTCAAACATGGGCAAAAGATCTGAACTCCAGAGGTGAAGTGACAGTGACTACCCTTGACATCAAGGCAGTATTTGACCAAGTACAGCATCAAGGAGCAAAACTCACGTCAACGAGAATCAGGGGGAAATCCTTCACTGGTTGGAGTCACACCTTGCACAAAGGAAGATAGTTTTGTTGTAGAAACATCTCAGTTCCAGACCATCACTGCAGGAGTTCCTCAGGTTGTGTCCTAGGCCAAATCACCTTCAGCTGCTTCATCAATGACTTTTCAGCCATAATAAGGTCAAAAGTGCAAATGTTCGCTGATAATTGCACAATGTTCAGCACCGTTTGCAACTCCTCAGATACTGCATCAGTCATCCAAATATAGCAACAACTGGATAATATCCAGGCTTGGGCTGACAAGTGGCAAGTAACATTTGTGCCACACAAATGATAGGCAATGACCAGTTCCAACAAGAAAGGATCGATTTATTTTCCCTTACATTCAGTGACATTATCACTGCTGAATCCCCCACTGTCAACCTCCAAGGGATCACCATTGATGAGAAACTGAACAACGATGTTCCCCTCCAAATCAGTCATCAGCCTGACTTGGAAATATATCGCCATTCCTTCCGTATCGCTGTGAACTCCTTGAATTCCCTCCCTAATAGCAATGTGGATGTTCCTACACATCAGGAACTGCCACAGTTCAAGAAGACTTCTCACCACCACCTTCTCAAGGGCAATTAGAAATGAACAATAAATGCTGGTCTAGCCAATGACATCCACATTCTATAACTGAATTTTTAAAATAAGCTTGGGCTTCTTATTACCAGCTCAGTGACATTACCACTACACTATGGTCTTTCCATATATATCACACTGTGGAATCCTCAATGATCCTTTGGAACAGAATAAAAACTGGCACCACGTGCATTTTTAGGTTTAAATTTATTTCTTAGTGTCACAAGTAAACTTACATTAACACTGCAATGAAATTCCTGTGAAAATCCCCTCGTCACTGCACCTGTTCGATACACTGAGGGAGAATTTAGCATCACCAATGCACCTAATCAACATGTCTTTTGGACTGTGGGAAGAAACTGGAGCACCCAGCAGAATCCCACAAAGACATGGGGATAACATGCAGGCTCAACACAGACAGTGATCCAAGCCGGGAATTGAACCCGGGTCCCTGGACTGAGAGACAGTAATGCTAACAATTGTGACACGATGTCACTAATGTGTTACCAAAATGGTAGAACTCAATCCAGTCACTGGTCGCTGCCAGCATTGTATCGCAGATCAACTGCGCTGGAAATACAGACGATTAACAATATTAACAATATATGCCTGTGAGTTAATCACAATCCTTTATTGCTACCCTTTTTTGTTGATTCTGCTGATAAACTCAAATCCAACACCATTTTATGGCCAAGTAGTCACTGACATCAGATACCTTCCAAACTATTAGTGCCATGGCAAAGAGGTCACTTTATTCAAGAATAGGCTATAAAAAGATTCAAACTAATATCAAGAAAGAAAGCTAAGATAATCTAAGTAGAGAAAGAAATTAAAAAAGAGGATACAGATGCTAATTAATTGACTATTAAATCCATACAACGTTATTGACCTAAATGTAAGCAATAACATATGGTAAAGGCTTATTCTAATAATGAGCTTGAGCGCAACAGTGCAAGAGATATATCGTTATTGATAAACCAAGAGTTTTGCAGAATATACCAACATGGTTAGTGTTATAAGTCTTCACCTCAACTGATGTTATAGTCAGTATTTTTCTCTTCCAGCACAAATGATATTGGAACATTAATTATTATCAGAATAGGTTTTTTGTGATTCATTTCACATTCGTTCATAGAAATTCAGAAAAGAACTTAAAAAAAATTCTGCCCTGTATTTTTATTTCCCCATGGGATATTTTTACATAGTTTTAAAGAACTGATGAAAAACTCTAGTTGGCCGCTGAACAAATATTATCCAAACAGCTATGGGAATCTTTAAACTGTTACAAGTTAAATCAAGTGCTCTCAAACTGCGCAAAGGGATCTCCAAACTAGAGTTGCAAACTAATAATCATAATGAACTAATATTCTGCAGCATATGGATGGTTTTACTGAATTGGTAACAGTGACTGTCATTGCAAATACCAATGACTAAATGTCAGGGGTGCATAATGTCAATCACATTGAAATGTTGTAAGTGCAATGTTATTATCAGTCAGGTCAGTAGCAAGTATTTTGAAAATAGCATAACCATGTGTTTCCTCCTCCCTCTAATCCTGCAGCTCCCTTCTGGCCCTCAGTACCTGCACCTCAACCATCCTGCCCTATCTTTTCCATCTGCCTCCCACAATATCTCAGAATTCTTCTTCTCCCACTTCACTTCTTGCCTATTTTGATTTCTTGAATTCTTCTTATTTCTCTTTCGCCATTATCCTCAATTTCTGTTGGGTAACATTTCTTTCTGTTACGTTTTAACAAACTTCTGACATATTTTGTTCAGTTGTCCGGCAGCGATGATTTGAATCTAATCATTTTACATTCTTCACATGAAAAACAGAAATTAGATCTTAAGCTGAACATGAATTGATTTTGCTGAAAAAGTCAAACTCTATACACTAACAAGGACTCATTCTGAGTCTTTCCTGCTCTGTCCAAGACCACAAAAACTACAAACAGTTGTGAATGAAGCCCAGTCCATCACGCAAACTAGTCTCCCATCCTTTGGCTCTCACCCTACTTTCTGCTGCCTCGGAAAAACCGTCAGCATAATTAAGGAACTCATGCTCCCTCGACGTGTTTCTTCCATCTTCTTCCATCGGGAAAAATATACAGAACATCTGAAGAAGCTGTCCTTGAGTTGGTTGGTAAACCAATCTTATATTAAGTTGATTTTTCTTTACACCCTGGCTATGATTGTAACACTACATTCTGCACCCCCGCCTTTCCTTCTCTATAAACACTATGCTTTGTCTACAGGGTTTGCAAGAAACAATACCTTTCACTGTATACCAATATATGTGACAATAATAAATCAAATCAAATCAGAAGTTACATTCAGAAAAGCATTTCAACCTGCAGTAATGCTGCAAAGTAAAAATAAAACGACATTGTTAATGAAAGTGTAGTCTTCACAGTTTTATTTTGATTAGTCAGCTTGCAAGGAGCGTCATCACCTGTCATCTAATAATAGCTCTGAAACTGACAGTGATTATCGACAAAGTTTTAACATAATAAGCCCTTTAAATACTTTGGCAGCAATTAGTTATAAAGGAACTTGCTTTACCAGTACAGGGAAATGTGCTTACTGTTGCTCAGGTTCTTAAAGATGTAGCACTAAAAATAGCATTTTTATATCATTGTTCAAAATAAGGACACATTATCAGAACATGGTATGAAAGATTTAATGAATTTTCTATTAATCTTTAATCCTAATAGCTGACAGAAAAGACATGGTATTTTGAACAGGTTACTGTAACAGTCTTAAACAGATATTGCAACATCAAAACTGAACAAACCCATTCCATTTTAAAGATTATCCTCCACACCAGCAATTGTCTTAATCTCAAATGCCTTCCTGTTCTTGCAATCATCCAATCTATTGTTAAAGGCTGACACTATCTCTGCTTCAATCACTAATACTGCAATCTTCACAGCCTTCTATATAAAAATAGTTCTTTCTGGTCTGTCCTAAACATCTCTTACATTTAATCTTTTATCTGCACCTCCTAGTTCTATACCCTACCATCACAAGAAACTTTATTTATATCCATTTTTCCCATCACTTTATAATTTTAAACATTTCTATCACATCATCCGTTAATTCCCTCTGTTCTAACAAAAACACAATCTCATTTTCAAATCTTTTTTTGTCCTCAAACCAGGCACCATCTCAGTAAATCTGTACTGTACTCTTTATTCAACATCCTTCCTAACTACACATGGCATCCCAAAGATAATATCAATGAGTATTCCCAGAGATTCACTACAACTTTTCATACTGTCACTATGACAGTATTATTCTATATCTCCTGCTAAACTTCCATTATTCAATTACTTATTTTTTAAATGGCCTATTCCACTTGAGGTTCTATTTTTGGTACCTTGCGAACCTGAAATCCAAATCCTTTTGCCATCCAAACCAAAAGCGTAGTTATTAATTTATTTTTGAATCAAAATGTGACACCTCACACTAACACTAAGTTCCAAATACCATACATTTGTTTATATCACCACATGATGAGTATCCATGTGACTCATACTCTACAATCCTCAGGAGTTTTTTCCTCTCATAATTTAACATTGGTTGGGAATTTCTCCTCCCAAATATTTCAGGAGGATTTGGCAACGGGAGCAGACAATCTCATGAAAGGCCCAAATTACATTTGTGTCTGAAGTGGAAGAGGCTGAAGGAAGATGAAATGAAGGAAATTTATCAATGGACAGCAGCATCGATGGAAGTGACAATAACGCAGAAGAAAAGCCATGAATTCTTGGTAGGACCTTATTTTAAGTGATTGCTTTAAAAACTCATTTTAACTGAAATGTTGTTGATCATGGCGGCTGATCATTAGATGTGCACTTTTTCAATTGCCAAGTTGATTGCCGTAAATTGGAAAAAAAAACTTATTTTGTATGGTTAATATTTGGTAACAATATTTGTGATGCAATTGTCCCCAACCCTGTATCAGTGACGTAACGGGATTCCCAATGTTCAATGTTAGAAACAAAATTTCCATACGTTAATATCTCATTAGGTCTGAATCATCTCCCCAGAAAAAAAAGTTCATTCACATCAGCATGAGGGCGGACCAGGCTTAATCATGATGGGTCTCCCAAAGCAGGAACCTGACAAGCAAACCTCCCAGGGAAGTGGGGGAGTACATCATTTGGGAGGGGGTGGGGAATCATGATCAGCACTGGGCACTACCCAAATATTGGCAGTACCCTGAAGCTGCCCCCTGCATATTTCTAACTTTGTTATTGGGATTTTTAAAAATTGGCATTAGTTCAGGCAACATAAAACATATTAACAACTTAACAGATGTTCTATCAAATTATTTATATTTGAACTTGAGATATTTTGATTTTAAACAACTTTTATTTCAGGACCCGTCATCTATTTAACTTTTAGTTCCTTTATGAAGATTTAGAAATATTGCTGAAAAAAGACACAAACTGTTGAAACTTTTCATCATTTAGTCATCAGGACAGATTCACAAGAATATACGTGTGAATATAATAACTTGTACTGCATGAATGGAGAATGCTGATTGGTTCACAAGTGAACTCTTGATTGGTAGAGGGGTTGCCATGGACAATGTACTGTTAACAATTAACTGCCAAGCTTTTATTTAAATTCGAACTAGACAGGTTGACCGTGATTTGTTTAAGGCATTGCCTAGGCTTTTGCTTAATTGAAAAGGTACAATAATCCTTCGGTCTGCACAGCACACTTGTGTGTGAATATATCTAGCTTCTAGCCATATTATGAATCTGACTGATAATCATAAATTGGTTGTCAATGTAATTCCTAACATAATCAGGATTGTTTAGTTAATGCTGTTCAGTCACAGAATTACAGTTATTGTTCAACACTATATTTTGAGTTTGGCAAGCACAGCTTGGGCCCTAAATATAAGGTTATTGATAAAGCTGATCTTATAGCACCTGGAACTGTAGGAATCCCAACATTATATACTGACCAGTGAAGATAGTCTTGCTGCAGACAGTAATGGAGCTTCAATTGGCAGATTTCCCGACTGAAATGTCCAGCATAGTGAACTCATTTGAGTACTCCGTTTCAAAAGTGAATTTGAACAATGCATAGAACCCATTTAAGTATGGAAGGAAATTCTTAAATGCAGCTGTGGAACCAATGCAGTCGCAAGATGAGTGGTATTTGCAGCTGACAGTACGCTGCCATTAACACAGAAAGATATTTTTACTATCACACAATTGTGTAAAAAGTGGTATATGAATTTCAGTGGTGGTGTGATGACAGTGCTGGTGTGATATCGTCCACACACTGCAATGGTTGGTGGCTCATATGAAAAAGCACACCTCTTCCATCATTTGCTGCAGACAAACACTGAGGATAGCATCTTCCAACCACCTTCACCCCGAAACAGAAAAATACTGCCCAAGGTCAATGGACCTTTCCAGAAAATTAGCCCCTGTCTCTGAGCAACTCAGGCTTGCAAATCTCAAAACAAATGCTCAGCAATAGATATGATTCCACAATTGGACAGCATTTGCTAAATGATTCTCATTTTGCTAAGATTTACATTGCTAACCAATTTAAGATATTCAGTAGGGGCTTGCAGTGTGGCTCACATATGCATGCCAGAAGTTACATATATTGATACTCATACTGCTGCCCTTGGCAGACAAAAGAAGCCTGTCCGTGCATAGAGGCTTTTACAACTCAACAAAAGTTTTGGGATAGCCAGTCTCATGGCAATGCCTTGACCAAAGTTGATTTGCCTAGTTTGAATTTAAACTTGGCAGTTAACTATTCCCTTGTACATTATCCATGCCAACCCTTCTATCAATCAAATTTGCCATTTGCCAACCAATCAGCATTCTTTTTTTCCTGTAGTTCATATTCTTGTGGATCTGTTTTCATGGGCTTGAACAGTATGTCTCTTTTTTCAGCAATAGCCACACTCTGTGGCTGGAATTCTGCCCCCAAAAATTCTAAGAGTTGAATTCAAGTGAAAACTGGAATAATTTGCACTGTTTTTTTCAGAGGGAGTTCAAAGAAGAATCTCTCTCACTCCATGCACTGCAGAGGCCATCTGTGTGAATATCATTAAATTTCAGTGAGTGGGGCCTATCCCAATGGAGAGGCTGAAATCAGCATGCTGAGTCGGCCACTGCTCATGTGCTAAGATCTGTCAGTGCCAAATCAGTCAATGCCAAGATTGGCATGTGCTCACTGATCCTGTATTGATGGCCTCCCATTTGCTGGTCAGCTCAATCACTGGTCAGCCCTGCGACCTCCGCATTGCCAATCCTCCACTCCCACGGCCCAATCACTGCCCCAGCCGACCGTTCCTGGGCCTAGCCCCATCCTGCCACCATATCCTGTCCCATCTACCGATACCCCCCCAACATTCCTGACCACCGCTCCCTCCCCAGAGTGCTAACCATCCAGCAGGCTGACCGTTCCCCCGTCGCCTGCCTTGGTCACTGGCCTCCCTACTTCCCCTACTGATCCCTGTGCAAAGTGGCACATCCCCTCATTTCTATCCCTGCCGATCGCTCCCTAGGCCACTCCCCAATCAGGCTCCACCCCTAGTTCCCTATCGGCTCCACCCCTTTAGCACTGGCTCATGTCCAATGGGCAGTACCCTGGTGCCCCTGGGGCATAGGTTGGCATTGCCAGGATGCCAATGCCCTAGGGACACTCCCCCAGTGCTCAACCCTTTGGGGGCTCAGACTGCCCTCCCCTTCACTCCAGCACAATCAGGCTGTGAGCTCCCCAAAAGTGGGAAGTTACAGTAATCCCTGCAGGAGTGAAACACTCTGGTGGGTGAGAGATGCTAGCAGACCCGGAGACTTCAATTCTGGGCCTGTTTACACCTCTGTGCTGATTTCCGGTGTGGAGCACCGCTGGAAATCCGATGCTGTTGGACACAAGTAGGGTGCGAATGCTCATGCAAACCCCACAAATCAGCTGATGCGACAATCTCCTGGCCCTCTGTGCTAAAATATTAGTGCAGCAAAACGGGAGAACCACAGTCTATATTACCAATATTGGACTATTTAGAATACAACAATTTTGATGATTCCTTCATAATGAGAAACTACCAAGTCACAAAATAAAGATTTCCAAAGTAACGACTAAAACATTTAACCAAATTTCGAACTGTTGTTAGATTCCTAAATTATGCAACAACAAAAGCTGGTCTTGGAATGTAATCAGTACCAATGGGGCATTCAAAGAGGATCAAACATCTGTGGCAGTGCATAGAATATAACACGAGGCACAAGCAAGAGGAAGTGTTTTCATTTCCCGAAATAAAATGAAGCTGACATGTAGTTTTGCTCATTGCATAATTGTGCATCTTTTAGGGTAAGGCGCATCATTTAATTTGTGATCAGCAGATCAACATGACTCCTAATTAGATAGTCCAATGCTCCTGTAATCAATTAAATTATTAGGATGTTAAATTCATAAAAGCTTTCCAATTTGCAATAAGTTTCCTCTGTAGCTCAGTTGCTAGTACTCTGAACCTCTGAGTCAAATGACTGTGGGTTCAAGAGACTTGATCACACAATTTAGGCTTGCACTAAATGGAATTCTCCCATCCCACTGTGCTAATTTTCTAGCACAACGGGCCAGAAGAATTGCATGCTGGGTGATTCACGGGGTTCCTGTAGGCGTTCGAGACCTGCTAGCGTCTCCCAGTGCAAGGAGACATGGCTAGTATTTAAATGATAATTTAAATATCATTTAAATGCTATTAACTTGCCCAGGACGGAAATATCCAGACCTGCTAGCTTCTCCCACCCGCCAGAGTGTTTCACTCCAACAGAGTTTAGAGTAGCTCCCCACTTTCAGGGAGTAAGCAGCCTGATCACGCTAGTGAAGGGGGGGCAATTGGGGCCCCCAAGAGGAATGGATGGCATTGGCCTCATGGCATGGAACCTTGGCAGCACCCACCAATGTCCCCTGGCACTGCCCAAGGGCAAAGTGCTCATGCCCAGGTGGCAGTTTGTCACTGCCCACCTGGGAATAGAGCAGAGCCTAGATGGCAAGGCCTACTGTGGCTGGGATCTAGAGGATGGGCCTGATGGGTGGAGTCTAGGAGAGAATTGGTGGGGTTGGAGACGTCTCGCTGCCACTCTACGTAAAAATCAATGGGGTGGCCAGCGATTATGGCTGGTGGGAGAGTCTGTCTTTGCCAGGATGGGGGGGAGGGTGGCGGTGGTTTGGTTACCTGCTTGGACGTCTGCACATGGGTGGATGGGGAGGATTGACACTATGGGAGGCTGAAAATTGGTGCAGTCCAGGGGTGGGGGGAGTCTCGGGAATGGCTGGGGTTCCACGATCGGGCTGTGGGGCTTTTTGGGAGGGCGGGGAGTGCAATTCAGTGGGAGTCCTCACTGGCCAGCAAATAGGAGGCTGACACTTTGGGGCCACTATGTATACACTGTCCTCCGAAATTTAATGATATTCACGCTGGTGGCCTCTGTATTGCACACAGTGTAGGAGATTCTAGTCTGAACTCCTACTGAAAAATCCAGCGTGATTTCCTTCAATTTTCCCATAAATTCAACACGTAGAATTTTTTTGGGAGAGTTCCATCTCCGGTCTTTCCAATGTTATACAAATCTGGAATCTTGATTTAAAATCTCATCTCAGATGGATGTAAACAATCCCATGACTCTATTCATAGAAAAACAAGAGAGGCTCCTAGTATTTTAGCCAACATTTATACCACAACCAACATCTTCAAAGCAGATTATTTAGTCATGTATCTTAATGCGGGAGGCTTCTGCTGTACAAATTGGCTGTTTTCTGTAATACCATATTTCAAAGTTCCTCATTGGTGAAGTTTTTGAAATACCCTCATGTTGTGTTGGCACTATATGAACAGTTCAATGAACTTAGACCATCAGCCAATGGCAGGATTCTCTGGCATCCGCACACATCTTTCTCATGGTGGGATCAATGGGATTTCCCCAGTAACTCCATCCTACACTGTTGGGAAACCTGCAGCAGGGATGTGTCATTGGCACAACTGGAAGATCCCGCCGGTGTGAACAGCTGGAAATTTCCAGCCAATTTTTCACAGTTCAATTCGAAAGGAGGCACAGCCAGATCTGGGGCTAAGGAGTGAGGTGGCCCAAGGGGATCAGGTGTCTGTGGGGCATAATCAGGGTCAGGGTGATGAAGAAGAGCAGGAACAATCCTAAGTTTCTAAATTAGAATAGAGCTAACTAATTTCAATAGGATGAGAAGCAATCTAGCCAGGATAAAATGGAACGAAGAGATTAACAGGAAAATATCTAACGAACAATGAAGACGTTTAAGGAATGTTTAGGTATTTTCCAACAAGAGGGAAAAATAGGGGATTCAAAACCTTGAATTATAAGGAAATTAGGGAAATAATTAAAATTATTAAGTGGGTGTCAGATAAACTCTTCAAGTGAGAACCAGTCCAAATACAAGAGTGGAAGAGACGATTGACTCAGTGGTCAGCACTGCAACTTCACCAGGGGCCTAGGTGCAATTCTGGCTTTTGATAACTGTCTAGACAGGATTATGCTGCCTTGCTGGCCTCGAAATCAGAAAATCCTGCCCAAAGTCAACAGATCTTTCCATGGTCCACCCCTCGCCTGTACTGATTTCTGTGGAGGGTAGGATGGTAAAATTTACCCCTGCGTGTGGGTTTCACCTGGGTAGTCCAGTTTCCTCCCACAGTCCAAACGTGTGCAAGTTAGGTGGCTTGGCCATGCTAAATTACCTCTTAGTGTTCCAAAATATGCAAGTTAGATCAATTAGCCATGAAAAATATGTGGGGTTATGAGGATAAGGTGGGAAGAAGGCCTGGGTAAGAGCTCTGTTAGAGAGTTGGTGCAGACTCAATGGGCTGAATGGCCTCTTTTTTACTGTATGAATTCTCTGATTCAATGAATTGAGAAAATAAAATGAGTGATGCAAATATAGGAATTAAGTGATAGTTAACATAGAACAGAGTTCAGAAATCCTCTACCAGTGTTTAATCAGGTAGTAAGAGGAGTGGTGGGGCCTATTTGAGACATAGAGAATGATATCTGTGTGGAAAAGCAGTGCAAAACTAGGATAATGAATGCATATTGTGTATTGATTTTTAATAGGGAAGATGATGTTGGCATCATTTATTAGAAGCGAAGATGATAGAGGTAATAGATGGCAGAAATAACTGATAGACAGGATGTACTGGAAAGGTTGACTATGCTTACAGAGGATACATTCTGTTCCAGATGGCTTGTATCCCAGGTTACTAAGGAAAGTGGGGGTGGAAATAGTGATAGGATCTGCCATAATCTTCCAGCAGAGGTACAAGAGGTGAGGAAAGCAGCAATTGTGATATCTTTATTCAAAAAACGGAATAAGGACATTCTTAGCAATTACAAACCCACAGAGCTTAATAACAATTTGTGAGGTTTTAGAGACAACAATGAAGTAAAAAAAATTATAGGCACTTAGAGAGGATTAAGTCAATTAAAGAAGAGCCTTGTCTATTAAAGGTGTATTGTGTTTGACTAATCTACTGAATCTTTTAATGTAACTGAGAAAGTTTTATTTTAAAGTTTATTATTAATGCCACAAGGAGGCTTACATCAATGCTACAATGAAAATACTGTGAAAATCCCCTAGTTGCCACACTCCGGTATCTGTTCAGGTACACTTAGGGAGAATTTATCACGGCCAATGCACCCTGTCTTTTAGAGAGTGGGAGGAAACCAAAGCACCTAGAAGAAACCCCACGTAGACTCGGGGATAACGTGCACATTTTGCAGTGATCCAAGCCAGGAATCAAACCCAGGTCCCTGGTGCTGTTAGGCAGCAGTGCTAACCACATTGCTACCATGCACTTTGATGAAAGGAATATGATGGATGCATTTTATCAAGTACCACATTAACTGCTAGATATCAAAATAAGGGCTCATTGAATAGGAGGTCAGTGACAACTTGGATGTTAAAAAACTGGTCCAAGGATTGCAAACAGCAAGTTAAATGTTTTCTTTCAGTCAAGAGGATGGTGAACAGCTGATCAAGGGTCAGCGCGAGGACCACCGCTTTACTGATATCTATAAGTGACTTGATTTCAAAATTTGCTGAATATTTCAAAATCTGTTCCTGGTAGCTGATAGTAAAATATAAAGTCACCATTCTCCCAGATGACCATAGGCTTGTTTCCCATTTAAGGAAGAGAGCTGACTGATGATGATTTAACCTGAATATCAGCAAACCTCAGGCAAGGGACAAGATTGAGAAGGCAGAACCTTCATGAATAACCATAAAGATGGCAGATAAAGATTTAAGGATGCAAGAGGCTTTTTTTACTTGTTTGTGGGGTGGTAAGGTCAGAATTTGTTGCTCATCCCTAATTTAGCATTAGAGCAGTTAAGAGTCAGCCACTTTGCTATGGGCCTGGAGTCATATCTGGGACAGATCAGGTACGTGAGAAAGATTTCTTTTCCTAAAAGACTTGAGTGAACCAAATAAGTTTTTTATGAGAACAGTTTCATGGTCACCATTACAGAGACTAATTTTCTATTTCATATCCAACCTGCTGAAGTTAAATATTTTTATGCAGCGAGTGGTAATGACCTGGAACTCATTTCCCATGAGGGTAGTGGAAGTAAAAATGATCAATGATTTCAAAAGGATATTAGATACAGGCTTGAAGGAAATGATTTGCAGACCTACAGTGAAAGAGCAGAGGAATTCTTTTCTCTCAGAGGGTAATGAATCTGTGGAATTCTTTACCACAGAAGAATGTAGAGGCTGGTCCATTAATATGTTCAAGGCTGAGATAGTTAGATTTTTCTTCAGTATGGGAATCAACAATTATGGGGGTAAGGGCAGCAGAATGCTGCAGTGGTTAGCACTGCTGTCTCACAGCGTCAGGGACCCATGTTCAATTCCCAGCTTGGGTCACTGTCTGTATGGATTTTGCACATTCTCTCCACGTTTGCATGGGTTTCCTTTGGGTGCTCTGGTTTCCTCCCACAGTCCAAAGATGTGCAGGTTAGGTAAATTGGTCATGATAAATTCTCCCTCAGTTTAACGGAACAGGCGCCGGACTATGATGACTCAGGGATTTTCATAATAACTTCATTGCAGTGTGAATGTAAGCCTACTTGTGACTCATAAATGAACTTCAAAAACTTTAAAGACAAGAAAGTCGAGAATTATCACATCAGATCTGTCTTGACCTCATTGAATGGTGGAGCAAGCTCAATGGGCTGAATGGCCTGCTTTCATTCCTATATCCTATAGTCTTATGATGTCAGAAAACGTAAACTTATCCATCGTAGCAAGAAGGATAGAGAAGCAATATATTATTTAAATAGAGAGATTATGGAACTCTACTGTACTGGGTATCCTGGTACCTGAATCACAACAAGTTAGTATGCAGATCCAGCAAGTGATTAGGAAGGTCAACTGAATGTTGGCGTTTATTGCAGGGAGAATCAAATATAAAAATAGGGAAGTGTTGCCTCTGCTGTATAGGGCCTTGGTGAGATCACATCTGGAATACTACCTATTCATTTGAAAAAGAATATAATTGCATTGGAAGCAGGTCATAGAAGGTTAATTTGACTGATTCCTGGGATAATGGGGTTATCTTCTGAGGAAAAATTAATCGTTGGGCCCACATCCATTAGAATTTAGCAGAATGAGAATTGACCTTATTGAAGCATATAAGATCCTGAGGGGACATGACATGATGGTTACTGAGTGGATATTTCTCCTTCTGGGGAGTCTCAAACTAAGGAACACAGGCTAAAAATTAGGGGTCTCCCACTGATGACTGAGGTCAGAGTAAGGAGAAATACTTTCTCTTGAAGGGTCGTTAGTCTGTAGAATTCTTTTCCTCAGACAGCAGTTGAGCTGGATCACTGAATATATTGAAAGCTGAACTGGATAGACTTCTGATTGATAAGGAAGAAGCAACAGTTATAGAGGGCAGACTGGAAAGTGGAGTTGAAACCACACTGGGATTAGCCCTGATGTTGGTGAATGGTGCAGCAGCCTTAAGGGGCTGAATAGCCTATTTTGGCTCTAAAGTCTGGTGCTCTTCTGTTGTGTTTATGTCATTGAATGCAGTTGAATGGGGCACTAGACAGACAGATACCACTTGCATGAAGCTAATAGTTGTATGACACATCTTCAACAGCAACTTTTCAATTTCTGCATTGAATTGGGCATCTGGGCTTGTCTGAAAGTGCTGTGGAATTTTCATATAAATAATGCTGAGCACTATTCACCTCAGTGTAAATCTGACAGCAATTTTTGGGTCAATACTGCAAATTCATTACTCAGCTAATTTCGGTTAGCTATTAATTATCGCTGTTATTTAAGCGTTGACATCCGTTTAGACAGTGATTTATTATAGCTATGCATGATCCTTAACATTAAATTAGATTCAGTAGTAATAAGACTACATTTAACATTTTCCCAAAGATGAATGATAATATTACTAAAACACTGCAATGCAAAAGAGAAATACTGCGGATGCTGGAAATCTGAAATTAAAACAGAGAAAAAACTAAAGATACTCAGCAAGCTACTTCCATGAAGACAGAAACAGTGTTAACATGTCAGTTCAAGGATCTTTCATCAGAACTGGAAAATGTTAGAGCTATCATTGACTTTGAGCAAGTGAAAGGAAAAAGGATAGGGATAAGAACAAAAGGGAAGGGATAAGAACAAAAGGATGAAAGAAAGGAGGGACTAAAGGCAGAATTTTACAACCTCGCTGGTCCTGAAACATAAAAACCCAGCAGAGGTCAATGGATCTTCCCATGCTGCGTCCCACATCCACTCCGATTCCCGTGGTGGACAGGGTGTTAAAATTCCGGCCTGAATGACTAAACATTGCTGCAAGGTCAAAAGGAGTGGGAATGGGAAATTCTCATTGAATGGCAGACGTAAATAAACAAAAGACAAGTCGAGGGCAGAAGAGAACTGTAGAATGGTGAACAACTGCTGTCTGAAAGCAAAAGCACGAGTCAAACCAAAAGCTGCAAAAAAAAAGACAAAATGGGAGCAGAGATCATGATCTGAAATTGTTGAATTTGATGTTTTTTTTAAATCACTCATGGGATGTGTGTGTCACTGACTGGGCCAGCATTTATTCCCATCCCAAATTGCCCTGGAACTGAATGTCTCACAGAGCCATCTCAGAGGGAGCTGAGAGACACCCACACTGCTGTGGAAGTAGAATCACATATAGGCCAGACCAGGTAAGGATGGTAGATTTCTTGCCCTAAAGGGTATTAGTGAACCAGGTAGGTTTCTATGACAATTGACAATGGTTTCATGGTCATCATTAAGATTTTTAATTCCAGAGTTTTAATAAATTCAAATTTCACTATTTGCCATGGTGGGATTCGAACCTGGATCCCCAGAGCATTATCAGGGGTGTTTGAAGTACTAGACCAGTGACAATATCACTGCATACTGTCTCCCCAAAAGGTTGTAAAGTTCCTACTGGAAAGATGAGGTGCTGCTCCTTACGTCAGGTTTCACTTGAACACTGGAGAGTGTTGAGGACAAAAAAGTTAATGTGACAGCAAGATAGAGAATTAAAATGACAGGCGACAGATCAAAAGCTCAGGGTTCATACTTGTGACCAGAGAGAGGTATCCTGCAAAGTAATCACTTAATCTGCGCAGCTATCCACATTGCACAGCAGACCACAGTTAGTGGAGAATACCTATACTAAGCTGAAAGAATTACATGCCAATCAGTTTTTCGGCTGAAAGGAATGTTTTGATATGATTTATTGTCACAAGTATTAGTATACAGTAAAATGCGTTGTTCCTTGCCTGCTCTGCAGACAAAGCATACCGTACATAGAACGTAGAACTGAGGACATTACAGCGCAGTACAGGCCCTTCAGCTCTTGATGTTTCACCAACCTATGAAACCAATCTAAAGCCCATCTAACCTACTCCATTCCAATATCATCCATATGTTTATCCAATGACCAGTTAAATGCCCTTAATGTACATAGAGATGTACAGATGGAATTCAATCCTGATAAATGTGAGGTGATGCACTTCGGGAGAAAGAATGTAGGGGGGAAGTATATGATAAAGGGCAGACCTATTAAGAGTATAGAAATACAGAGGGAACTGGGGGTGCAGATACACAAGTCTCTGAAGTTGGCAGAGCAGGTGCAAAAGGTTGTGAAGAAAGCATATAGTACGCTAGCCTTTATAGGAAGGGGTATAGAGTACAAGAACTGGTGTTTAGTGTTGAAGTTGCATAAAGCGTTAGTTAGACCTCATTTGGAATACTGCATCCAGTTCTGGTCGCCTTACAACCGGAAGGACGTGGAGACTCTGGACAGAGCGCAGAGGAGGTTTACCAGGATGCTGCCTGGTATGGAAGGTCTGAGTTACGAGGAGAGGTTAGGCAAATTAGGGCTGTTTTCCTTAGAAAGATGTAGACTTAGAGGAGATCTAATAGTGGTGTACAAGATTACGAGGGTTATAGATAGAGTAAACAGGTTTAAGCTTTTTCCTAGGATGGACTCAAATAGCACAAGGGGTCATGGGCTTAGGGTGAGGGGGGTAAGGTATAATTTGGATGCTAGAGGGAATTTTTTCACACAGAGGGTGGTGGGGGTATAGAATGCGCTGCGAAGTAAAGTGGTGGAGGCAGGTACTCTGGAGTTATTTAAGAGATACTTAGGTGGGCACATGAACAGAATGGGAATGGAGGGAAATAGAAAACTGATTTACAATAGGGATCATGAGCCGTGAGAGTTCCCTGGGAAGTGTGTAAATAGTCGATGATATTGATGTATTTGTTTTACCCTACAGGTACTTTGGTCCGCCTTGTTGTCTAACAAGGGGCATAATGCGATGGGTCGTGGGAGGGCTGCTTTTGGATTTTTTGAGAACATCCTAGTGCTTCACGTCGTTAGTATATGCTTGACCTGGACCATTTGATGGGCAACATGACAGCTCAGTGGCTATCGCTGTGCTGTGCAGATACATGGATTTGGGCCTGTGTCTGTGGGAGTTTGCGCATTCTCCCCGTGCTTGCATGGGTTTTCTCCGGGCGCTCTGGTTTCCTCCCACATCCCAAAGATGTGCTCTTAGACTAATTGGCAGAACAAATTCTCCCCAAACTGTCTCAAATTTGGTTTCAATGCATAGATCTATAAACATCGATAGGGATCACAGGTAGAAGTGGGAACATCGAGGTGGCGGCGCGGGCTCGTTGGGCCGAAGGGCCTGTTTCCCGTGCTGTTTTGTTCTTTGTTCTTTGTTCTTAGAAGGGAAAGAGATTGCAGAATGTAGTGTGATGTGAATGTTAGTGGCCTTGGGCTCCAATAAGACAAGAATGAAACAGCAGATTTGGCATGAAAAGAAGAAGTGAGGAGAGGGAGTGGGTGAGGACTGCACTCAGTATTAATGGGAACCATCTCTTTGGAATGCTGGAAGGGAGATCCTGATGGAAGGTCATCTAGACTCAAAACGTTGGCTCTCCCCCTCTCCCCACACTTGCTGTCGGATCTGCTGAGATTTTCCAGCATTTTCTGTTTTTCTTCCCTTCTGGTTAGTTTGAGAAAATTGCATCTTCTTTCTATCTTTTGCGAACACCACCTCACTTTAGTCCATCAGATCCCACAGCAAAATGTTCACATAAGATGTGAACATCACATGCTGTTGATGTTGTCTACATGGATTTCAGTAAGGCGTTTGACAAGGTTCCTCATGGTAGACTGATAGAGAAGGTGAAGACGCATGGGATACAGGGTCGGGTATGTAGATGGGTCGAGAACTGGCTCAGGAGGAGGAGACAGAGGGTAGTAGTGGAAGGCTCTTTTTCCGACTGGCAGCCTGTCACTAGTGGAGTGCCACAAGGCTCAGTACTAGGTCCTCTTCTACTTGTGGTCTACATAAACGACTTGGAAGTTGGGGTAGGTGGTGAGATCAGCAAATTTGCTGATGACACTAAGATGCTTGGATTGGCGGGTACAGAGGAGCAGTGCCAGGCAATACAACAGGACGTAGATAGGTTGATAGACTGGGCAGATAGATGGCAAATGGAGTTTAATCCGGATAAATACGAGGTGATGCATTTTGGCCGGAAAAATGTAGAAGAGAGTTATAGGATAAAAGGTAAAACTATTCGAAGTATAGAGACGCAGAGAGACTTGGGGGTGCAGGTTCGCAAGTCTCTGAAGGTATCTTCACAGGTGGAGAAGGTGATAAAGAAAGCGTATAGTATGTTAGCTTTCATTGAAAAGGGTATAGAATACAAGAGTAGGAGTTTGATGTTGCAATTGTATAGAATGTTGGTTAGGCCTCATTTAGAATACTGCGTCCAGTTCTGGTCGCCATACTATCGGAAGGATGTGGAGTCCTTGGAGAGAGTGCAGAGGAGGTTTACCAGGATGCTGCCTGGTATGGAAGGACTGTCTTATGAGGAACGATTAAATAGACTGGGGTTGTTTTCCCTTGAAAGACGTCGGCTTAGAGGGGATCTCATAGAGGTGTATAAGATTATAAGGGGTATAGATAGAGTAAATGGTGGTAAACTTTTTCCACCTTCAGAAATGGATAGGACGAGGGGTCATGGCCTTAGGGTGAGGGGGGCTATGTATAAGACGAATATTAGAGGGCAGTTTTTCACACAAAGGGTAGTGGGGGTGTGGAATGCACTGCCGAGTAAGGTGGTGGGAGCAGGCACGCTAGGGCTGTTTAAGGGTCTCTTGGACAGCCACATGAGCGGTATGCAGATAGAGGGATATAGTAGGACTGTTTAACTATGGTTTTTTTTCCACAGGTAATTCGGTCCATACTTGACCAACAAGGAGCATGCATTCGGCAGGTGGTGCGAGGACAGCTCTTGGATGTTGATTCATGGGTTGCCTGGTGCTTCATGTCGTAAATGAGTGCTTTATGTGGACCATCTGAAGGGCACCATGACAGCACAGAGACTATCGCTGTAGCTGTGCAGACACTTGGAATTGGGCCGGTGTCTGCGGGAGTTTGCGCGTTCTCCCCGTGGTTGCGTGGGTTTTCTCCGGGCGCTCCGGTTTCCTCCCACAACCCAAAAATTCGCTCTTAGGCTGATTGGGAAACAAATTGTCCCTACATTGAGACTCTTCCATATTAGGAATAACCTAAAATTAGGATAGGATAATGGAAGTGTTACTATATAGTTATGACGGCGGCGCGGGCTCGTTGGGCCGAAGGGCCTGTTTCCCGTGCTGTGTTGCTCTAAAAAAAAAATTCCAAGACTCAATGGATTTTCTAGGCTCCTTTATCATTCCTGCGGTTGCTGAGAACACAGGAATCAATGTACAATTAATCCATTCTGACTCCTGGCTGAATTAAAGAACAAAACTTGTTGTTGGAACAAATGGTTCCTGTCCCATTTCCTGTGTCAAGATAAAATTCTGTCCAATGATTTTATAAAATATTGTATGGTATAACATATAGTGTGTACTGGAATTAGTTCATATAATAGTTTCACATACACAGAGGATGACAGTATTCATGTGAAGAAGCGGTCAAATACATAATGCAGTAAGTAATTAAGAAGACAAATGGAATTTTGTCTTTCATTACTGGAGAGATGGAGTTTAAAAACAGCGAGGTCATGTTGCAGCTGTATAAGGTACTGGTGAGGCCACACCTGGAGTGCTGTGTATAGTTTTGGTCCCCTTACTTGAGAAAGAATATTCTGGCACTGGAGGAGGAGAAGAGGAGATTCATTAGGTTGGTTCCGGAGTTAAGAGGGTTAGCTGACGAGGAAAGACTGAGTAAACTGGGGCTATTCTCATTGGAATTCAGAAGAATGAGAGAAAATCTTATAGAAACATATAGGAGCAGAAAGTTGTTTCCACTGGCAGATGGAACTAGAACTAGGGGGTATAGCCTCAAAATAAGGGGAAGCAGATTTAGGACTGAGTTGAGGAGAAACATCCTCACACAAAGGCTTGTGAATCTGTGGAATTCCCTGCTCAGTGAAGCAGTTGAGACTATCTCACTGAATGTTATTAAAGCAAAGATAGATACATTTTTGAACAGTAAAGGAATTAAAGCTTAGGGTGGTGGGTGGGAAAGTACAACTGAGTCCCCAAAAAGATCAGCCATGATTTTATTGAATGGCAGAGCAGGCTTGAGGGGCCAGATGGCCTACTCCGACTCTTAGTTCTTATGTTCTTATAATTATTCCTGGAATTCCTTAGCCAGAATCTGACTTCTTTAAGTTTGCAGACTTCATATTTAAAAAAAAATCCCATATTTTTAATTGGATTTTCAAGCTCCCTTGCTTTTTTGTAACATAATAAATATCATTTCTAACATAATCCAATGTTGACAACTCTCATAATATGTTGAAGGGTCCATTTTGCCTGATATCGTTCAGTGCAAGCTATGAACTGATGGAGCTGCCAAACTAGTCAGTAGACTTAATATGTTTTAACTTCTCTGGTAATGGAAAATGGTATGCACAAGATAGGCTGGTTCCTGTGATAAGTCTGGATGAAGTACCTGAAGTGAGGAATGAGGTACTTTACTTATCCCAATCTCTTACTTGCAATCTCAGGAAAATAATGATTCTTCATTCAGGCAAGCTGTTAAGAAAATTGCTGTCACTTGTCCTTTGAGCTAATCAATAAATAAGCCAGTGGGAAAATTAGGTTTTTTTTTTGTTATTTGCTCTTTAATTTCCATAAATCACTCAAGAAATGACAAGCATAAAATTCAAGATTACATTTGTAAGAAGAATGTCAATGGATTTTTGAGGAATTACAATGTCTGGGGAAAAGCAAAAGGTAACATGTCTGGATGGAGATACTGCAGTTTGAAAACTATATGAATACAATTGAGGTTTTGTCTCATCCGTCCATTATACCACTTAACGATTAACAGTATGTTGGACCGGGTGCGGCAGTGGGTTGAGCACACTGTCCTTTCACCTTTAGGACTTGGATTCTAACATGAAAGTTCCTTTTTTCTGTTGAAGGTATCAATCCTAAAAATGAATCTACACAGCCTCGAGTCAAAGCTACTCTTGTCCTACCCTGGCAACCCATTTTTGTGAGCAGGCAAATACTGTTAATCATGGACCCATCACTGGGTTCCTAAAATAATTGAAAAATGTCTGCATTAGCAGTCAGCCGGTACATGCTCTGTTTATCGATAAACAGACGGCAGATGCCCAATCATCCCCGCCACACTGATCGTCAGCACTTTCAAATACAATCACTCCTTGCAGTGCTTAAGTTGATTTTTCTTTAGCAGTCATTGAGTGCTATAATTCATCCAAAGAAAATATTAACAATGCTCTTACGTTTATTGTCTCTAGCAGCATAGTGCATTCTGATACATACATTTATGAAGTTAAGTAGAGAGGGGGATGTTTCTTCCATGTAAAATAAATCTTTAAAATTTCTTCATACTGTTAAATGTTAAAGACACTTCACATTCACACCTTGATTTTGTACCTCAGCTTGTCTTAGTTTAATAGCAAATTCAGTGTTAATATGCTTAGTTGAAGAGAAAGCACATAAATTAAACCATCTGAAATGTTACAGATTATTCAGTATTTAGCTCTTCATATCTTAGCCATACCTAAGACATTTACTTAACGGTTACAAATAGCATTTTTCATTAATTTACTTTTTAAATTTTGAAGGTTGAAGTTTATTTATTAGCATCACAAGTAAGCTTACATTAACACCACAGTGAAGTTACTGTGAAAATCTGCTAGTCATCACACTCCAGCACTTGTTCAGGTACACTGAGGGAGAATTTAGCATGGCTAATGCACCTGACCAGCATGTCTTTCAGAATGTGGGAGGAAACCAGACTACCCAGAGGAAACCCATGCGGTCATGGGAGAAAATGCAAACTCTGCGCAGACAGTGACCAAGCTGGGAATTGAACCTGGGTCCTTGGCATTGTGATGCAGCAGTGCTAATCACACTGTGCCACCATGTGCCCAATTTTGCAACCTATCATTTGATCCCAGTTTGTCTCCAAACAGCAGTTTTCAAATGAGATATGCAGATAATTTCTGAATTGAAGCACAAACTGTCCAAACTTCAGTACAACAAAGGCATCATCATTGCAGCTGATTTAGATATGGTGAGTGATAGTATAGCTGTCATTTCAGATTCAACCCCCACTCTCAGACAGAATGCTTGTGTTTTTTTGACCCTCCCCCCTCCCCGAGTGTTAGCTCCAACTCTTAAATCTTGGTCCCAATCCCCATAGTCTACATCTTCTGACTGGACTGGGACTTTTTTCTCTGGAGCGTAGGCAGGTTAGGGGTGACCTCATAGAGGTCTATAAAATAATGAGTGGTGTAGATCAGCTAGATAGTCAACATCTTTTCCCAAAGGTCGGGGTGTCTAAAATTGGAGGGCATTGGTTTAAGGTGAGAGAGAAGAGATACAAATGGGTCCAGAAGGGGCATTTTTTTCACACAAAGGATGGTGAGTACGTGGAACAAGCTGCCAGAAGCAGTAGTAGAGATGGGTACAATTTTGGCTTTTAAAAAGCATTTAGACAGTTACACGGGTAGGATGGGTATAGAGCGATGTGGGCCAAATGTAGGCAATTGGGAATAGCTTAGTGGTTAATAAAAGGGTGGAATGAACAAGGTGGGCTGAGGGGCCTGTTTTCATGCTGTAAATCTCTATGACTCACGCTACTGCTGTCAAACCTGCTGATGAGACTGTCAATGAGTGTGAACTACATGAAATACTTATGGTATTTTCATTGCAAGATCAGCAAGGTGAAGATTGGGATCTGGGGGTATCCAATCTTTTCTTCAATTTCTTTCCTTCTCCCTTTTGTCAATACTCTCAGTATTACAATTACTAAAACCTGCCAATCATAGCTTTTTTATTTCTTCTTTTATAGGATGTCATAGCCAAGCCAAAATTTGGTATCCTTTCCTAACTGCCTTTCAGAAAATGATGGTGAGCTGTCTTCTTGAACCACTACAGTCTTTGTAGCATAGATATACCCCTGATGCTGTTAGGGAGGGAGTTCCCAGATTTTGACCCAGCGACAGTGAAGGAATGGTGATAACATCAGGATGGTGAGAAACTTGGAGGGAAACATGCAGCTCATGGAGTTCACATGCATCTTCTACCTTTGTCCTTCTAAACTGCAACGGTCATGGATTTGGAAGGTGTGTTGAAGGAAGCTTGGCAAATTACCATAGCCCATCTTGTATACGGTGTACACTTTTGCCATCCTATATCATGACTGGAGAGAATGATTATTTGAATGGAATATCAATCAAGCAAACTGCTTTCCTGGATTGTGCCAATCTTCTTGAGTGCTGCTGGAGCTGCACTCACCTAGATAAGTGGACAAGATTTTATCACACTCCTGACTTGTAGACGGTGCACACTCTATGCAAGAATCAGGTATTGAGCTACTCGCAGCATAATTTCCAACCTCTGACCTGCTCCTATTGTCAAAGTATTTATATGGCTAGTCCAGTTCAGTTTCTGTTCAATGTTAACCCTTTGAAAGTTGATAGTAGGGAATTCAGCAATGGTAATTCTATTGAATGTCAAGGGGATATGGTTAGATTCTCTCTTGCTGGAGATAGTCATTATCTGGACAAGTGTACTACAAACATTACTTGCTGTTTATCAGCCCAAACCTGCATGTTGTCTTGGACTTTCTGCATATGAACACAGACTGCTTCAGTATCTGAAGAGTTACAAATGATACTGAACATTGTGATGGAAGAAAGGTCATTGAAGGAACGTTGTTGATAAAGCAGCTGAAAGTATTTTGGCCTCAGACACAACCCTGAAAAATTCCTGCAGTGATATTCTATGACTGAGGTGCTTGGCCTCCAACAACTACAACAATCTTCTTTTGTATTAGGTATAATTCCAAAAGGTGGAAAGTTTCCCCTTGCTTCCTACTGAAGTTTGCGAGGACTCCTTGATGCCACACTCACTCAAATGTTGTCTTGATGTCAATGGCAGTTATTCCCAATTCATCTCTGGAGTTCAGCACTGTAACGAGGCCAGGAGCTGAGTGGTTCTGGCAGAACTCAAACCTGGCATGAATGAGCAAGTTAATGTTAGATAAGCTGTAGTTCTTACAGCATCTCATGCATCCTTTATCAGTGCAGAATTATTGCAGGCCCTCCAAAGATGACACATATGTCTCTCCATGAAGTTGGCCATTCTTTTTATTGAAGAACTCCTGAACTCAGTGCTGGGCCACTGTGGCATATATAAGCTGGATGCCTTTGACCCCTCAGGGAACATTGACATGTGGCAGCATATCTCCTGCTGCTGGACTAGATACAGCCTCATATCCTTAATTCCTGAGACCCTGCATCTGTATCCAGCTGAGTGCAACTGTGTCTGTCCTCCATCCTCCAAGTGGGATTGAGCAAAGTCCCTGCGTCTCTGGCACCTTCTCCTGCTCAGTCATGCTATGATTGCCACACAGGACCAACTATTTCCACACATTCGAGGACCATTTGAGTGTACCTGTGTTGGAGGTATTGTGACAATGCTTCTTCATCTCCTTCTCGATCCTCTGGGCCCAGGGAGAGAAGGGCAGAGAGTGCCATGGCTTAGATATCACTATGGGATTCAGAAGAAAAGATGATGACAGCCAGCCTAGGAGAGTAGAAGCTGCTGCATTGATGAGGTGACCAAATGCTACTCAGTGCATGACGTACTATTGAATAGGTTAGAGTGCGTGCAACGCCCTCACTTTACCCTCTGTAATCATTAAGTTTACTACAAGCTCTGATTTTACTAGTTGCCTCTTTTTCTTACAGCCTGGTTATCTCCATCAAAGTAGTATCATAAAAAAATGGCACTTTCCTCCTGCCTGGGCCTTCTTTTGGAAAAATAAGAGAAAACAAAATAAGGCATTGTTGTAAAATGCAGCCAATGTCACTTGCCCTGTCCATTAGGAGTAGTGTGCCCAATGATGACCATTCCTCAGCAGCACTGTGGCTGTAAGCCATTCTGAGGGCTCAGTAAGTGGCCTGGACACAGAGCCCTCCCACGCTGAGGGGCAACATGTGTCCCAAGGCGTTCTCAGATAATGTATCTGCTGGAAGGTACAAGCCCCAAGACCTGTCCAAATGGTTGTAGGTTGCAATCACCTTGCTAGAAGGTAGGAGTTTGTTGAACTTTTAGCAACACTGGAGCCTGGTTCTCCTCATCCCACTTCTGGGATGGTAGGCCTCCGATCCTCCAATGACATCTCACTTCTCCCTGGTATTGCAGGAGGTTTCGGCACAATCTGTAAATTACACCTTCAAGCAGCCTCAGTAATGGCTGCCATGGAGTTTAAAGCGTCCCCCCCATTTCATCTGATCCACTCCATTCCTACCCCCCCGAGCTGTCATTAGGCAGGGAATCTATCTCTATATCCATCCTGATTTAAATAATGGGCATTCTCACAACTCTGAAACTCAAAATGACCTAGTCTCCATAGAACTTCTCTCCAGTAAATAAGTTATTGGTGGCACAGTGGTTAGCACTGCTGCCTCACAGTGCTAGCAACCCATGTTCACTTCCGGCCTTCGGTCACTGTCTGTGTGGAGTTTGCACATTCTCCCCCTTTGTGCGTCGGTTTCCTACAGATGATCTGGTTTTCACCCATAGTCCAAAAGATGTACAGATTAGGTTGATAGGCTATGGTAAATTGTCCCTTGTGATAGGGGATTAGCAGAGTAAATAGGTTATGGGAATAGGGGTTGGGTGGGATTGTGGGCGGTGCAGACTTGCTGGGCTGAATGATCTCCTTCTGCACTGTACTGATTCTATGATTCTTCCGCTAATCACAACATTATACCCAAAGTGGAAAATGGGGTTGGGGGATAGTACTTCTAAGGCCCATTCCTTTCATATATGTTTATCTTGTTTTTGATCCAAGCTGTATTTCCTTTGCTGTTGATGCAAAAGTGAAGGATCAAGAATGACAGATCCAATTGTGATCATTCGTCACTCTGCTGACACCGTCGATAAAATCCTAGTACTCCTCTTCAGGCAAAAAAACTACCTTGTTATGGCAAAGCCAGTGCTCTCTAACACTTACACATTCTGCCATTTATCCTTTCAACAGTTATCGTTCCCAAATCAATCCCATTCTTTGTAAGAATCAGAATGATCGCAGCCCAATATTTCCAGTAGAATAAAACCCTTTCATGTGAATGTATCCTCTGAGAGAACAGATGCTGAGCATTTCAAAGGATGGCTGCCTATATTTTCTTTAAACACATCACTGGTTTGATGCACAGTCCTCGGGGTTGACTGACAGTTTAGTGAACCTCGGCTTACTTTGCTAAGCAAATGAAAGGATTGTAAACTATATTCCCTGCTCTCGGTCATGTGTAAAATCTATTACTTTAAATTGAAGCTGACAATCATAATGCTGGAATATATTTTCAAGTTACACAAAGATTAGAAAATAAATATGTATCACATGGATTGCATAATAAATATTTTCTTGAGTTGCTACTCAAAATAGGTTACTTCTACCAAGATTTTATTTATAAGCTGTCACTTAGTTATGGGGCGGCACAGTGGTTAGCACTGCTGCCTCACAATGCTAGAGACCCAGGTTCGGATTCCCAGCTTGAGTCACTGCCTGTGTGCAGTCTGCATTTTTCGCCATGTCTGCATGGGTTTCCTCCAGATGCTCCGGTTTCCTTCCACACTTCAAAAAAAGTTTTGGTTAGGTACACTGACCATGCTAAATTCTCCCTCAGTGTACCTGAACAAACACCAGAGTATGGTACTAGGGAATTTTCACAGTAGCTTCATTGCAGTATTAATATAAGCCTACTTGTGACACTAATCATTAAACTTTAAACCTTAAAACAGGATTATGTCACCTAGAACTATTAAAGCATTTGATCTAAGACCTTCCTAATCTGTCTAGCTCTGTACCATAGAAAATGATGCACCTATCTATCGAGTCCAGCACAAATTATTAAGCAGAACTTTTTTTTGTAACTGGCTCAAAGTATGTTTTCATCAAATATTCAAGCAGATCTACACAATACCTAACTGCAATGGTCTTATAACTAATATTACAGATCAGCCTAAATGCATCTTATACTAGGGCACGTAGCAGCGCTGGAAGGATTTTTGACAGCATTGTGTGTAGGAAGTAATACAATTTATTATCTGGGATAAAAATGATTATTTCACTCCAAGGGCCCTATTTTACTATTTAAATTCTAAGTGCTGGGTGGGCTTGAAACTGGGAGTGTTTCAGATCTGATTTTTAGACCCGTTTTCAGGCGCCGTCATACACCTGAAAAAAATAGCAGCAATTCTGAATTGTGCTGCAGAAGTCTGTGAGTGGGGTTTATTGCATCCGAAACACTGCAGCTCCAATTGGAGCCTTCAACTGCACATGCGCAGAGAAATGATAGAATGCAGTTCCCCTGCCATATCGTATCAAGGTCGGATAATAACTCTACCTAGCCCCCACAGACTTTGCCCCACTCCTATGCCCCCATTACCCAAACTGATTGTGGCTCCCTATCACCATTCCCCTCCACCAATCACACGCAGAGTGGCAGTGGACCCCACTTCCCATGCACTGATCATATGCAGAGTGGCAGCAGACCTCCTCTGCCCTGCACCCCCAGAGACGATTTGACTCACCTCTCTCCCCCATCCTCTCACCAGAGAGTCATCTTGAACTGCTGCAGTTTGTAAGATATAGTGGATATAGCCACAGTGCTTTATGAAGAGAGTTTCAGGACTCTGACCCAGTGACAGTGAAGGAACAGCAATATATTTCTGAGTCAGGATGGCAAGTGACTTGAAGGGAAACCTCCAAGTAATGACGTTCCCAGGTATCTGCTCCTCTTGTCCTTCTAGATGGTGGCAGTCAGTGTTTGGAAGGTGCTGCCTAAGAAGCTTTAATGAATTCATGCAGAGCATCTTATAGAGGGCGCACACTAGTACTACATGTTTACCTAGCAGCTGTAAAAGTATGTAATGAATAAGCATTTTTCATTGGGTACTTTTCTCACATATTGCTCACAAATATTGGCCTGTCCTTCCAACACTTCACAGTTTTGAACTGATAAAGAGAAATGCTATTCATTCTTCTAATCAACCACAATATTATTCAAGAAAGTTACAGTTAAACCCAGAGATTCTTGTTGAAATAATCTTACATCTAATTGCACAGAAAGAAAAAGAAAGTCATTTGCAACTTGCTGTTCATAAGTTTGCAAAATAAATGATTCTTAATAGTCTCCATCATATTGTGATGTTTCAGGTCTGTTATTATGCTGCAAAGTGTTGCATCCCAATTTTAACTTGACAAAAAATTATCTGCCTCAAAGAAAGTTCACCAATATCAGGTACATAGTGGGATCAGTAGCAGGAAGGTTTGATCAGAAGGGGTCAGTGGTGGAATGTGTCGGCGTGTGTTCTGGAGGTTGGTGAGTGATTCAAGTCTGGCACATAAGAGGCCTAAGCTATTATTGTATGCAAAGTGCTTAAAGAGAGTTTCAAATTAAAGAGTGGGAGTGAGGGTTCAGTTGCTTGGAAAATTAGGAAGTCAAAGTTAAAGCTAGGAGTGCAGATTAGTGATCAGTCTGAGCATCATCAGAAAACTACAGTAGGGACAAATCACATCAACATTTTATTACACCAAGAACTCATACAAGAGCCTTAACTAGGAGGGGTGAGGGTTCCAAGAATAGAAGGTTTAAAAACATTCAGGGATATATGAGGGAGCACAGAATAGTGAGGGGGAATTTGACTGTGATAGGCCAGGCAGGAAACAGGAACAAAAATATACAACACAAGAGAAAATCCACAGTTGTAAACAACTGCAAAAAAAAGCTAAATGTATTTTATCTGAATGCTCGAAGCATTTGCCATAAGACAGATGATTTAATAGCACAGATTGCAACAGATCAGTATGATGTATTAGCTCTTATGGAAATGTGTTTGCAAGGTGACTAGGACTAGGCGCTCAACATTCCAGGTATACAATATTCCAAAAGAACAGGTAAAAAGAAAAGGAGGGAGGCAGACATTGTTAATCAAGGAAGGTTTCAGAGTAGTGCTGAGTCATGGCATAAAGGTAGTGGAAAACGATGTAGAATGGTTTAGGTTGAAATCATGAATAGCAAAGGAGGGAGAAGAGGTGGGAGTAGTTTATAAACCCCTAAAATGAGGCTTCTCAAGTGCCTCCAGGGCTTATCCTTTGCCCTCATTCTCTTCATCTGACGGGGAAAGACAACAGGCTGCCAACCTGAAGTTACAATTCAGTCCCAGTGACACCATGTAAATCCAACAAGACTTCTAGAGGAGGATAGGGCTAAAATCATTCTCTAGGTTCCTAAGGAGTATAGACTCAGTTTTACACTCCCTAAAATATACAATCAAATTAAATCCTAAATTTTCTTGCTTTCAGCTTCTTAAGCTATTTTCTCCCGTTTGACGCAGAACATTACTCAGCAAAGAGAAGGGCAGCTTGCTGTTTGGCACCAGCACAGGAAGAGGCCTATCTATAACCTATTGTCAGCAGATCTGCAAGGAGACTCAGTTTGTCTTCTCTTTATGCTAGTGAGCACCACCTGTCCAATGTTAATTGCCACAGGAAATGTCAACCATATCCGTTTCCCCATTTTCTAATGCCAAGCTATATTTTCTTGAACTTAACAAATGGGATATTTTCATCTTGCTGTGATCTATCCCATCAATGCCAGCAGGCACTGTTAAAATGATCCGTGAAGAAAAGCAAAATTGAGAACATAGCTCATCCCTCATTGCTTTCATATCACAATTAATAAACATACATCAATCTTGGCACAACTGTTCCGTTAATGTGTTTTCTAATGCTTCATGTAGAATACAACAAAATATTAGCTCACAGGAATAACGCTTCAGGATATAGGAAATAATAAAAAGCCATTGGCCATCAAATATCTTTGTCCGGTGTACGATTCAGCTCATTACATTTTCTGATCAAATGGACCATATGCAAATGAAACATCTAAGATGGAGCTGCACGTTGTATTTGTTTAATCCTCTAAGATAATCAAACAATGAAGCAGAGTCCATGATATCAATTTAATATTATAAATCATTTCATTAAACCTCAAATTTAACATGGGAAGATGTGAGATCAGGAGCACAGACACAAAGAGAAATCTGGGAGTACAAGGCTACAGATCCTTAAAAGTGGCAACACAGGGGGAAAAGGTGGTGACGGAAACATATTAAGAATGATATCAATTTAATATTATAACACCAGGTTTAAATCCAACCAATTTATTTGATAGTAAACTCGCAAGCTTTCGGAGTTTGCCCCTTCGTCAGGCAAATGGAGAGTTCTCCATTCACCTGACAAAGTACACTACCAGAAGAACATGGAGAGTACAGAAAAGATTTACCAGAATGTTGTCTGGTATGGATGGTATTAGCTATGAAGAGAGTTGAATAAACTTGGATTGTTCTCCCTGGTTTGACGGAGATTGAGGGGTGACCTGACAGAAGCTTATAGATTATGAGAGGTATAGATAGAATAAAGAATTGGAAGCTTTTTCTCAGGGCAGAAATGAAAATTACAAGGAAGCACAAGTTCAAGATAAGAAGGAAAGGTTTAGTGGAGAAGTGCAGGGGACGTTTGTTTACATAGACGGTGGTGGAGGTCTGAAATGCATTACCAAGTGAGGTGGTTGAGGAAATTATGTTAGCCACATTTAAGACTTATTTTGATTGGCATATGAACAAATGGGGAATAGAGGAATATAAGTAATTGGTCTAAATAGGACAACATGATCAATGCAGACTTGGAAGGCCGAAGGGCTTGTTCCTCTGCTGTATTGTTCTTTATAGTTCTTTGTTGTCCACTTTGACAGGAAGATTTGAAAAACACTGGACTATTTAAATGGAGAGAGATTCCGGAACCCAACGGGATAAACAGAACTGGGTCTCCTCATTCATGAATTACAAAAATTAATTTGCAGATGCAGGAAGTAATTAAAAAATAAAGTTTATTTATTAGTTATATGTAGGCTTACATTAACACTGCAATGAAATTACTGTGAAAATCTTCTTGTCATCACACTCCAGTGCCTGTTCTGGTACACCTGAGGAGAATTTAACATGGTCAATCCACTCACCAACACATTTTTCAGACTGTGGGAGGCAATAGGAGCACCTGGAGGAACATAGAACATTACAGCACAAACAGGCCCTTGGGCCCACAAGTTGTGCTGATCATATCAGTACCTACCAAGTTGGCAATCAAGTCGAAAAGTTTGTTAAGAAGGCATATGGAATCTTAGCTTTTATTGGTAGGGGGATTGAATTTCGGAGCCGCAACGTCATGTTGCAACTGTACAAAACTCTGGTGCGGCCGCACTTGAAGTATTGTGTACAGTTCTGGTCCCCGCATTATAAGAAAGATGTGGAGGCATTGGAGAAGGTACAAAGGAGGTTTACCAGGATGTTGCCTGGTATGGAGGGTAGGTCTTATGAAGAGAGGCTGAGGGATTTGAGGTTGTTTTCTTTGGAAAGAAGGCGGCTAAGAGGAGACCTTATTGAAATGTATAAGATGATTAAAGGTTTAGATAGAGTGGACAGTGATAGCCTTTTTCCTAGGATGGAGAAAGCTAGCACGAGGGGACATAGCTTTAAATTAAGGGGTGGTAGATATAAGACGCATGTCAGAGGTAGGTTCTTTACCCAGAGGGTGGTAAGGGTATGGAATGCCCTGCCTGCTGCAGTTGTAAATGCACCAAGTTTGGTGGCGTTTAAGAGGTTAGTAGATAAGTTTGTGGATGAAAAGGGAATGGTTTAGGTTAGAGGGTCATTGCTTTTTGTTAATTGGTCGGCGCAACATCGAAGGCCGAAGGGCCTGTTCTGCGCTGTAATGTTCTATGTTCTAATGTTCTATGTTCTACCTGGCCATAGAACTATCTGTAACTCCCAATCCCATTAAATCCCATGTACTCATCCAGAAATCTCTTAAAAGACCCCAGCGAGTTCGTCTCTACCACCACTGATGGCAGCCGATTCCATTCGCTCACCACTCTCTAAATGAAAAATTTACCTCTAACATCTCCTCTGTACTTAGCCCCCAGCACTTTAAACTTGCGTCCTCTCGTAGCGACCATTTCAGCCCTGGGAAATAGCCTCCGAGAATCCACCCTAGGAAACTCACACAGACACAGGAAGAATGTGCAAACTCTACGTAGACAGTGACCCAAGTCGGGAATCAAATCCAGGGCCCTGGCACTGTGAGGCAGCAATGCTAACCACTGGGCCACAGTGCCGCAATGTTTGTGTTTATTGAAACAGGAATGGAAATAAAAGTGGGAAAGTTTTACTGCAGCTGTCCAGAGCTTTAGTGAGACCACACCTGGAATACTGTGAATAGTTTTGGTTACCTTGTTTGAAAAATTATATAGTTACATTAAAAGCAGTTGTGAGAAGGTTCAATCAACTCATTCCTGGGATGAAGTGCTTAATTTAGGAAGAGGATTGAACAGATCGGATTGATATCAATTGGCATTTAAAAGAATGAGAGGTGATGTTATTGAAACATACAACACCCTGAGGACACTTGGTGGGGTGGGTATTTCCTCCTATGGGAACGAGGGGACACAGTGTAAAACTTAAAGGTCTCCCTTTTCAGATGGAGACGAGGAGAATGTTTTTCTCTTGGAGGATTTTTAGTCTGTAGAATTCTCATTTTCAGACAGCAGTGGAGGCAGGGTGATTGAATTTGGTCAAGACTGAGTGGTTTGAGTGGACTGAATGGTCTATTTCTACTCTTAAGTCCTATGTAACCTGTTATATTCGTGTGAACATATAAATTAAGAACAAGAATAGGTCATTTGGTTCCAAAAGCCCGCTCCACCGTTCAATAAGATCATGGTTGATTTGATTATAACCTGAATCCCCACTCTTGCCTACCCCAATAAGCTTTCACCTCTTTGTTGATCAAGAATTTATCCAGCTCTGTCTTTTGAGGAAGAGAGTTCCAGAGGCTCACAACCATCAGGGAAAAAAAATTCCCTTCATCTCCACCTTGAGTGAGAGGCCCCTTATTTTTAAAGTGATACCAGAGATATCATTCCCAGCAGCAAAGGAACCACTGACCTGTTTTTTGCAGTTAACAGCAAAGGAATCGCACTGACTGCTTTCCATAAAAGTCTTGCTGACTTTAGAGAGCAGACTTTCACTAATCCTAGTCTCAATCAATGCTGCAATTTCTACAGGGTATCTGCAGAATTCGTGACTAGGGTAAGAAATAATGAGACCCTTCAATCAGATTGAAAAATCCTCATCAAGAAAAACAAAATCCAGATCAGGAAGTTTATAATAGATTTGAATCATGTATAGAAAATGAAATAAAGATTGGGAAACATGGATGCAATAAGAGATAAACAATGCAGACAGAAAAAAAGACATTATTTTAATTTATTTTACATTTCCAATATATGTTTTCTTCTGAGGGAATGAAACTCCACACTTGTAAAACTCATTTTTCAGGGCAGGTGCTGTCTTTTGGCAGTCATTACCACTTATTACATCATTAAGAACTCACTCTAACGACATGAGTCCTAACATTTTGCCGTCTTTAGCCAAGATCTGATGGGCAAGCACTCCAAGTTCAGATAATTACTAATATTTTAGTGCTGAGTCCATTGGTAGGGATTACAAAACACATTTTGGGTAGGAGCTGAATGACAGTAATTTCATTCTATGTTTAAATGCACGATTGTGGGTGCTGGAAATTGTGTTCAACTTAGCCCCATGATAAACGATAAGCACTGTTAACATTACTTGTAAAATCCACTCCATTTGGTTTAACAGATCATGTATGTACTTACTCTTGATCAAGTGTTTGTTTTAGCCAGATTTCTTTTAATTAAAAAGAAACAATTGTTTTTCCAATGAGTCCACTTCACAATCTACTGGTGTGTGGAAAAATATCTGCCTGATTAATTTTGTCTCTAATCTTCCAGTTCTGCTCCAATAGTTCAATTAAATTAACTTGATTATATTATTACTCATGTTTCACAGCATTTTAAAGGCTGACATCATTGGAAAAGAGGTTAAAACTGGACAGAGAAAATAAACTGAATTCTGTAACTCTCTCCGTAGTATAAAGTGCTTTCAATATTGGTGCTATTTTGTTTAGATCAGGGCCTCACCTAGCCATTGGTATTTACACTGCTAAATTCACCACCTTATTCTGGCAGCAGAATCATGGAGACATGAAAATGCAATACAAACCAAATAGGCACCAATGTTAAAAAATGTCCTAAGAACTCCAAGGCTGCTCAGTTCTCCTTGTTTATTTGCTATCTTTCCTGAAGGTGCAATGCACAGTGCAGTATTCTAAACTTGGCCTACAACAGTAAGTTTAAAACCTGTTTTGGTATATAGTCAAACACCAATCAAATCCCAGAAATTGGTCAAGTCCCCTATTTTTCCAAACGCCCTCGACTCCTCCGTTCCAACAAGGAAGGAAACATGAGAATACAGGGCTTTGTATCCATCTCACAATTTACTTTTGTACCTATCTTTGTCTCATCAGCAAACTTGGCTACAATAAACTCAGTCCCTTCATTCAAGAAATAGTTGAGGCCCTAGTACTGACCTTTATGGCTCTCCATGATTACAGCTTGACAATATGAAAATGGTTCATTTTTATCCTAACTCTGTCTCCCATTAGTTACCCAATCCTTTATTCACATTAATATATAACCCCCAAAACCACTTGAGTAATAACCTTTCATGGGAGCAAGCCATGTTGCACTTATAGTCATAGGGTCTGCCCCAAAACAGGCAAAACGCATATCATCCATCATGAAGCCAGCTCAAGATGGGCTTTTGCAAATAAATCAGCCTAGGGATGAGAAATTCATTCAACTAAGTTGCAGCACTGCACCCAAAGTGGCCTCTATCCAGATTCAACTGCAGTTAAAAGGCTATCTGGTAGACATAGGTGCTGCAATATCTATCAGTGGAGAGAACATCTTTAGATGACTCCAATTGAGCATCTTGCCATTGAGTCATCATGGCTGAATTGGCCACACACACCTCAGAGTCCTTGCGCATTATTGTGAACATTATAATCCCAGTTACACATGGGCAACAGACAGTCTGTCTCCCCCTAAAAGTAATGCAAGATCCAGGGCCCAGCCTCTGGGGAATGGATTGGCTGCAGGAAATCTGCCTGGATTAGCAACACATTTTTAAAATGGGCACTGGAACCTATACAAAGTAACTGGGAAGTACTCTAAAGTGTTCCATGAAGACCTCAGGAAGATTAAAGATGGCAGGGCCAAGATCTACATAGACCCAGAGGGTCAACCTAAATACTTCAAAGCACAACTGGTCCCCTATGCCCTATGTGCCAAAGTAGAGGATGAACTAGAACACAACCATGTTGAAGTTCTTTCTGGGCCTCAAATTACTATGGGAAATTCAGGTTAATCCTGGTAATGCTGCTGGCACTAATCTTCCTGCCAACTCTCCCATGTCCTGCTAAAAAAAATCAGAAATGGTCACGGTAGAGGCCACAGGAGAAAGCCGTTACAACTGTCAAACAGGAATTGCTGTTTACAAACATACTGGCCCATTATGATCCACTAAAGCCACCTACAATGCCTTCCCTTATGGGATAAGAATAGTATTGGGATGATGGGACAGAGCACTCAATCATGTATGCTTCATGAACCTTGTGGGATGCAAAAAGAACAAAGAAAAGTACAGCAGGTTTTTTGGCCCTCCAAGCTTATGCCAATCATGATGCCCTAACTAAACTAAATTTTCCCTCTCTCATATGGTAATTGACACTTCCATCTTAGGAAAAAGCCTCTGACTATCCATCCTGTCTATGCCTCTCATAATTTTATAGACCTCTATCAGGTTTCCTCTCAGCCTCCATCTTTCCAGTGAAAACAATCCTAGTTTATTCCATCTCTCTCATAACCAACACTGTCAAGATTAGGCAACATCCTGATAAACCTTCTTTGCACTCTCTCCAAAGCTCCCATGAACTTCCAGGAATGTGGTGACCAAAACAGCACACAATACTCCAAATGTAACCTAACCAAGGTTTTAAATAGCTGCGACATGCTTTCCCAAATCTTGTACTCAATGCCACAGCTGATGAAGGCATGCACTGTGGATCTGCATGCCCAGATCCCTCTGTACGTTAATGTTCCTAAGGGTTCTGCCATTTACAGTATAATTCGTACCTAAATTTGATCCTCCAAAATGCATCACCTCACATTTGCCATTTCTGTGCTCAAGTCTCCAATCTATCTATATCCTGTTGTATCCTTTGACAATTCCCAGCACTTTCAGCAACACCACCAATCTTTGTGTCATCTTTAAACTTACTAATCGGACCCTCTAATTTTCCTCCAGATCATTTTTATATACAACACACAACAGAGGTCCCAGCATTTGTCCCTGGGGATCTGCAGGTATGCCTAAATTGAGAAAGGGGCTTGGTTGAGGTATTTGCAGTGAAACAACCAATACGTCTATGGTTGGCATTTCACCATAGTCATGGATCACAAATGTCCATTGGGTCTCTTTGCAGAAAGTAAGGTGATTTCTTGAACAGCATCAGCTCGGATCCAACGCTAGGCACTGCTATTAAGTACTTATGAATACACCTTAGAGTATTGTCTAGAGAGACTGATTGCCAACATGGAATCCTTGAGCCGCCTACCACCATCCACCAGCCTACCCTCACCTCTGAAAATGCATGGTCATGATGACTTCAAAATTTATGGACAATCTGTCAGTATCCGCCAAGCAAATTCAGGCTTGGACCCAAAAAACACCATGTTGACAAAACTAAGTTATATCATCCTAAGTGGTGGACCATAAGGCAGACCACCAAAGGATCTAAAACTTCATACTTCCAAATATCAAAAGCTCTGCTTTGAGAATGGTATCGTCTTGTAGGGAGTGTGGGTGACTATTCCACGTCCAGGCCAGCAATATTCCACGAATTGTATAACGGCCTCAGGGATTTCTAAAATGAAAATGTATGCAAGAAACTACATCAGGTACAGATGTAGATACAGACAAAGACATTGAAAACTTGGTCAAGCAGTGTAGAACCTGCCACGAAAACCAGAAGATTCCATCATGTGCAATGGATGGCCTCTACTACCTCTTACAACACCACTGACAAACTCCAGCAATCTTGCTGCACACATGGTGCAGCAATCTTTCTGCACACAAGGTCCTTGGAATGGACAGTGAGGCCCCATTCACCAGTAAGGCATTTCAAACATTTATGAAAACAAATGGAGTGAGGCATCTTAGCACGGCACCCCATCACCTGTCTTCAAACAGCGTGGCAGAGCATGCAGCCCAGGTATTCAAAAGCAACATGAAAAAAACAAAGTTTGTACATTTCCTTTTCAATTGTAGGACAACACTGCACATGACAATGGGAGTAGCTCTGGCAGAACTATTGAAGTTTAGCCTCACTTTCTCAAATCTGGGAAGCAAAATCATAAAAAAAAGCCCAAAAAAGAGGCCACGATGAACATCAGCCTGATAGGGCCTTCAAACTGGGGATAATATCCATGTACAGAATTTCAGGATGGTTCCCCAAGAGCTCTCAAAACAGGAAAGGCGAGGTAGATGATTACAAAAAACCATTGATAACCTCCACCATTGGGAATCCTCCACAGATGCACCTGTGGGACAAGACGTGACACCACTGGCACTTTATATGCCTGCCAATGGATGGAAAACTCCACCCACACACAACCTCAGGAGGTCTCGCAGGACTCAGCCTCAGAAACAGAGATGGAGCAGTGGAAACACAATCAGAAATCGCCACCAAGGACTAGCCTCTTACAATGGTTTTTTGATGTTCCACAAGAAGAGACATTCACCCACTCAGTATACGCTCCCCAGCCCAGACCAGGCCACAGGCCAAGTGACAAAAATGGCCCCATCACCGTAACAGCAATGGGGAGCACTCAAATTTGGAGAGGGAGGGGTGTGATAATCCCCATGAGTTCAGTGGGGAATCTCTAATTGACAACCCTCCCCCCCTCCCCGCAATGGGACTCACTGAATATCAGTTCCCTTGCTCACAGCCAAAGGCCTACCCAGGTGAAACTCATCATCTGAACCATTTATAAGACAGTCAGTGGGGAAGGCGCTGCAGAACTGTTGTCCCAATTGGGATTTATGTATGTACATCATGGGGTAGTGGCTTTATTTTGTGTTTAATAATGAATACAATTCCAGTTGTGCTTCCTGAATTATTACAGTTAAAATGTCCAAAATCATTGCATATTGGACAGCTGTCAACCAAGTATAACAAATATCAAAATTCTTTATCAGCACAAAACAAATTAATTAATGGCAGGATTATCAGAGAAATAACAACCAGAATGGTTTATAGTGACTTCACTACATTCTGTATCTTACAGTTTCATCTGCAAAGATAGCTGATTGCAGTGAGGCAAGACATAGAATTAAAGCAAAATAAGCTTGACAAGCGAAAACCCACAAGAATAGTGCAGAATGGAGCAGTGTGAAATAAAACTGGCAGTAAACCGATAATAGAGAACAATATGTGTAGCACAGTGATAATCAGATCCCTGTAATGTGTTGGCAAACCATGCACTACTTTCTATTTATGACGCAGTTTAAGTGTGTGTGTTTTTTTCTTGTCAACACATTTCAAATGCTTTCTTTTACGCAGAAATCTTCAATTTCAGTGTACTCGTAGGATTGGGCAAATTTGGAGTTTGCCAAGTTAATAATCTTCTGTTGCAGTGCCAGATAAAACTGGTGAGAAGCTTGCACGATACATTAATCAGAACTCCTCATGAAGCTGACTGCATGCAGTTCTTGGTTTATTTACAACAATTCAGAGAAAGGTGATTTTTCATCAACTGCGTAGTCTTTGTTCAAATTTTCAGTGGGACTAGCTCAGTGGCTGAACAACTGCTACCAGCATAGTCACATGGGCCTGTTTCTCAGCAACAAGAGGACCTGAAGCCAGGTAGCCAGTTAATATTGGCTGACATCCCAATGTATCCCACCGTTTTCAATTTTAACTTGCTCTTTTATTATTTTAAGGGTGGTTATTATGTTCTCTTTTCAATTTGTTTTCAAATGAAAACATGTTCAATTCTCTCGTCAGGAGCTGGCTTTTATATCCAGTGAGCAGATTTTGTCAGCGGGTGTGGAAGCAGGCCTATCTTCCCCCTTCCACCCAGTGCCATAACCCCACAGCAATTTAATATATGTTGAGATGTTAATTATCACCCCCAGCCAGGGAGGGAGTCCGGCCTCCAAAAGCTGCCAGCCAACTGAATGGTTGACAGCTCTCTGGTCATAGCAGTGCCATCAGGAGTAATGGCTATTGCTAGAATTGCATCCAGCACCTGACAACATTGTGGAGATACCAGACTTGGGTGGGCATAGTAAGAAATCTCACAACAGCAGCTTAAAGTCCAATAGATTTATTTGATAGCACAAGCTTTTGGAGGACTGTTCCTTCACTCATCTGATGAAGGGGCAGTGCTCTGAAAGCTCTAACCTGGTGTTGTGAGACTTCTTACTGTGCCCAACAATGTTTGTCACTGTAGCCTAGATGAAGGGGGTGGGAATCACTCGAGCCAAGCTGACAATGGCCCAAGAAGGAAGGTGGAGCAGGCTCAACATCCAGTGTGGACAGGACAGAGAAGAAGGTGTGTTGGGAACTTGGAGAGGTGTCTCTGATCAAAACAGGGGGCTCCTAAAGAAGAGACTCCCCCTTTTCCACCCAAACTTTGAGCAGTGTCACATTGCCTGCAAAGCTGGCCATGAAATGACAGCAGAGGCAGAAAGTTGCTCTTAAATGGTCATGAATTAGTCAATCAATTGACACGAGGACAGGTAAACCACTTGAAACCTCACAGGCTATTCATACAGTTGTAGTTGGGGCAGCAGTGGGTGAGTAGGATCTGGGACAAATATCTATGACATTTTTCAAGCTACTCTTCCCCAACTGCAATGCCCCCCCGCCACCTCCGGCTACAAAGGAGTGTAAAATTCTGTCCCACAATTTAGAGACCAGTGGTCTATAATAAAAACTATTGTTTTCCTCTGAACTTTCAACACATTGACACCTTTATAATAGAAGGATGCAAATTTTGATTTGATTTATTATTGTCACGTATTAGTGTATCGTGAAAAGTATTGTTTCTTGCTTGCTACACAGATAAAGCATACCGTTCAGAGAAAAGGAAAGGAGAGGGTGCAAAATGTAGTGTTACAGTCATAACTAGGGTGTAGAGAACGATCAGCTTAATATAACATAGGCCCATTCAAAAGTCTGCTGGAAGCAGAGAAGAAGCTGTTCTTGAGTTGGTTGGCACGTGATATCAGAGTTTCATATTTTTATCCTGACAGAAGAAGATGGAAGAGAGTATGTCTGGGGCGTGTGGAGTCTTTGATGATGCTGACTGCTTTTCCGAGGAAACGGCAAGTATAGACAGTCTCAAAAGATGGGAGGCTGGTTTGCATGATGGATTGGGCTTCTTTAACAACATTTGTAATTTCTTGCAGTCTTGGACAGAGAAGAAGCCATACCAAGTTGCTTTCTATAGTGCATCTGTAACTATCCTTTGCAGCAAAATTCTAGATGGTCTGAATGTCAAGTAGAATATATCAAGGATTATTTTCAACTTTGGCAGGCTAAAAACAGGCGAGCTCAGATTGGTTCACCATAACGCTTCAGATGTTTCTCAGTTCATTGAAAATTGGCTCATTCATTTATTTGCAATTTAAATTGGAAATTATTATGCAGGTGAGCACAAGTGTGGAATATAATGTTTAGAATGTCCTATTGTTCAAAAATGGTCATAAACTGTAAAATCAAACGCATGTAATGAACTCAACTGGATTAATTTTTAACATTGGAAAAATACGAAACACGCATCAAATTGGCTGTCCATTATACACTATGTCCGATTTCCCGACTTTATTTAGCACAGCAGGAAATGTGACATTTTTCAACATCAATTCAATTAGACAAACTGTTCCTGTTCTTTTAAAAATGTAATGGGATAAAAGTTTTCAAAATTACTTACATCATTAAATAAAATGACCTTCCATCATTCTAATCTAAAATTCTGTTATTGCAGAGTTTATATAAATCTCAAAATAGAAACACAGTTGTTCTAATTGTAATAAGTGGTGCATGAAATGTGCATCTCCAGGGTGAATTTGCACTGTCAGTTTTCAACACAGCCTCTTTCTATAAACTCCATATGAAATGTTGGGGTTGTGCTATTGTCAAAGAAGCCTCACTGACACATTGAACTTACGTTCTCCACTTTCATACATAAACCCTGCTCATCAGAGATTCACTAGATTGCACAATGATGAACTAACCTTTGAAAGCTTTTTGCTAGCAAACTGCCTGGGGTTCAAATATGACAGTAGTCATTAATGGACATTATATAATAGATTCACTGGTTTATGATGTAATGTAATGAAATTAACAGGAGCTACAGGACCATACAGAACTATGGCTTCCATGAACACTCTACTCATCAACTCTCCTATAAATTGTTACAGGCCATCAATTGCACAGAATATTTCTTTTCCAAACAAAATTCAGGAAATTTTATTTTGTCACACAACTGTTAGTTGGCAACATAACCATTTTCATACAATTAGGTTATATTAAGTGGACTACTGTAATAAGACCTCAATGGCCTGACTGACGTCATTACAGCTTTCAATCTAGCCTGTGGGCCATGGCTTGGTAGCCCTAGATTCTCCCAAAACCAAAGTATTCAATGTCACAAAAATACAAGTCAGAATCTCTTAAAAATGTCACACATTTAATTTCTCAATATAATGCAACCGAGGACAACTTGGCTGAGGATGGATGATGCTCCAGTGTGAATCATCACACTGTTAAATTTGTAAGTTTTAATGGTGCTAGGAATAGAGAAAATCACAAGAAAAATAACAAATATATTGTTCCAGTGATTAATGCCCTTCAACATTACTATCAATATAAGGTGATATTCCATGGCAGTAAAAAGTGAGGCATCAAAGCAAAATGTTGAAGAGTGACATGCAGAAAATTGAGTGATTCAATGAGTTAAATGGTTCAGTCTCAATCAGCTTTCCTGTTACATCATCTCCTATTACAGAGTAAATGTTCTTGAGTCTAAATGAGATTACCTATTGCAGTATGTTGTGCTGTTTGGAGATGGGAGTTGTCTCACTTCAATAATCTTACTTAATTGTTGACCACCTGGTCTTTGCAAAAGTCAGCAATCAATTCTTCTCACTGAAGCTGACAATGATTTATCAGAAGTTAGAATATTAGAATCAAATAAAACAAATTTGGCAGTTTGATTTGTCAACAAGCATTATAGGAAAACTCTGTAAGATTAGGGTCTTTGTGATGATGTAAACTCAAAGCAGTGGAAACACTCCAGGTCTCCAAGCAAAGACATTAATTTTGGAACAAATTTTATCGCAACTGGATAGCAAGCAGTCAATGTGTGCACCTGCTTCTCATTCATCGATGCTGATATATGACTGAACCATTTTGAGACACGTGTTCCATCTGCATGCAGCTCAATATTACAATCTGTGTCCTGTGTTAAAGGACTGTGATTTGCATTCCAAATGGCCTTTTCTTGGAGCAGGCAGGTACTCTGGCTGCCAATCTAGGAAACGATCAAAGATAATGGTAGATTATGGCCCCGTTTATGGGAAAATATGCAATTTAGCATCTATGCCACTAACACCCCACTCAAAGAGAAAGTTAAAGTCTGTCTTTGTTACTCAGAATTATGTTCTACCATGATTTAACAGTAAATATTCTGATTATAGCCTCATTTAGCCACATACTGCCATTCAAGATTTATTGCAGTATTTTTTAAATAATCACTACAGACCAGATAGTCATGAAGTTGAGCCAACTCCTGATACCTTAAAGTGTGCAGAACCAATATGCAGAAGTCCCGCCTTATTTCTAAAAATCTTCTGCAAGCAAGGAGAAGAAAACAGTGAGAATCACACAAATAGAAAAGCCAAACTCACAATGCCTGATTAAATTAGTGCTGAATTCAAACAGACGTACTTTTGCTATTACAAAGGCCTAAACATACAGTATGGGAATAATAAACTTATGGTGCAAGCATAAATGCTTATGAAAAGTGGATAATATAAATCTCATATTCTGAAGTTATTTAAATCCCCATCCCTTTAATCATGGAAACGTCAGGCCTCAGCTTTCAATTAAGGAAAAAATACCAGTAGCTGGAATGATTTGAATGACAAGATATCAGGTGTAACTTACATAAAAATACAACTATTTGTTTCCTGCAGTTTCAATAAAGTTCATTGTTGATTTCTCAAGGGTTGTTATTACAGCTGAACACATTATAAATGCTTTGCTGAGTTTCAACACCTCAGACATACAGCACGGAGTTCTGAGACAGGCTGTTTAAAAGATCCTCCTTAATTCTCTGAGACCTCTCCCATCCCTAGCCCCTCACTATCATCAATCCTACCCCCTCCCTATACCCTATCTATGCTAACAGATGCCCCCAATGGTCCCTCAAATTCTTCACACCAATCTATGCCTCCTCTCACCTCCAAGGCCCTATATTAACCTCATGCCAATCTATTGCCGACTAATTTCAATCTATGCCTCTAATATCGCCTTTACAGTCTGTGCCAACTCATCCAACAGCAACAGTGGGCAGATCTCAGAGCTAAATGTCTATTATGGCCTTCACTTTAATAAAAAACTCCCACTTATGAAATTCTATTCAAAACTTTAAATGGCTCTCAAATACTTACTCTCGTATCAAAACAAATATACATGCATTCATAACACCACAAAGACAAATAATCTTTTAATAGCCTTTATGGGAGCTCAATCAAACTGTAAACTTGTAACTCCCTGCTGGGATAACTACTTTGTGGGAAGCAGCCAGCCATTAATATTGTTACTTTTAAGGTGCAAGAGTTTCAATACTTTGACAGTACGGTGTTCAACAGATCTTATTCACACTTCATGATCATTTGTGCCTCCTCCATCAATTTGGGACTCTCACATTGTGGGTTTAGGACTTTTGAACAGTCACAATTTGCTTTATTAGAATTCAGCTTTGAATTCAAATAGCCCTACTGAGTTTGGGCTCCCAATTGTGTGAGTCATGCGCTGTGCCTTTCCCCAACCAAGGAAAATGGGATCCATCAGAAATGGGGGCAGGACTTTCAGATCTGCTTCCCATCCATCATTTTAAAAGTTTACAGAGTCATCATAACTCTGGACCAAATTTTTATACAAAAAACATTTTAGAACTAATCTCAAGACTTGATTGAAAAAAAAAATCAATTCAATCTTTTCAATTCACCATCTCAATAAAAACGAACATAGTAGGAAGAATAATAAATAGCATCCACTATCTTCAATACTTTAGGATTTTTTTCTATATTTCTTGAAGCAAAACTAAATTCTGATAAAAATCTATCAGGAAAGAAGTGGTAGGTTTTCTGAGTGAAGACTGAGGAGATTCCATGTTACAAAACAATTTAGTAAAATCTTTTACAGATTTTGATTTTATTGGCTATAAAGTTTTAATTAAATAAGAATTTTATTAAAAACTTTTATTGAAGTTTAAATATTGAGAATCTTGAGAAAACGCAAGCTATTGTTCCTTCGTCCCTGCTTTAAATTCTGTCTCCAAGTTAATGACTCTATCCTTCTCCCCAGCATCTCCAAGATTAAACCACACTATTTGCAACCTTAGCATCATTTTTGACTCTGAGATGGGCTTTCAACCATGTACTCACACCATCACTATATCCACCCATTCCTCTTCCATAACAGTTTCTGACTTTGCCACTGCCTCAGCGGATCTGTTGCTGAGGCACTCAGTCATGCCTTTGTTATCTCTAGACTGGTCTATTGTGATAAACTCCTGGTTGGTCCCCACATTCTATCTTCCACAAATTTCTTCTGCCAGTGTCCTAACTCATGCCAAGTTTTGTTCACTAATGACTCCTGGGCATGCTGACTTGTATTGGCTCCCTGTCCAGCAATGCCATGATTTTAAAATTCTTATTGTTATCTTCAAAGCATTCCATCACATCATCCCTCCTTCTCTTTGTAATTTCCTCCAGCCCCACAACCTCTGAGATTTCTATGTTCCTTTAATTATAGTCTCTCAAGCATCCTTGATTTTGATCGCACCATCCTTGATTTTGATTGCATCATCACTGTTGGCTCCACTCTATCTCGTTTTCTCCTTTATAATATTCTTTAAAACCAACCTTTTTGAACAAGTTTTTGGTCATCTGACCTAATATCTCTTTAGGTGGCTTGATGTTGTATTTAGTTTTATAATGGTCCTGTTATGTGCCATAAAATGTTTTATTATGTTCAAGGCACTATCTCAAGATAAGTTTTTGTTCCACAGTTTCTTTTGCAACTTTTTGCATTGAAGAGACAAGATAAAGCTATGGACACACTAGAGGTGATAGGCTACTTGGGAGCTGCAAGAAAGGGATAGCAATGAATTGTCCTCCTATTTCATATTCTATATTCAGTCTAATTCTCCTTCCCACACTACCTGTGATGGAGAGTCAATGGCCAAACACGGATCAGAAGAAATGTGCGGCTTTTGTGCTTAAAGGTGCGCATATTAGGGAAAGATGCAAAATCAGCATAAAGCCTTGGAGATATTTTGAAGGTTGCAAAATCAGGGTTGCAATTTTATCGAATTGTGTTTGTTTTGCTAGCAATGGATGGAAATGCAAACCAATTCAAATCTTCATTGGAAACATTTATGTATGGAATTTCATTATGACCACTAGCTGTGATAGGACTTACTTTCAGCCTCTCAGCTGGTTTAGCGTTGATTAAAATAGTAAAAATAACATGCAAATTAGGATCAGGAGCAGGCCACTCTGCTCTGCCACTCAATAAGATCTTGGCTATTCTGACTACAACTTCCCACCTGCTTCCAGTAAACTTTCACCCATTGTTTTATCAAGAATTTATCTACTACCACCTTGAAAACATTCAAAGTCTCTGCCTCCGTTGCCTATTGAGGAAATATTCCAAGAAAGAAAAGGCTTCTTCTCATCCCTGTCTTAAATGGGTGACCTCTTATTTTTAAAACACACAGTCAGTTGGCAAAGATGTTAAACCAGCTCTGAATATTGGGAAGATGTTAAGCAGAGCAATTAATGCCTACAGCACTGGCACTGCCAGTTTAAAAAAAAAACTGACAGCCAGATCCATTGCGTTTGTGTATGTAATAAATCCCCAGTAAAAATGTAAATAAACTGCAACACAACTTTTAAAAATTGTCTGAATCATCTGTTTGAGTAGGTGGTTTCAAAAAATATTTAAATGCGCCCCTTAGTCAGTCTTGGTTTCTTTTGTAGTTTATGATGATTTATTCCATAAAGAAGAGTGGAACATGCAGCACATTGGCACAGTTCACTTCTCATTTCTTTGAAGTACTCATGAACAGATTACTGTACTGCTGATTAAAATGACAGTGAGAGGAGTATTGGTGGGGTGAATGCATTAGTCCACAATGGAGTCTGTGCTCTCTGGCAACCCTCTCCTGTTAATGCTGACACTGGAGCAGCTAATTTCACAATTGCAGCAAAATCCATGTTGAGTAGATGTTTTATTTAGTTGCTCCATCATTGTATTAACTCCAGCTGACTGGCTGACCTAATTCTTCACAGATCATTTTAAATCCCACCCCACCCCCCCTCCCCCCATAGTGGGTAAAAACCATATCCAACTCAGAAAGTTCATTACTTGAGTATTAACAAACTCAAAGTATTTTTCAAAAACATCTCCTTCCCCAATTTCACTCCAGGTTTTGAGTTTCCCCTCCAGGAGGAAGGATTAAGAGTAGAGCAGAAAAAAGATAAAAGAGGGGACACATATTTTCTGGTTTTCAGCCAGCTTTAATTCCCATCTGTTGTTGATCCTGATGCAGAACAGTGGGAAAATTTTCCCTCAACTGCATTCATGATCATGAATGTTGGTTTGTGGTTAAGTTGTTGAAGTTGTAAGATGAAAAATCGATAATTATACCAAAGAGGTAAGCTTGTTGAAGTGTGTCCCATTCAAAAGAGCCTTTTTTTGGCAATATCCAGACTCACTCCTATCCTGACTGAATGGGAACTGGAGTTGGCAAATGGGGTTTATAGTTTGTCTCATCGGGTACAAAGCAGCATCAGGAGGATACTGCTAAACATAGGCCTGAACTTAACAGTTTGATTATGAGAAAACAATACCATGACCCCTTTTATTCAAATGTAAATGTACATGGACAGCACACTTCGGGGATTTGACTCCATTGATCCGCTACTCTACTATTGAATGTTGCATGTGAGTGGGACTACCTGCTCTATTGGCACTGCCTCACAAGCCACAAAAATCATTAAGTGTTTTACTTACAATTTTGTGATAAGTCACCCATTTAAGGTCAAAAAACTCTTCCACTGACTGAAGACCTTAGTATTAATTGATAGTGAGCACAGAGCTATCCAGAGTTTCTGGTCCAGAGGTAGGGGTGTTAGCACTGTGCCACAGGACCTCCTTTTCTGTGCAGTGCGCCGTTTTCATGTAATTTTCCATATCAATAATGTCTCGTCCTTCATATTAAATGTATTTGTGGAATAAATCTCTTTTCTATGCATCAGTGCCCCACCATGTGCATTCTTGATTCTATGATTGAGACAGAGGTGTGATGTTCCCCTATCTTATCTGCATTTTTAAAAGGTGAAGGTGTGGTGTTTATGGAGAGATGTGCTTACACATACGGAAGGCTCACATACTGTCTATTTCCATTTGCCTGCTATTTCTTGGCAAGGTTTTGAAGATATGAGCCTTTTCTCAGAGCTTATGTGCATTCAGCCAAACAGGTATCCAAGGTTCCCAGAATTAATCCGCTGAGCTCGGCAAAAGGTGGGAGCACCTTGCCATCTCACAGTGACAAAGCAATGACACATTAGTGTGCAGGCACTGACCCTAAGTGTCTCCAATCCTGAAGCTGTGACAGTTGCAGGGCAATGCATCTTATCACCAGGTTGTTAGACAATGCTGTGCATCCCATCATCTTCACACTCCCAAGGGGTTACTGATGCTGGTAATTTCTGGAGACTGAAACAGTCTTTAAGCATTCTCTGGACTTGCATAGTGTTATTTCAGATTGTATGGAAGGGAGCAATGGGATAGGCGCAAGAATGTAAGATGCAGTGCTTTATCCTCATTAGCAATAAAGCATTCCAAGGAGGGCTTCAAGTTATCTGACCAGCTTGACTTCGCAAGAGCCAAGGTTGTGTTGCTTGCAAATGGATCTCTGAGGAGTCTTGAAGGCAAGCAACCACTAGCCTATTGAGGATTGTGTGCCCTTGCATCTGGTAAGGTGCTGTTGAGACTGGGATGTTGGGTAGATATGTGAAGAAACTGCACCTTCTGATGCCATCACACTCTCCTCTCAGCACAAATATGCCCTTGAGGCTTGCTCATCTTTTAAAGTATAAGAGCAATATGAGTGTCCTCAGCAATGATGCATTGCCATCGGGAAGATCATGGATGAAATTCAAGGGGGAACAATGCTGATGGTCATGCTGGCCCATGACAGAGTTGTCCAAGAGAATCCTCAGTGCAAATCTTCATTATCCTCCTGAAATCGTCTTGTTAAGAGGACAGATGATATCCCCAACTATGTCCTCATCTCAGTGGCCACCAGCATATTGCATTAATGTGGCAATGTTGTATCCAGTAAGTTGCCACCATGTTCTTGCTGTTGTTTTATTACTTCCCAGAGTGAGCACGTACAGGGTGCATCACTGATCTTCTTAAAGATCATGGCCTAGTCAATCACAAGACTGGAATATGAAAGTTGCTGTCTATATGTCCATTGGACGCCCCTTTCAATGCAACAGAATGGCATTCATGGGCAGAAGAAAAGTGGCCATCTCCTTTTGCCTTATTCCTCCTGGAATCTTATAGCAATGAATGAGTCAAGGGCATATCTTCCACGTCATGCTTCCTTGATTGCATCATCACATAGAAACTGACCCTCATCTCTCTCTTCAGGTTCCTGGGTGTCCACTTTTCATCTTCCGATGAGTTGTTATCCTTGGCCATTTCTCCCTATGGCGAGGATCACCCATCACCCCTCTGACATCGCCAGGTTGTGATGGATGCAACACACAGCAATTATGTGGGCGACCCTCCCTGGGGTGCAATGCCCAAACAGAGGAAGCACATCTTCAGAATGCCAATGGTCTGCTTAATTAATGACCATTTGGAGCAGTGAGTGAATTGGATCTCTCTTCCAGAGCATTCTGAGGCTGATGCATAGGTGCCATGAGTCAGCATTTCAATGGGTATTCCTTATCCCCAAATATCCAAATTAGGCCCTTTGAATATCTGAGGCACCTGGAAGCGATTCAGGGCGTACGGATTGTAGCAATTCACAGGGTTCTTAGCACAGTTTTGCATTATGTGCTTTCAATGATCCCAGACCAGTTGCACTTTGATGAAATGATCACCTTTATGGTTGGTGAACATTAGGGGTTGCCATGGAGCCCTTATGGCCACATGGGTGCAGTCAACGCCGTCTCAAGAAATTGACAATTATAATGAAAGAGGGGTATCTTGTGTTATAATAATGAGACAGAAAACTAACTTTTGCTTTGTAATATGTATATAAATAAAGGGAATATGGGATCTATAAATTTTGTTTCCATTTCTCTGGATTAACAAAATGTGTTACTAAATTTAAAGCTTTAATTCAAAAGACAGAGCAATGTATCAACAAGTACACAATGGTTAGCACTGCTGCCTCACAATACCAGGGACCTGGGTTCAATTCCAGCTTTAGGTCACTATCTGTATGGAATTTGCCTGTTCTCCCTGTATCCGCGTGGGTTTCCTCTAAGTGCCCTGGTTTCCTTCCATATTCTAAAGATGTGTGGGTTCAGTTGTTTGGCCATGCTAAATTGCGCATTAGTGTGAGGAGGACTATATGGGGTTACGGTGATAGGGTTGGGTGGGATTGTTGTCAGTGCCAAACCTTGCTGCTTTGTGGGTAATGAAGTAACCCATTTCCATATCTCATTTAGCTTGATGAGCCAAATGGTCTCCATCTGCACTGTAGGAATTCTATGAAGTGCATGCTTCGGTAATTATACTGTTAAGCTAATTACCTTATTAAAGACAGGTGATTATTATTGGCTCAGCCACAAATAAATGGACACAGCTGGAATACAGATGTAGAGAATTACAGGAGTTTGTATCTCTATTGAACCATATGCAGAATGATTGTGAAAGTAAAAGATGTATTATTTCTCTATCGTACATTAGCACTGATACTAATATGACATGACAACAGATGATGAACATTAAGCCTTGGTGACTGATTGCTGCAAAAGGAAGTTTTTAGTTTTTCTGAAGGAAAACAAATGTGCTGCTGTTGATAAATCCAAATTACAGGGTGGCAGAAGGAAGATGCAAAATGTCAGGCTTTGATTATCCACCAGTTTTCACAGAAGTGGAGGCACGTGAGCAATGGTAAACTGAAGTGAAATATGGAAATGGGTTATTTCATTACTTCAAACAGCAGCAAGGTATGGTTTTGGCTTTATCATGGCCAACAAAATGAGAAGTGAAGTGTCTTTGGAATGGAATGTGAATAATTTTGATAATGAAGAGGGACTGGACCTTCTGTTACAGTTTTCGGATAAGTTCTACGAAAATGATGATTTAGTCAAGCATATGAAGCCTGATCAGCCTTTAATATATTTATGAAAACAGATGCACAATCCATGAAGGAATATATCACAGACTTTGACAGATGATATAAGAGACTAAAGAAATTTGAACTTGACATCTACAAGTCAATTGATGTTTACATTATGTAATCAGTCTTTGGAGGCAGAAGTCCCCTCACCAAGATCCTTTTATTTATAATTCCAACAGCAGGACAGAGTGCTATCATTCAACTGTCTACCTTCAGCACTGCATGAGGAATCCTGATTAAATACAAGGAAAATACTCCCTGATCGGCCCATCAGTTGACTCCTTAAGGGAATTCACATCCTAATAGACCAACCACAATGGCCTGATTGAAGTCATTGCATTTGATATGCATACATTTCTCATGTCAATAGACTTTTAGTTTTTTTTGACGAGTTCAATTCCTGAGTAGACAAAATTGCTAATGCCGTAAAAGAAAAGTCTGAGCAGACTGTTATTTCCTACTTAGTATCTCTGTGATAAAGCAAAAGATGAAAAGTTCAATGGTGGCTGAGTCTGGAGATCAATTCATTTCAAAGATGTGGTTATTGATGGGCAACCTGAAGATAGCTGTACTTCTAACCAATTTAAGAATTGAGATGAAAAGCAGTTCTTAGATGGCAACTGTAGCCACTTAAACCCAAGAAATGTGTGGGGAATATTAAGTCAATGTTGTTGATGTGATTCCAAATATCATTATGCAATTCATTGCCCACAGTGAAATAATTTAATGAAGCAGAACATTAAGATCTGATGATGAAAACTACAGTAATTATGTTGGCCATGGAGAGTTTGAATCCAGGGATGAGTATTTTGTTGATGATTCATTTAACTGTACAACTTTAGATAGTGGTCACGTTTACACACAATGGACTGGGTTAACTGCTGTCTGGAGTTTATTGGTGAAACAGATTGGTCAAGGTCAAGGGGTATGAAAGCTCCACATGCTTCAGGTTTGGAGATGAAACCCACTCATGTCTTCCAAAACATAAACCACACCTACAGGAAAGATTGGATCAACCTTTTCATCAGTACAGTTGTAATTTGTGATGACATACCTGTCTGTTAGGTAGATCTTCAATGAAGAAAGTACAGATGAACTAGACATGAAAAATGACAATGATCATGTTCAAAAAAAATTGTGAATCTACATTTTACTACATCGGATTGTTGCTGCATACCATTAAGAAAGCCAGAAAGTTCTCAAGAAATTCATGAAGTCTTAACTTCTGGGAATAAGAATCTGATAGACAAAGGGATCACTTAGAAGTTATATAGACAGTTTGCATATCTGATGCTACAAAAATTATAGGCTCTACTGTGAGTTGCAGGAGTGCTTAATAAAGACTGATCATTTTGAAAGTCATGGCTTAGTGTGAATTTTGTATAAATATCAGAAGACACCACAACATCCTGTTGTAAGTTTGCTTTGCCATTAGCTTGGGAATTTAACAATGCACTGACAATGGATTTAAGAATGCAAGAAAATATAGGGGTTTTTATGCTGTGTTATAATAATGAAGTAGAAAAGTAATTTTTGCTTTGTAATTTTTTTTGTATGCCTAAATATGGTAAAAAGAACATGGGATTTATAATGTTAAAGCACATAAATTTGTTTTATTTGTTTGAATTGAAAAATTGTGTCCTCGAATTTCTTGTTTTTACAGCTTTAGTTTAAAATAGAGAGGGGAATCTGTCAGTGAATCAACAACTGCATGCTTTGGCAATTGCATTTGTAAGCTAATTGTCTTACTAAAGACAGATAATGATTATTGGCTCCACCTCAAGTATAAATGGACATAGCTCAAAGCATAAGGAATCTTGTACTGTACTAAGCTCAGTGTAGAATAAACCTGTTGAAGATAAAACATGAACTACTGAAATATTCCTAATAAACTAGTGCCTGTATTAACAAATGCTTGGGAAGCTTAGCTGTAAATCTATTGATTCTTGGCACCTAACTAGCTTCATTGAGTGAGAACCTCACATATTGATCAGCCTGAAGGCATTTGTGATGTCTTTGATGCATTTATATGTAGTGGACTGTGAGATACTGTACAGGTTCCTTGAAATGACCTACAGGGAAAGGAAACTGAGCTTTAAGACCAATCGCAGGAGATAGATTCCAAATTCACGGGGCAATTAGTTCCATATGCAGAATGTGGCAGGTAACTCAGGACAAATGCAGACATGCATAGTATTGTCTCTCACTCATCTGTAAATCAAAGCTTTCTTCAGTATACCCTTGGTCTTGTTGTTCACCTTCATCTGGGTCTATCCTCTTGATCTACACGTTCCTGCTGTGGCTTCCTTTTATACCCTAGACCTTGGAAAAATCCTCCTTCTGACACTGTATTTGGCATTGCCTGCCCCTTTCTCCCCTCCTTCAAAGATTACAACTTTTATCCTCCACCCCTCATAGTCTTTCTTCCTTGCCCCATGTACTCATTCATAAGAACATAAGAAATAGGAGCAGGAGTAGGCCATAAAGCCCCTCGAGCCTGCCCCGCCATTCAATAAGATCATGGCTGATCTGTAGTCGTTCTGTACCACTTTACTGCTTTCTCCCCATAACCCTTAATTCCTTTGTCAATTAAAAACCTATCCACTCTTGACTTGAACATATTCAGTGCGGAAGCCTCCACCACCTCATCAGGCAGAGAATGCCAAAGATTCACCACCCGCTGCGTGAAGAAACCCCTCTGCAACTCCGATCTGAACCGCACCCCCCCCAATCTTGAGACTGTGCCCTCTAGTCCTGCTATCTTTGTTTAAGCGGGAAGAGTCTCTCAACCTCTACCTTATCCATCCCCTTCATTATCTTATACGTTTCTATAAGATCCCCTCTCAACCTTCTAAACTCCAAAGAGTACAAACCTAGCCTATTCAGTCTCTCCTCATAATCCAATGCCCTCATCTCCGGTATCAGCCTAGTAAACCTTCTTTGCACCCCCTCCAAGCCCAATATATCTTTCCTCGAATGCAGAGACCAAAACTGCACACAGTACTCCAACTGTGGCCTCACCAGCACCCTGTACAGCTACAACAGTACCTCCCTACTTTTATATTCTATCCTCCTAGCTATAAAGGCCAACATTGCATTCGCCTTCTTAATCAGCTGCATACTGTGTCCATTCTTCCTCCACCACCACACCCCCCCCCCACAACCACCACCACCATCCTGCTGCCCAACACTGCCCATTTGATATGCTGGCCTCTGAATAAATGATCAGCCCTGCCTGAGTACTATTGCACACACTGTTCTTTCTAGACTGCAGAGGCACCCACCAATGGCAGACCAACTCTACATTCCCAACAATGTAGTGTTCCACTGATTTTGCAAAGAGATTGGCACAGTGCTGTGGCAGGTAGGCTAAGAATGTGGCACTCTGAATCATGGCAGACTCAATGATAGTTATAAAAGATGAACATATAAACTGAAATACATTGGCTGAGACTTAATTTTAAGACATCAAGCCTGTGTGGGTGGGTGGGTGGGTGGGTGGGTGGGTGCGTGTGATGGGCAAGGGCAGTAGCAAGAGATTTGAACTGGACCATCTACCATTACTATTTATAGTCTAGACTGCAGTGTGCATATTGCCACAACTCCTTTTTAGGGGGTTTGAGGTTGGTTGGACGGCTGATGTGGATCAAATTGGTGCCACCACCGCAGGATTTGCTCTGGCCGGGGTGGATTTGTGACCTGCTCTCTTGCCCTACTCCTGCAGGAGGTTGTGGCATTGATTTGGACCCCATCTCTGTTGGAGAACTGAACAATACTTTACCACTTGTGAAAACTGAAGTGAAATTAAAAGAGGCTCAAATTCTGTCACTAAAAATAATTACCAGGCAATGCTACTGTTCATGGGCAGGTTATCAAAAGCCAACCTAGATCCCAAGGCAAGTTATGAATGTTGGAACTCTCTCATGAAACATGATACAAGACATGAGAGCTAAAATAATCTCTCGCAAGATTAGGAAATATGTAAAAGCATTTTATATGTATGAAAGAGGAGATATCAGCACAATCCTAATGCTAATCACAGGTAATTGGGCAATTACTATATTAGTTTTAGAAAAACATTAAGGAGAGCTCCTTTATTACAATACGTTAGGCAACTAGCAAGCCTGGAGCTTGTGCACTAAGAACCCACTCACTCAATCAGAAAGGCCACTCAACAAACATAGTTTAGCATAAATTACCACAGCCCACACCACTTAAAACTTCAATCAGAAATTTAAGGCATTTAGATATTCGGAGGGACTGATTCAAAACTACTCATGCGTCTAAGTATTGTTGCAGAGCACTCACTGGATCTCCTTCCGTGAATACAAACTGAAATGTCACCATAAAGTAACATTTCCAGCAGTAATTATGAAGAGTGTAGGTGTGCTACATTATTGATATTCTCATTTTTCATTATCAATTTCATGTTTTCATTAATTTTAATGTGAAGAACAACATTAGGGATAATTTGACAAAATTAACAGCTATGCAGCAAACCAGTTTGAAATCATAATTAATCCTGAGCTGTGCTAATTTATAGAATCAGTCTCATGTCACGTGGCAATTTCAGACAGATTCAATTACTCGAACAACGAACAACAGCTTGCTCAGTTGTTCCAGCACAATGTGGTCATAACTGGAGCATAATTTGCTATAGCAAGGCAATTGGCAGGGTCTCTGCCATTAGATACAAAAGTGTCCAGAAAGGTAATTTTTTCACACAGGGGGTGATGAGTGTCTGGAACAAACTGCCAAAGGTAATAGTAGAGGCAGGTACAATTTTATCTTTTAAAAAGCATTTAGGTAGTTACATGGGTACGATGGGTATAGAGGGATACGGGCCAAATGCAGGCAATTGGGATTAGCTTAGGGGTTCTAAAAAAATAAGAGTGGCATGGACAAGTTGGGCTGAAGGGCCTGTTTTCATGCTGTAAACTTCTAAGACCTTATACTCTTGCCTTTGCAGATTTTTAAATTTTGTCTTGCGGCAAGTTGCTGAAAATGCAAGTGATAATGAGGAAAATAGTGCATTTGGGCCGTAGTGAATAGGCAATGAAATGTGTACCTCCTCAATCAATCAGGCTGAAGATTGTTAAATAAACAACACAAGAACTGAGAAGGAGGGTCAATGAGTCAAAACAGATAGTGGAGAGAATACAAACAGAATGAAAAACTGGATTGAGGAAAAAGGGTAAGTTTAAAAAAAATAGAATTTTGCATTTTAATTTCTCCAATAACAATTAAAAAGTGAGGCTTATAACAATCACTTTTCAGTCCCACAGTAGTTAATTAGCCGTAATAAACAGATCTGATTGTTAAAAAAATACCCAGGCTCAACTTTCTGGGGCAAGGTTAGATTGCATATAGAGTACAACGACATCAATATATACTGTACAATGCAACTCAGACAATAACTTCAGGACATTTGTATATCTGCTCATGTTGCTGCAACATGTGCTTAAAAATGATTTTTTTTTACAGCAAATTCAGACCCATTATATCATGTGACACATCTCTCCTGGTAATCATTCCTCCTGTTCATATATCAAAGATCATTTTACTTATGGGGCTGAAACCATTTTAAAAGACTGAATAATAACATTTCAATTACTAAAAACACCAGCCTCTAAAATGCCGGAAGAGTTGCATGACTGTACAAATTCCAAAGTCATTGAAGATGGAGTCAGGCTATCTGAAGAGGTATGTGAATGACCCCATCCATTTATCCATTCACAAAATATCCAGAAAGTCATCTGTGTATTCAATTGGGTTGGGAATAGGCCAATAGACAGAATCACCTTTGACAATGAGCTCTTGCAGGAAAGGAACTTATCCAGCCATGATGTAATCATATCTAAACCATGGACCTGGAATCAATTTGCCATGACCATATTTGATTAAGTGGTCAGTTGGTGAGAGGAGGCCATGTGATAAGCCAACAAACCCTCCTGTGTTTAAGGAACTGTTTAGCTCCAGGCCACTGGACAGAAGATGAGGACAAAGATGAAGGTTCCCAAGTGAATACATTATTTTTCTATACCCTGCAAATTCAAAACCTTGCCTGTTAGTTGACTATTCACACATCTCAGGCAGTGTTTTATGAATTAAACCAGATGCTACTGCCTCAAGAACAAAAGATATAAATTATCTGTCAACAACTTTAAATTATTTCGATGCAGAATCCAGAAGGACTGTCAAACGGAGCCTAATCAGAAACTATCCAAGTCATCAATCTGTAAGATCCATACAGCATCTTCAAAAATTATTTAATCTATTCTCCTATTTGTAATTTATTGTCTGTATGTGAGCTCTTGAATGCATGTGTGAAAATTGAAACATTTTTATTTGGATTGGGTGATAATACTATTCTCTTTAAAAACACTTACAAGGAAACCTGGCTCTGTCTTTTACAGTCACAGTACTTCAACAATTAAATAATCAAAGAATTAGAAAGTGTACTCTTTTTAAAACCTTGTTGCTGTCAGACAAGGAGTGGGAAAGTCAGGAACCATTTTATCCCTTTTTATTTGTTCATTACACACTTACTTTCATGCAAATTTTCCATATTACTTCCTTACTGGAATTCTGTCTTTATTAGAAATTGGCAGTTAGAAGAAATCCAAAGTAGCCATATAAAGTTAAGATCGGGATGAAGAATATCTGTTCCATGCTGCAATATAAAAACTGACTTCAACAAACAAAACATCTGCTTTTACTTTCACCTAATTTACTAATAGTGATTGCAGGTGTACATGATGAAATACACCTAGAAATAGCATATACTTTATGACCAACTTGGGATGTTGGATAATAAACTGAATAAATTTGAAGCGAACATGAAAAACATTTTCAAGGTTTTTGTTTACGTGTTGCTTATCTTTGACACAATATTATAAAGCAAAATAAGTTTCAGGGGAAATCTTCCTGTTATTTGAAAAACTCTTTTGATTGCTATGTCAATTATAATCTCTGTTAAACTCAAACATCAGTTAGCATCTCGAGACTTGCTTTTCTCATATGCATATGATTAGCTTCTGCATTGTCAGATCAAAAACGACTGAAGCAAATTAAACCATCAGCTACTTCTTCCTGGAAGGAGAAACATATTCAAACTTGTGAACATTTTAAATAACAGAAAATTAATTTTCAGGCAAATGAAACATATGCCAAAATTGTGTCAGTGCGTTAGTGTTGGGAGATCTGGAGCAGTCCAAACAAGAATGAACCACATTTTATGTCCACCTTGGTAATAGCAGGCTTTGCTGCCCAAGAGAGTTGGAGGACAAATGAACTGGAGGAGGATAGATAACGTTGGATTAATTATTTCACATTTTCCAGTTGGTAAGTACAAGATGGCATTAGCATGGGTTAGGAAGAGAACTAATGCTTGGTCTGCCAAATGTGAATCCATGAAACGTATATGGAAATAATACAGGGGAGGGGAAGGAAAACAAACTTTAAAAAGGGACAGATATAGATGATAATGATACACAAAGCTGCATCTGGATATACCCCACATACTTTACTCAGAACTGTATAATGTCTAAGAAAAATGTCAGCTTGACTAAGTTGGTCATATTCTTTCCTCTGACTCAAAAAGGCTACTAGGCAGAAATTCATAGCTGACCCTGCAGATCCTTAAAAATGACAGGGTAGGACCAGAATGTAGCTAACCCATCCCCATTTCTAAACCAAACCAGAAACTGAGGTAGCTGATTAGAATGTCCATCTTGGCACTTGATAATCCAAAGGCTGCTTATGATCAGTTTCCAACATCAGTGGACTTGACTTGCTCCTACTTCCCCCTATCAGAGTGGAAACTGTCCGATAGGCTCTTTAAACAAAATTATTTCTGCCAAGTTAGGAAATTCCCTGACTCAAGCTTCCTGCCTGGGGAGCAGAAAGTCTGACCTTATGAGCTGAAGTTCCTGGCACATCATTTAGATGAGACTTCAATACAGTAGTGAAGGAGTGTTGCGTTGTTGAAGATTTTTGGATCAATTTTCATCTGGAGCATACCCAAGGTTGGTGCACACACCTGCTATCCAATGTAGCATTTCTATGGCTGTGTCTAATTTAAATGCAACTAGCAAGTTGGCATTGCTAATCACAACACATTAAAAAGAGAGGTTTACTTTTTTAATGAGATTGTTGGACAGCAATGTACTCAGCAACCAACAGCAAAGGGTAGATTTTGACTTTTGGCAGTGGCTCCAATTTCAATGGTTTAGGGAGATCAGATGGAAAGCCAATCCAGCACTGTGGAGCTTTCATCCAATGCCAAAACTGAAAACTGGTTCCCATTGAGTTCAAGGAAGGCATCAGATGCTCTGATGCAATATTTATGTTTACAGAACAAATGCAATAGATGGAAGATCATCTTGCACTCTAATGGGCATTGGATGATTTGTACTGCTAGGCATTGTTCAAAACAGTCTGAGGTAGTGACAGGGCTGCAAGCAATGAAGCAGGCTGATTAATAAGGCCCACTTCAATATCCTGCTTCTTCATCTCAGTTGGCTTGTTCAATACTGAACTCTCTAGCTATCACCCCTCGAATCCCCCACACACTCCCCAAACACATACGCCAACTCATGCACCTCACCCATCCTCAAGTTCTGCCGTGCCAGTCTGCCTCCACATATTACTTTTGACCTTTCCATGCCAATTCACCCAGTGCCCACCATGGGCAGATCTCAGGAGCCACACAGATAAAATGAAATAAAGCTTTAAATATCAATTAAATACTTCACCATATTAAAAAAGAACTTTTCAGTCATGAACATTTATTGGATGCGTTTAATTCCCCTCAAGAACTTAATTCCCTTATTTAATAAAAATATTTGTATTTATATTCCGAAGGGAAAGACATCTCATCCTTGAATAAACTCTTTTAGCTATCAAACTGTGAACTTACAACCCTCATTGTGATAATGACAGGAAGCAATGATAATGCTATAATGACAACAAATATCTGTTGAAACAGCTAAAACTAATTTTTTTTAAACACACGGCAAGTCAGGCAGTATTTTCAAAATCTAAAGAGCAGAAGAATTAAATAACTTGACACCTCGACAGTTCTACATGCCTCATCTGCTCTTCAGGGGCATTTCTGCCTTCACCATGAAGTTGCAGAACACTCACTGTGGGTTAAGGCTGTTCCTGGAGTAAAAATTGGATCTTTCTACCCTGGTACAGCCAATTCATAATTCACATCTGTGCACTTCAAACCCTGACCCATTTCTCATACCAATTAACATAGGAAATTGGGTGGGTCTTCGAAATCTGGGTCCTATCCACCATTTTAAAGATCCTCAGAGTATCGTGACTGTGAAAATCTTTGCAGCATGTTTAAAATTCACATATACTGACTTAATTTTGATGAGTTTAGTGGGTATTAAACAATCATGAACTGCAGTATCACATCCTGCCATTAATGTCAATGCTGAACCTCAGTGAATTACTGTTATAGTGAAGCCTCTAAAGCAGCAGTTTAACCTTCAGACAGCAACTTCCTGATACATTTAATTAAGTATGTACAGATGTTTGCAGTTACTGACAGTTATTCTTCTATAATGCTGAGCATTATTTCTAACACAGAAAGGTCAAATATCATACTTCTTGTTTTAAAAAAGGGATTTATGCTCTCTCTCTCACAAGATGCTCTTCCAGCGAGCTTAGAAAGCTGTTGGAAGGTTATTTGGTGTTCATAGAACATAGAACATAGAACAATACAGCACAGAACAGGCCCTTCGGCCTTCGATGTTGTGCCGACCAAAATAAAAAGCAATGCCCCTCCAACCAAAACCATTCCCTTCTCTTCCATATACTTATCAATTAACCTCTTAAACGCCACCAAACTTGGCGCATCTACAACAGCTGCAGGCAGGGCATTCCACTCCCTAATCCCTCTTTGAGTAAATAACCTACCTCTGATATCCGTCCTATAACTCATACCCCTTAATTTAAAGTTGTGTCCCCTCGTGCTAGCTTTTTCCATCCTAGGAAAAAGGCTATCACTGTCCACCCTATCCAAACCTCTAATCATCTTATATGTTTCAATAAGATCCCCCCTTAGCCGCCTCCTTTCTAACGAAAACAACCTCAAATCCTTCAACCTCTCTTCATAGGACCTGCCCTCCATAACAGGCAACATCCTAGTAAACCTCCTCTGTACCCTCTCCAATGCCTCCACATCTTTCTTATAATGTGGCGACCAGAACTGCACACAATACTCCAAGTGCGGCCGCACTAGAGTTTTGTTCACATGGAGATCTTTGGGATGTTTGTGACAGGTGATTTCTGGCTGCTCAAAGCTGTCACAGCCCAGCTTCATGTTGCAGCACTTTAATGTCAACAAGACAGAGGGGATTGTCATTGACTTAGGAAGCGTAAAGGAGAACATGCCCTATTCTACATCAACAGGGACAAAGCAGAAAGAGTCGACAGCTTCATGTTTTTAGGTGGCCAGATCACCAATAACCTATTCTGGTCATCCCAAGCCAACACTATAATTAAGAAAGCCCATTTCTTAGGAGACTAAGGAAGATTTGGCATGTAAGCTACAACTCTCATCAACTTGTAGCATTCTTTCTGGTTGTATCACAGCTTAGTATGGGCTCCTGCTCTACCCAGGACTGCAAGACACTACAAAAGATCGTGAATATAGTCCAATCTATCACGCAAACCAGCCTCCCATCCATTGACTCTATCTACACTTCCTGCTGCCTTGGCAAGGCAACCAGCATAACTCAAGACCCCATGCACCGTGGACATTCCCTCTTCTACCTTCTTCTGTTGGGAAAAAGATACAAAAGTCTGAGATCATGTACAACCGACTCAAGAACAGACTTTGAATAACTTTACCTTCCATTAAGTTGCTCTTTTTTTACATTTTAACAATGACTGTAACACTACATTCTGCAATCTCTCATTTCTTTCTCTATGAATGGTATGCTTTGTCTGTATAGTACGCAAGAAACAATACGTTTCACTGTATATTAACACATATGACAATAATAATTTAAATCAAGTTGTGAGCAGGGAAGTTTGGCTCATGGTGACATCTGCTGAGGAATCATGGACAACCAAACATATTGACATCCTCAGAGAGGACAAAATGTATCATTATTGTTGACCCATTGCCACTCTCTCTTAGGGCTGCATTTCATCACTCCACTTACCTGCAGGACAGCAGGTTCATTAGCTGTTCCTCGATTCGACAATGATATCTACACAAAGTCATGAGTTTCTGCCATGATTTTCATGCGATTAAACGGCCAGTTTTTGACATTACGGATCTTCAAACACAAGCGTCAAATATTCTACAAGATATGTGATCCAGAGTGCAGGATTTGCTTCCTTATCTTTCCTTAGTCATAGAGTTTACAGCATGGAAACAGCACCTACAGCCCAACTTGTCCATGCTGCCCTTTTTTTAAAACCTGTAAGCTAATCCCAATTGTCCGCATTTGGCCCATATACCTCTATACCCATCTTATCCATGAAATTATCTAAATGCTTTTTTAAAAGATAAAATTGTACTTATCTCTACTATTACCTCTAGCAGTTTGTTCCAGATTCTCACCATCCTGTGTGTGAGAAAATTGCCCCTCTGGACACTTTTATATCTCTCTCCTCTTACCTTAAACCTATGCCCTCTGGTTTTATACTCCCCTACCTTTGGGAAAAGATATTGACTGCCTAGCTGATCTGTATCCCTCATTATTTTATAGATATCTATAAAATCACCCCTCAGCTTCCTATGCTGCAGAGAAAAAAGTCCCAACTTCTCCATATAACTCAATCCATCAAAGTCCCAGTAGCATCCTAATAAATCTTTTCTGCACTCTTTCTAATTCAATAATATCTTTTCTATAATAGGGGACCAGAATTGCACAAAGCATTCCAAGTGTGGCCTTATCAATATTTTGTACAACTTCAACAAGACATTCCAACTCCTGTAATCAGTGTTTTAACCGATGAAACAAAGCATGCTAAATGCCTTCTTCACCACTCTGTCCACCTGTGACTTTATTTTCAGGGAACTTTGAATTCGTACCCCTAGATCTCTTTGTTCTGTAACTCTCCTCAACGCCATACCATTAACCAACTAAGTCCTGCCCTAGTTCAATTTACCAAAATGCATCACCTCGCATTTGTCTAAATTAAACTTCATCTGCCATTCGTCAACTCAATTGATCAAGATCCCATTGCAATCGGAGATAATGTTCTTCACTGTCCACTATGCCACCAATCTTAGTGTCATCTGCAAATTTACTAAGCATGCTTCCTATGTTGTCATCCAAAACATTAATATAAAGGACAAATAACAGTGGACCCAGCATTAACCCCTGAGGCACACCGCTGGTCACGGGCCTCCAGTTGGAAAAACTCTTTACAATCACCTTCTGCCTTCTGTCAAGAAGCCAATTTTGTATCCATTTAGATACCTCACCCTGAATCCCATGAAATTTAACTTTATGTAACAAACTACCATGTAGTACCTTGTCAAGGGCCTTGCTAAAGCCATTGTGGACAACATCAACTGCATTGCCCTCATCTACCTTCTTGGTTACTCCTTCAAAAAAATTCAAGTTTGTCAGACATGATTTTCCACTCACAAAGTCATGCTGACAGTCCCTAATCAGTCCTTGTGTCTCTAAATACCTGTAGATCCTGTCTCTCAAAATACTTTCTAACAATATTCCCCCCCCCCCGCTCCCACACACACACACACAGGTGAGGCTGACTCGCCTGTAGTTTCCAGGCCAGTTCCTGGAAATTGTTCCTTTCCCTGTTGCTGCACTACCCCATCATTACGATGTTGCGACTCAAAGTGCGATGCAGCTTCATGGACAAGCTATTCCATTTTGAACAATTACACCAAGCTGTTCCTAGTCATTGATGTATTTCAAGGAGAGATTTAGAGGGTAATTGAAGCATTTTCCTTGTCGTCTCCTGATAACACTGGCCGTTTGAAAGTTCAGGAAACAGGACCTGCCATCCGTACACAATACAAAGTTGATTTTGCACGAGTTTTGCCTGAATGCTTTTGGGGCTGGCTTCAAGGACACTAGCATTTACCTGACGGCCCTCCCATTGAATCCAGGCAACACGCGAGAGGAAGTGGATGATGCCTTGACCCTCTCTATTCAATGCACCACTCTATCGAAGAGAGAGCTTAACATAGCTTGTGTTTCCACCAAAACTGAAAAGATTGATTTCTTTTCAGACTGATTGAAAATTACAACCAGAAAATCACCATGTGAATTGTTAATGAAGCCTGGGAGATGAAATACCGAGGTACCAAATGTGTTTCTCAACTGCATCATAACTCTGATCTGAGTAAAAATCAACTGCAAGGATATTTTAAAAACTACATATTTAATATAAAATTGTTAATGACTAACAATGCATGAAACTCCCTATTTTCTCCTTTCAGTCAAAAGTGAAGAAATAAGTATTGATTCTGATCCAAGACAGTGTTACATAATTTTTAGTATTCAAATTTTGATTCATCAGGCAACTAAATACTGATGCATTGCCTAATTCCTTACACAATCTTTAGAAATTCTAATCTTTATGCAACAGTTGCACTGGCAGGACCAAAGTGAACAGCTTTGCTTGGTGTTCTTACTCATCAACATGCTGGAATAAATCAATATTGATTTCGAGGCCAGAGAAGTCAAACATAAGAAAATAGCCCTTGGTCAGAAATGAAAAACCAAAGGAAAATAATATCTATTATTTCTATATCAAAGTCACTATCCAGCTAAACATCCATCTTGCGAAAAAGGTATTGAAGTGGATAATCAGTCCTGATCATATCAAATGTCGGAACAAGCGCAATTGGCTGAATGGCATACTCCTTTATTATTAATATATTCCAGATAGCAATCCACTGATTTAGACCCAACTTTACCTTTCAGCTTTCTCAGCATCTTATTCTTACGGTAGTTCTTGCGCAGGCTGTTGCCAAATGCAGCAAAGGAAAGGACTAACGACACAAACAGGAAACATTCCATACTTGTAGAAAAACAATCTTAATGAATAGCACCAATCACAGTCCCACAGTGCAGTGGCAGACATTGTGCCCCTCGCTCAGATTCAAGCTGTGTTTCTTCTGAATCTGTAACTAATACACTTCAAAGAATACTGCATAAATTTTCTTGCACTTCAAAACCAGGCTCCCATGTGGTCCCATCAGTTCTGTTTCAGAATGCCAATTCACATTCAAACTGATGAATAAACAGTTATGAATATTCAAAGAATTGTAACACAAGAAAAATGTTAAATAAATTTGGGAGGAAACTCACCAAAAAATTGAACAATTGCAACCTCAGGATAAACTTCAAGCATCATTGAATGCCCCAAAGTGTAGATATTAAGTCCGTAGCCCAACAGGCACATTGGCCACTTTTCTGTGATTAAAACATCCAGAAACGCTTGCTGCACTTTCTATCCATTTAGTTTGTTAGACACCCGAGTGATTTGTAATGCTGCCATAGTGAGTAAACAGGAGCAAAGCTTTAGCTTAAGCGTCAGAATCACACATCTGAGTCAAAAGATACAGGACTCAAAAACCATAACAAGTTCTGACAAGTGAAGACCAGAGCACTGGTTTGAATGTTGGCTTATCAGGCTGAATACTCAAGTTCAGTGGGTGTGAATTGTCATGACAATGAATCATAGCCCCAAATTACTTTGGGACATATTGGGCAGAATTTTCCCATCTCACCCACTGAGAATCATAATGGATGGGAGGGAAAATTTACCAGACTATTTAATGGTCCATTGACTTTGGGTGGGAAAATCCCACCCATTGAATTTTTTAGTAAGAAGTGTACTTTTCTACAAAAAAGGACATATAAGCAAAAAATGGCAGAGACTGTAAACACTTGCTAGAATTCCTATATGGATTACATTTGATCAATTGTCTAGACAGAATGGAACGCTGCACCTTTTTCAGACAGCAACACTTCAATACAACACAAGAACTGAACTATAATTTCCTGTGGAGCTAATAAAAGTTGAGTTATCTCAGCTGAAACCATCACCTGAGAATTACACTCCAGACTATGGACATGATGCAAGTCCAAAGAAAGCAGTTCTGGATGAAAAGCATGTTTATGTATTTTCCCCTTCCAAGAATACAGGAGAAAATGGGTTAAAAATGAACTGTAACCTTGGATGCCAGTCTAATCTTCTCGTTCTACTGTGCTAATGTGAGGTGTGAAGGTCACAGCTGAAGAACGAGGTAACTCTGTGCTGCAGGATAAAAGAATCTCGCTTTCTGATTGCTGGAATTAGTCAGAAGTCATCAAAGCCACCGTCAAAAAGGATCTAAGACAACTTCCTTCAGCTAAACTGTAGAACCAAAAATCTCCAAATGGACTGCTCAACTGCCAAAATCAGTGATACTGGAATCATTCAACTTAATGACCATAACCTTTTAACCTCTACTCATCATGGACAAGCCAAACACTGATACATAAATTATTTTGATTTTTACTTTTGGACATACTTCTCATTTATAATGTATGTAATGTACATTCTGTTTTTATTATTTTCTTCTCAGGTCTTGGTTACTGATAGACTCACCCTTCTCTAACTCAAGAAATTCAGGTTAAATTGGCTTTTTCTAAGGCATTATACATTTGGATTGGGAAAAGGTATCCAAGAGGAAAAGGATCCTTTTCAATCATGTGTGAGCAACTGAGCAGGTTGACTAATGCTTACCACCCCCCCCCCCCCCCCCCCCCCCCTGCCGCCCCTCACCGAAGAACATAACAATTTCGGGCTACCTCATCCAGAATTGTAACAAATTGGGTACTAGTCATCATAGAATGCATCCTTCTTTGTCATACAGGTTGAGAGAGAGATTTAAAAAAAGGTCCTACCATATGCACTTAACCACCTAAACAGCTGTTATAAATGGGATGGCACAGTGGCTAGCAGTGCTGTTTCACAGCGCAAGGGACCTGAGTTCAATTCTGGCTTCGGGTCACTGTCTGTGTTCTGAGTTTGCATGTTCTCCCCATGCCTGCATGGGTTTTTTCCAGGTATTCCGGTTTCCTCCCACATTCCAAAGTTGTGCAGGTTATGTTGATTGGCTATGCTAAATTGACACTTAATGATAGGGGGCTAGCAGGGTAAATCAGGTTATGGTGATAGGGCTGGGGTCGGATTATTGCTGGTGCAACCTTAATGGGCTGAATGGCATTCTACTGAACTGTAGGGATTCTATGATTTTATGAAAAGATAGTTATGGTTAAAGGAGAAGTATTCACATTATGACATATCACACTATTAATCCACTTTTTATTCCATATTTAATTAAACAACTAACTTAAATTTCTTGGCTGCAGTGTTGGGATTTGAATTCATGTACAGTAAAATAACCACATGCAATTGTTCTCATTTTGATGTAGAATTTTATATTTGGGAATTCCAGGAGGTTTCATATATGTAACTTTGTCAAGCCGTTTTCACTCTGAGAGGCCTCATTAACATGCTGCTAATTTACTCACGAACTGGAACTTGAAATGTGTAACAAAAGTAGTGGAAAAGTTCATTCTTCTGAATCAACTTCATAGCTCCAGATACTGCAGTCAGCAGCAATGTGACAGTGCTCACCTCCAATCTGAAAGAAAGCTACACTCAAAGATCCAGCAAGCTCAGTGGCATAGGCTGCAAATTCACTAATGTGAATTTATTTAGTGCCAGCGACAGGGGATCTCTGGCATCCAGCTACAGAGGTGTCATCAGGTAGGCTAAGCAGCAAACCAGGAAGTAAAACGTAGAGATAATCTTTTACTTGTTACTTAGTTTACAGAGTTTACAGAGACTGAAGATAGATCACAGCATATGTTTAAGATTAAGGTGGAAGTAGTAATGTCAAAACAATTTCTAAATTAAAATTAGCTTGTATTATTTTAAAACCAATGTAATTGTTATCATGAAATTAAGAAATTTGACATTCTACAAATGTAAAATTTGTCTTTCAGATCCAAGGAATTGTTTGACCATGATTATGACCAACTCATTCATTTAAAACTCAATTACTCATTATTTAACAAAGCATAACCTTCTTGGGGTTTTTTAACAGCAAGAAGAGAGCGCAAAAAGTGGAAGCTCACGTCAATTCAGTGATTTCTAGTTGATTTCCCTCTGCAAGGATTTTAACAGCACTCCCCATGAAGGAGCAGGAAATCACAGTCAGTAATCTATTAGTTTCGCATATCAAGACATCAGAACTTTTCATTGTTTTCACCGAACAGTGATATGAATGCTGACAGTTGTGCTGTGTTACACCTATAAAATCGAGACTGTAATAATTTTTCTAAAAAGAAAACTTTGGTTAAGAAAACTGTTCCTGAAGTGACCATTGAAAACAAACAAAGTGAAAGAAAAAATGAACCTCTTATAGTGACAATGATGTGAAAAAAATATATCATTCTATTGTCAATTTTCAAACCAAGGGTAGACAGATATTTTTCAATCTATCAATGTTCCCAGCGCAATTGAAAACATGGCCTCTTACAGAACTTGGCCATGGAAGGCACCAACACTTCACAACTGTCAGCATTTTCACTCTGCAAGAACAAATATGAATCATTATGAAAAATCAACTTTGGAACACAAGCAGTAAGGATCCAAAAGAAAATAATTCATTTCCTTTAAATATTTTAGGTGTCTTGTACTCATGATGCCTTACATCACAATTGATATTTGGAGGTTGTGTCCATTAATTCTTTGGAAACCTGGATTCATTAAATGAGTTGAAACCTTTGATAGAATTAATTTTCACATCTGTTCTGTCTACAAAACAGCTATGTATGTATGTATGATTGTCAAAATGCTATGGGTGTGAGCATTTCAAATGCAGTATAATGTGAATGTGATTAAAAACATTTTTGCCTTGAAACCCCTTGTTGTTTTCAGTTTTTTATGTTTTTTCAGTTCAGATGCCCTTAGCAGGAGTTACTGAAGAATCCTCGAAGTGATACTCTTGACATTCTCCAAAGAAACTTTTCAAAATCTTGGGTCCAACAGTGTCTGTCCAAAAAATGTTACGCAAGATATTAAGGAGAAAATGTTTGTTACTAAGAGAATGCTTCATGTATTGTGTCTAAAAGATTTCTTTATGTATCATATGTCTAAAAGGCTCCTTTACATAATGACTTTGCAACACCAGAAATTTCTAAACAAGTTATACTTATCCCACATGGGAAGCGATCTTTAGCCACAGAGAAGTACAATGCATGGCAGAATTTCTAATAAATAATTACACTGCTAATAATCACTTGTATGGTAAATTTGACTTACAATTGAACACTTGCACCTCTGGGTATAAACCTCATGTCATGTTTGAAGTACAATTTAAACTAACAAGACAATGCATTTGATAAAGTGAACTGGTTTGTCAGATATCATGTTAAACCAAAATTCTATCTGCCTATTGTAGTGAAAAATCCCAAAGGACTATTCCTGACTAAAATTACTCCCTTACAATAAAAATTTAGAAGGCATTGTTTTGTAGAATGCACCATGTGCTCAGTAGTTATCTTTATTCATTTAAGGGACATGGGTGTTCTAGTTAGACCAACATTTATTGCTCGAGAAGGGTGTGATGAGCTTCTTTCTTGAACTGCTGCAATCCAAATGTTATAGATAGACTCATCATGTCTTTAAGAATGAGCTCCAGGTTTTGATCCAGCAAGTGCTGGAATGGCGATATAGTTCCTAGTCAGGGTGGCAAGTGGCTTTGCGTTGAACTTCCAGATGATGGCATTTCCATGTGTCTGTCGTCCCTATCCTTCTGGATGGTAATGGTTGTGGGTTTGGAAGATGTTGTCAATTAGGCCTTGGTGAATTTCTGCAGTGCATCTTGTCAATGGTATACACTGCCATCACTGTGCACTGGTGATGCAGGAAGTGCATGTTTGTGGATGGGATGCTGTTTTCTGTGTAACAGAAGAACTTTGTGATCTTCAATTTGATAAAGTACAATATATAAATGCAATGCATGGAATTTTACCAAAAAAAATGCCATGGAGCACCCCCCCACCATAAGTCTCGTGCTGCCACCTCCCCTTCAATGCAGAAGGATCAGGGAATGCTCTTTCTTTCCCTCCACCCACTCCGCACGCGCACACAGTACTCAGCAGCATTCCTCTCCCCCTCCACCACACATAAGGGGAACTGCTATAATAGAGAAGGATAGCCTATTGACAATGCCCACCTGAGTGCACTGGCCCTCAAACTCTGAGACTCTCGAGGCACCTCTGCAGTCAGCGTGGTCTTCTCGACTAGTTTTCATTTCCATGATATCACACCAGTGGGAAAGCATTCCACAGAGCCGGACAATACAGCATAAGCCTTTTCATAATATTTAAATATATGTAAATCCATGGTAATCAAGTTCACATCCTTTCTGAATCTTTTATGAGCCTGATTATTTAACCATTGGAAGACAGAACAGGGCTGGAACTGTCTCAACCCAAGATGTCACTGGCTGAAGTCCTGTTCTTATCCTCCCATGAAATTTCACAGCCATAACTAATTTGCACATGCAGCAAATGGACTCACAGAATCTTGCCCAATAAATTTCAAGTAACTGCAACAGAAAAAAATCAGAGCTTGCTTTAAATCCCTACTTTGGAAGTAGTTTATACTATTTTCCTGCACCATCTCATATTAACATGTAGCAGCCATCAAAATTATGCCACATACCTTAAAATTATAGCAGGAAAATAAGGAATGACAGTAAAACACATTGATAACCAAACATGGAAAAAAACATTTATTATTAAATAATGTAATCAAAATTACTTCCACAAAGATCACACGTTCACTGCAAAAACATAAACCACACTTCACTGATGCTCCCCAACATAGTGACATTTAGAAAAAATACTCAAACATCAATAGAATTTATTTTCAGTTCCATGAGTTATTTCATTAGTCATCAGAAATGATTGTAAAATTCTGCTGCTGCATTAAATTAGAAAATATTCTGGGTACCATACCCACTTTAGAAAAAAAATTGCACAACCAGGATATTTGCCCATGCTTCCATCACAATCTCTGTGTAGATATTGTGCAAATCACGGATTTATTTAACTTGCCTTGACATTAGCATAAAAGAAGCTTAATGACGTAATGTGCTAAATATGTCGACCCTGAAATGACATACAACAGAATAATAAAGGAGTGCTTCTTGTAATGCTATTATTTAAACAGACAGATCAAGTCCACTGTATCCAAAAACAACAGAAACATAATATTCCAATGGATACAATTGAATCTATATATTGATTTGGATTGACACTGAATGGTATGAATGGATAAATCTGATGTCTTGGATAAACCTGTCATTCTCAGGATGACAGATCGGAACCCCAAGGTATGTTAAGAAGCCAGATTACACTTCAACATTTTTTTGGCATAAATATAAAGAGAAGATTTTTCACTCCAGGCACGATTCTACTGACCAACTAGGGAGATGTTATCAAAACAAACTTTATTTATCAATACAATTTAACTATAGCAAATGAATTAGTTTAACCTTTAACAGCTGAACAATGCTTAAAATGAAAGGAAGAAATTCAATGTTCCAACTTATCACTATATCAGTTCCAAATAAAAAATATTGCTCTTATAGACTTAAAACACATTTTAAACACAGTTAGCAAAACATACTTATTTTAATCTTTGGTAATCGTCTTGGAGCTATCAAAGACCTTTGTTTTCAAGCAATTCCCAGCAAGAACTCCACTTTAAAATTGAAACTAAAACCAGCACAGAACCCTTGCTACAAACCTTGCTCCTCCTATAATGACATAATTAACATCATTATATATTCCTGTCAATCAACCTCACCAAAAACTCACATGACTCTGTATACCTAGTCTAAAATACCAGCCCATTAATTCTACAAAATAATACATTCCTAGCTAAAATTATCCTGCTTCATCAGCATCTGAGCTGTGTATTTTCCCAAACAAACTGACTGCTTGTAAAAAAAATCACTGCATCAAACATAAAATATATTAATAACACACATCATCACACTTCAAACTTTTGTGATGTTGTTCATCACATATACTATTTGAATAGTGTTTCACTTTATCAATATTGGTTTAAAAATCAATAATCAGTCCAGGTATGAAGGAACTAGCCAGAGATTTAAACCTCTAATTAGAGTAAAATGATTATTTGAGGATTTTTTTTGTAAAGAAATGTCATCTCTAAAAATCCTTCTTATAAAATACAAAAAATACAATTCTGGTCAAGATGTTCTTTGGTAGTAATCAATAAAGTGGCTTGACTATGTCATGTTACACATTATTACACAATGATCTGTTCATCACATCTTAGTTGTTTAATAGAGTTTCTCAGTCATTAGTCACTTGATTATTAATTAGGATCTAAAGTAGAGACTATTGTCCTCATAATTCATGATTATTATTAGTTGGATGTAACTAATATAATGCCCTCATAATAGATAGTCAACAAAGGAATGGAGGTGTTCAGAATATTTTGCTTTGTAATAAGATGAGAAAGATTTTTATGAGTTCTTAAAGATTAATGGAACAATGATAAATGCTTAAGTCATACACTAATTAGTGGAAAGTGTTTAACACTACAAATTGGATGTAACCTATTTGAATGGGCTAAACAGATTGGGAAGAAAGCTACAAATGGTGGATTGCAAGTTAGGGGGCAGTTAATTTGATGATATAAAGAGTTTCAAGTCAATTATGATACAACATCAACACATACTTTAAGTGCCAAAGGGATTAATTACATAAATAAATGAAAAATGAAAGTTTAGTTCCTCAATTGAAATGAATATATAGGTTCACAAGTAAGAATGGTCACTTTTTCAACATTAATAGTGAAAAGTGATGCATAAAAATTTCAGTGCATGATGCTGAAAATGTTCTACGATATTGCTGTTCTTTACAGAATGCCAAATGACTTAGAATAATAGCTCTTGGTTTTTAAGCAATAGCTTCAAAAAAATTAAACAAGGCTGGGCATTATTTGTGCACTTCGGTAGTCAGAGTTCAAGCAATATTCTTAATAGTCTTCTACAAGAGATATTTCTCCTATATTACTAACATCGTTATGCTAAATACTAAATTCAGCAAGCTATGATTTTCACTGATGAATTATTGGAATTACAGAATGTGGGCCCCAAAATGCTGGCAAAATGTCCTAAAAGAATCATCATCAAATCAATAAAAATGTAATAAAATTTGAATTTATTGTTGGTAATTTTCCAACAATGCCTCACCCACTGGCAACATAAAGCAATGAAAGGTATCCTACTGTACTTTACTAGCATAAGTGCAGAAAACAGATATCCAGTAGAAAGGAAGAAGTTAAGAGATGTGACTGAAGTCTTGTTCAAAAAGGTGGATTTTAAAATGTTTGCAAAAACAATGTGGCAAAAAGGAGAGAATTCCAGAATGTAGGGCCAAGATAGTTGACGGGGCAACAAGCAAATGGTTGCAACCTGGAGTGCACTGTTTGAGAGTATGGTGAAGGTAGGTTCAATTGAGGCATTCAAAAGGGAATTAGACTGCCCCTTGAAGAGGAAAAACATGTAGAGTTATGAGGAGAAAGCTGGAGAATGGCATAAAATGAATTATAGAGCCATTGCAGGTACGATTGATTGAATGTCCCCCTTCTGCACTGCACCAGTTCTGTGTTTCTATGAGGGAATTTTATAAAACTAGAGGAGATGAAAGAAATAGATTGGAGACATATTTAAAAATTAGGATGAAATTAAATTTAATGTAGAGGAAATGGGGAACCAATGTAGGTTAGCAAGGACAAGGATAATGGATCTAATGTAGCATGGGATATGCACAGCAAAGCTTTCTTCATAGAATAGAATGCACCAGCTATTTGAAAGAGTACGTTCCCCAGGCTCTCTGCTCATCCTATCCCTGTAATTCCACACACATTTCTCATGACTAATTTCATCTAACCTACACATCCTGGGACACTAAAGGGCAACTTAGCATGGCCAATGCACCTAACCTGCTTATCTTTGGACTACGGGAGGAAACCAGAGCACCCAAAGGAAAACCATGCAGTCATGGGAAGAACTTGCAAACTCCACATAGTCACTCAAGGTCCAAATTGAACCCGGGTTCTTGGGGCTTTGAGGCAGCAGTGCTAACCACTGTGCCGCCGTGCCACTCAAAATGCGATTTTGAAATGGAGGTGAGCCTTGGGGTGATTGAGTTAAGTGTGACAAAAGCACATGTGTGGATATCAGTAGTGGTGGGATAAAGATAAGGATAGAAGTGGGTCATACATTGGAGTTGAAAGTAAGCAGTCCTTGTTAAAAGATATAAAGCCTGAAACTAAACTCAGGATTGAACAGAATTTCATGGTTGTTGAAGAAATGAAAGGGTTGACATATGAGGTGAGATTTGAACAATATGGGCTGAGGCTCTTTAAGTTTAGAAGAATGCAAGGAGGTCTGATTGAGGCATATAATTTTTTTTAATGAATTGATAAGGTAAATGTAGACCAAATGTTTCCTCATGTGGGGCAATCTAGAACAAGAGATCACAAGTATAGGTTGAGAAGTGCTGGATTTAAAACTGAGATGAGGAGGAACTATTTCTCGCAAAGATGGTAAATTTGTGGAACTCGCTGCCCCAGAACACAGTGAATCATTGAATGGTTTCAAGAAGAAGATAGATATATTTATAATAAAAAAAGGGATAAGGGAATATGGGGAAAAGGTGGGGAGGTAGATTTGATACCTGGGAGAGAGAAATCAGCCATGATGTGACTGAACGGCATAGCAGGCTCAAAGAGCTGAATTTGCCTACTTCTGTTCCTATTTTTGATGTTTTTATGTTGTGCAGAATTTATAATTTGAGCCTTGGACGGTAATGTGGGTGGGGAATATCTGATGATGAAAAGGTTTGTGGCAGACACTGAAAACAGATTTTGGAGGGACTCGCTGGATAACCCTTCAGCGAATAGAAGGCAAAGCATTCCTGGGGATGTGCTCACTACATTTGGAAAGATTTGGAAGAGAGGTGTTGGAGGAGAATCATGAGGTGCAATCAGCGAGGAAAAAAGGGATAAAGCATGACAATCATGGTGAAAATGATAGTGTTGTTACTTTAAATAGAGACACTGAGAAAGGCAGGAGACAGCCTGGAAGGGATTCAGACATAAAATTCTGGGAGTGATGGTCATGTAGTTTGGAGATAATGGGGAAGGGTATTTTGAGACAAGACAGAAACTATAAGACCATAAGACATAAGAGCAGAATTAGGCCACTTGGCCCATTGAGCCTACTCTGTCATTCAGTCATGGCTGATACTTTTCTCATCTCCGTTCTCCTGCCTTTTCCCCATAACCCCTGATCCCCTTATTAATTAAGTACCTACCTACCCCTGTCTTAAAGACATTCAATGACCTGGCCTCCACAGCCTTCTGGGACAAAGAGTTCCACAGGTTCACCACTCTTTGGCTGATCTATCACTGACATCAAGTGTTATAATTATAAATAAATGCAATCATGGAATATGATTCCAAAACATCAGAAACATCACTGAATCCCAAAACATAAAGACAGAGTTTTAAATATTCAGGAATTAAATCAGTGGCTCAAATGATAAAAGGTAGAGACTGGATAGAAAATCAGTCCCTGATTTTAAGAATAAGCTTTTACAGAGTTTACTGTGTGAACATTTTAATGTAATATTTAGCATCTCCTCAGGCACTGGTTACTGAAGTTGCTGCTATAGTTTGTTGGTATGCAATTGGCCTACTTTTTAATAATAATCTGCTTCTGAAGCAGTTTTGTCTTAAGGAAGAGAGCTGTTTAAACTTGTGTAAAAATGTGAATTTGATCCATGAACATATGAAAATTTCTGCAAGATTATCCCTTCATTCTGATTAATTTTGGTATAGAAGATCTAACTACACTACTTCAAGGTGGTTGTCTATCCTTCTGAGTTGTACCAACTCTGGTTTTCCACCTTCAAGTTTTATACGTGTGTTTCTGAAAGAAAGCTAAACAGAATGTTAACACACATCACAACATGGAATTTATTATTACGCTGGAAGTGATCAAGCAAAATATTTATTAAAGGAATTATAACAGGATTTGTATGCTGTGTTACGTACTACATTCAAATTTAAGTTATTTCTATTAATCTAATATGTGTGCTTCAATACTATTGTAAAATATATTGCTAGAATAATTCATTCAAAACAATAAAAAAGCTCATATTTAGTGGTCAGACTGACACACACCGAATTCCTGCATGATTGTGATCCCATCACAGAAAGCCACACACCCTCTCATTCGTGGGTAACATTTTTACATAGTTGCAGCATTTTTTTTTGCTGAAGATTGATGTTTGTTTACTACTCTTTAGCAATATAATGTAATATGTTAATATTGAAAATTCAGTACTTAAATGAGAACAGCATGTATATATATATACACACACATACACAAAGTGAAATGATTCCTGAAAGTGAAAACTTTTAAAAATCCTATCACTTAGTCAAAATAGTAATGCATCAAGATTCATTCATTCTACAAACTACTGAATCTGTGAAATATTAAGAACACATAACCTTCAATATTGTATCCAACCCTCTTGTACTGAATAGCAACACTTTGAAGCCTTTAGCAGAGCAGTAATTAATTTAATGCACAAAGTCTCATTTACTTTATTGGATCTGCGATCAAAGGCTATGATTAACATAATTGCCTTTGAATGTGCTGGGCAGTACATTATACTCCACAGATCAGTACAAATAATATTATTGCTTTAGCTGCGAAATCATTCCCTGGAATAGGCAATGGAACAAACCTGTAAAGTGCTGAGTGAAACAAGAATATTTCTCATACCTATATTTCATCCCTGTCTGCTTTGCTGTTGACTCCTTCAGAGAGATGTGGTGTTGAGGTATGAAGTGTCCCAGACTCCGGGCAATGATAGCAACCGTCCGAAATTTTGCACGGGCCCCATTCCCTAATTTCGGGCTGCTGGGGTTCTGCTTGTGCCTGTCCTCGTTACTTCTTGCCTTCAAATTGTGATCGGTGCAAGCGATTGAGACTTGCATTTTTTTTTTGTTTTGTTAACGGTGCCGAACGAAAATGCTAACCTCAAGTCAACAAACCCAGCTGCTTTTGCACTAGTCTACAACACTTGCGGAGCAGCAAAGAGAGCTGTTGGTTTAATCCAGAGAGACAGCAATTAGCAAAACATCGCATCACAGGTACTCGAATGCTTCCAGATAAGTGCCAGTGAATGAAACGAAGATTGATGCGAGGCAGCGAATGACACAGTGCCCATACAAAATGTTGAAAGCTTTTCATACAGCATTAAGCTTTTTCCCCCTACTTTACAGTTCCCTCCTTCCGCCAAATCTGCAGTGATTTTAACTCTTTAAAAAACTCAGCACTTGGAAGGTTCTGCAGCTCGAATTTCCCTTTGGTTGCCTTACAGATTTTTTACACATTATGAAGCAGCAGCTCCTCCTCCGTCCTGGCCAAGCCCCCCAGCTGCTATCTCACATTTTTCTCCTCTCCCCGGCACCAGTAGGATGCATGCTTTCTTGACACGCTCTTTAACTGCCGAGCGGATAAGTTGTGAAAGACTCACAAACAACAAATTAATCTCGCACTCAAAACTCGGAGGATACAATCGCAGGGCACAGCAGTTGTTTAGAATAATCGCCCACCAAAGAGGATTCACTTAGGCGTTCGGCTGCCTGTTATTATTATCGGACCTCAGGCGCTGGGAAACAAACAGCAAGCTGATGTATGTCAGGATCCTTTTGACAGATTGCATCGTAATAAGCTGGAAAGGTCTGCTCTGGGCTCCCGATGTGCGGGTATTAGCAGTTCGCTACTCGACCATATCAATTTGCAATGAAGACACACAACCTAGACTGCAGCAGCGGGGTGGGGGTGGGGAGTGGAGGGTGGAGGAACTCGCTGCGAAGTGCTTCAGCCCTCAACCAGGTCTTACGCCCCATCGATCTTAAACTGGTTCCTCGCTAGCTACAGCTCTCCAATTACCCCCATTCTTCCTCCATATCTCTGTATATCTCCCTTCATTTGTAAAAGAAGCTTGCCTTCCACATCACAACTCATTTGTCTAAGAAAAAAACAGTTTTCACATGTTGCCTTTGGTTCATTTGCCAAACATCATAAATCTGTATTCTCTGCTTATTAGCCTTTCTATCACTGGTTCCTCCCCATTTACTCAATCAAAGCCATCCATCATTCACCTGGGCAGCATAGTGGCATAATGGTTAGTACTGCTGCCTCACAGTACCAGAGATCTGGGTTCAATTCCAGCCTTGGGTCACTGTCAGTGTGGAGTTCTCCCCATGCCTGCATAGGTTTCCTCCAGTGCTCCGGTTTCCTCCCACACTCCAGAAATGTGTGGGTTAGGTTGATTGGCCATGATAAATTGCCCCTTCGTGTTGGGGGGTTAGCAGGATAAATATGTGGGGTTATGAAAATAGGGCCTGGGTAGGATTGTTGTCAGTGTGGGCTGAATGGCCTCCTGCACTGTAGGGATTCTGTGATTGATTGTATCATTAATTTTTGAACATCTTCTGCTCTAAAAAGAGCATCCTCAGCTGATCTGGTCTGTCCACCATAATTGAAGTCTCTCATAAGACATAGGAGAAGAATTAGACTACTTGGTCCATTGAGTTTGGTCTGCCATTCAATCATGACTGATATTTTTCTCATTCCCATTCTCCTGCCTTTTCCACATAATCCATGATTCCCTTACTAATCAAGAACCTATATATCTCTGTCTTAAAAACAATGACTTGGCCTCCGCATCCTTCTGTGGCAAAAAGTTCTAGAGATTGACCACTCTCTGACAGAAGAAGTTCCTGCTCATCTCAGTTTTAAAGGATCGTCCCTTTAGTCTGATGTTGTGTCCCAGGTTCTAGTTTTTCCTCTTAGTGGAAACATCCTCTCCACATCCACTCTATCCAGGCCTCACAGTATCCTATAAGTTTCAATAAGACACCCCCCCCTCATTCTTCTAAACTCCAAATGAGTACAGAGCCAGAGTCCTCAACTGCTCCTCATATGACAAGCTCTTCGTTCTAGGAGTCATTCTTCCGAACCACCTCTAGATCCTTTCCAAGGTCAGCACATCCTTCCTTAGATACTGCTCACAATACTCCAAATGGAGTCTAACCAGAGCCTTGTGCAGCCCCGAAAGTACTTCCCTACTTTTGTATCTAGACCTCTCAACATGAATGCTAACATTGCATTTGCCTTCCTAACTGCTGACTGAACCTACACGTTAACCTTAAGAAAATCTTGAACAAGAACTCCCAAGTCCCTTTGTGTTTTCCTAAGCATTTCCCCATTTAGAAAATAGTCTATCCTTCCATCCCTCCTTCCAAAGTGCCTAACCTCACACTTTTCCATCTTCTATATTTTCCTCATCCCTGATAGCATTTGAGTAAACCTCTTCTGCACATTCTCTAAGATCTTGACATCCTGAAAAATGATGTCTGGAAGTAACACATGACCCCAGATGAGGACTCATCAGGGTTTTATGAAGGTTTAGTGTAACTTCTTGTTTTTGTAATCAATGTCTCTATTAATAAAGTAAAAAGTCCCATATTCTTTTTTAACACCTTTCTCAACTTGTCCTGTCATGTCCAAGGTTTTGTGAATATATGCCCCTACGTTTCTGTTTTTGCAACCATGTTAAAATTGTGATGTTTGGCTTATGTTGCCTGTTAACATTCTCCCTGCCAAAATGTTTCACTTCACACTTCCCTGCATTGAATTTCAGATCATGTATCTGCCCTTTTCCATCAGTCTGTTTACATCCTCTTGAAGTCTCTTACTACCTTCTTCGTTGTATATTACATTTGTTGCTATTTGCAAATGTTGAAATTATATCCATATTCATATCATTAATATATATCAAAAAGAGGAATAGTTTTATTATCAATTCCTAAGGAATACGGTTTCCATCTAGTCAGAACAGCAGTCATTCACTGCTTCTCTCCTTATAAACCTTAGATAATTTCCTATCCAAATTGTCATTGTACCTTTAATCCCAGCAAGCTCATGTTGCAATTAGTCTTGATGATTGCTGATTCACATGAGGACAAGCTAGGCTATGAGGGTAATTAAGTTGTGTTAGCTATTTAGGCTAGCAAAGAATTAACAGGATCCTGACAGTAGGCAAAAATGAATGTTAGACACACAAAGGCAGAGAGTAAATATGTGTACCAATACCAAGGTTGTATCTGGTTGAAATGTTGTAAACACAAAAAGACTTGCTTTCCTCTGGGAAAAGTGAAAATAGGTGCCTCTCAAAAGCTGGGAATGTTATATTTGCTTGGTTTGTTCATGGCTGCCATGATAAGGGAAGCCAGAGAGTCAAAACCAAGTAATGCAAGAGATCACAAACCAACACCCAAGCAATTTGAGGTCAGCATACACGATATCTATATGATTGAATGATGGGCTTTCGGTTGCAGGTTAATGGTTGATCAATACAGTTGATGATATAAAATTAGATGATTATATTTGAGTGCGTGATCCTGCAGTCACCTGATCTTGGTGAGACTCTATGTACGTCAGGTCAATTCTGTAGTCTGAACGAAGAAATTTTTTATTTGAAAAGAAAAACATTGTGTTTGAGAGTATTGTGGCACGTTAACTCCAGTATTCAAAAGGGTAGGACGGATATTAATGCTAAATGTGGGAATCCTGATGCTATGGTTTTGTTTAACAGTAGTCGTGCTTTTTTATTCTTTGAGTAGAAATAAAAAGGCAAATAGCGCTTACTTGCCAATGAACTCATAGAATGATTTTGAATGCCAACATGTAGTGTTTCACTTAACAATGTGTATATGCTCACTGACCTAATACAAGCACCAATCATCAGATACTGGTGAAACTGAGTGTTAAATAGAAGTGCTTGAACCTGTTGACAGCAATAATGTGACCACATCCCTGAATGGGCAGCAGCAGTACAATGGTTAGCACTGTTGCTTCACAACACCAGGAACCCGGGTTTGATCCCAGCCTTGGGTGACTGCCTGTGTGGAGTTTATATATTCTCCTCATGTCCGTGTGGGTTTCTTTCAAGTGCTCTGGTTTCCTCTCAGTCTTAAGGTGTATACAGGTTCTACAGAGATATTGAGAGCAAAAGGATAGTAAGGGATAAAATTGGTCCTCTTGAAGATCAGAGTGGCTGGCTCTGTATGGAACCAAAAGAAATGGGGGAGATATTAAATGGATTTTTTGCATCCATATTTACAAAGGAAATTGGCATGGACTCTATGCGAATAAGGCAAACAAATAAGGAGGTCATGGAACCTATACAGATTAAAGAAGAGGAGGTGCTTGCTTTTTTGAGGCAAATCAGAGTAGATAAATCCCTAGAACTTAACAGGGTATTCTGTGGACCTTGAAAAAGACTAGTGTTGAAATTGCAGGGGCCCTGGCAGATATAATTAAAATGTCAGTATCCATGTATCCACGGGTGAGGTGCTAGATGATTGGAGGATAGCTCATGTTGTTCCGTTGTTTAAAAAAGGCTCAAAAAGTAATCCAGGAACCTATCAGCCGGCAAGCTTGACGTCAGTAATAGGTAAATTATTGGAAGGAGTAGTAAGAGATAGGATCTACCAAATACTTGGATAGACAGGGACTTATTATGGAGAGTCAATATGGCTTTGTGCATGGAAGGCCATATTTAACCAATCTTTTTAGAATTTTTCCAGGAGGTTACCAGAAACATGGATGAAGGGAAGGATGTTGTCTACATGGATTTAAATAAGGCCTTTGACAAGATCCCACATGGGAGGTTAGTTAGGAAGATTTAGTCGCTAGGTATACATGGAGAGGTTGTAAATTGGATTGGACATTAGTTCAATGAAAGAAGTCAGCGAGTGGTAGTGGAGGATTGCTTCTCTGAATGGAGGCCTGTGACTAGTTATGTGCCACAGGGATCAGAGCTGGGTCCCTTGTTGTTTGTCATCCATATCAATGATCTGGATGACAATGTGGTAAACTGGATCAGCAAATTTGCTGATGATACAAAGGTTGGAGATATAGTGGACAGTGAGGAAGGTTTTCAAAGCTTGCAGAGGGATTTGAACCAGCTAGAAAAATGGACTGAAAAATGGCAAATGGAATTTAATGCAGACAAATGTGAAGTATTGCATTTTGGAAGGAAAAATCAAAGTGGAACATACAAGGTAAATGGTAGGATACTGAAGAGTGTAATAGAACAGAGAGATCTGGGAATACAGATAAATAATTCTGTAAAAGTGGTGTCAAAGGTAGATAGGATCGTAAAGATTACTTTTGGAACATTGGCCTTTATGAATCACAGTACTGAGTATAAGAGTTGGAATGTTATGGTGAGGTTGTATAAGACATTCGTGAGGCCGAATTTAGAGTATTGTGTGCAGTTTTGGTCACCTAATTAGAGGAAGGATATTAATAAGGTTGAAAGACTGCAGAGAAGGGCTTGAGAAACTGACTTACAGTGAAAGGTAGAATAGGTTAGGACTTTATTCCCTGGAGCTAGAAGAATGTGGGGAGATTTGATAGAGGTGTATAAAATTATGATGGGTATAGATAATTATGATGGGTATAGATAGAATGAATGCAAGCAGACTTTTTTCCACTGAGGATAGGGGAGAAAAAAAACTAGAGAACATGGATTAAGGGTGAAGGGGAAAAGTTTGAAGGGAGAGTGCTGAGAGTGTGGAATGAGCTGCCAGATGAAGTGGTAAATACGGGCTCACTTTTAACATTTAAGAAAAACTTGGACAGGTACATGGATGAGAGGTGTGTGGACAGATATGATCCAGGTACAGGTCAGTGGGACTAGGCAGAAAAATGGTTCAGCACAGTCAAGAAGGGCAAAAAGACCTGTTTCTGTGTTGTAATGTTCTATGGTTCTATGTGCAGGTTAGGTGGATTAGCCATGCTAAATTGCCTTTTTGTGGCGTAAGATGTGTAGGTTAGGGGATTAGTAAGGTAAATGAGTGAGGATATGAGGATAGGGTGGTAGCTGGGCCTGGGAAAGATGCTCTCGTAGAGAGTCAGTGCAGACTTGATGGGCCCAACGGCCTCCGTTGCACTGTAGAGATTCTATAATTCTATGAGAACATACAACATTTAGACTTTTAAAAAGTGTTTCACAAAATTCCACATGATAGACTATTAGGTAAAATTAAAGGTGTGGGGATTCAGGATGAAATTTGGGTATGGGCAAACATTTGCTGAGGTTTGAAAAAAGTGGATTGGGGTTAGAGAGTTAATTTCAGAGTGCAGCAGTACAGTATTGTGCAGTGCCCTCGGGTTCAGTTTTGGGAATACTGCTGTTTCCCATTAACATTAAAGGATATGATCGACAATTGAGAGAATACAGTGGGCTGAATATTTTTGGGGTCAAGACATCTAAGGAGGCAACCTCGTAGAAATATATCAAATTGCAAATGCCATGGGAAAGGATAATCCTAAAATATATTTTAAATTATGAAATGTGAATGTTGGATCAGGAATACATCTTTGCATTAATAAAAAACAACCTTTCAAGTAATATCAGCAAGTTCTTTTGCACAGAAAGGTGAACGCTTGGAAAAGGCTTCCTCAGCGATGGAAACAAAAACCTTGAATCATTCAAGAAACAATAAGATACAATGGGGAAGTATGGTTGTTCTGGATAGATTAAAATTCAGCCACATAGCTTTTTCTAGTTTATATATCTCATGATCTTCAAATTTTAGTGTATTAGAGTCGACTGTTAAGTAAAAAAAGAGGTTGACAATACAATCTTTAATTTACAACACCTTTCTGGATGTATCACAGTAATAAATCAAAGTAAATCTTTCCAGATGTATTAGAGCTTGGTATAGTTCCTGCTCTGACCAAGACTGTAAAAAATTACAAAGGGTTGTGAACTTAGCCAGGTCCATCATGCAAAGCAGCCTCCCATCCATTGACTCAGCCTACACTTTTTGCTGCCTCAGAAATGCAGCCAGCATGATCAAGGAACCCACACACCCCAGATATACTCTCTTCTAGTTTCTTCCATTAAGAAAAAGATATAAAAGTCTGAAATCACATACCAACTACTCAAGAACAGCTTCTTCCCTGCTGCCATCAGACCTACCACATACTAAGCTGATCTTTCACTACCTGTAACTGTAAGATTGTATTCTGCATCCTATTCTTTCCTTCTCCTCTAAGTACTCTATGAACGCTATGTTTTGCCTGTATAGTGTGCAAAAAATAATACTTTATGCTGTATCCCAATACATATGACAATAATAAATTAAATCAAATAAAATCAGTTCTGGGCCTTACGTCGTATGAAAAAAGTATTAACCTGGATGCACTGCCATGCAGATTCACCAGAATCTTACCAGAGCTCCATTGTTCAGTTGTGAGAGATTGCATAAACTTGGCTGGTATTCCTTGCAATATAAAATATTGAAAGGCTATTTGATTGAGGGTTTCAGACCCCGGAAAGGAATTGATGGAGTAGGTAGTAAGAAACATTTTCCACAGATTGGCAAGACTAAGACCTAGCTACGTATATAACTTTAAAATCAGAGCCAAACCATTCAGGAATGAAATACATTGTCATAAAAAAGGTGGTAGTGGTGTGGAACCCTCTTCCATCAAAAAAGTAGACATGAGATTAATTAATCATTCTAAATCTCAAATCAATAGAGATTTGTGAGCCAAAAGCATGAAGTGAAATTACCAAAGCAAGATTTAGATAATCTACGATCCCACTGAAGGCAGAACAGATTCAAGAGGCTGAATAGCCCATTGCTGTATCTATTTCCTAATTCTTCCAGTTTCTAGAATCTACCATTTTCTCTTTGTGTTTTTTTTTCTCTCTATCATCATTCTCAAGGAACAACAGTCAAGAAACTTGACATCTCGGACAAAGCAACCTGTCTGATTGGCACTTCATCCACTAATACTCACTCCCTCTACCATTGATGCACAATAGCAACAGTGTATACCATCTACAAGATGTGCCAGAAGAACTCACCAAGGCTCCTTAGATAACATCTTCTAAACCCATGAGCATTACCATCTAAAGGTGCAAGGACGGGATAGCAGATATACAAGAAATCCACCACCTGGAAGTTCTCCTCCAAGTCATTCACCACTTGGAAATATATCACCTTTCCTTCACCATCACTGAGTCAAAATCCTGAGACTCTCTCTGTAACACCACTGAGTGTACTTACATCACATCAACTGCAGCGGTTCAAGAAGGCAACTCACCACCATCTTCTCAAGGGCAATTACGAATGAGCAATAAATGCTGGCCTACCAAATGAGCCCATATTCCACAAATCAATAATAAAATCACATCCCTTCTTAGTGAATGCCCAATCCAATGAATTTGCTTTCAAAGAATTTATTTTCATAGAATCATACAGTGTAGAAAAGGCCCTTCAGCCCATCAAGTCTGCACTGACACATTCTTCTATATGAAACTCTGTGCATATGGTATCGATGTCAATTCTTTACTTCTGTTGTCCAACCATTTTACTTTATCCAAGAATCTCCAAACTCAAATCTCCAAACTCCCCAGGTTGTATCCATATTCTATAGAACTTACAGAACCAATTCCAGGCCTCCTATTTCCTCAAAGCCCATATTTCAGTACAGCACACCACTTCATATCAAATTGCTCCCTATTCTTTTCTTCAGTTCTCTATCTAATTGACCAGTCAATATTCAACTTCCTTCTAGGAAATGTAATTGTCTCAATGTAACTCTAGCGCTTGCTTCCTGGGCACAACTGCCATCCTTAATCTTTATGCTGCTGTGTCTCAGCTGAACCAAATGTTCCTCATTTATTAATTTGCTGAGAATCCTTCAAAACTTTGGTTAAAAGCACATTGATTTTCATGTGATAGTCCATTGCTGCAACATTCAGGCTATTCACAACAACATTTTTTAAAATCCATCATGCAGGATGTGGGCATTGCTGACTAGGCCAGTATTTATTGCCTATTCCTAACTGCCCTCCATTTCAGAAAGCATGTGAGAGTCAATAACATTGCTGTAGATCTGGGGTCACATGTAGACCAGATGAAGTCAGGATGGCAGATTTCATTCTCTAAAGGACACTACTGACCATATGGGCTTTTACTGCAATGATTTCATTTTAGTTCCAGATATTTATCGAATATAAATTTTACCATGGTGGGATTTGAATCTGGGTCCCCGGTCATGCCCTGAGTCTCCAAATTACCAGTCCAGTAATAATACCTGCACCAGTGCCTCCCCTAATCCATTGATGATTTTCCAACCAAGACCTTGTCAATTAGATAGCAGTCTATTCAATGAGTATAAAAATCTAAGACTCCAGAACTCCTCAAGAAGAGAGAATAATAAACTATCATTTGAATAAAATCAAATAATATGTGTTACTACTGAAATATTATGTTAATTATTCAAAATAAAATAATAACTGGAATAAATATATGTACTTTTAAATTATAATTTTGATTGACCTAAATTTCAGGTGAGTAATGTCATGAGTGTTAGTGGTTTCCATAGTGACAGGTCTTTCGCAAATCTCTGCTCTGGGTGGGTTCTTGGTCTCATGATGTCAGTGTACAGAGGGATGATGTACAGTTTAATGACTATATCCCTTCCTAGGACAGTGGTAAATTGGAGTGGGAATATCATTTGTAATTATATATTCTGAATGTAATTAAATCAGAAAACCTTGCTTTGTGCTGCAATAGAGTTTACTCTTAACTGCCCTCTGAAGTGACCCAGCAAGCCATTCAGTTGGAGTAGAAGGGATTCTAAACGCTGGCTTTGCTGAGGTGGTGATGGCATAGTGATAATGTCACTGGATTAGTAACCTAATGCTCTGAAAAAATGGATTCAAATCCCACCACGGCGGCTGGTAGAATTTAAATAATTCAGGAATTAAAAGTAGTCATTGTTGTAAAATCCCACTTGGTTCACGAAGGAAATCAGCCATTTTTATCTGGCCTGGTATACATTTGACTCCAGATTCACAACTGTCAAATTCCTTCTCAGATGGCCTAGTGAGCTACCCAGTTGTATCAAACCACTTCAAAGTCACAAAGAATAAAACCTGATCACCTAGCTTTGACCTAGGCACTTGAATCAACAACAACAAACACAACATTGTCGACTTTGCTAAGTCAGAGAGTCATAGATGTTTACAACGTGGAAACAGCCATTCAGCACAAGTTGTCCATGCTGCCCCTTTTTTAACCCCAAAGCTAGTGCTAATTGCCTGCATTTGGCCCATATCCCTCTATACTCATCGTACCCATGTAACTGTCTAAACGCTTTTTAAAAGACAAGAATGTACCCTCTTCTACTACTAACTCTGGCATGAAACTCTGTTTCATACATTCTCCATCCTCTGTGTGAAACTAATTCCTGGATTCTTTTGTATCTCTCCCCTCTCACCTTAAACCTATGCCCTCTAGTTTTAGACTCCCCTGCATTGAGGAAACAATATTGACGATCTAGCTGATCTATGCCCCTCAATATTTTATAGAACTCTGTAAGATCATTCCTCAGCCTCCTATGCTCCAGAGAAAAAAGTCCCAGTCTATCCAGTTTCTCCTTAAAACTCAATCATCAAGTCCCAGTAGCATTCTAGTAAATCTTTTCTGCACTCTTTCTAGTTTAATAATATCCTTTCTATAATAGGGTGACCAAAACTGACACAGTATTCCAAGTGTAGTCTTACCAATATCCTGCACAACTTCAACGAGACATCCCAACTCCTGTATTTAATGTTCTGACCAATGAAACAAAGCATGCCGAATGCCGTCTTCACCATTCTGCCTATCTATGACTCCAAATTCAAGGAGCTATGAACCTCTACCTCTAGATCTATTTTGTTCCATAACTCTCCCTAGTCCCCTACCATTAACTGAGTAAGTCCTGCCCTGGTTTGATAAATCAAAGTGCATCACCTCTCATTTATCTAAATTAAACTCCTCTGCTGTTCATCAGCCCACTGGCTCAATTGATCAAGATCCCGTTGCAATCTGAGATAACTTCCTTCATTGTTTACTATGCCACCAATCTTGGTGTCATCTGCAAACTTACTAACCATGTCTACCAAATTCTTATCCAAATTATTAATATAAATGCCTAATGACAGTGGACCCAACACCAATCACTGAGGCACACCACTAGTCACAGGTCCCTAGTTTGAAAAGATGTTCATCAAGCAAGAAAAGCAATGAGTAGGAAGTTAGCACCCTCTGTCTTCTGTCATCAAGTCAATTTTGTATCCAATTGGCTACCTCACCCTGGATCCCATAAGATTTAACGTTATGCAACAACCTATCATGAGGTAGCTTGTCAAAGGCTTTGCCAAAGTCCATGTAGACAACATCAATTGCACTGCTCTGATTTACCTTTTTGGTTACCCTGTCAAAAAACTCAATCAAATTTATGAGACATAGTTTTCCACTCACAAAGTCATGTTGACTGCCCCAAATCAGTCCTTATATCTCTAAATGCCTAGAGATCCCGTCTCTCAAAATACTTTCCAACAAATTTACCCACCCCAGATGTAAAGCTCACTGGCCTGTAGTTCCCTGGCTTTTCTCTGCAGCCCTTCTTAAACAAAGGCACAACATTTGTCATCCTCCAATCTTCAGGCACCTCACCTGTAACTAAGAATGATTCAAATATCTTGGCTAGGGCATCCCCAATTTCCTTCCCAGCCTTCCACAGTGTCTTGGGATACACGTCATCAAGTCCCAGGAATTTATCTACCTTGATGTGCTTTACAACTTCCAGCACCTCCTTCTCTACAATATGTACACTCGTCAAGACATCACTATTTATTTTCCCAAGTCCCCGTACATTATATTTTTCTCAACAGTGAATACTGATGAGAAATATTCAATTAGGATCTCACCCATCTTTTGTGGATGCGCACATAGATAACCTTGTTAATCTTTAAGAGGTCCTATTCACTCCCTGGCTGTATCATAAAGGACTGGGCCTGTCGTGGGTGATGAGGATTCCAGAGGGAAAAACCTCATCCTCACCAATCCATTCGTCATTGGATCTGAGCATTGGTAGGGGTCACCACCACACAGTCCTTGTGGAGGCAAAGTCCTGTCTCCATCATGTTATGTGGCATTACCACCTTGCTAAGGGGCATCCATGGGACACTGTGGGCTTAGCAACAGCATAATTGTATTCAGCCACAGTATGTAACATAATGGTCCATCATATTCCCCACTTTACCATAACCAACAGGCTGGGAGATTATCCCTCATTCAATGAAGAGTGCAGGAGAGCATATCTGGAGCAGCACCAGACATACCTAAAAAGGAGGTGTCAACCTGGTGAAGCTGCAACATAGGACAACTTGCATGTCAAATAGCAATAGCAGCACGTGATAGACAGAGTTAAGTAATGAACCAATCAGCAAGTCAGATCCAAGTTTGCAGTCCTGACACACCCTGAATGAATGCTGGTGGACAAATAACTGAACGAGGAAGCTCCACAAATATCTAAATCCTCAATGATGGGGGAACCAGCACATCAATGCAAAAGACAAGGTTGAAGTATTTGCAACCATCTTTGGCCAGAAATGCCATTGCCTTAAATGTTCATTCCCTCTACTATCAATACAGAGTGGCAGCAGCATGTAACATCTACAAAATGCACTGCATCAACTCACCAAGGCACCTGCGGCAGCATCTTCCAAACCTATCACCTCTACTACTTGGAACGCTGGTAACAGATGCATAGGAACTGTAACACTGCAAATTCCTCTCCAAGTCACACACCATCCTAACTTCAAACTATTTTGCCATTCTTTCACTCATTCTACAACTACTCCCCTAAAACCACTGTGACTGTACCTATACCACATGGACTGCAATGGTTCAAAAAGGCAACTCATCACCAACTTCTGAAGGGTAGTTAGGGGATGTGCAATAAATGCTAATGTGGCCAGTGATGCCTACATCCAATGAAGAAATTTTTGAAAAAAAACCCACAGCCAATGAACAAAGAAAAAGAAAGTGAGGTTAGGAAACATTGACTTCAACATGGCCATCAACGTATAGGAAATGTCACATCATCAGCTCAACAATTGATCTTGCAACCTAATTTTTGCTGTTTTGTAGGTACTAGTCAGAGTCCAGTGTTTACAGAGAGTATTACACATTGGTAGATCTTTTGACAATAGCAATGTAGTGATGAATGTATAAATAGAGACCAGTGAAACATGTTGCAGTACATTGAGAGATTTTAATTTTTTTTACAGACAAAATGAAACAAAACAGTTCAAATGCTAAAAGCAATGATTTTTTAGAATTGGCACAATTTACCAGAACAACATATTTTATATGTTATCAACAATGGATGAATTAACTGAATAAGGAACCTGAATTAGTTAATAATCTGATGATAAGGGACAGGTTCCAAATAGGAACCATACATAATTTAATTTGTCACTGGCTTCAAGAAGGAGAAGGCAGAATTACAAAACAAGATTTTAAACTTAAGTAAGGCAAATTTTAAAAGGATGACTCATGCAATAGCCATATTAAACTAGACTGAATTGGTAATCTTACAAATAAACAAGGAAAGATTAGTGTGTTGTTTGATATCAACTGTGGTGAGTGTAGTACAGGATGCAGAGAAAATAGGAGGCCTGAAATCTGTGTTGTAAATTCTATGTAATTATACATAATCTAGCAAGCTTTGAAATGTGAGTTTGGAGAATTATGGAGAAAGTGGATAAATAATAAAAGTAAGAATTGGCAATGATACTGGAGGCACATAGTTCCATACCAAAAGAATAAAACTTAATTATCATGCCAAGTATTTGATACAATACAAAACCAGTATATACTCCTTAAAGACAAAGGGGATGATTCTCCTAAAAAAGTGTTTTAAAACACTCCCGCTGGTTTTTTTAGTGTGATTTTCTAAATGAATCTCCCACAGTCCAAGCACTGCAAAGTGCACTAGCAATGTTCACATTGAAGATCAGTGAATGAGGCCTGTCCCCATTGAGCATGTGCTGATCTTTTAGGGCAGAGTTGGGCCCGTGTGCAGTAGCCCCACACTGCCGGCCTCCAGATCACTGCTCCTGCGACCCACCCACTTCCTAATCACTGTACTCCCAGACCTCTATGGCCAAACTCAATGTCCTGACAACCCCCAGCCAGCACCGATCTTGCCAACCCATCGCAACCTCCCCCCCCCACCCCCCACCCCCCCTCACCCCCACCCCGTGCCCTGCTAAGTGGCAGTCCTGGTCCCCCCAGACAGCCCTGACCATTCCCCCATCAGACTTGATCACCTCCTTTCTCTCTCTGTCACTAGGACTCCTCACCCTCACCCATCCAATAGGCCCCACCCTCTCCATTTGCACCTCTCCCCTTGCCCACACCCTTGGCACTACCTGATACCCGCTAGACAGTGCTAAGGTGTCCCATTGTTCAATGCAAGGGGACCAGGCTGGCACTGCCAGGCTGGCAGTGCTCAGGGTGAACCCCACCTTACTCCTGATCTCCTGGAGGAGCCTCAGAGACCTCTGTTCCCTCCAGCAGGCATGGCCAGTTTCCCATGAGTGAGGAACTAGTGTAAACCCCCACTGGAGAGAGCCTCTCCTGGCGAAGGTGGGAGAATGGGGAGGGTTGGGGTGGGCATTTAGTAGAGGGTCTGGAGACTTTGGTCCCAGGCCTGCAAATGATATTTAAATTTAAATTTTAATATTTAAATCAGCTCCGCACCAGTTTCCAGTTTAGAGCTGATGACTCCAAAAAAATGGGCTGGAGGCTCCCAGAGGTCATGGTGCCCAATGACAGTCTGCTAAACGGCTCCACTGATGGGCCAGGAGAACTTCCTCCAAAAGTTTTAAGAGTGTAGTCCATAAATGAGGAAGTTACCATCATGCTAAAAGGCTCAAATTAAATGAGAAAAGAAACATGACAGACTGGAAGAACAAGGAAAGGCAAAAGAGGGATGCAAAGAAAACAAAAAGGAAATATGAAAAAAAAACTGACAAGGGATATTTAAGCTTTACAATTATGAGGTTTATAAGATTCTCACATTTTAGGACAGTGAATTTCATTTTATTGAGAAAAAGGAGTCCCGTGGTCTATTCTGACATTTGCCTGACAGATGTGGTTTGATTGCGAGAGATCAAAGGGAGGCTTGTATTCTTTTAACTGGGAAGCAGGTGCAAGGTATTTACACCTGGAGACAATAACAGCTGCCTATTAGTCTCCAAAATGTGGAGATGCCAGCGTAGGACTGGGGTAAAGTTTTATATCCCCTGTTTGTCATCAGAACTCTCACTCACCTGACGAAGGGTCAGAGGCTAGTGGCTTTTGCTACTAAATAAATATATTGGACTTTAATCCAGTATTGTGAGACTTCTTACTGTAGTCTTTAAAATCCCAGAAAAGTTTTGAGAATGTCAGGTTGTGTGCAATTGTCCTTTAAACTGCCCATTTAGTTCCAATCTAAGAGAGAGTTTAGCTGTCTAGGATAGCTAATTAGAATTTCTCCCTAAATACAAGGCCCGTGAGATTAATGTTGCTATGACAAAGGATGCCAAGGAAGCTATTGTAAAAATCAGGTTGCAGGCTTTTCTTGGATACCATTGAATATCACGGCCAGTGTTTTGAATCTGCCCAGAGCTGGTTGAAGGGGATCAGATAGAAAACAAAAATGTGTCTAATATTTGCTGCATAGGAATGTGGGTGAAATATCACACTCGGATTGAAAGAATCAAATTCATGGGGAATTCAAACAAGGATGAAAAAGTCAGAATATTTTCTTAGCAGTGAATTATAGAAGACCAAAGATATTGTGACATGCATGCTATTGTCCTTATACATCTGAATCTAATAGAAGCTAGTGTACAGGAAAAAGTGATCAAAAAGGCTAATGAAATGTTTGCCTTTATTTCAAGAAGTTAGAATTCAAAAGTGAGGAAATGTTACTTCAGTTGTTTCAGACATCAGAATGACCCCATCTAGAATATAATGCTCATTCTGAGTATCAAACCTCAGGAAAGGTAAATTGGCCTTGGGAGGGTTCCCCACAGATTCCCCAAAATAATACTGATATTTAAACTGATAAATTATGCAGAAAGGTTGCATTAAGTTGGCTTTGATTTCCTTGTATTTAGGTTGAAGGATCGTCCAATTGAGACACTTGCAAAGATTAAGAGATTTAATAGGTTAGATGCAAGGAAGCTATTTCCTCTTGTGGGGAACTCAAGCCAAGAGGACATAAACTTAAAAATAGAGCAAGATCAATTAGGAATGAAATCAGGATGTATTTTTTTCACAAAGAGTAGTAGAAATCTGGGACTTATTCTCCCAAAAGGCTGTTGAATTGATTGAAATTTTCAAGACAAAATTGACAGTTTTTTGTAGAGAAAAGTATTAGGGGACATAGAACAATGGAGTTGAGGTATAGATATGACTGAATGGTAGAACAGGCTAGATGGCTGAATTATATATTTCTGTTCTTATGTTTTCTGGGTAGAGATTCTTTAATGTTGGAAAAAGATGAGTGGAAACATAAATTTTCTTTTGACATTAAATAAAATGTATAATGTTGAGAACCATTGTAAGATGGTTTCAGAAAGGGTCTTGGGCCATTTGAATTTAGCCTGTCAATACTTGTTCTTAAATTGAGATCCAGGTCTTGAGTTACATTAGCACTTCTACACTTTTAACACAATGATAACAGTATAACTGCACCAGTAACAGTTGCCAGTTCAACTGGCTTACTCTCTGAACAAGGGCTCTAGAACATTCATTTACACCCTTCAGATGGAGTCAAATAATTTTATACATACCTGATGAGCTATTACATACAAATCAATAAAACATTGGTACCAAGGGGTGGATTGACCATGCTAAACTGCCCCTTAGTATCAGAGAGATAAGCAGTGTCAAATAAGTGGGATAATGGGGATAGAGCCTAGGTGGGACTGTTGGTGGTGCAGGCTTGATGGGCTGAATGGCATTCTTCTGAATAGCAGAATTCTATGAAATACATTAATATAATAATGCAGAATATGAAAACATTTGAGCAGATAGCAGAAAGTGGGAATAGAATAGATAGATCCAGTTTAAAAGACATGCATGGGATATGGATGGCTCTGGCCAACCCAGCATTTTTATTGCCCATCCCTCATTCCCCTGAGAAGCTAGTGGTGAGCTACCTTCTTGAAGCACTGCTAGGAGGCAGGGTGTTCAAAGATTTTGATATTGTGACAATGAAGAAACAACGTTATAGTTCCAAATCAGGATGAGATGTAACTTGGGGGCAGGAGGTATCTTAAGATGGTGTTGTTCCCATGTATTTGCTGTCCTTGTCCTTTTTGGTGGTAGAGCTCATGGGTTTGAAAAGTGCAGTTGAATGAAACTTGATGAGTTGCTGCAATGCATCTTGTAAATAGTGGACACTGCTGCCAATGTGTGACAGTGTTGGAGGGACTGGATGTTGAAGGTGGTGGTTGGGGTGCCAATCAAACAGGTGCTTTGTCCTGGAAGGCTTTGAGCTTCATGTGTGTTGGAGTTGCACTTATTCAAGTAACTCATGCCTGACTAATGCCTTGTAGATGGTGGACAGGCCTTTGGGATTCAGGAGGTGAGTTACTGTGCAAAGTTCCCAGCCTCTGACCTTCTCTTCTAGCCATCGTATTTATGTTGCTGATCCAGTTCAGTTTCTGATCAATAATAATCCCTAGAATGTTGATAGTGCGGGATCCAGTGATGGTAATGGCATTAAATGTCAAAAGGTGATAGTTAGTTTCTCTCTTGTTAGAAATAGTCATTGCTGGCATTTGTATGGCATGAATGCTACTTCCAATGATCAACCCAAATCTGAATGCTGTCCAATTCTTACTGCATATGGCGATGGACTGCTTTAGTATCCATTAAGTCAAGAATAACAGTGAAAATTGTGCAATCATCAGTGTACATCTGCCATTTTGGATCCTATGAGCTCCAATTCCCATTGACTCAAGTTTTGCTTGAGCTCCTTGATGTCACACAGTTGAAGAAATAGCACCAGCACGGGCATGAGTATCCTCTTGTTTATAATTTCTATGTTTCTGCTAATTGATGAATAGTATATTTGATCACATTGCAGCTTCTGTTGCCAGCATACCATCTGTATCCACTCTGTGCCTTAATAGCGTATTTCCTGCAGTACACACTGGTTTTATTATAAGACATCTCATACCTCAATTACATTTCACATGACTTACTTATTTTAAAAAGTCCAGACAAAGGGAGGAATTTGTACACACTATTCAGCTTTCTCCTCCATTCACCATAGGAAATGAGCAAACTATTCAATATCATCCATTTATTAGTTCAAGTTCAAATTACCCCACAAATTCTGAGTAGGACATGACAGTTACTGGTCACTAAGGTGACAAAAGCATTATTGCAGAACAGAGATTTTCACTGACCAAGCATTCTATTTTATTAAACTTTATTATTTTCACTTATGGGAATTTGCTGTTGATTTTGACCAGGATATTGAAAGCAATCTTTTCACTGATGTTCATTAAGTTCCTTGCACAGTGGTTGGCCATGAATAAACAAGAGGTGGATAATGCACCTGGCGTGGTGCTCATTTGACCCTGTGCTCTCCCATGGTGCATCCTGCTGATCTCTTGCTATGATGCTATGTCAGCTCATTAGAATAGAAATCTGGCAATCTCAGCAATTAGTGCATGCTATCAGCAGCTCCACAGGATCAGGAGCAGAATATTGAGTATCAGCCATTCTTAAAGAGTTTCTGTTCAGCTTGCAAACTGACCTGCAACTGAAGCCAAAACACAAAGGCTTATATACAGTGGCACAATCCGGAGGTCTTGTTTCAAGAGATGTTAAGGAGAGGGATGGTCTTTTTCATTGCTGCTGCCTCGCTGCGCAAGGGACCCGGGTTCAATTCCATCCTTGCGTCACTGCCTGTGTGGAGTTTGCATGTTCTCTTATGTCTGCGTAGGTTTCCAAAGATGTGCAGGTTAGGTTGATTGGCCATGCTAAATTGATCCTATTGTCAGGGGGATTAGTAGGGTAAATACGTGGAGTTATGGGATTAGGATCTGGGTGGGATTGTGGTCGGTAGAGACTCGATGGGCTGAATGACCTGCTTCTGTACTGTAGGGATTCTATGATCTATGAGGGGGCAGGAGTTCAGAAAGAGCACAATTGGACCATGGGGTAACATAAGAATATGAGAGGAGCTGGGAATTTAAATTATGAAGAGATATTGGATAGACATCAATTGTTTTCAGTGGACCGAAGATTGAGAGGTGACCTGATCGAGATGTACAAGATTATGAGGGGCATGGACAGAGTGTATAGGGAACAGCTGTTCCTCTTAGTTGAAAAGTCAGTGACAAGGGGACACAAGTTCAAGGTGAGGGACACAAGGTTTGGGGGGATATGAGGAAAATCCTTTCTACAGGGGGGCGGTGATGACAGTTTTGAATGCGTTGCCTGTGAGGGTTGTGGAGCTGGGTTGTCTCACAATCTTTAAAATGTACCTGAATGAGTACTTGGCACATCATAACAATCAAGGCTATGGGTCAAGTGCAGGTAAAGGGGATTAAGTAGACAGGTCAGTTGTTTCTCACATGTTGGTGCAGACTCGATGAGCCAAAAGATTTCTTAGAATCAAGAATCCCCACAGTGGAGAAGGAGGACATTTTACCCATCGTATTTGCACTGATCACAATCTGACCCAGGCCCTATCCTTAGATCCTAGTGCTGTGAGCAGCAGTGTTAACCACTGCACCACCATGCTATCCTGTGGCGTCACTGTGTGATTCTGAGCTGCAGAGATAGAGGACTGAATTATTGTAGAGACAGAAAGATTCCACACCTTCGCAAAAAATGACACCAGGGTCCAAATCCAGAAATTCCATGATTGTAACCAGCATCCACCATTTTGCTGAGGGAGAATGGGGAATGGAGATGGAATATATTTCACCTGAGTGGAGTTCCTTCACTCAGAAGCAATTTTTGTCACTTAAGTTTCAGAAATATAATTTGCAGACTTGCTAATGGAGCAATAGGAGGATCACAAAAGTTGGCATGAATAATGGAGATGTCCTACCACCTATGTTCCTTCCAGCTACCCCACCCTAATGACGAAAGACCTAGACAGTGTACAATAAATCCCTGTGGTCCCTACTATTTCTGGGCCATCTAATGATACAAACAAAGCAGAAACTGTGCCTCTCCCATTTCTAGATGTAGACTAGCAGACGTCCACCTCACTCCATCTGATATTGGGCTTACACTTTGAAGGAACAAGGACTAGGAATTAGAAAATATATGCTCTATATTTTCATTAAGAAGGGCAAAATGCACTTAAAATTCCTGCACCATACAAGATAAAAGTTAATAAAAATTGCATTGAATGAAATTGAAATATGCCGCAATGCTAGTTGCTGCTTATTGGCTGTTATCTTTTCCAACATTTTCCATAGCCTTTCCATTTGTAAGACACCATTGAAAATACAATAAAATGCAACAGTCACAGAGACCTTGGCCAAGTAAATTGTTCAAACAATTTGTCATAACATTGATTCACTGCTTAAGAATGCTAACGTACTGAGAGATATTTGAGTGAAATCATACATCACATTGTATTTTTTGTTAGATCTTTCATTGACCTTGATTTACAGTGAGTCAGTGTCGCAGTTTGTATCCTTGGGTATTCTCTGAGAAGAATTTCTCAGAGCTGCCATAATGACAAGCATTCACTTATACAGAGTAGTAGGTTTTTCTTTGCTCTAATAAAATAGCATTGTGCATAATCACACGTACTGACATATGAATCGATAGACTTGATCCTCTGGGGAATCTTTGATTTGATTTGATTGATTATTGTCATGTGTATTAACATGCAGTGAAAAGTATTGTTTCTTGCGCACTATACAGACAAAGTATATCATTCATAGAGAAGGAAAAGAGAGAGTGCAGAATGTAGTGTTATGATTATAGCTAGGGTATAGAGAAAGCTCAACTTAATGCAAGATAGGTCCATTCAAAAGTCTGAAGGCAGCAGGGAAGAAGCTGTTCTTGCATTGGAGGTTGGTACATGTCCTCAGACGGAAGAAAGTGGAAGAGAGTATGTCTGGGAAACATGAGGTCCTTAATTATGCTGGCTGCTTTTCCAAGGCAGTGTGAAGTGTAGACAGTGTCAATGGATGGGAGGCTGGTTTAAGTGATGGTCTGGGCTTCATTCATGATCCTTGTCGTTTTTGCAATCTTGGACAGAGCAAGAGCCATATCAAGCTGTGATACAACCAGAAATAATACTTTCTCTGGTGCATCTGTAAGAGTTGGTGAGAATTGTTATGGATATACCAAATTTCCTTCATCTCCTGAGAAAGTAGAGGCATTGGCATGCTTTCTTAACTATAGTTTCGCCATGAGGGGATCAGGACAGGTTGTTAGTGATCTAGACACCTAGAACTTTGATGCTTTCGATCATTTCTACTTCACGCCCATTGATGTAGACAGGAGCGTGTCCTCCACTGTGCTTCCTGAAGTCAATGATTATCTCTTCATTTTATTGACATTGAGGAAAAGATTATTGTCATCACGCCAGTTCACCAGATTCTCCATCTCTTTCCTGTACTCCCTCTCATCATCTGAGATTCGACCCACTAAGGTGATGTCATCAGCAAACTTGAAAATTGAGTTGGAGGGGAATGTTGCCTTATGCTATAATAACTGCTGCTGTGGATGCTTTGCAGTAAGCTGTGGCAAATAAAGTGTCAATGAATTGCATGTCTCAACTGAACACCAAAGATTGGGAGATACGACCAAAATTTTAATGGCTGCTTGGAAGCAGTTTCTGATATATAATTTCAACACAACTACAAAATCTATAACCTCCACCTCATCCTCTCAAGCCACAATGCAGGAATATTAGTCTCTAAAATGTAGGTGTTTTTGGACATGTCCAGAAGCTGGTTCTGTATACATGAAGAGAGTATAAGAACAGATTCTCATAGAGCAACTGAAATACAAATCCACCCATGTGGCATATCTCTGAATATTCATTCTCCAGATAGAGAATTGCAATAAGAGATTTATGTCCAAAGCATTACATATGATTTGAAAAAATTGGCACAGGAGGCAGATGATGTACAGCCTTAAGTTGTCAGGAAGCTTTTAGTTAGACTTATTGTCTTCCTTTGCCCAACCACAGAAGTTTATCAGAGAAACACAGGGTGAAATTATTTCATTCCACTTCCAGAGGGTCTTAAGGCAGGTGGAAGTGAAGAATCCATAAGTAGGCAGAAAGTCAGGAACCCACCAGTGTAGACGCAGTTTGCAATTCTCCCAGTGGTGGGTTAATGGAAGGATTGGGTATCTCGCTGCCTAATGGCATATCTGCCATTTGCATGGACATAAACAACATTCATAAACAAATGGACATTAAAACAACTGCTCACTGAAATCTCCTCATGTCTTCCAATCGTTTACCATACCAGTGGAATATTATGTCAGTCTCACACTCATTTGAAAATGTGTGGTGTGCATAAGTTGGACCCTAATTCACTTCTGACTTCAAGATGAATGGAACATGCGTAGCCTATCTACCACAACACTGCTCCACTTCTGTCGTGATGAAAGCACACTGCTGAGGCTATTTTGCTCTTGCTCTTTGCTGATATTATTCAGGTAGATACTATTGTGCTCCAACATCCATCCACTTTCAGATACTAGTCAGTACTACGGCAGCAGTTATTGAGTGCAGGGATCTTCTGGTCTCACTGGCTGACACCATCATCCACAAGGCATCACTGTGCAGTGGTACTCAGGCAGAACTCAATTTTCACAAATTCACGTTTCAGATTGGGGGTAGGATGTGAGGGGAGGCTGGGGATGATGAACACAAGTGATGCAACAGGGAAGAAAGGATGTACAAGGTCTGTGAGAGGGGGAAAGGTGAAGATGAGCAGGGCAACAGCGATACAACAATAGCTATTTCAGGGATAGCAGGGATAGCTATGCAAGGTTGAGAAATATGGAAACTCTGAAGGTGGGAGGATGGTTTGAGGGGGGATATTGTAGACCTTACTCGTTATGGCAATGGGGAATATTGTCAAAGTCCAAATCATTGATATGGGGCATGCAATCAGGAGTCACAGAGCACTGGCATTTCTGTGATGATGTGAAAAGGAGTCACAGATTTCCAGCAACCTAGAGGCTAAATGGATCTCATTGTCAAATATCAGAGATAGGAGACAGTCCAGTGTATACAGGGCAGTACAGCAGGAGAATCATTGGGAGCAGGATGTATTCCATCTGTCGGGTAGCACACACTGCACATTTGTGCATTGTACTCTGGGTATTGCCATGATTTCTACATCCTGATTCACAACACCAGGGTTTAATTCTGACCTCAGGCAACTGTCCGTGTGGCATTTGCACATTCTCCCTGTGTCTGCATGGGTGCTCCAGTTTCTTCCCACAGTCTCAAGGTGTGCAGACTAAGTTGATTGGCCATGTTAAATTGCCCCTTAGTGTCAGGGCATTAGCAGGGTAAATATGTGGGGTTATGATGATAGGGTCTGGGTGGGATTGCTTTCGGTGCTGGCTGGATAGACTGAATGGCTTCCTTCTGCACTATAGGGATTCTATGATTTTCCCAGGTGCCTGAGATATTGAGCGGTCAGTATGTCTGCAAGAATGGCCATTTGGTTCCCACTGAAACAACGACTGATGTCTCCAGTGTGTCACCTTCAGAGGAGAACATATCTCTGCTCACTGCCCCACATGTTCCTTTATAGAAGAGATCATCCGGCTTCTGAAGATACACTTCAGATGCCTGAACTGCTCAGGTGGTTCACTTCAATACACTCCCAATAAGGTCTCCAACATCATTGCAGTGTGTTGTGTCCCTCACAATCTCGCAACGCAAAGAGGTGATCCCTTGCCAGAAGGTGAACTAGAGGAAGGTGAGAGCTTATTAGAGGATCAGGATAGGGAATGCCAGGAAGCTCAGGAGGCTGCTGAGGGTCAATGTGAGTGCAATTATGCCATAAAGAAAGAAAGCTAAGGGAAACATGCTTGCAATAGTTTAACTGCTGCCGGGATCCAAGAAGAGTAACATTAAATGAAGGCATACGGTCATATCTTTTTTGCTAGTTCTAAATGCCATTGCCCTTTCATCTCAGCAATTGTCCAGCCACTTCAGCGAGAACATGTCCTACATTCACATTTGCATATTCTGGTCTCATGAGTCATTAGGCAAAGATCTCAGCTTCAGTTCACAATGCACCGTGAATAAGCTCACTCTGGGAACTGAGAGTCCATTGAGGAACAAGAACAATGCAAAAGACTCAAAGTTTTCACCACCAGATAATGATGTGAACACTGCTGTTACTACATGTTATTTTCACAGCGTAGCACTATTACTGAGTGGGAGGATCGCTAACCTCTACCTAAGAGGATTCCAATGTACAAATTGCAATGCTTTCAGTTGACCAAAATATTCACATACTTATATATATATATATAAGTATGTATTTGCAAATATATTTGCAAAAATGCAATTCACACTGGTGACATCAGAGTGCTTTTATTTCCCTAACCTTACCACTATGCCTGATTCCAATTCTAATATCTGCAGCAAAGTTGGAAGCAGCCTGCTGACTGCTATATTCTGAAGCTTTTAATGAACTTGGCAGGCATTCTCTAGTAGCCCAAGGTCTGGAGGACTCCAGCCTAATGATGATTTCTTGCTCAGGGTAGAAGTGCCCTCAGCTGCCTGAGCAGCTTGAGTGGAAGGAGTTATAGGCAGAAACGATTGCACATCCGGTGTCCTGAGAGGAGGCCCCGGAGGTATCCAGCTGGCCTTGATTCTCCCTATGGATGCCCATTGGGCTGGACTGACTTTGGCAGGAGATAGTGCACCCGGATAACAGTCAAGGTTCATGGTCCCCATGTGGTCTACAACCTGATGGTGCCCCTGCAGAGTATGTGGCAAGAAGTGCATGGACAAGAGTAAATTTGTAAGACGAACTGGAACAAGGTCTCTATAGAACATAGAACAATACAGCACAGAACAGGCCCTTCGGCCTTCGATGTTGTGCCGACCAAAATAACAAGCAATGCCCCTCCAAACTAAACCATTCCCTTCTCTTCCATATACTTATCAACTAACCTCTTAAACGCACCAAACTTGGCGCATCTACAACAGCTGCAGGCAGGGCATTCCACTCCCTAATCACTCTTTGAGTAAAGAACCTACCTCTGATATCCGTCCTATAACTCATACCCTTAATTTAAAGTTGTGTCCCCTCGTGCTAGCTTTCTCCATCCTAGGAAAAAGGCTATCACTGTCCACCCTATCCAAACATCTAATTATCTTATATGCTTCAATAAGATCCCCCCTTAGCCGCCTCCTTTCTAACGAAAACAACCTCAAATCCTTCAACCTCTCTTCATAGGACCTGACCTCCATACCAGGCAACATCCTAGTAAACCTCCTCTGTACCCTCTCCAATGCCTCCACATCTTTCTTATAATGTGGCGACCAGAACTGCACACAATACTCAAGTGCGGCCGCACTAGAGTTTTGTACAGCTGCAACATGATGCTGCGGCTCCTAAATTCAATCCCCCTACCAATAAAAGCTAAGACTCCATAAGCCTTCGTAACAACTTTATCCACTTGACTGCCTACTTTCAGGGATCTATTGACACATACACCAAGATCCTTCTGTTCCTCAACACTATTAAGAGCCCTACCATTAGCCCTATACTCTACACATTTATTGTTCCTGCCAAAGTGCATTACCTCACACTTTTCCACATTAAACTCCATTTGCAACCTCTCGGCCCAGCTCTGCAACTTGTCCAAGTCACTCTGTAAACTAAAACACCCCTCTTCACTATCTACCACACCACCAACTTTAGTATCATCTGCAAATTTACTGATCCATCCCTCAAGACCCTCATCCAGATCATTTATAAAAATCACAAACAGCAGGGGCCCCAAAACAGACCCCTGAGGCACACCACTCGTCACCGAACTCCACGAAGAAAATCTCCCATCAACCACCCCCCTCTGTCTTCTATCTGCCAGCCAATTTCTAATCCAATTAGCTAAATCACCCTCTATTCCACACATCTGCATTTTCTTTAGAAGTCTTCCATGGGCCACCTTATCAAAAGCCTTACTAAAGTCCATATATACTACATCAACCGCCTTACCCCCATCCCCCTCTCTGGTCACCTTCTCAAAAAACTCAATGAGGTTAGTAAGGCATGACCTACCCTTCACAAAACCATGCTGACTATCCCCAATCAATTCATTTCTCTCTAAATAACTATAAATCCTATCCCTAATAATTCTCTCCAATACCTTGCCCACCACAGAAGTAAGACTCACTGGCCTATAATTCCCAGTAAGGTCTCTCTTCCCCTTCTTAAACAATGGGACCACATTCGCCATCCTCCAGTCCTCCGGAACCACACCCGTAACCAACGAGGACCTGAAGATCAGAGCCAGAGGCTCTGCAATCTCCTCTCTTGCCTCCCATAGAATCCTAGGGTAAATCCCGTCCGGCCCAGGGGACTTATCCAACTTCAAACCCTCGAGAATTTCTAACACATCCTCCCTATCTACTACAATACTCCCCAATTTGCAACCCTGTACCTCAGTGCTCTCCACAGCACTGATCTATAATGATCTATAATCAGTGATCTATAATGATCACCAACTTTCCCATGGTGACCTTAAGCCCCTCGCATCTCGGAGCCGCAAAATTAGACAGAACATGGACGGAGTCCTCCACGGTGCACTCTAGTCCATTGAATGAGTGTTGAATCTCTGCCTGATATTCCTCCTGATGTGGAGATACGACGTCGGACTGGGGTAAGCACAGTAAGAAGTCTGACAACACCAGGTTTAAGTCTAACCAATTTATTTGATAGTCAACTTGCAAGCTTTCGGGATTTGCCCCTTTGTCAGGCGAATGGAGAGTTCTGGCCTCAGACAGAGCATATAACAGCACAGACAGTTTACAGATTACTAATTAGAATGTGAGTCTTTACGCCTAACAGGTGTAAAGCAAGTTAATGAGGTTTCTCTGAAAAGTGAACCCGAGTCTTATCTGGAATTTAATCTAGAGCTACATCCCACTGAGATGTTGTGGAAGGTGAGTTTATGACATTACTTTCAGAGCTTCTGCTTCAGATGTGGTCTGCAAGCTTGATCTGGTGATCAGCTGCCTTGTGGGTCTGAATCTGTTGGTGCCTAGAAAATAAGGAATAGACTTTCAATTGAAGAGCTATATAAGATAGCATGTGACTCACTGTGATTATCCTCCAATGGAAAGCAGTTGTATAGAGGAACTGTTGCTGATCTAGTAATCCAGAGACCTAAGGTAAAGCTTTGGGGAACCAAGGTCAAATCCCACCACAGCAGATGGTGGAATTTGAATTTAATATAAATACAGAATTAAAAGTTTAAAGATGATCATGAAACCATGGTCTATGGTTGCAAAAACCCAATTTGTTCACTGATGTCCTTTAGGGAAGGAAATCTGCTATCCTTACCTGGTATGGCCTCCATGTGACTCCAGACCCACAGAAACGTGGCTGACTTTTAAATGCCTGCTGAAATGGCCCAGCAAATCACTCAGTTCAAGGGAATTAGGGATGGGCAATAAATGCTCACCCAGCTGGTGATGCTCAAATCCCATAAAAATTGATGCAAAGGTGAAGTTGTGTTCAATATGAGATTATTGGAAGAGGCCAATCTCTTCTTCCCCACTGGGGTAATCCATGATCACCCCAGTAAGTTTAACTGCAGCCTCCTCAAACTCAGTGAAAGCAATGATATCGGCTATCCCTACCCCAGTCTGCAATCTCAATGGAAGTAGAAGATACGTGAAGAGAGCAGCTATTTGAGTACATGATGCCATGATAGAGTTTGATACCGAAGGGAATTGCATTCATGGCTTTGAAGGCATAGTGGGTGAAGTGAGCTGCTGCTTTCTTCTTGTGGCTGCAAGCCTCATTCTTCTAGTTGCCATACATCTGTGACAGTCTCCTGAAATCAGGGTGGGCCGTAGAGAGGTGTATATGTTGGACAGGCATTTAAATATTGCCCTAATTTTCGATCCTGCCAACTGATAGCCAGCAGGCAAATCAGCTCCTGACCCACCAGTTGACTGAATCCAATAATCGTCTGTGTATAAATAATGAGCTTCCAGGCACAGAAATGGGTGTGAATTTTATTTTGGCTAGCGAGGTGGGCACCACCAAAACCGCCCACTGCCGTACTTAGTCACATAAATGGAAAATTCAATCCAGAGTTTCCAAACATTTACTAGAACTTCTTTTAAGGGCAAGGACGCAACTGAACAGTACAGCCTGCCTTATGAAGCTTGTTTTGTAACAGAACTTAACCATGAAAGGCTACTCAGATGCTCCACTCATTTTATGGGAATTAAATGAGAATCTGGGCTCTGTGAACCTGGTGCACAGTTCATGTACCGGTTTCAAGCACTTGAGGCATTTCTACATTACATAATACAGCAGTATATGCATCAGATACTCCTGAGGTCTCGGCCCTGAATAGTGCAGGAAGCTGACACAATGTGCTGCAAAACAAATGCACAAAACACATTATCAGATCCATAATCCAACAACAAAGGATGTACTTTGTCTCATTATGAAATCCAACCAGGACCTGAAAATTATCTCCCTTGATCTACCTCATGCTACATTGACTCCTCTTTACAAATATAAATCCACATAAGCAACACTTCTTCAACCGTATTAGCAATTCAAAAATGTGGAAAAGGCTTTTCAATGTCATCACAATCCTATAAGGAATTCTGGCCCTATAGCATTCCTCTAACGCTTGTCTGTATATGTGTGCAATCGTAATGACATGAATTACACGAATGCCTTGTTCCCTCACAAGATTATGCAAAATTAACTATTTGTTGTAAACACCATAACTTTCCTGTGCATTCATTTCTTAGATTGGCAGGAAGAAAACCAGCTTTCATATTTGCCTGTTTAGAATTTGCTTGATAGACAATGACTTCCTTTTCACAGTTTTTCAAATCCATACAATGAATACAATACTTGTCAAGATACATTTAAACATTGCGAGCAAACATCATCCAAACATGTTTGATGCTGAATTTATGGGTCAGTTTTCTTCTTTTTCTCATGGGTGCTTCTACTGCAGAGGACTCGGATGAGGATTTTGATTGGCTAACTCATCAGAAGGCGGCTGATGGGAATGCACAACAGAATGAAAGCCTATCAGAAAGCCTGCAGAAAATGTCAAGGAACATAGAGGAGTCCAACACTAATTTTGTTCAAGACTTTATGCACTGCTTGAAATTCATTCTTCCTAGTATGGAATTGTTGGTTAACTCCATTTGCAATCTTGTGGATCCATCTTGTTACTGCCATTTTTTTTAGCAATTGCTCCAACCAACCCACCACTGATTTTGCCTTCAGCTGCCTTGTAAAGTTCCACCTGAGGTCTGTGTTGCCTTTGAATTTTCAAGAGTTAAAAAAGGCAATGCCTTTTCCCAAATTCTGTATCTTCTTGCTTTCTCACCTTGTGAGAAGTGGCACTAGGTCAATTAATCAGTCTTATCAGCCTCACCCAGTACTTTTGCAAACAGTATCTACCTGACTTATGAGAGAAAAAAAAATCGAAGATATAATTATCTCATTCTACATCAACTGGAATGGAATTCCATTCTGTTCCAGGTACAATCAGACAGGCCTTCCCCTGCCATCATCATCACACCCCTCCACTCACATGCTGTCACCAATACCAGCACCCCACATCTTAGCTAACCCCAGAAATTGCAGAGCAACTCAGAGAATACCTTCTTCTTTGATTGGTTCAGCCTGCCACTAATCATAACAAGGCATCCCAATAATGGCCAACACCATATCTTTCAACTGGTTAAGTACATGCAAGCACACTCATCCCCTCTGGGTAACTCCTGCTGCCATCTTGTCCTGAAAAAGAGAGAGGAAGGTGTCTTAATGAACATTGTGTGAGCTGTTTGCTTGGTGAGGAAACCATGGCTGAACAGATGATAGTCTGTGCAAACTGTGAGACGTGGGTTTGGGGTTTGTATCAGTGTTAAGTCTGTAATAGTGAGGAGAAATAGAAATGTTTGATATGAAGCCTGATACTTCTTATTATAGATGAGTGATGGGGATGCTATGATTTGAGCAGTGGCTGAGACTACTGGTGCAGTTGGTAAGACCTGGCATTTGAAGATGCATTATTGACCTAGGTCTCTTATTTGCATCTGAAAATCTTAAACTCTATTTTGTCCCCTGATGTTCCATTCCTCCCTCTCTTCCATGTTATATACTCATTAACATGAGTCCCAGTACCTGCTCCAGCTTCAAGATCCGGCAGTTAGTTTGAAGTGATAGTTAACATTCACAGTCATCTGTTGCAGTGTCCAGCCAATGCATACTGCAGGTAAAGCTAACTGGCCACAGATATCATTAACATAAGCAGCACAATGAGCGGTCTGGAATCAGCTTCTCTCCATGTGTACATTTTCATGCTATGTGCTGGTGGCAGGAAAGGTTTCCAGCAAGAAGCAGATGCTTGGAAAATGTTCCCCTACTTTCTAACCAATGATTCATTCAGGTCAGCATTTATTCTGCATTCTTATGCTCTGCTCTTGATTTTATAAAATCAAAGAGACTGGAGTTTGGACATGGGGTCACAATCTGTGACCTGCCCATGGCTGTATAGATCAAAGTGGGCAATACTTTGAATAAAAGATGTGTCCCCCACATCATCTGAATGACTGTGGAATTGACCTGTGCAGCTCCAATGTTGCTGTCTCCTCCTGAACGCTGCCTACAGCATGTGTGTAGGGGGGTTCAGAAGGATTATTAGCAGATCACGTAGCACAGTCAGCCTGCTCTTCCTAAAGGCAGGTTGTAGCTTAAAGCAAAGCTGCACTCAACAGTCTTGCTGCGATGTAAATTATTGCAAAATGAAGCTAGGGAAGACAGATAAAGGAAGGGAAATTTAAGTGCATTGAATGTATTCTATATTTAAAATTCTGTGATCTTTAACAATAGTTTGGCTGATTTTGAATAAAGTGCACTAAGATAAGTCACAGTAAGAAATCACACAACATCAGTCCAACAGATTTATTTTGGAATCAAGAGCTTTCGGAGCACTGTTCCTTCATCAGGTGAGAATTTGATCAGAAGCAGCACTCCAAAAGTTGTGAAACTTCTTACTGTGCCCACCCCAGTCTGATGCCAGCATCTCCACACCATAATAAGTCTGCACAACCTCTGCCCTCATATCTCTATACAATTATAGTGTCATGTGTATTTGCCTGAATAAGTTCGTCAAAGAATTAAACCAACATTATCTAACAACACTGCACTAAGAGAAGTAATGAAAACAATTTGGAAGTATTAGAATAGAGCACAAAGGCAAAACCTGCAAAATTGCAGCAGGCAGGGCTGATGACTGATGATCCTTCTGCACAGATAGAATTGACGATAAGAACGTCATAAATCTGCTTCTTCGTGTTCGGCCAACTTCATACGTTATTCTATCATCCCTGGCAATACACAATTGCAGAATTTTCTTTGATGCAATGCATACTTTCACACTGTACGAGAAAGGCTCCTTTCAATAGGTGGCCTACTCTTATCTACAAAGGGCATCGTAGACCTGGAAGTACAATTGTAGGAAATGCTCAAGTTTACGGAGATGGCAATTCTTCTGGCTTGTTCATAGATAACCAAACAGACACCCTGTGCCGTTAACTTTGATCAGCTTGAAAGTAGTGTTTAAGCTCAACTGCATAACCCATCATTTACTTTCAGTACAGCAGCAAAATGCAAACAATCTGCTCATTAGGTTCCATCGTTCACTTCACAGAAAAGATAGAAGCCAAGGAAGAGGAGACCTGTATTTTAGATGATAATACTCATTTCAGCATCTGTATCATAGCTATCACAAAGTAGACGCCAGCTTAGAGGTGCATGCTTCAGAGGTTATTAGTGAATTTGAGAAGGGATTCTAGGGTCGATCACAGATCATAGCTAAAAGAGAGCTAAGTGGAGAGACGAAAAGGCAAAATTGCATAATCAATGAGCCCTGTTGAGTTGCTTTCTGATTCTGGGCTCCTGGGAAAATCTGCTTATTTTATGAGTATTAGTGGATTATATTAGATTTAATTTGCATCAAACTGTGAGCACAAAATTCATTTTCTGACAAAAGAAAATAGAACTGTCCTGGGTAATGTTGCAAATTCTACCACCCAGTCCTGCAAAGTTATTGAGCAGTACTCGCCTGCTCTGCAGAAGTGGCAGCTGCAAGCAGATCTCAGACATACGGATGAATTGTCAGTTGTGAGATATCTCTCAGGGGCATTCTTGCTGCTGCTAATCTGGTATTGAAGTCCAAAACACATGAAGTAACTAAGGCTGACTTTAACATGCTTATTACAGTAGAGATTAACATGAGGGAGAAATTTGAAATCCTTGCAGCAGTACATTGATTTCTGCTTACAGAGATCATTGGCCAACTTTGAGATTCAGTCTCCAAATCTAGAACTCATGCAGAAAGATGGCATGGATCACTTACCAGCATATATCAGATATTTGTAGCATGCATAACCAGAGCAGGGCAGGTTAATCCTGGTGTCCATTTCAGGATATTTGACCAGTATATATCTGACCAGCTTTTGAAATCAACACCAACAACTCATATTTATAGTCAATGCAATAAAATAGAACATAGAACATAGCAGTACAGGCCGTTCAGCCCTTGATGTTGTGCTGACCTATAAAACCAATCTAAAGCCCATCTAACGTACACTATTCCAATATCATCTATATGTTTATCTAATGAACATTTAAATGCCCTTAATGTTGGTGAATCCACTACTGTTGCAGGCAGGGCATTCCACGCTCTTATCACTCTCTGAGTAAAGGAATGATCCAAGGCGCTTTATAGGAAGGTCTGTAGGAGACTTTCCTTCAATTCTTCTATGAAGGTACATTTCAGAGTAGCAAACAAGGCCATATATCATGCAATGTATAAAAGGATTCCAGTCTCTCACATTATCACATTCTATATAAATATTCTTACACAACAATAACACTAGAACAATTGTAGCCATTCACTATCATTAAATTGCAAAGAAAACTACACTGAAGATTTTGGCCAGGAAAAATCATAGAGATAGCAGAGAAAGAAATCTATTTATATTGGCAACACAAGTTTTGAACCATCAACAGGAACTGGCAGCCATATATAGGGGCAATTTTGCAGTCAGATGACAGGTTGAAAATCCATCTCATTAAACTTATGCTTTGTAAATGTAGGTTGTTTAATATGCAATTTGAAGGACATGCATTCTATTAGTTCTGTTTTCAGTGACCATCCCAGGTCTTCCAATCTTCCATTCAGTTTTTTTGGAAGATTAGTTAGATCAAACCAGATCACATCATGATGTGTGCATTTTGAACTCTCCCTGGAAAGCAAACATTAACTTGGATAGTCAGAAACTTTTCCCAGGTGAAAGAGTCAATCACAAAGTGGGCATAGGTTTAAGTTGCGAGGGACAATGTTTAAAAGAGATGAACGAAGCAAGTTTTTTTGCAAATTGGGTGGTGGGTGCCTGGAACTCGCTGCTGGGGGAGGTAGAGGAAGCAGATATAATACTGACTTACAAGGGCAGCTGATATATACGTGAATATGGCCCCCGGAAGCATAGGGGGTTTTAGCTCAGTCTGGCAGCATGGTTGGTGCAGGCTTGGATGGCCGAAGGGCTGTAGTTTTCTTTGTTCATTGTTCCAGAACTCTATGCCCATGTTTACTTACCATTTACAGATCTGCTTCCAGGAAATAACATAGTTTACAGATTGCATCCCCAATGAAGCTTTTGAACACACTGTACTTTACTAAGATTCAGATAGGATAACTACTGCAGCTGCAGCTATGTCAGGCATAGGCAAATTCAAATGTTCTGCTCCTTGTGCCTTCTAACTTACTCAGCTGTTCTCTCCTGCTGTCCCTGCTATTCTATCCATCCATGCCGCTTTGTGCACTGCAAGGTTGTACCACATTCAACAAAATATTTCCCACTCTTCCTCCTCTTTGAACCTTGCAATGTTATAACATTGCTTACTAATAGCAACATCAATGCATTGATGCTTATTTCAATTTTAAAGAACGCATGTGGGAAGAAAGTTACTACAAAACAAAATTGCTTGTACCCGTTAATTACTCATTAAGAAAGCCTTTAAAGCAAAACTCCCTTAAAGCTAAAAGAGCAACTAGAAAAACAGGAGTAATTTTAAAAGAAAATGATCAAGTCATTGGCATTAACATGCAAAAGCACAAACCAATAAAGTTTATTCAGCATGTGTGCTACCTTTGGGATAGAAAAACTATCCCAAAGGTGAAGAAGTTGCGGCAGCATGGTGGCACAGTGGTTAGAACTGCTGCCTCACCATGCCAGAGATCCAGGTTTTGGATGATTGTGTAGAGTTTGCACACTCGTCCCGTGTTTGTGTGTGTTTCCCCCAGGTATTCCAGTGCCTCTCACACTCCAAAGATATCAGGTTACATGAATTGGCCCTTAGCATTCGAAGATGTATAGGTTCAGGGGATTAGTGGGGGATAAATATATGGGAGTAAGGGGATAGGGCAGAGAGTGGACATAGTAAAATGCTGAGTCAGTGCAGACTCAATGTGCCAAATGGTTTCCTTCTGCATTGTAGGGATTCTAAAAACAAAATGCTCCTCTCAGCTATGTCAGGGTTACTTGAATTCCAACTTCATTGAACTTGTACCATCTTCCTCCTTTTCTATACAATTCCCAAGTTATTTCCATTGAGAAACAATAACAGCATAATTTATTGATAGCAACAGTGCAGTCTATTTTTGAGCAGAGCACTATATTGTTTGAAGTAACAGTAAATCAATGCAATGCCACGAGATTTTTTGCTAACATTGATGTTTCTAACCATATGTATAACACTACAGTGTGACCCGTTTCTACAAGTAAACGGATTTTGCTCTATTTGAAAGCTCCTGATGCAATGTGTGAGATTTATTTGTCAGTTTAGTCTCTTTACCTTAATCTGCCTTAATGATAATGTGCAGAAAAACAGCTTAATGAAAAATGCTTGCAGTTACATAAGTAAAACAGAGTTAGGAATAAACACTACATTTCTGTTATTTTTCATTCATCTAATCTTCCACAAAGTCAATGCAATACAATAAGAGATAAATTCAAAATCCACTGGCTTCCTTATCAAAAAAGACTAGTGTTGGTAGAGAACGTGAAAGAGGATTTTCTGTTCAAAAGGAAAGATGACTAAAATATATCTCTCAAAAAGCTATCCAATTAGTCCCACTCTCTTGCTCTTTCCCCTGCAATTTTATTTCCCTTGTAAGTAAATATCATATTTGATTTCCAAATTTATTATGGGATCTGCTTTCACTATCCTTTCAAGCAATGCATTCCAGATGACAACAACTTGCTGTGTAATAACATTTCTCCACATCGTCACTCTATGTTTTTCATTAGTTACCATATTTATCTGAGTCCTCTGCTAACCTGCGGTAAATATATACAAGATAAAAGTCTGACAGAACTGTGATATGCATCTATTCTTTTCTCTTCTCTGGTTCCAACTCAGGTTCCTCACTGTCCCAGGACATGTGCACTTGCTCCTGATTGGCTCGGCTTCCCATGTGGCCTCTCCAAGTTTCTGATGTGATAATGTTGTCCCCAAAGTATTATCTCCTTAAAGAGACAGTGTTAGCATGCTGACATGCTGTCTCCTCTTTCGCAGGACAAGATAATATGAAATAGAAGGGAGCAGAACAGAACTGGTGTGGACTAGGATGCTCACACCTCCTGAGCTCTACTTTGGTATCCTTAGCCACCTACAAAGTGGCATTTGACATCCAATGCTGCTGAGAATATTGTGGATGGTGGTATGTTTTTATCCAATGCCACTTTTCAGAATGAGCTCACTCTCATTCTGTTGCTAGGACCAGCATTGCCCAAGTTAGTGATCTACCCTCACATCAGTCACAGCTGATATTAACAACACTAAGTCTAAATGCTTGCAGTCATCTTACACATGAGGATTTTGTATTCTATGCCTCTATCCATTAAAGCCCAAGTTCCCATGCTTTTATTAAAAGCATGATTATTAGTCAGCACTAACTGTACTGCTGATCACATGTGCACTGTTGCAGCATGCAGCAAGTTGGGCGTACACGCACACAACAAACTGCAGCTGCATTTTGCAACCACTAACTTCTCTCTGCTCTCCCTTCACCCTAATAGTCATCCCTTGTCCCATTCTTTCAGGTGCTGAAAATGACAACACAATTATGCCATTTCAGAAAAAGGAGCATAGCCAGTCTGAAGATGGTAAAAGTCATGGCCCATGGTGACCATGCTGGACACTAGTGTGAAAATGTATTTCCACTTTCTGTTGCTCTTCTTGAAAGATAAAGCAAGTTTTATGATTCATGGAAGGTCAAATTGTATGAATATTTTAATATAAATGCTACCATGGACACTAATTCCCTGTTCTTCTTTGAACATTGCAATGGAAACTTTTACATCTCACTGAGAAGGCAAGACAAGATAAGGTTTAAAATGTCATCTATAAGATGGCACTGATCTTCTTCAATACCAAATAGAGCTAGCACTGGGGACCACAATGGCAATATATCTGACACGTCTCTGGAATGGGGCTGATTGATGAAACTGCTATGACTGAGCCAAGGTTAGCAACCTGAAGAAGGAGATTTTTGACTGGTACTTATCTATCTCTGCCAGAGAAATATACTGACTAAGCAGTGAAAGGAGACATTGGTGAGGTATCTGGTACACATTAACCTCTCTTCAGTTACATAGTGTAAACATCAGTTCTGTTCTGATCCCTTCTATTTCATATTATCTTGTCGTGCGAAAGAGGAGACAGCATGTCAGCGTGCTAACACTGCCTGTTTAAGGAGATAATACTTTGGGGACACCATGACCACATCAGAAACTTGGAGAGGCCACATGGGAAGCCGAGCCAATCAGGAGCAAGTGCACATGTGCTGGGATAGTGAAGAACCTGAGTTGGAATCAGGGAGGAGAAGAAAATAGATGCATATTACAGTTAACATTGTGGTCCCCAATGTTAGCTCTATTTGGTATTGAACCATACTTCCAGATTATCTTTTGAATGCACATGTACTCGGTACTTTCACTTACCTGGGCCAACCTGATGAACTCATCAAAATGTTATTCATACTGTGCTGCTTTTTGTTGTGTTGTAGATGTGCACTGTCTGCCTGTGCCACCTCTCTCCATTTACAGTTTGCATTTTTCATTTACAGAACTTCCTGCTTTGCAGGTAAAATTTTGCTCCTTGCTTTCATTTCATGGAAGCTTCTTAGAATCCTGCAATCTTCACTATGAAAAGACAGAGTACAGGAATGAGAGAAAGCATTTGGTGAACTGGTGCAGCGACAATAATCTGTCCCTCAATGTCACTATACAGAAGAGATTGTCATCGACTTCAGAAGCATAGAGGAGAACATGCACTTGTCTACATTAATGATGATGAAGCAGAAATGGTTGAGAGCTTCAAGTTCTTAGGAGTCCCGATCACCAACAAACCATCCTGGTCCCCCTGTGCTTTCTTTTGTTAAGAAAGCCCATCAAAGCCTCTACTTTCTCAGAAGATTTAGGAAGTTTGATATGTCAGCTTTGACTCTCACCAACTTCTACACTTGCACCATAGAAGGCATTCTTTCTGGTTGTATCATAGCTTGCCCAAGGCCGCACGCAAACCAGCCTCCCACCCATTGACTTTGTCTATATTTCCCACTGCCTCAGAAAAGCAGCCAGCATAATTAAGGACCTCAAGCACTCCAGACATTCCTTCTTCCATCTTCTTCTGTCGGGAAAAAGATACAAAAATCTGAGGTCACATACCAATCGACTCAAGAAGACCTTCTTCCCTGCTGCTGTCAGGCTGTTGAATGGACCTACCTCGCACTGAGTTGATTTTTCTCTACACTGTAACTACGACTGTAACGCTACATTCTTATTCTCTAATTTCCTTTTCTATGAATGGTATGTTTATTCCAAATAGCGCGCAAGAAACAATAATTTTCACTGTATGCTAATACATGTAACAATAATAAATCAAATCAAAGCAAAGTAAACACTCTCCATCCTCCCCCAATACTTCCACACGTGCTGGTACTGCTAATCTCTTCTCAATGTTCTTCTTTTGTCTTTTTCCTCCATAATTGTATTTTCCTTTAGTCCTTCAAGTTGCACTGAAGTTAGATCTTCGCTAACATACTCAACTAATACAGCAGTGGTCTGTAAAGATGGGTCTTTCAGTTTTTAATATAATGCTTTTTTTGTTGAGAGAGATTTTGTTCCCTTGTGAATTTGTTCTTTCTGTCTAATGGCCAAAGGATTGTTATCTGTTTAAATTCTTTAACTGCAACTTGTGTTACCAATGCCTCAGGAAAGATCTACTTAGAAAACTAAAGCCATTAGCAAGGAGTCAGAAATACATATAGAAAACATACATGAATAGTTCATCAACATTCCCTGACAACAAAATCTGTACATCAAATGAAACAATGACAACTTGTATTAATACTTTTTTTCCCAAAACAAACTGATCTCAAAGAAGGCTTATCACAAAAGATTAAGTTCTCACAGAGCAAATCCTCAACTAAAATTACTCAACTAAAGGACTTGAATTAAAATGATTCAGCTATGTAAATGCGAGTTTGGTTTGCCTGTAGATTTCAGTAAACTGGCCTGGCAGAATTCACTAAGTACCACAATACACAAATTATGATTTAAGATTTATTTATTAGTGTCACAAGTAGCTTATATTAACACTGCAATGAGATTACTGTGAAAATCTTGTAGTCGCTACAATCTGGTGTCTGTTCAGATACAGTTGGGGGCAATTTAGCATGGCCAATGCACCTAACCAACGCATCTCTCCAACTGTAGGAGGAAACTGGAGGAAACCCATGCAGATACAAGGAAAATGTGCAGACTCCACATAGATAGTCACCCAAGCCAGGAATTGAACCCAGACCCCTGCCACCATGCGACAGCACTGTGCCACCGTACATTTAAGCAAATAATCCTTCTGTGCATTTTTATCACAATTATCCATCTATTTCAAAAAGCTTCAAGGTATTTTAAAACAAATATTTCTTATTTTCAAGGTCGGTTTTTTATAACTTTAAGCCTTGACTCCACAAACACTACTACCCCAATGCTTAGAGAATTCAGAGACTGGGTAACTTTACAGGAATTATGCACCTGACAATTAAGACAAATCTGTAAGTTTACTATTAGTCTGAAAACATTTTTATATGAATATTGTTATACAATTGGTGAATGGCTCCTCCTACTGGTTTGCTCAAATACTTTCTGGATTTTTTTTGACACTATCAACACTAAACAATCTGAAAACAGTTCAGATCTGACCATCAAAAATATTAAAATGAGAAAATGTTGGGAAAACATCTCCAGTTGTTGGTAATGTGGTTGGATGTTGTATATTTCCACTTTCAAGTGTTGCTGAATAGGCAGAGAAATTCCAATTTCTGGAGAATTGGACCAGGATACTCCTAGCCCGCTGTGCTGCTTGAGTAGAGCAGAGAGTCAGGAGATATCAACCAGGGACCTCTGGCTGGACTCACAACTGGCGTCCAGCCAATTGCAAGTTTCCCAAGCCCTTTCGTTCAGTGTAATCAGCCCCAGTGTGGTGCTGGTTACATTAAAGAAATCGCTACTTCCATATGATTAGCAGGCCCATGATAGTGTCTCCCCTCCCATGCTGGGAGAGGTTCCCAACAGCAGAGTTTACAACGGCATCCCACTAACAAGGAACAGGCATGGTCATCCCCCCGAAGGTTGGGGGCATGGGAGGATGCCCCTTGGGCAGTGCCAGCTTTTCTGTGCCAGCCTGGCACCCTGGCATTGCCCACGAGGCATTCTGGCACTGCCCACCAAGCACCTGGCAGGGCCAAAAGTGGCAGCGGGAGGGGGCATAGCCTGATGGGGAGGGAAACTGGTAGTGTTGGTGATGGGGAACCTGCTGCACATTCTACAATCTGATCAGGATTGTGAGGGAGGGGACAATTGGATCTGGCCATGAGGGCAAGCATCAGGGCTGGACATGGAGAGTTAGTGGTTGGGGGTGACCTGCAGGAGGAGTGGGAAGAGTTTCAGTTGGGTTAGTGATTGGGGGGATGATCAGGGAGGCCATCAATCATGGAGGTGTGGTTGGATAGGCCGGCGATTGTTGGGGCACTACAAAAGAAATTAAGAGGAGAGATTGAGAGGCCAATAATTGCCGGGATGGGAGGTGGAACAGTGCATATGCATGAATCTCTCAACTGACAGATCGGCAGATGCACAGTGGCCTATTCAGTACTATGCTGCCAGCCCTTCAGCGGAATGAGGCCCTCTGTAATGCACAGGTACCATTGATTCGTTCAGCAGCCAAGTATGCCCAAAAAACAGGTGGGAAATCGTCCTATTTTCCAACCCATTGGGCAATTAGCTTTTTTTGGAGCAAGAATCCCAGTCTCTATGTTTGCTGTTTGGGTAGGTTCAATTTTAACAAGTTGGCATGTGCTAATTTTACTACCAGTTCAAAGAAATCAGAAACAATATAATAATATCGTGAGTTGTAATTAAAATATCCTATAAAAATAGTTTCTATCTATAACAAGCTTTTACCTCATAGATAAAATGTTTGAGTTAAAACAGTCACTAGTCATGCTCTATCTCACCATCTGTTCCAACACAGTCAAAGATGTGCAGGTTAGGTTGATTGGAAATGCTAAGTTTCTCCTTAGTGTCCCAGGATGTGTAGGTTAGATGGGTTAGCCATGTGAAATGTGTGGAGTTGCAGAGGTAGGGTGAGGGTAAGGTCATGGTTGAGATGCTCTGCCAAAGAGTCAGTGGAAACTCAATGGGCCAATTGACCTCTTCTGCACTGTAGTAATTCTACAATTTGAGCAGAACATATATGATGTGACATCAGGAAGAATTAATAGAAATAAATTGTCGGGATTTTCTTGTGCGCTTCAAGATCCCAGGGAAGGCATGGTAGCACAATGGTTAGCACTGCTGCCTCACAGTTCCAGGCACCCGAGTTTGATTGCTTGCTTGGATCACTGTCTGTGTAGAGCTTGCATATTTTCCCTGTCTGCATGGGTTTCCACCCACAGGCCAAAAGATGTGTGGGTTAGGTGGATTAACTATGCTAAGTTGCCTCTTAGTATCATGGGGACCAGCTAGGATAAATGCATGGGGTAATGGGGATAGGGCCTGAGTAAGATTGTGGTTGATGCAGAATTGATGCGCCAAATGGCTTCCTTTTGCATTGTGGGATTCTATGTTTCAGAATCAAATAGAAGTGCTGAGCCCATATTTGCAAGGTGCAGGACCTGTGGCATAATCTTTCTCCTTCACAATCAGCCTTCTCATCAAGGACAATGGGCAGGCTCCTGATGATGCCAGCTCAATCAATGGACTACCGGTTTTGGAGCCATAGCAGCTCCATTGGGAAATGAGCACAGTTCAGACACCGTAAAGGCACCTCTACATGAAGGCACATTCAAAAATGTAAAATTAAATTAATAACTGTGATGGGCTGAAGCTGATAGACCCCTCACAGTAGAAAGGAAATCCCTGAGTCAATTTGTTTGGTGTGACCTTCCTTGAATATGACCCTGCCATTAGAACATGGGGAGATTGCCTTCATTGAGCTGGAGGCTTCTGCATGTGGCATAGGGCCAACTTGCTGCTGGCAAAATGCAAAACCACAAAATAGCCACCCACCTGGGGTCTTAAGACTGTTAATTGGCTGAACATAAGAAATAGGATTAGCAGCAGACCATCTGGTCTCGAGACTGCTCCAATATTCAATAAAATTATGGAATATCTCCATGGTGCATGCAACCGAGCCACTTCCCATCCCACCCCCAAAAACATTTCCAGGAGCAAGAATGCATTGAGGAGTTGTCTCGATGTGCCCCCCCCCCCACCTCTCCCACCACCACTATTTTTCTGTCCTTTCACCTCCCCAACCTCCAAGCCTGCCATCAGAGGGCAGGAGAAATTCAATCCAATTTTTCTATTTACTAATTAATCCTTCAAATTCTCCACAGGGCCCACTGGGAAGAAATCAAGCGGAATCCTTCATAAATTCTCATTGTGAATCCTCACTTAATGCAGCAGCGGCCACACATTCATCCAGATTCACACATCTGAGATATATCTTTGATGTTAGGATCAAAGCAGTCAAGCATATTTTATTACATAGTCAATGCCACGAGCAACAATTTTTTAATCAGAAGTTTCGAGCAGTAAATATACTGAGGTGAATAGGTTTTGGATTGTTTGTCATCAATGCATCATGGAGTTGATAGATGGTGGGGATATCATGTTAAATATATGGAGGCCTCAATCCAATCAACTCAAAGAAACCCAGTGTAGTTAACAGACATTGAGACACAAGGGGCCTGGACAAGAATGGCACATCCATTATAGCAATTAAAAGAAATGATTGGATGACTACTATTACAACTTGAATACCTGAGAAGTATCAGAATAATTCTTAGTGTATCTAAAAATATAACCAATAGTCATAGAAGTCCTACAGCGCAGAAGGAACCATTTAGCTCATCGAGTCTGCACCGACAACAATCCCACCCAGGCCCTATTCCCGTAACCCCACCTATTTACTTTGCTAAACAATCGTCAATTTCACATGGCCAATCCACCTAACCCACATGTTTGAACTGTGGGAGGAGACCAGAACACTCAGAAGAAACATACGCAAACATGGGAAGAATGTGCAAACTGCACACAGATAGTGACCCAAGCTGGAAATTGAACCAGGGTCCCTTGCACTGAGAGGCAACAATGTTAACCACTATGCCACCATGCCGCCCCAAGTCATGTTAATTGTTGTCATGTTTAACTTTATAAATGTCTCGATAAGATTCATTAAATGGTAAGATTCATTTTGATTGAATGTTAAGCAGTTTGTTTTCTTACTTCTTTGTTCAGACCATTTCACATTACTGCTGGAAAATGTAGTCAAGTAAAGGAAGAAAATGTCTGACAGTGCTATAACATGGTTCAGTCCCAGAGATTTCACTCTTGCAATTGGTCTAAAACATGTCCCTTACTTCTGTCAAAGCGCATTCCAGAAATAGACTGTTTTGCGCAAAGTAATTCATCAAGCACGTCTGATAAAGTGTAATTCCGTCTAAGTGCCATTTGCTAATGTCCCTTTAAATGTGCTGCTTAATAATAAACATTAATCAATGTAGCTGCTTTGTAATGATCAGAGATTACTTACAAGCTCTGAAGATCATTGTTCATTGTAACACCTTTATTATTAATGGTACCAAAATCTCTGCAATCATTGGACTTTCACATGTAGCAAAGACTCTGATTTTCTACAAAAGGAGAAACTAATCATCAGTTCAAACATATTTTAAAGGTGCAAGGTGCAAAAAACAGAGATTCAAGTATTGTTGACGTTATTTAGGTAATTCTCTTCTTCTCTGGCAATGCACAGTTCCTGTGATTAATGCCAACAAGGTAGAAGAAACAGAAAAGTAGGACAGGTAGTAGGTTCTATTTTAGAACCTCTGTGCACTGCTACTATGAAATATATTGAGAATCCTGATACATGCAAAACGTACATAGAATAAACTGTGAGTTATCGGCAATAATTCTCTAAAATCCGTGAGAGTTTACAGCAAGCAACCATGGTACACAAACACCTCTGAGTAGAGGGCAGGTGCACCAGAAATAGTCTATTCAACAACTGCCTGTTTCTCTGAAACATAAATCGTACTTGGATAATTTAAAGCTGATAAAAATAGATATTTTTCGTTGCCCTTCATATTTGCACAAGTAGACAAAATAAGAAAGAAACCATTAATTTGTAATCTTACTGGTAGAAATCACTGAGACTATCTTTTTCTTTTATATACACTGTAAAGGAAATTTTGAAGAATCTCTGAACTGTGATCACTGGGAAAATAAGTGTGGAGCATGACACAGCTAACTTACAGCATTGTGATTTTAAAGTGAAGCAGTGACAAATTGGGTGTACCATCTATGTCCTTGACTCGGCACTAATTCTCCAATCACTATTCTTAACAAATGAGATTAAGTACAGGGAACATGATGACACAGCGTGTTCCTGTTGTATTCTTCAACAACCTCTTACAGTTCTGTGGTTTACAGTTATGTCCATGTACCACTATCTGGAATTGCACTGCAGCATTTAAAGGCCAAATTAGCTCTCAAATGCCAAGAGCTGCTGTTCCTTCACAACTTAGCAGAAAACATTACAAATCAACTTATTACTAAGTCACAGATATAGATTTGGTGTAAGTAAACACCGAGTTTGTTCCATATGTGTTTGTATTAATTTGTTGTACAAACATCCAAGTACAAAAATATTTTAAGGATGTTTATTTAGAACTGGAGCTATGGAAGTGACTGTTATTTACTTTCTGTGCCATGAGTACCTCCCAAACTCTGATGGAGCAATTGTAGAGATCAGTCAATCTCTCATGTTGTATAAAGTATCTTCTTAAATGTTTTGTACTTTTGTTAACAATGTGCAACAATATGAACAACTGTTACAGCAGAGAATGAAAGTACACTGACTGCACATTAATTCTTTCCCTAGCCTGTAAAGTACGCATCTACTATAAAAAGACTTCAATTCTATCAATGTCCAGGTAGAACTTAATACTAGAAATCCATTTTGAATTCTCGACCAGACAGATTGGTGAATAATTAACGGATCTGCCTTAATATCTCCTCTTTGTGACTCAGTGTCAAATTCATTTGTTTAATGATCCTGTGAAGCACATTGGGATGTTTCACTGTGTGAAATGCTGTATATAAACACAAGTTGTTGTTGTGTGGCAATACACGGATCACTATCTCTATATTCTTTTAACTTAGACCAGTCTCTCATTTCTAAATGACAGAAGTTGGAGCTTGAAGCTGCAGCTTTGAATTTCAGGACCAGAATCCCAATGCTACACAGAACTACAATATAATACAACTTTACCACATAGAAGCCATATGCACAATTTTGTGTTCAAATATGTTTTTGATCTTTAGATTTCATTAAGTGAAGATTACAATACAGCTTTAAAAAGTAATAGCTAAGTACTATTCTGGGCACTGAACCAACGTTGAACTGTGCTGGCTTGTATCATGGCAAACATAACACTCTCAAAACTGAAGGTTGTAATTCAATGTCAGGGTTCAGATGACTTTCACAAGTCTCTCGACCAATGCTATTGGAATTCCTTCATTGAATTACGATCTTGCAACTCGCTATCCAAGGTCTATTGCTATATATACAAGCAGGCATTGGTACAATAATCTCAATGAAATGTACCTCATTAGAAACTTTGTGCGCTATAACATTCTAACTGAAGAAAGCACTGATAAAGGATTTCTGTGCTTTGATTTTTGAAATTTTTTAGCACAATTAGCAGTTAGTACCTACCATGGATATGACTGCTGCCATAGATTTCAATAAGCATAAAACAGTTTAAAATAGCAGGTTTCATTAAATCAATATTAAGGAAGACACAAACACGTGGAGGAGATTTTCAATTGAATGATCAGCTATTTGCTGTTGAAAATTAAAGGTATGGGTGTAGGCATGGGGGGGAGGCACAACTGGGAACCTCAGTGGCTGAGTTAAAGGCTCACTTTGTCCAAATTTCATGAAGGCACCTTTTTCAGGCAGAAATGACTTGTATACGTGAATTGGGCACATATACAGATTGAAGAATACTATTTGCAATGTTTAGGTACAAACGGGTGGTACTAGCCAGGTTTTGCAAGATGGTGAGCTGCTAATCCAGCAGTCCTTAAAGGGATCACTCTCAGTGAGCCTGTAAATTCCTGCCAGCAAGAAGGGCCAGAAAATCCTGCCCACGGATTCTTTCATCAGCAAAACAATGTCATTTTGTTGAACACATTCCATTTGTGGCAATTACTCACTTTAATGTGATTGACATCAGAAGCTCAACTGACTGCTGGAATTAATCGTGCATCTGAGAGAAAGTATTCCATCAGAAGACTGTCTGAACATCATTCATTGTAAGTAATTCAAGATTATGTGCGATTTATAGCAAATGTTTATCTCAATTGAAGAATATTCCCCTTTAATGCCTCCTGAGTTCTAAGTATATTTTTAACAAAAAGACCTGTCAAAATTATTTCTTTGGCGTGGTTTTTGTTCCAAGAACAGTCACTGAGATGAGACCCAGAAAATCATTCAT